>WARS01000016.1:16166885-16766885 GCA_008933995.1 Datnioides undecimradiatus | reverse complement strand
TACAAATAATATCTGCACTGATTGATGCAAACATCTAAAACGTTTTTGTTTGTTAAACAATCAAAAAACATTCATACTCGTGAAATTAAAAAGAAAAAAGTAAGAAACATTGTGTCACTCTGCAGAACAATAACTCATGATAGCTTTATTAAAGTGATCCATCCTTGCTTTATACAACCCAGTAGCCAATGCTGGTCATTTTTCATTTTATCATTGTATCACGTGTCATTAAAATAGACGAGGAAAGTGGAATAATGACAGACAATACAGTAGAATAATATGTATTCGTAAAGTGGTGGAAAAGTGCAATATTTCCCTGCAATCACAACGTTACTTCGGTAAAAGAATGCAGTACATGTATTTTATGCTTTGTGTCAAGGTCATTGTAAAATCTGAAAATCAGTAACATCAGCTGTTTTGTCATAAATGTAGTACAAAATTAAAGATCATAAAATAGAAAAGGATCACAAAGGAAGTACAAATTCACACACACACACACACACACACACACACACACACACACACACTTATCTGTTGCTCCTCTGAGGATAGTTTCTTTACATCCTGCACTTAGGACCAATTTGTGCTTTTTGTGGTCACGAGGAGGGAGAGCAGCAAACTTCCAAATCACTTCAAGCCTTGCTGACTTCATTAACATTGTCACGAGACCCTGCTACTAGAAAGTGAGGCCTCCTACAGTTCCATGTGTCATGTCTGTGGTCAGTGACAATTCTGTAGTTTGTCAAACAAACCGCGTAAAAAATAATTTAAGAAAGAAATATCTTGCTTTTGTCTGAGTTGCGCTGAAGTAATTGTTCACGTGTTAGAGTAAGTGCTGGGTGTCACTTATGACAGAGGGCAAAGACAATCAGTCATTTGAAAGTCATTTTATTGTTCACTTATAAGCAACATGCGATGGTTTTGAATATATTATCATGGAACTAACATTTGGCATGTGTATGTACTAGAAAATAAAAGAGACATTATGCAACCTGAAATCATATTCAGAAGAGAATTAACTCACATTATTCTGGAGGTTGTCCACATTATTAGTTATTGTGTTGCTTTTCCTTGTAGGCTGATATTCCATCCATCCATTTTCTGCAACTGCTTTGTCCTTTTCAGGGTCACGGGAGTGCTGGAGCCTACCACAGTGGTCATTGAGCAGAAGGCGGGGTACACCAAGGACAGATCGCCAGCTTGTCGCTTGGTCAACGCATATAGACGAACTCATTCACAATCACACTCACTCCTACGGCCAATTTATAGTTCTCAGTTCACCTATCATGTATGCTTTTGGTTGGTGGAATGTTAGTTCATGTAAGAAATGTACTTCATTGATGTTTTTTACAGTCCATTATTATTTACGTTCTGACTAGTTGAAGGCAAAAAAAGATAAAATTCAAACTTAATTGTATGTTACTTGCTAAAATGACATAAAAATGTGATTCTAATGTTTTTATGATACATTATGAGCATACACTATGAACATTTGTTGCGTTTCTGTATAATGCTTTAACAACTGTTCAGGCGTTTTATTTTCTTTGTCACAGTTGGCAGGTGAACTTGGCTGGCTGTGCCCTGACCTTTCTGGATCTCAATTTGTTGTGTTGAGCTGTGAGTGTGTAGAGTGAGACCTGCTCTAACATAAAAGCAAAACAGCACTGGAGATTGTCCAGGATGGGTTTTTTTTCTTTTTATCTTATTAGATTTGTGATAATAATCTGCTGTGTCACACTGCTAACATAAACTCACACATACTAACTCAACTACCTTACACACAAGAATATTGAGATTTACGCTTCCTTATTTGAGAGGAGTGCCGTTCCCAGATCAGCACTCACTTGATTCATTTTGGTGTGCAAGTACCCCATCTACAGGTTGTACACCAGCAGGCTTGGGACCACTAGATGGAGGCATTGCAGCACATTTGTATGAATCATATTTCCTATTCATTTGGACGCCAAACTTGCTGTCCAACCTCAGTCATTCTGTGAGAAATGCAAGCCTGTCTGACAAAGGGAATTGAGGCTTGAGCAACAATTGCATAGCCACCAACAGAAATACAGATAGCATGCTATACTGTGAGTACGCACTGCATAGTAGCCGGGTAGAATGACAGTCATTCCAGTATGCGAGGTGGAAACAATAGTTAAAGTTCAAAATCAAAAGAGTATAAGCTTTCTAAAAACATTTCTAAAAACATTGTAAAAACATATTCCATGCTGGATTTAGTGCACTAGCTCAGGATAACATGTATTCTTCCTTTCTGAACTGGGACAAACATGAATAATACACATCAACAACTGCCCGCCTGAATCACATGTGCTCGGTCTCGAGCGAGGGATTTGCTAAAAAATGCCTCCTCTGTTTCGATGAATGAAATTCCTCTTCCTGCCATATAGTGAGCCAGTGTTTCCGCCTCAGCCGGCTCGTTAGATCTACACAACATGTGCGCAGCTTGCAGGGAGCGAGTAAACACCATCGTACCGCTTGAACGTCAGTGAAAGTGCCTCGACACGTCGTGCTCGAGCGGAACCATTGAATTCAAACCGTGTGCCAGAGCCACAAAAGGTCCGGGGAGGACACTTGTGTTCGTACAGGTCGACTGTCAGCTGTCCTTACCTGGGAACCGGTGATCATCACAGGAGGTATTTGGATGATTTTATTCACGTGTTTCGATATCTACATAACATGTCGTCATGTGCGTTGTTTTGCAGTCGCATATCCTTGGCGCGCATGCTTCAATCTATACAGTGTTTACAAGTTTATGAGTCATATGCTGCCACTGTGAGCAGAAATGCTGCGGTGATCCTTTATTGGGGTATTATAACCGTGACTGACACGAATCTCATCCGCTCGTCATTGATGTGGGTCATCTAAACAACTACACTATTATTTACTTTCAGTATTTAGTCTTCCACAACGTGTCGCAGCTAGATTGCTCTGTGTGTGTGTGTGTGTGTGTGTGTGTGTGAGAGAGAGAGAGAGAGAGAGAGAGAGACTGCAGTGTCTGTGTATGTGAATTTATCATTTGCTTGTATTCATTCTGTATTGATTGCTGTCATATTTTTTAAATGTTGCATGTTCACTGTTGGAGGGAAATCGAAGCTCTTGCGAATATGCCTATGCTTTGCAGTGCTCCTTTTATGACAGGAGGTCAAAGGTCTGGGTCAGGCGCAGCACAGCAGCTGAGATCCACCCAGATTATATAGTGATGCCAAACTGTATGTATTAATTAGGAAAATGGAGAGCAAAGTATTTAAGTTAAAAACCTCTTTTTGATATGTCCAAGTGACAAGAAAAGATCATTTCTTATTGTTCCCATAAGGTAAATTTAGGCTTTGCAGACAGAAATAAGTACAGATAAAAATGAGAAAATGTAAAAAAAAAAACAGTAGAAGTAAAGAAAGTGCAATTACACTCACATTGTGTGTGATCAGTAGCAGTCATTAAGCATTCTACCATATAAATTGTTAAAGCCTCCTCATGAGTAAGTTGTTTTTATGTGTGTATAGCATCTCTCACGTCAGGTCTTGTCTTGAAATATTGTCAGTGTCTCTGTGTCAGTGAAAGTATATTCTTACTGTTCCTTGGTACTGCCATTTAAGGAAAGTAGGAAAGCAGCACTGTAAGTCATCACGAGGTGCACGTGACAGTAGGTTTTACTCAGTTACTTTAGCTTTAGGTTAGTTTACAGTTTTATTTTGGGGATGCAAGATGATGACTTATTTTTTTCAAAACGGGGCAAAACTCCACGGGACAAATACTCCATATGTAGTTTCAGCCCGTAATGTTTTGTTAGTGTGTCAATTCTAGTTCAGGTCATCAGTGCAAACTGAGCTTGGTAACACATTGTTGTTAATGCAGCAAGTAGGATTTAGGATTGTTCTTATTATTATAATTACTGGGATTATTATATTCTTATGCATTAAAGCTTCTGTTAACTGGTGGGAATGTGTTTTATCCTTTCTGCTAGATGACTCTCAAAGAAAACCTTAACTGTTAAATAGCCAACAGCTGTGCTACTCTTTTCTTGGATGCAGCTCCTTCCATCTTCTCGCTGCCTCTCAGTTTCCCGCCTTTTTACCGTTTGTTTCCTTTTTTCTTCTCTCCCGACTCCCTTTTCCTCTTGTCATACCCCCAGGTTCCACAGATCAGGAGTCTGGCAGACAACCCCCCCGCCACCACCCCCATCTCACCATCCCGCTCTGCCTTTTCTTCCTCATCAAATCGCATGTTACCCCCGGGCACATCCTCTGCACCTCTGAGGAGGTATTTCTCAACCTGTAATGACTCTCTGAGGATATCCGTTTCCACACCAAAGCCTGGCCGTCTGAACTTAAAAAGGGCCCAGACAAATATGATAATTGCCTCCGAATGGCCGGCAGTCTGACATACTTGATTTTTCAATTTTGTTTCTTTCTTTCCTTCCTTTATTTTGTTCCTGTAGAGCTCTCGGAAAAGCTGTGGATGTTCACCATATGGAACTGAAATCTAAAACGGTGTTCCCCTCGTTCTCTGATTTTCTCTGATAGAAAGGGGCCCTCATTCCAAATCCTTCGGGGACTTTCTATAAGTGGGATATTTAACCCAGAGCCAATGACGGAAGACATAAAAAATGCAAACATGCTCCATATTTATTTTTCCTTCACCTCTGAACGTCCTCTTTGATGTAAACTCCATTTTCCCCTCTTATTTTTTGCCCTGAGTATTTTATAAAGTCTTCATGAATATTGCAGTTCCTTGGGACTTGAGGTATGGGAGATGGTGAGGTTTCAGACTTGTAGTCCAATCTTGGTTGAGGGGATAAGAGGAATATTACCTTAAACAAATAGATTGTTCTTTGTACAAAACCCAATTTCAGCAGTCTCTGTACTGTAATCCAAGTCTTTTCACACGCAGTTGATATGGAAGAGAAGCGCCAATCAGAATGTAGTATTCTCTGCTGATGTCTTTTATTTAGGCCTATAGTTTTGACCTTTCGCAGGCCTAGCAGAATAACATTTGGACAGCACTGAGCAGAGGGCAGTCTTTTGTCTCAGCACATCTGCAGCAGTCTCTCTGTCTGAGCTGTTTATTTTCTCTGCCTTAATGAATGGCTTTATAATAACCCTTAGGCACAATTGAGCTGAGCTAATCGTAAGATCCATGCCGAGTCACAGGAAGTAAAGCATCCAGAGTGGGGAGGGGTGTGTGGACTCATAGCCTCACAGATTAATAACTGAGTGGCAGTGACCGGTTGAGTGGGTGCAGTCTGCAGGGACAGTTAATGAGGCGTGTCCATAGTGAGACTTGATTGCTTGGGAATGTTTTGTGGAAACAGGAACTGAAGTTATAGCAGTGTCCATATGGGGGAAAATATTTGATGAATGTATTTCTTGAGGTAAAAAGACGAGTGACAGGTGCGTAGAAGAAGATAGACCTCACAACAGATGCAGCTTCTTCAGTTATTTTCTGGTTTTGACACCCACTGCAAACTTAAATGTCTTTGTAAAGCTGTTATGTGGCTTCACACTAAAAAAAAAGGAAGGTGTGTGTGTGTGTGTCTGTGTTGGTGAGCCTTAAGCCATTTAAAATGCACACAGCCCAGTGAATTTGAACCTGTCCAGAGGACAGAGATGACTTCATCATTACCTCACCCTGCTCTGCTAGAGGACTTATCAAAAACATGTGGCTTCACTCTCCCCGCACACTGCAAATTGATTGGCTCTTGGACTTGGACTGTTTTTCCTTTGTTAGAGTACGTGTGTGTTTGCGCGCAAGAGGGCTTCATTTTATTATCTTGGATTTTCGTGTCTCTCTTTGGGTTTTGACTTCATCTGTCATTCATTTGGCTCATTTCACTGTGTAGCTCTGGGTTTGGTCAGACGGGGTCGAGGCCTACTCAGTTGGACAGGATCATACACCGTGCTAGAGCGCTTGAGCTTGTGTGTATGTGTCCGTTACGCCCAATGAAAGCAGATGAAAAACATAACAGGGATAACTTTTTATTAACCATATTATTACACAGCCACGTAATACAGTGCTAGCATTTTGATTTTGTTACCTTTGGATGGAGCCACACTAGCTGTTTCTTCCCGTGTCGAGTTTTTGTGCAAAGCTTAGCTAAGTGGCTCCTGCAGTAGCTTCATGTTAGGCATACAGTCATGAGAGTGGTACCAATCTTCTTACCTAACTCTTGCCAAGAGGATGAATATGCATGTTTCCCAACTTTTCCTCAAAATTAAACTTTAAATTCAAAGTTGAAAGGCCTGTTTTGGAGCATGTGGCAGTTTAAAAAGTAGTAAACTTGGTGTGAAGGCACACCTTTTTAGTAGGAGTTCAGGCCTGCTCGCTGCATATTCGACTGACTGGCCACTTGGTGATGCATTGAATACTTGCAGGTGTAGCCAATGAACTGCTGTATCATGCAAGCTAACATGTTGGTCGGCTGAGAAACTGCTTCAAATAGTCCGTCCCAATTGACTCTTTGCCGTGCTGTTTACTCCCTCTGACATTTTGTCCTGGCTGCTCCTCATTTCATCACCTAAGAACTTTCACTGAAGAGAAAAAGCAGGAAAAAGCTTCCTTGCTACTTGATAACAGTTAGTTAGCAAACCAGACAATAAATCCACTGAAGACATATTTGGAATATCAACTATGAAGCATAAAAGCTACAAAAGCGTTCTTCTTCTTTTTGGACTCTCCAGCTCTAGTCCATCAAAAGACAGTTCTGTTAGAATGGCCTGCTGATAGTCAAAGTTCACCAAAACTGAATTTAATATCACACCGGTGGCCAAACTCACTAATCGCAGTGATTCCATGGTAATGAACGGATAGCACAGTGGTTTTAAGCTGATTTAAAATGGCTGGTGCGAGCAGGTTGTAGTCTGTGAGACTGGGAGATTAGGATGTTGTTGTTATTTACACGTTGTGTGCTTCTTTATTTAGTTAGAAAGATATCAGTTCTGATACATTTTGATTTATATTTATATTTTGCCTTCTGATGCTTTTATGATGTGGACGACCTTGATAAAATGGTATTGAGCTGCACTGCTGCTCTGCAACCTCAGTGTTTTACTTTTTATGTTCTGATTGCTCTGACTGAAGGAGTCAGGCGAAGCCGAACAGTCTCTTGTTTCATGCTATTGTGCATCCACAGTCAGGGTGCTGTTTGATGTGATACATCGTGTGGGCTGAGTGTTTAGATTCCACAGTTGTTTGGTTGCCAGAGCCAGAGGTCCCAGCGGGGTGGGGTTAGAATAACCTTATTATACACTTGTGGGTGGATGAATTACTGAAAGCATCCGGCCTGACGTGAAGAACAGCTGACTTCTGTCCAGGTTGCTGTGTGTGTGTATGACTGTATGAGCATCCGCAACAACACATCAACACATGTTTGCTCATGTGTTGTTGTACATTGTTGACTGTTTTGTATTGGGTTTATAACCTGTTTATGTTTACACAAGCCTTTCTCTGTTTGTGTGTGAGGGGGCAGTCCCTGTCCGAGTCACGGCCCCTGCCAGCAGTGGGTCTTCCCCTGCAGCAAGAAGGCATTTGCATAGATTTTAGAGTGGAGTAACCATGGCAACGGGGTCAGCTTCTGACCATGGGAGGCGGAGAGGTGCCAAGTTTTGAGCCAAATGAACTTTTGAAGCAGACAGCGGGTCTCTTCATCCCTGCGGTCATCCCCTTATTAAAGTGTCTCCCTGAGGGTCAAACATTTGAGGTCAGGAAGGTTTGAAGGTGACATGAGACTGTGGAGTTCACTAGAAGTTTGAACTTTTAATCATCTAAAGGATGAAACTTAATAAGATGCATCTTATTTGAAATGAATCTTTCACCATGCAGTCACTGAGTTTATGAACTTGTGCAGATATGGGCTGAAAATCAACAGTGCTGTCATGTGGAAATAACAATGATCTGGTCTTTTAGCATCAGAAGGGTATGATTATATAACCACAACAATCTATTAATTCTGTTCTGGCAAAGTTAAACCCATGAAGCCTTGAATCCTTCAATCTCAAATGTTGATTTTACTGTTGATCACTAATGAATCGCTGCCATTGTGAGCAGAGAATGGTACTGACTTGGTATGCTGTTTTGCCTGGGCTTCTTGCCAGTCATGAGAGCGAGTGTGCTGCAACTGTTTGTGGTGGGAAGGGGGGCGATACTGTGCCCCCAGGGGTCTGCATTAATATGGAGATTAGATTAGAAATCTTCCAGGTCACCTACTCAATTAACTGACTGTCATGTCACATATTTACTGGAAAAGGAAAAATACTTGTATGTACAGTGTTTGTGCTCATTAGCCACCGTGAACCCATTCCATACACTGCTTTCATGTGAGGTTCATTTAAAGCTGAGGCTGTGTGTGTGTGTGTGTGTGTGTGTGTGTGTGTGTGCGCGCGCACATGCTTATGTGTATCTGTGTCTGTCTGGCCACGTGAGGAGCTTCTGCAGATGCCTTCATTACGAGTGTTGATCCTTTTGCTGTGTGGGGATCTGGAGAGGATGAGCTGTCACTATTTCTGAATGTGATATTAATCTCTCATTGCGTGTGTATGTGTGTGTGTGTGCATGTGTGTGTGGACTGTATCTAAATCTAATGATACTGCCTGGTCGGCCCTTTTCTTTTCTTTTCTTTTCATTTCTCTATTCTCTGTTTCTCTGCTGTTTTATTACCCTGCTTTAAAAGTCCTTCAGAGCAACATAACTCTTCTGTACATCTACACACACACACACACACACACACACAGTGTCAGTCCTGAATCCTGCGGTGACATTCAGCCAGCATGGTGTGCTTTGTTCTTTCTGCATGACTTTCACCGAGTGCTCCCTTTATTGTTTTTTGCCATCATTGTATAGAACGATATATATCACTCTGTAAATGACCTTCTGTGTAATCACGCTGGTCTTCAGTGTGTATTTCTAAAGACCCCACCACCACCACTGCCGCCCATGGACGCAGCATCTCACCTTGTTGTTTATGCACCAGCTGTGTAATTTTTTCAACACAATATAATTTTATGTCACGTTTACCTGACTCTGATTATGGATTCTTTTCTTGGTTGTCCATTTTTGAATGAGGTCTGAGAATGTGTTGCAAAGAAGGATCAAATGAAATGATCCGAAATCTACATCAGATTTAACCTTCTGAACAAAGCTGTTGGCTAAGTAATTTGATACTGGAAAAACTAAATGGCTAAACATCGAGTTCATTCATACTATAGGGCTGCAGATACTGATGACTTTATTATTAATTTATCTGCAGATTATTTATTATTATTTGTAACTTGTAAAGTAACTGTTTAGTCTATGAGACATCAAAAAGCGTAATCTTAGAGCGTAGGGTGACATCATTAAATGTTTTGTTACTGTCATGTGTTATCATCAACCATCATCAAATCTTTGGTATTTTTGCTTTAAAACTTAAATGATGAATTGATCATCGAAGTGGTTATAAATTATTGACTGTTATAGGAGTGCAATCACACAATTTAATTATATTTAGCTTCTGGAATTCAGTAAATGAAAAAGTGTGTGTGTGTGTGTGCGTGTGCCTATATGAACTCTTGTTGGCCTCGTGTGCAGGAAACATGCTTTATTGCCTCTCTGGCCAAACATCTGCCTTTACCACATCGTCTACCACTGTTTTGCCACTGTTTTAACAGGCACACCCATGACTTGGTTCCTGTTTGTGGACACACACACACACACACACACACACCATGGTATTGTCACATCACACACCCAGTGACAAATCCCAGTTGGCAGCACTGAGCTGAGCTGGCTGCTGAATCCCGGTGTCGGTATGTACTGTCCCGTCCTCCTCTGTTGTCTCGTCTCTAACTGGGTCAGTGTGTGCACCAAATGATGATTCTCGTCCTGCCACCAAACTAAAACGCTGTGTCAGCATTTTCCACTCTGGTCTTAATGTTGTGTTGCGACAGTTATTTGTTGTACTCGGTCGTGGTTTTAATTGATTTAGGGAGCTTTATTTGGATGTGTTGCAGCAGGGCATTACAAAACTGAACATGAAGCAAAATGTTGTTTGACAACACAGCGCTGATGTTTACATGGTAGATGGGAGTGGTTGCTGCTGTTTCAATTTTCAAGAGACACTACAAACTCTTTGCCGTCGTGTTTCTGCACTACAGAAGCAGAAATCTCGTGTCGATCAGCAATGTGTTGCACGTGTATGTGTCTTCAGCACACACGTGTGCCATGGTTTTAAAGTTGCAGCGCATCACTAGTATGGTGGTGGTGGAGCCAGAGCTATGTGTGTGGTGACACTGGATCCGCGGGACCACCGTGGTGTTAATCCACAGTTCGTTTATTTCTTCTCTTGCTGGATCACAAATAGTGGCGCTGCCCTTGGATGTGTTTATTCAGTCACATTTGCTAATATGACCTCTCCTCCTAGCACGCATGGTTAAAAATACCACGCTGGGCAGCATGCGTTCAAGTATTAGTTGCTGCAAGTTTGTTTTGAATATTGTTTGCTAATATCAGTAATATTAGACACATTAAAACATGCCTGCATATTCAGTTTAGTTACACATTATGTTAAGTTGAAATGCAAAAGCAACAGTTTTGTGTGTTTGTATCAAAGAAGTGTTTTAAAGTCGCACACACAGATTACTTTCAGATTACTGCAAAGTGTATATAGTTACATCTGACCTTTTGTTTGATATCTGGGATTACCTTTGTTATGCACACAGTCAAAGCTACTTGCTGTAGTAATGTAGAAATGTTCTCCAGAGTTTCTCAGTGTACCATGACACTGCTGTTGGGTCTGTTCAGAGGTTCAGCAAACTCAGAACTGTCGCTTAGAGACAGTGAGAGCCTGCTTTTTAGTGCAGTGTAGTTAAAATTTGCCCCATATGCACATTGTTGATGAATCACAGTGGTACTGACTCAGCGGTACACAGTCTCAGCATGTAGTTTACGCTTCCTTTTGAGACTTGACGTGATAAAAAATTACAAAGACGGGACCTTGAGTCTACATGTAGGCAGACAAGTACTTGTAGGAGTATGAAGTGCAGATGCAATTAAAACAGCATTTAACAAACATTCAAAAGGCCAACATATGATCCGACTCATATCATGAGTCTCTTCTGCTGTACTGGACCTCACTGTGAACTCTGTGCTGTATTCAACCTTGGAGCCCTCTGTGCGCTGCCCTTTGAGGTGATATCTCACTTCAGCCAGTGTTCTCACCTCAGTCTTGTATTCAGGTCAATGTTTCTGCAAGACAAATCCCTGCACTGTACGTACAGGAACAGTTTGTCTGCACAGTCTGCTGTTGTTGACGTTGCTGTGCTTCTCCTCTGCTGGAGGGCCGATGCATGTCATTAGTGACGCATGCTGCATTCAGCTCAGCCACCCTTGGGCATCACTGAGCAGTCTGTGAGGTTGTGTGTGGCTGCGGTGTGCGTCTGCCTGTGTGCGTACTGCACAAACCGACGTGTTGTTGTGTTTGGAGTGTTAACATTGTGATGTGCAACCAAGCGAGCTCCCTTTGGATTTGTTTGAAATCACTGCCCATTTTTACCCAACTGTAAATGTTTCTGTTTTTATAGAGAATCTGTTTGTGCCATTGTTAATACGATTGTTTAGGCCCTAATGTTACACTTTGTATTCATCATTCCTTCAGATTATGATGTCAAAAGGATTAAAAAAACTAATATACCATAAAAATACATAAAAATGTTTGTATGTGTACGTCGTATTGCTGTGCAGGAACAGCACCACGCCTCTGCATCTGTTTCTGCTCCCCACTGGCTGTCACTCATCCTCTCCAGCTCAGTCTTCTAATACTTTCTCAGTCATTATAGAGAAGAACCTGCTGAGGCTGAGCAGAAACAAACAAGCTGATCATCTGATAGCAGATCGCACCCTGTCACACCCAGTGTTCCCTATCTGTTACCAGTTTCAGTTACTCAAGGAGTGATGTTGCATTACATCCTGTGACTCAGAACCCTTCCTTTTATAAGGGAAGATCCCCAAACACAATGAAATACTGCTTTTTTTTCTGCAAGTATAAGATAAACAAATGTATAAAACAAATTATAGTACGGTTTTCATCTCAAAAAATTGTGAAGCGTTTTATTTTGAAAGGAAGCACACATAGTAAATGTGACAGCCGCTTCTGTAGTTCATACATTGTATTTTAGATCTGTTTTTCCTTTAAAAACTCAGTGACAAGTAGCCTTTCCGTCTTATCAGTTCCCCATCCTGATGGATCGCTGCCCACTCACTCGCTCAAACTCACAGTTTCCACTGAGGATGTGTCTGGTCGGACTCTGGGAGAGATACCCTGTCAGAAGATCGTGGTGTCGTGTCACATGTCTCAGACTCTTGTCGCAGGATGGGAAGTATGGGAAGGCTGTATTTCCTTTACCTCAGCAGAGGAAATCACTGAATAGTCCCATCTTTTGTTTTGTCCTTCCAGGACGGTCACTGATACGCTTCGGGTGGGAAGTCAGACAAACACAACATGTAGCACAAGGCCATGTGATATCCCCTAATACCATGTTTCTGTGCCCTTTTTATGGGCCAGTTACACAATGTGGTGCTTCAAGATCAATTGTTATGGATAACTTGTATGAGTGATGTCATCCGTCTTGTGGTCAAAGGAACTGTGGTGGTGTGTCCTAAAGATGATGTCATCAGTTTGAGTCTCACTCTGTTGTGCCGGAAAAATGTGTTTCATGGCCTCTGGGACGTGACAATGAGTGGAAAAAATGACAAATAGGCTTGTGGTGTGTTGTATGTCTGTGTTGCAGGTTTTTCAAGTCCAAAATGTTCCCAATATGAACTAAAGAGAATGATCTTTCATAAGAAGTTTGTGATTGTGGAGACACAATGTTTTCAGTGTTTTGCCCATTAATTTGGGAAATAACTGCCAGTTTTGACTCATTACATCATTTTTAGTTTTCCCCCTGCTGTAAAGAGTTATATCAGTGTTATTTTCATTGGAAGAGTATAAATAGCATAATTGCAGAGTGAGCTTAAGAGCCTTATACAAGTGCATTAGGATGATAAATGTAGGAAGCAAATTATTTCACACAAAGACACAAAGGAAAATCATTACTACATCTTTACTTTGCAGGCCTATGCTGTCTTTGTGTGTGTGTCCTGTGTTTGTAGTATAAGAAAATATGCTTTTTCACATTCTTTGTGATAGATAGGTATACAGATATCACTCTAACCCAACACTAATCCTGTGTGATAAATATGAAGCTGGAGACAGCCAGTTAGCTAAGCTCAGCAAAAAGACTGGAATCTCTGTTCAATAGTAACAAAATCCTCCTAGTGTGACTTTTAAAGCTCGGGTTTGTTTAATTTGCCATAAAAATCGAAGCAAAAGAACGACAGGTTGTAGAGTCACTACTTTACTTTATGTGCGGGTTTTTATTCCCTTTGACAGAACCACACTGTTTCCCTTCTTTCCAGTATGTGTGCCAATCTGTCCATTTGCTGTAAAGCTTCATATTTAGGCATGATTGTGTGATCAATCTTCTAACCTAACTCTCAGCAAGAGAACAAATAGGCGCAATATTTCACAAAATGTTGAACTGTTCCTTTAAGAGACTGTAGTTTTAGAGATATGACTGTGGTAATTGTTAAGTTTAATGTTGGGTGAACTTTTAAACATGATGTCAAGGTTAGGAAAATAAGATTTGACTTAACCCACATGCGAGTGTGATATGCCTGTGTTTTACAGCCGCTGAGGGAAACTTAGCATAGCTTGACATTAACATTTCATGATTTCTGGGACTGGCAGCAGGTTACCACTGAGAGACGGTTCGAGTTCATTGGCACCAAATGCTAGTTTATACTTGCCAGTCTGTGGGTTGGATACCAACGGTCTATATTTAAAGAAGCATTAGATTGACTAGAACTAACACTGGATGCATTCAGTTGTTTGGATTGTCCAAAAGCCAAATCGTCAGTCACCGTATGACCTGTCTGAAGCAGTTTCTCCATCTAAGCTAGCTGCTTAGCTTGCTGCAAAAATAAACCATCTGTTAAGTAAATTTGACTAAATGATGGGACCTTTTTACATGTCACATAGTAGCTTATTAATCTTCTTTCTGATGCATCTGAGTTAAGTAGCTTGACACAAACATGAAGGTTTTGTTTTTTTTTACAACAAGTTTTAGCATTAACACTTACAAAACCTGTATCTGAATCGGTATCAGCTCCAAAGACTGACTTCTGTTGCCTGCTATTCAGCTGAACATGGACCCTGACCTCCCTGAAGAGGAGTGTTTGTCCACTTGGATTACTGCTGTATCACATTTTCAAGTTGTTATCATTAATAAAAACAAATGAAAAAACAAAACTGAGTGTTTAATGGGACTGCACACAGGCTTGTCATTTCATGTACTCTGCCTGAACTCATCCTTCAGCGAGGCTCTCTTCCTGTTAATACAGCTGTCTGGGTGATCTGTGCAAAAAGGCTTTGTAGAGAACGGCACGCTGCCAGGACTGAACACAGATCAACCTGAAAGGAGGAGCAGGAGACTCCATCGTTTCGCCAGAACAATTGACAGCATGTAACATGGTACCAGTGACTCCTGAATGCTTCACCTGTATTATGAATATAAACAAATGCACTGAAGATAAAACAATGAAATGTAATATGCTTCTGGTTGCATTTGCACATTAATTTTAAGTATGTAATTGTTTCTATTTAGTCACATTTAGTCATCAGCCTTAGTCTTTAGCCTTTGGTTGAGATATTATCTTTCTAGCCACAATTCACAGTGCTTTACAGCAGCCTGTGATGTTGCTCTCCTCTAAACAAGTTGTTTCTCAGGTAATCAGCCAAATTGGTTAAACAGGTTCCTGATACATTGGGGTCTGTGACTCTATGTTGATCTGTCACCAAAAAAAATCCAATCTGGTTTGATCATTTCCAAATTAACGAAATTGTAGGTTTGTAATTAAAGGCTCTGCTTTTGCAATATTTACACTTGACCCTTACTTGCGGTTTACTTTTGGTTTATTTATGTATGAAGTTTCCATCCACAAGACAAACTCTTGAAGGCTGTGTAAGAGTATACCTAACTATTATATGGTGGAAAAATGCCTGGATAGGGGCTGCGAAGCTTTAATTGGCTTTGTGTTTATTTATGGGTGGGGTTCCCCTTGGAAAATGAGATTGTTAGGGTATAATGTGAACACTGTACATTTTTTGTTGTAGAGGTAAGGAAGGGAGTATGCTAATAAATCCACACAACTGTTGTCTCACAAATCACCTCATTGGTGCGTCCTAAAGATGCAGTTGTATTAATGCAGAGCAGTTGTGGTGAACTGGATTATACTGTACTTGTCCTCCCCTTATCTATGCACCAGAACTTGATTTTTTTATTTACACCTGCACTCTTAAGGCATCTCCGTGTTTGCACATGCATGCTGTGTGCTTGTGTGCAGTCCAGACCTGAGCAGCTGTGTTTATCCTCCTTTATTATGAGCTGCCTGGCTGTCTTTGTGCTGCTTTTCTTTCCAGTAAAATTACTGTAAGGCTCACACCTGGGGCTTCCATCAGCTGTGCAGTCAATTTGCAGATTTTGGCAGACAACACACAACCACTCACTTTCTGCAGCCCCACAGGTACAGTAGAGACGGCGGGGGGGTAAAGGATTTGAAAATCTCCTGCAAACATACAGTCATAATTCAGCTTAATGTCTGTTTGCGTCTTTTCTTTTCACTTGGATGAGTTGTGATTTTGGCCGTCATTTCAAGGAAAATTTGAAATTGTTTTGTTGTTCACAACCCTTTTACTGTAAGATATTCTAACACATTTTGAATGCATCTTGATTTGATTGCTCATCGCTATGCTATTTCTCAGATTAGGGGTTTTTAGAAAGGACAGCAGCAGAGACAAAAAACCCAGCATCTGATAAACTAGTGCTACCAAAAACAAATTCTGTTCTAGCTTGGCAGCAGGTTTGCACCAGTTACATGCTAGATGGATGTAACGTTTGCTCACGTCCTGTAATTGCATCACATTGAAGCTGGAGGTGTTTGGGGGGAAAAGCAGACACAGGGTTGATTTTTCATACCCGAACAACATTTTACAAAAGATGTCAAAGATGTTTCTTGCTGAACGAACACAGTTCTGAGAGCCTGTCTGATCTGCCATCTGTGCTGTGACCGAAAATAAACAAATTTAAACACACCCTGCTTTTGCTTCTAGGCTCAACTATATTATTTCGCCTCTGAGTTTAGAATTTGGCCTCTGCTTTGGCCATCACCACATCTCACTCACTTATCCCCATTAAATGACAAAGTCACAAGTTAAACAAATCAGCTCAATAGCAGTGAGAGAGTCACCTGTCATCCCCCTCATACCGCTCAATTAACTGAGTCTCCAACTATGAGACCATCACAGAGTGACAGGGCTGAAGTGACCAGACTCTGCATCTCTCTAAACCTATCTGACAGAATCAGATTAATGAGATGTTGGGTTTGTTGTGTAACTGTGGCAAAACTAAAAGCACAGAGAGCAAAGTTGACTTTCATCTCACCCCCTGGCTTTTTAAGAAAGTGTCTTTTAGAGCTGTGGTCACACCTCAGGCCATGTGTCGAGGGTCTGGAGCTATGCTGTGTCTGTGTCCTCAACTGTACTAATATAGCTAAAGCAATTAGTCACAAATAACCCTTGAATTTGTCTGGACTTTATATAATGAGACTGAAAAGGACCATGCTGTGTGGCTGGACAGTCCCGTCCACCAAACCACTGAGGACATCCCAGCGGTCAGCAGAAAAGGTTGTTATGTAACTGTGCTGGCTTTACTTGTCTCTCCTCATCTCAACCCAAAGAAAAAACAATTAGTATGTCTAGTGCAGTGCCCAGCCTGGTTAATGACTTGAAGTGGAATTCATTCTTGTTATTCCAGTTGCTCTGGTACAGATTTTTAATGCTGCTGACAATATAAAATAGGTCATTATGTCCTTTTAAAAGCTATGGACTATTCCCAAGCTGTAAACTCACCAGTGCCCAAAAATCAAACCACCAAGCGTGGGATTAGAGGGCAACTGTATCTACCCACTGAGCCATTGAACCCCTTAATCAAGGCACATCTAAACTGAACTGCAGTCCATCTTACCTTGACATTGGCACCGTTCTGAAGTACCCTGTGACATGTTTGAATAGGTTGTGAGTGTATAGATGACTGAGATGAGTCAAATCTGTTTTCCACTGAAGGTGTGTTGACGCTGAAGTTCATCCCTAGATTTGTCATTTGGGCATTTATGAAAACGTTGAGTGATCTGCTAATAATTTAGTGCATTTTATAGGGCTGAAAAGATCTCAGCTATGGAATAATGCATGCTTGACAATAAGTTTCATTCTTCTCTCACTCCTCCTAGGTCACACCACACGTGAAAGCTCAAGGAAAATTCATTTTTCCACGTCCACTAACACGAAAAACAGCCCCACCAGATTTAGCAGGTGGTTTCAATTCCTGTTTATTCAGCCAACCCCAACCTAGACAGGGCTTTATTTCCATAACTGCTTTGCCATGTGAGATTTTTCTCATTTCAGGTGTCATACAACCTCACATGACTCCCAGAACCAACCAACACTTACAGTCATTGTTACAGCAGTTACATAACAGCACAGACTCATGCAAAATTTAACTTTAACTTGTTTGATTAAATACAAACCAAGGTGAGACCTGTGGATTCAAGTCCTTTGTCACATGTTCAGCAGTCTTTTGGCCTGGGGGTTGAAGCTGTCCCTGAGCCTTGTGGTCTGGGACTGGATGCTGTGATAGCAGTTAGACCAGTTAGAGCCTGGGGTGATTGATGTCTTTGATCCTGTTGCCCTTCTTGGGTTTAGAGATTCTCCATATTTGGTGGGTTTGTCCTGATGATGTTCTACGCAGTTTTCTCTTTAATTCTTCTCTTGCCCTTTGTGGTCGTGTTGGGTTCAGGTCAAGTCCTCACTGATGTGATTCCTGATGCACCTGAATCTTCTGACTTTTTCCAGTGTAGCCCAGTTGATGGCGATGGGAGTGTTTCCCTTACCTTCTCACTGCTTTGTTTTGCTGAGATTGAGATGGAGTTTGATCTCCTTCTCCTGATCTCCTTTCTGTAGGCCATCTATGTTCAGAGTTCAATCATATAGAGCCCCAGATCTCTGACCATGATGATGATGAATTCTCATGTGAGTTCCTCTGGTCCAGGTGTAGATGGCTAGTGTGATAGTGTCATCTGTCAGTCTGGATGCAAATTGTAGCAGGTCCACTAAATCAGGAAGGGAGGGAGTGACATTTTTACTATTTGCTCAGAGCAGCCTAAGGTGGCGGATGGTGTGATTCAGGCAGGGGGCTTTGGTCCTTTTGAGTACATGGACAAGGGTGGGCTTCAGAAAACATGGTGATGGACAATGGAGCTGGGAAGTTGTTCTCCTAGTGTCCATAGAAAGTTAATCACGGAAGGTACAGACATTATCTCAGCACACTGTATTCATGCAAGGTTAATCACTTTATCAGTCATGGTTGTGCTTTATGTTATCTCAACAGATAATTCCAATAGTGAGATTTTAGATAGATTTGAAATATATTGTCATACTATTTGTTATTTTTGGCCAATCCTGAAATTCCCAGTAGCCAATTATCATTATTATGGAATGCAGGCGCAGCACCCTTAGCAATAACACATCTCACATGCTATCAATAGCTCTCATGTTCTCCTATGGTGGGCTGTGCTCCCTTGTGTTGACACAGTTGGTGTTTGTACAGATGACATAGATGACTATCAAGGGCAGACCAAGTCCCTCAGCCTGCCTGACGCTTGGTGTAACCGCCAATACAGTACGGAGGCTCAGCCCACTCTCTGTAGTGGAAATTGCTGACCGCTGTGACCAAGAACACACACATTGAGGCCTATACACTCACGTGAGAGTTCACCAGTGCAACATGCATATGTGGGCAGTAACTGAGCCACATTGTGAGATGATAGAGGTTCGTGTTGTATAAAAACTCTTGGGAGAGAGATGAAGACTTGGATGATGTGAGGATTCATCTCTACTGAGTTTTCACTCCTGGAAATTATTCTTACTGTAAAAAAAGGAAGAGTCTGCTGTATTTTAAATCTGGTTTGTTAACTGATCTATAAGCATTGAAAGACACCTAAGGCAGGGGATGTTTGTAACATAATCACCTGATAGAAAAAGAAAGATTACAGGTGTTTGATCAGATTCTTTGAGTGTCTGAAATATGCTGAATTATAGAGCATGCAGAATTTTCAAGGATAATGAAAAAGGGTTCAGGCTTCAGGCTCTGAAATAGACTTTAATGTGGGAACCATTTCTCTTTAATTTGTGTTTTTTAGTTCGCTCACTCTTAATTTGCATTTTTGTGTCCTGGCATTACAGACTCCAGAAAACTCACAATGAGTAAATAATGTTTAAAACAAATTAATGTGTCTGCTTGTAATTATGACAGATTTCTTCTCCTCAGGCTCATAATGTGTCTCAGAGTTTCAGAGGTTTGCTGCAGCTCTGGCAGAGGACGTGGCTGTAAAAAGTAATAATGTGTTTGTGTCTGTTTTTGTCCTAGTTGGCGAGACGTTGTTAACTCAAGCAGTCCCCTGAGAGGTAAGAATTTCAACATGCACCATTTCAGCTCCTGCTCAAGCTTTTAAAACACCCGTTGATTGCATCAACAGCGCAGCTCTGTTTTGAGGATTATTTTACACCATAACTTGCACAATTGATGGGAACTAACATTTATAAAAAGATCTAAAATGTAGTGTTGACTGAAGTTGTGGTCAGCTGCCCAAGGGCCTCCACCTTCCTCTTTAGTTTTCTCAAGGACACAGAAGGTAAATGGGAAGTAATAGCTGGTTTAGGAGAGCCTTGAATAAATGACATGGCTTCGGTCAGTGGTAAGCTTACAAACTGCTTTAGGCCAGACATTTTACTGTGTTGAAAGTTATCCTGTAAAGGAAATAGAGACAGGCCTCTCTCTCTTTCTCTCTCTCTCTCTCTCTCTCTCTCTCTCTCTTTCTCTCTCTCTCTCTCTCTCTTTCTGTGTATTTTTGGAGATATATATCTTTCACTTGCTCATTTGTTTGCTTGTCATCAGGAACCAGGATCTTGTTTGTCACGTGATGACTTTGAACAATCATTAATCCCATTCTTATCTTGATTTGCTCATTGAGTGCATTTTTATGTATTTTTCTGGGGTTGTCACAGTTTTGGCCACTCTTAGTCACTCATAGAAAGAGCAAGAATGAGAAGGTGAACCACTTTATTTAACAAGTACAGTGTGGTCTGCAAATTGCCAATTGAAAGCCACACTCCAGCACTTCCTGATGACAGAGCAGCTGTGGCTACTGCAAAGTATCGCAAAGGTTCGCCTAAACACACTTAAACACACTTAACTACGCGCTTAGTGTCCATTCCAGCATCCTTAAGGCCTATCCTCTCGAACCTTGTTGTTAGTAAGCAGTGCCAGCTCTACAGGACAAGGACACCTGTCTATTTCACCATCAGCGTCTCAGGATTTGAGAATTACATGATTACAACATTACATTACATTTTCGCTCTGCATGGCTGCACAGGCCACAGCTGCCATGCTTCATTTCCGCACAGAAAAGTTGATTTCAACTTGTTGCAGCAGTACCTGCAGGTGTGGACTGATGCCCCTCAAACGGTTGTGTTTTATTCCACATCTCTATGATTTTTATAGCATTTGTGGTCTCTGTGTGTGTCTGTACAGTGAATATATTCACCGTCAAGCAAAACGACTTCAGAAATACTTTAGAAGAAAAATCTCTTGTTCATGAAAATGCTAGTCTGGTTCAGTGTTTTAGTGTAGAGCTAGTTGTTATTGTGCAGAATATTTCCATGTTGTCTGGAAGATAGATAACTATGGTGTTTGATTAACCAAGGGAGGTTGCATCCAAAAATGTTTGTGCAGTTGCTTTGAGGTCTTTTCTATACGATCGTCATTTGTGCTCATCCCTCAGATGCAGTCTGATTCATTCTTAGTAAATGAGTAAAAGGATCTTCATGTGTTTACTTTAATTTGAGCCACCAAATATGACTACATCAAATGTATTTGTGAGACACAAGAGTCACTAGTGTCCTTCTCCTGTCACTGTCTGTCTCAGTCTTATCTTACCCTCCTCACTCTTGCTCTTTCACTGTCAGCTACTTTTAGAGCATCTCTCTTGTCCTCAGCTCCAGTTTAGCAGATCTCTCAGGTCCAGGGCTTGTAAGGTCACGGAGAAAAAAAACTATTCAGCTGTGCCTGTTGTTGTTAAATATCTCTTGGGGGACTGTTTTAGGCTGAGACAGGTGACAGCTTTCCTAACATCTGGGTACTTTATCCCGCAGTGTTGACCAGGTTTAGCTGTTGTGACCTTTAGTTGTGCTTTGGACACTTTTGGTTTGTATCTCTGATAGCTGCTGTGGCTCTTACTAGCTGATGGCTCTGCTTTATATTTAGATTGGTATGTTGAGTGGTGTTACACACAACATGATTTTCAGTTTTCTACTTTGCATGTCTTTTTGATACACATTCATGTGTATCATCATGTTTTATTAGGAGACAATGGCTGTTAGTAGCACCAGTGGCCTTGTAAAAGCAACCCAAAGAATAAAAATCATCTCTTTCGGATATAAATATACGCTGAACAAAAATTAAAAAATATATACATATATTAAAAACTGCTTCTTCCTCTCAGACATGTAGAGCATACAGTTTTCTCTGCAGGTATTGTGATTTTTAATAATATAGAGACTTCTAAACATGTTCTCTTTGGCTCCATTAAGCAATTACACCTATACAGAGTTGGTGCTTAACATCGGCTACCTGTTCAGATCCAAACCTGAACATATTCTTCTGTTTAATATTATGTGTCTGTTATTGTTTATAACCGTAACACATCTCACACTGATTTACTGAGTGTGTTCAAATTTTAAACTCTGCCACAGGATTCCCACAGGAGCTGACAGCTCTTGTGATTTGGACATGTTTACGGTTTAGAGTGCAAACGACAGCTAAGCCATCTGGCTGAGCTCCTAATGCTCCATTTATAAATTACACCACAATAGAAAGTGGATTAACAGCTGTTGATGTAATCCCTTAATGAGTTTCATAGTGCTTTCTGTGATTTAGTTTATCCTGCAGTGATAGTGACTGATAGCAGAGTTCATAAGTAACACACACTATTGAACTGAATTAGGCATTTTGGCCTTTTGACATATCAACATTGTCGATTAATGAAGAAACTTGGAGATGGTGAGATAAAAGTAAGTACCTGATTTTCGGTCACTTGGGGACAGCAAAACAAGCTGTAAACCCATCGTTTACGTTATATCAGCATACAAGGTCAGAAGGTCTCCTTTACACATTGAGCAGACTTCCACTAACGATTTCATTAAATTAGAGTTGAGTTATGTCCACCTGGTTAACGGTGAACATCCATGTTTGTTCTCCACCAACTCCTGTGGGAAACATCTAGCTCCACTGTGTTTACCAGCTAGTCATGAACTACGTGTCTGCTGTTTGGTGTTTTGGTGGGATTATGAGTTCTTTTTAAGTAAAAGTGTAGCAGTAAATCTGTGGGTGTAAAAACAAACTGTGCTGGAAAACGCTGAAAGGCTTCGTGTTGCTGAGTGCAACTGCTAATTATCTGTGAGTAAGTCACATAGTCGTTGCATCTATTGCTATTTGATTACAGCACCTGAAGTCCTTTCTTTCTCTTTCTCTCTAGCTAACCATTCCTGCAAGCCAGTCTTATGTGACTAATTTCTATTAGGAAGGTTGAAAGTGAAAGAGAAAAACACTTGGCATCACTTCAAGTAGTCAAGCTTTCACTGTAACCAGGTTACAAAGAAATAACAAGGAGTGGGCAGAAAAAGGGACCTGGCATTCCTAACGGTTTAGAGGGTGTCTGCAGAATAAGGAAAGGCTGAAAAGACAATTTGAAGGCCAAGCAAAAATATGAAGTAAGAGAAAAAGAGATATAAAACCACATGACTGCTAAACCGTTCACAGGAGTGGGGGTAATTTCTCTGTCAGTCCTTTATTGTTTGTCTTCATCTCTTCTCTGTCTGTTGTCTTGATTTTCTCTCCTACTTTCAATGTACGCTCCACTTTTTTCTGCCTGTGACTGTCATCTATTATCCCCCTCCCTCACTCTCTACATCCTCTACCACGTTCCCTTCAGTAAGACAAGCTGTCCTCAACTCAGCAGGGCAGTAAAAAGACATCAGCGTCTCTCCCTTCGCCCTCATTTCAAGTCTCCTCATCTTCTCACCGAACTCCTCAGCGTGCAGTCGGCCCTGGCTGTCTTGCCCGTTGATGTCATGGACCTGATTGTATTGTCATTCGTAGGGAGTTTTTGCAGAAGGAAAATGAGATCAGCGGCTTATTGGGGATCTGCTTTTTCATATTTTGTGAAGCAAAACTTTGTAATGAATTGCCTTTTGTTATTGGCACAGGCATTTTGGAAGCGCTGAATGCTGCAAGAAAACGAGACTAGCATGAGAAAGGTCATTATTGAACAGGGTCATGTTAATAGAAAACATAGCAGAAGGTGTATACCTTTATTTTAATTATGCAGATGCCCTTTTAATCCACCCTCTTACAGTCAAAAGGCAGCTTTTTAAAGTAGAGGTCTAAAAAGCAAAGCAGTATTTTCACCTGCTTAAATGTTTGATTGCTCAGCTTCTTCCTTTTGTTATTCTATTGAACATTAAAGATTCACCATCAGCCCACCGCTACTCCATCCCCAAAGATAACATCCTCATGTTGATTATGTGGTGAAGTTCATCAGCTCTGTGACCTCAGACACTGCTGGTTGCTTGTTCCCCTGCAGACATCTGGATGGCATCATGGCTGCTCTTTATCTCCTGGCTGGTCCAAACCACACACACACACACACACACACACACCAGCTGCCCACATAACTGTCTCTGTGTAAACACACATATGCAGTGGAGTTTGTTGAATTCTTTAGTGATCAGTCTTGTTGGAAATCCCTTGTCTAATAGAAAATACCTACGCTTTTTCAGTCATGGCTGCACTGTGTGGTTTGTGTTTGAGGCTTATATGTTTCCTCACATCAAGTGATATCAATTTGCATTTTTATAAAGTCTCATAATAATGCAGAGCAGGTGAAGCTTTCCAGACTACCACTCTGTAGATATGTTGCTTATAGTAATGTGAAAGGCCACTATGCTTATTTTTTGCACATTTCACAGTTGTTATTTAACATACGGAGAAACAAAATGCAGGAATACAAATTCCACTGGCTAGTCACAGGCAGTTATTCTTATATGTTATATGATAGTTATTCATATATGTAAGTGTAGTGATGACTACCATTTCTCAAAAAGTACAATCAGTAACTTAATATTAAAGTTAATAACAAAGTTCCTCACTTTACCGCAGATATCATTTAAGCTTTGACAGACATGGATGTAAACTGCAACTCGACTGGCTGATAGACAGTAGTTCTAGTTCTCTTTCCCAGATCCATCCTGTGTCAAATGTGTCTTTGCCTCTGACTCTCCTACTAATGCAATGACAAATCCGTACACTTGCTAAGCTGGCTTCAGTTCAGAGACTACTAGGTGAATCTGCAGGACAAAGGGGGGTTTTGAATTTTACACATTTTTATTGCAGAGACGGGCAGCTGTTGGTGGGAAGAGGCTTCGATACAGAAACATAAAAAAGAGAGCAGGCGCCCAGCCAAAAGTGATGGATTTTATAGAGGGTGGAAACAATAAAAGGCGTGCAGTTCTGGGAGAGTCTCTTTGGTGTAAATCACGAAAGGCTGGGCACATCTGACATGAATAATCAGATAACGATGCTCAACCCAGCCCTCCAGCATGAGAGGGATTGAGTTTATTACAGGTTTGTTCTTGTTAATCTTGCACAGTGTGTCAGATGTATTGATCCTGAGGTATTGAATAAGTGTTCAGATTCAAATGAGTTCAACTAATGCGACCATTTCAGTGTAGTTGTGTCACCATGAGAGAAATGACAGCACAGTTAGACAAATTAATCTGGAGGAGGCCATACACACACACACACACAGATTTATGGTGACCGTGTGCATTGATATTAATCAAAAGGGGTCTTTCCAGAAACGGACACATACTGATTTGTAGCTGCAAACTGTTTTAATTATAGTCAGAAGGGGTGTTTCCCTGATAAATAACAGCTGTCTCTACAGTGACTCATCACTCTGACAGCAGCCAGAGGAAAACTTTGTGTATGTTTGTGTCTATGCCTGATTGCACATGTACTGTAATTAGTTTGTGTTTTGCAGTCATATTTGATTTGATTCGTTGGCCTCAGCTTGTAGTTGTGTTAAGATCTAAGAAGAAGTTCTGGTCTCGTTGCAGAGGCCGTATATCTTTAGCTTTATGGTTGTCTGTCTGTGTGCCGCAGTTTGGTGGTTAAGTTTGTGTTTCACTCTGGTTCTGGGCCACATGATGTGTCTTGTAGTCATCAGGCGCATCCCAGCAAAATGCAGACTGAGCCCCATGTGGCCACATTTCGACCACATACACAAACACGTGCACACACGTGTAAAATAATATGAGAAAGCTGATTCTTTTTCTCATAAACCTGCACATGCATGTGTGTAGTAAAACACACCCAGCGCAAGCATTTATAGCTACATAGACCTAAAGTTGAAAGACACTTGCATACATTCACTTTCACTTCTAGTGGCCTGTGGGGCTTTTGTAGTGCTGAGAGGCCACAAACGACAGCTTTGTGTTCTGGGAGGCTGGGAAAGTTGGACCGCAACACATACACACTCTCTCTTCACTCTCACACAGACACACACACTTTGGCAGTGTCAAAGCCTGCGCACAGCTCTGCCCAGCTCAATAGGCTGATTCATTAGAGCCTCCTCATGACACTAGAGGAGAAAATGGACTGGCAGTAAGGGGAGGACGAAGGGACGGGAGCGTTCCGGCTCAGCACTCTGCTGCTGAAGTCTGACATGACCTGACAGCAGTCAGGTCAGCTATAAAGGAAAAATCCACCCTAAAATGTTTGTTTTGCATGGATTATGGTGAGCTTCCCAGGTTAGCATTAGTATTAGTTTATTCAGTAGAAACCAGATACGATGACTTGCTGCTTCACTCAACCCTATCTAACCAGGTTTTTGGTAACACTTTAACTCGTAAGGAACATACACTGCCCCTTACGATCTCTCTGTCTCTCCAGATGTATTAGAGAAGTTTATTACTAGCATCATCATGAAAGTGAACCATGAAAACATCATTTAACTTCATTTGCGAGCTGCACATCCAAACCCGCGCACCAAAATTTAGAGGGTACTGACAGCCACCATTACACATCATTTTTCACGATGGAGCCACACAATGATTCAAAAATGTTTAAACACTTTAGTCATTGCTGCTTGAAAACACTCCGAAACTGTCCAAACCTTTTTCTTTCCAATAGCTCATCTCAAATTAATTTCATTCGCTCTGCAGGAGAGATATTTTTCTTTGTATGTTTTTAAATGTTTTTTTTTTATCTAATATCATCATTACTGAATCTGGCGAGCAGCAGTGGAAATGTGCTGTGAAGTGGAGTGGGTGTTGTAAGTAACGATGCTTGGCAGCGAGCTGTGTTTGTCTGGATCTTTCCCTCGCTGACTCCACTGGAGTCAGGCAGACTTAAAACCCGGGCCTCCTGTTGACGAGGGGCTCTCACAGCTCAAACCTCCTCTCCAACCCTTCTGATATGTGTGGGATTTACTTCGTGTCTTAACTGCTCCCTCTTGCCCGCTGTAGGAGATTAGGTTAATTTTTCATATTTTTACGATCTGCTGTAGGTAGATGACTTGCTTTAGCTAAACCCGACATCTTTATTATACAAATGTCAATATTTTTTGTTGTTGTTTTTTACTCAGGCAATAAATGTAGTAGATGTTCACAGTCCATAGTCCATGTCAAAGGGTGCATTTTTACCATAATGAGCACCTACTGACCTTTTGCCAGACATGGACTCATTAGCTGAAACACCATGTTTACCTCTGTCACATGGTGTTACAGTCAACATGGGGAATAAAGAGAATCGCTCTCCCCAGTGCACAAAGGCCAAGAGTCTCCACACCCCACACTGTGAGCTGAGGTCGCCTCAGGACTTGAGTTGACGGATTTCTTTGAATAAACAAGGAAAAATAAATCTGGATGATTGGCAAAGCCAAATGCCAAGGGCTATTTTGTCACATTCAGTTTTAATAAAATATGACATAAACCCATGAATTATTTATTAAATGTCATATTTTGTCAACATCTACAGCTATGCAATAACAAATATTATGGCATTTAATAAATGATAAATAAATAATACATACTGTGGATACAGTTACACTACTTTCTCAAAACACTAACAGGTTTTATAATATCACCCCTGCGTGTTGCTCAAGGGACTTAACCCTCTGAAATAACTTTAGAGCTTGACAACTTATATCTCATATTCCTTAACAAAAAGGAAAGGTGCTAGAGGCCCTCCTGCACCAGCTTCTCCATTGCTGGACACAGGCCAAAGGGCCACTGCAAGCTGCTGCAGGTGAATCCCAGCACTTCCTCTTGGTTTTTCAGGGGCTTTGAGCTTGCATCAGCAGTTATGCTGCTCCACTATCCTCTCGTGTTTGCGGGGAGTGGAATGGGTTTATTCACTCTGCGTGCACAGTTATTGGAATCTGGGCACAGACATTATGTTTTCTATGTTTTTTAACCACTTGATCAGATTTTTTTGGGCACATTTTGTTCCTGTCCACAATATATTCTGACAAATAAAGACAACCATTGTTTTGGTGTTACATTCTTGTTGATGCTGCAGTTCTGTGGCTGTGGCTCCTTCTGCCAGGCTCCAGGCTGTGTACTTAGTTGTCTTTATTAGGAAAAGTTACATATTTGTCACACATAACAGTGGAAAGAATAATGTATGGTGGCTCTACACGGCAAGAATAGCAAATTAAGATAGAGGGCGTAGGGGTTTCTAACTGTCTGACACAGCAGCGAAGATCATGCACAAACATGAACACACAGTTGGTTGAGACTTAAGCGCTGAGTTAATGAAATATTATGTCAGGATCTATTAATGGAAGGACACTGACAGACAAGCACTACATAATTTGATGATTTATAACGTATGAATGTTACTATGGTATGCACAGATCATATGTACACACACAGAATTACTAACTAGCATAGATTTACAGCTTTATACTTAGTCAAGAGCCCATCCTGCTGTACTTGAACTGTATAATTACCTACCTAAAAGTGCTTATTAACGTACAGTATTTATACACCATCCGCCTCTTGCAAAGTGCTCTGCTCCATCTTTATCCTTTCTCCTCCTTAAAACAGTTACGTAGAAAGTTGCAACTAGCAATCCCGCTCATAAATAATCTAGATGCGCATCCTTTTTTAAACCGTGGAGACTGCTGGGCTCCTGAACATTTCACTCAAATATGTGCTAATGTTAGACCAGGCATCCAGCTCCGGCTATGCTGCTGGAGGCCAGAGGGCGAGGTTTATTCTGGGACAGGTATGCACACCATGAGAGTGGGTTTAGTGCTGGTTCTCGTGTTGAATGCACTTTTTTATAAATGCATGTGTGAAGTGTTTTTATATGAAACATCTTAGCACAAATAAGTAAGGCTTATAACGTCAGATGACAATGCAGGACTATGCAGGTTTGAGATTATTCGACAAACATGGGCCATTAGCTGTCAGCTGCATATTATTCATATTATCACAGCACTGAGGGTGCCGTTTATTCCTGTGCAGCTTGAACACACCACAACTAAATAGTTTCCAGTTAGGGAGATTTTGCTGCTTTGAGCCCCAATGAGGGATTGATCCTCTCGTCCAAGACATAGTTTGACAAACATAAAACCACACTCACCGCATAGACAAGCAAAGTAAGCAGGGAATCCCTGCCCATTAGAGATTGACAGCTGGGTATACAGTAGCTTGGCCAGAGTGTGTCTCCCCTTAATCCACCTCTCTTAGCTTGAATAATTGATTCTGAATTGATTTAAACTCAGCTGGCTCACTTGGTTCTTCTGCAGGCTTGGGACAGTAACATGTATTTTTGCTTCCTATAATTATTGTCTGCCTTGTTTCTGTGCTACTCAGCAATAAAGCCAAGCTTTTACCCTCCAAATGGAAGCATCTCTGAAGAAGCAGCAATTAAATATTCATGGAGATTTGTTTTTTGCTCTGACTGACCATAAATCACACACGTACCAACAATACACCTTCACACGAGAGAGGTTAAATGCCCTCTGATGCCCATTTTAATCCTTGTAAATCTACTTCCCTGTGGAAAATGATTGTCCTTGATATCAATCTTATTTCAATCAGCTGAAACCACATTAATTAAATGATGTCCATTAAAGCCTGTGATGTGCAGAATAGGCTGTTTTTCTCTGGTGAGGGTACGCATGCTTAGGGCAGAAATGTTTATGTGGGGACATGGAGGGCAGACATGTGAAGATGTCTCCTGAGTTGAACTCTGCTCTGTTGACCTAGTCAGTTTGAGAGAGCCTTTCACATGCTAATTGGTTTGTCATTCCCCTGGCCTCTTTTATTATTGTTCCAGTTAACAAATTGATCAATTGTGACAACAGTAAAAAATGAACTATTATGTATTTTCTTTGAAATGTAGAGGAAATACAGTCCCGTCAATGTCAACTAACAAGTGATGTTCAGCTCTCAGACATTCTGTCTTTTAAGGCTTTGAGAATAGTTTTGTAACATTTGGAAACAAAACCAATTGTTTGCTTCCTTGCTGAGAATGACACAAGAAGACTGATACCACTCTCAGTAAACCTACAGCCAGTTAGCTTTGCGTTAGAGACTCCTCTGTATAGCTCCTCTAAGTCTTCCTAATTAGCAGGTTATATCTTCTCTGTTTCATTTGTACAAAAAACAAATTGTTAACTCATCAATTTATGGTTAACCTTTATGAGTGTTATGTGCCAGACTATACCTACAAGCTGGCTGTTTCCCTAAATGCTAAGCTAACCCTTTCCCGGCTCTCCCTTCAAATTTACAAAGCTCCCGCCAGTTAGCATAGCTTAACATCTGTTTGCTCCCTTAAAAGACAATAAAAGACAACCTACCAGCACCTCCGGAGCTAACTGACTAGCATGTTATATTTTCTTAGTTTAATTTGTACAAAACTCAACATGTTAAATCACCAGTTTATGAGATACATATCAGATACATGTCAGACTTTTTCTACAACCAAGCCGTTTTCCCCCTTCATGCTAAGCCAAGCAAATTGCTTGCTGGCTCTCCTTTTATATTTAGTATAAGGGCATTAAAGTTGAGTCAATTTGCTGTTTTCACTCATGCCAAGATAGTGAATGGCAAAGTATTCCTTTAAAGGACAGGGGCTTGTTTGGTTTGTCTATGTATTCTGAAATTTCTAAATCACATAAAGACATCACAAAATATTCAGCATTTTGATCTTTTATGCAAATCCCCCAATTTCCAAATACCAGCACCCCCCTTCTTTCTTTGTTTTGGCCAAATTCTCCTCCAAGCTCCTTTTGTGTGGAGGGAGATTCCTCGCCTGAGGAGGTTGTTAAGCTGCTATCAGAGAAAGTGCTGGATGTCTTTTGGAGGAGTAATAGGGAGGGAGGGACCTTTTAAATGGAGGGAAAGGAGGTGAAGGATCTCTTGTCAAACCTTGCTGAAAGAAACTGTGGCATTTTTTGTGCCTAGCCAGGGACTTTGAAAAATTTAGCAACAGTGACGAAGAGGAGAGGAGAACTTTAAATTGAAAGTTTGCTCTCCGAAGAAAGGAGGAGAAATTAAGACAGAACGTGACTAGAAAAAGCATGAAAGAATAGAGACTGAGGGAAAACATCCATTTAGTGTTTTCATGTCCAAAGACTTTTACTTTTCATTTCACTGTGAATCCTGGCCCTTTCTCCCCTCCAGTCTGTGGCAGTCAATGAATAAAACAGTTTGCAAGAGGAGTGGCAAAAAAATCTTTGAAGGTTTTTTTTTTTCTCACAAAAGATCACTGAAGCACTCTGAGGGGAAAAGACCCTGTCATCTCACTCCCGTGTTTGTGTGTGAATTTCAATCAGGTTTGACCCTCCCCCTTCCCCTTCTTCAACCTCCCCAACCACCACCACCACCACCATCAGCTCACATTGAATTCACAGTTCCCCCCTCTCACTGCATGCTGGCTACTCCTCTGCAGCTTGTCCGGCAGATAAGTTGTGTTTTCTATCAGTGTTGCTCTTTGCACAGAGTCTGGTACAGCAGAGCAGCTCCTGCTTTAGTAGGAAAGGGGAGAAAAACAGGGGAGATACTGTAGGAGGAGCGTGAAGGAAAGAGGGCAGCCGGCGCAACAGTTTTACACTGCATTCAGCTACAATGGGAGAGGCGTGTTAGAGAGAGTGAGATAGAGCGAGCAGTACAGGCAGAGGACTCGCTGCAGTGCAGGTGGATCACAACTGTCTGGTGAACAGGAAGGTTCGGAGGCAGCAGTTAAACTCTGATTGGCTGTCCAGCAGGTTTGTAGTGCATTTGTTTTTTGTTTTTTTTTACAATGCTATCCGATTGTTGCATGCTTTTTTGCCTCTGTCTGTGGGTTCTGTGTCCGATATAATGGATGCTGTGTTCTTTACCATCAATGCTGCTATCTCACTGCTGTCTAATCATGTTGCCTGTGTGCAGTCTTGACATTTTCCCTGAGCCGACAACGCCAGGGAGGACCATGAACCTGTGATAAACTTGTACGTGTATTACCAGCTTGAGGCTTGCATTTTTATCTTTTTTTAGTGTCTCTTGCACAGAAGTTTAGGCTAAACTTCAGAGCCGGGAGGAGAATTGAAGACTTTCTGCTTTGCTTGCTTCATGCTAAATGAAATAGCTGAGGCCCTCTTTCCTCCTTTCAGATCGGGGCTCTTTTTATTATGGAGAAGAATAGAGCTGAGAGCTGTGAATGGGCCTGAGATGGCTTTCTGTGTGCTGAAGAGAGGTGCCGCCCTCTCAAGTGTCAGCATGCTTAGTCGGTTGGTGGTGGTGGTGGCGGCAGGGGGGTAGGTTCATGTGCTTGTAGATTATTGAGGCGACTGGATATCATGCACTGATAAGAGAGGAGATATCATTGTTTGGGTTGTCATAAACGTTGTCTTAAAAGTCCAGTTTCTTATATTTCCTGCTGTCTTGATCTTTACCCCCCGAGGGAAAGGCGGAGTACTACAGTCAAGTGCTTTAGTTGTCGTCCGTCTTTTCAGCGGTGTCTGTTTTCTATTGACCGAACAGTGATAAGAAGCCGTGAGGAGCTCCTCATCTCTATTTTTGGCTGTTGTTTTCTGGGTGTGAAAGGCATCCTTTCACGGTTGGATAGCTGACTGACTGATGGGAAAGTCTGTGGTTTGGTTGCTCTGTGCTCATGTTGTTATTTGTTTGCCAGTGCTGAATTTGCCGCCTACAGTTGTTTCACTTCATTTAATTTCATGTATTGCTTGAGGTGTTATGTGTGATCGAGGTTTTGCATTCCAGGCCTTAGTGCTATGGATCATTTTGTACTTGTTTTTCTTCCACAGAAGAACTATCACGAACATCTGTACACTTTTTTGTCTAAATCTTCTCTTATTTTGAGCTGAACTTCAGATTTTTCCTCTGTTTTGCATTTTATCTGTCAGCGAACTGCAGTCATCTGTTGGATTAGTCAGTGAAAGATGAGGTTTTAGGACCAAGTTGAATCTATAAGACCACACTGCTTGCAATGAAATAAACCTGTTCACTGAAATAAAAGAGGCTAACAAAGCTTCAAAACACCACGCTTGTGTCCATATAGAATTAATACTCCACAGTGTGGATATTTGCAGTTTTGGCCTGTCTTTCTCCTTGTCATCTAACCAAACGTTCCCCCTGGACAAGCACAGCTGAAATATTTTTCCAGCTGTTGGCAAATAAAGTCTGACAAGCTGCTGTCAGGTTCGTACTCTCAGTGCTGTACTAATGAAGTCTGATGGATCCACATCAGTGACACAGACACCTGCGTCCATGCTGCTGCCTCCTGAAGGCATGAGCTCCTCACATGTCTGTTCCATCACATATTCTGTCGTCATTGCCGAGGTGCACTTTACTTCAAACTAAAGGCCTCCCAGGGATGTTTTTGATTACAGCCGTCCAACACTAGGATACAAGCATCATTTTGAAAGAATGTAGTAGATGATATATACAATTTGATTCTGTTTTACTTTAGCTGAATGTATGATGATGCTGGATCTTGTCCTTGCTGAAAACTTGATTACATAACAGATTGCTCACTAATTGTGATGAAGTGGGTTGGAATTAGATGTCGACACATTAACTGACACATGTGCATACTTTCTGCATGTCGTGCTCCAGATGCCTCAAAAATCAGAAACATTTTGTTTCTGATTTCCAGTTGCTTGTAATTTTGCTTTGCATACATTAAAGTGTAATATCTCCTGCTTTGCGATTCAACTGTCTGCAGAGGAGACCTATAATCTGCATACACATCCTGCTTCCATGGCACTGGCTGCCATGGTGATGGCCTTGGTCCTCTGCTGAATCCTGAAACGTCTAATTAAATATTTGTCTGGAGTTCTTTTTCAGAGAAGTAATAAAATAGAACCCTTGCAACAGCCTTTGTTTGGTCTTCATCTTTTGGCCGTTCTCTGAGGATTTCTCATTGTTGCAGGAATGACTCTGTGTGCCGGGCCCTCAGAGAAAATATTGCTGCTTCAGGCTGAATGATTTGCGGTCATGCTGGCCTTGATTTCCTCTCCCAAGGCATTTGTGTTCAACACCACAGGCCTGCTTTCAGGTCAAGGTTTTGAGATATATCTTTGTGGTAAATTAAGACTAACCATTGCATGTAACATATTGCACTCCAGCCTTAGACTTGTAGTTCAATAATATTTTAAAAGTAGCCAAAAGAGGTTTCTTTTCCCCCACACTGAGGCCAAGGAGGTTAACACTGAGCACAGCGATGGTGAAGTATTGTCCCGGTGTCTCAATCAACCTCAGTGACCCGAGCACCTCTCCAGTTCCTCTCCTTATGTTTCCACTTTAGGACAGATGATGGACCGTCTGTGTGTGTGTGTGTGTGCGAGGGTGTGTGTGTGTGAATGACTGAATGAGTGTGTGTTTTAAAAGGAGACAGGAAGGAGTTGCCTTATCATCCAAGAAATGGGTGTTACTCTTCTTTCTAACTTGTGTTCTAAATCAATGGTTTATGTAATGGGGCTGTGTGTGCATGTTTGTGTGTATGTAAGTCTGTGTGTGTGTGTGTGTGTGTGTGTATGTGTTAAATAGCTTGGCCAGCCTGCCTGAGATTATGTCATACGGTATGGTTTCCAGCTGTCCAAGTCCGCTGCATTTAATTTAGCTTTCAAGAAAGTCATGCCTAACCACAGTGCGTGTGTGTATAAACTGTATTTATTTGTGTATTTTAAATGTATGCTTAATTGTTTTAAGCATACATTGAAGTACACACTCAATAAACTCTGCAGAGTGTCACCTTGTTGGCCCGTAAAGCAAACAAGCCATTGCTGTCAGATTGTGGCTAATGAAAGCGCTGAACTTTCTTTTTTTTTTTGGTTCTTTTTGATGATTGTGACTTTCGTCTGATTGAAGCCTGCAGTCCAGCTCTAAGTTAAACCAAATGTATTTGGGTAGGGTCCCTATGAGGGGCTTAGATGTGAGTTTTGACAAAGGACTGCACACATTTTAATGCAGGTGCGCAAGCAGGGGCCCAAACTCCCTGTGATCAGGTTTCTTTGCAGAAAGCAAAGCAAAGTACATACCATCTTGGAACCAGTACATTTTATTTAGTAAATGCTGAGGTCTCTCATAGTTCGATCTTCCCATGGACAAAGCTGACTGATCCTCAATTTCCTCCAGATTTCAATTCATATCTGCCTTGTTGACACAGGCTCATTGACTCATTGTTGCTCTCTCTCACAGATGGTTCAACCATGATACAGTCATGTTACTTAATCAAACCCTCTAAAAAGAAAGCAACTGATAGGTTGAATTGTTGTTTTATTTTTTGAGGATCAGTACTGACGTTGCAGTTAACTGTTCTCATTTGGGTAGTCCAGGGGCTAAATGTCTGACTCGGCCTTGCTCTTCTCTTTGCCCTGCAGTGGTTTGACCCTTCTAACGCAGGGCTCTCGGTCGGCCTTGACCGCAGTGAGTTGTGGCTCGTAGGGTGAAACCAATAATGTTTTGAACTTTATATAGATGGCTCTGGCCAGGTCGGAGTTCATGGGAAAGCTTTGCTGAAGCTGTCTTCACCCAGTGGCAGGACCTGCTGACATGTTTCTCCCATGACTCGTCACTAAAACTGGATCTCACAGTGGTGTAGAGTTGAAGTAGAGACATGTTTAAATCTGGACACATTAAGCTTAGAGTAGGTGGTCAAAACTGTTAATGTCATTATTGAATGTTGCAAGACAGCACGAGTAGAAATTTCCATCTAATGAAATATTGGGTAATATTCACCAAAACAGACAGATGACTCAGGCTTTGGCGGCAGGATACAACAAGACATTTCCTCCCCCCAAGTTATGACCAATCTTTAATTTCCATTGTGCTTAAGCTCCTTATGGGCATTAATTCTGGTTAATCCCCAGCTGTAAATATTATTCCTTTACCATACACTCTTTGAATGCACTTTTTAATCTGAGATGCCTGACGAACACTTTATCTGTAGCTAGAACAAGTTGTTTGCATCTGATAAGCCCAGTTTCTATTCATTCTTTTGTCAAGGACAGCTTCCCTCCCTGTCTTGGCAGGCTATTGCTGAGTCACAGGGACTATCATGTGTCTTACACCATCTCAGCTGTTTGAAGGGAGGAATCTCAGGGTTTTTGTTGGTGTAAAATTGGCATCAGCCTTTTATTAGCCTCAGTTAGGAATGCTGAGGCAAGCTAGTCAAGCAAGAAACCACCATTCAGCATCAAACCAAAGCCATTTTGGGTTTTTCGGTGGCTAAGTGGGAAAAAATGGGTAGCAAACAGTTTGAAAGGTGTTTTATGAGTTTTTTTATTATAATGTTTAATGCCCTATTAACTTTCATTATAAGTGCTAACAAATGCAAGGTAATTGGTGCTAATTTCTCTATTCTCTTGGATGAAATCCTACATTGTACTTTGTAAAGAAAAAGAAAGAAAAGTGCAAACCCGTCCTTTGAACTCTGAGGAAAGTGAGAATTTCAAAGAAAAGAGAGAACTTTTTTTGGACAAATTGTCAGTTTGTTCCAGATGTGATATTCGTCTGCAGGGATTTGCAGCTGTGCGTAATGTGATGTGGGATGTGTGTGTGGCAGGTTGAGGGACCGTAAAAAGGAGCAGTGGAGGATATTGCTTTACTCGTCCCGGACTTGTCACTTTCTACAGAATGAAAGAATCATACTAACCAACCAGAACAAACACATGAACAAACATGCAAGTGCATCCCACAGATTGACTGATGAACCATATGGAGCCTTGTTTATTAAACTCCAAAAACAATGACTTCATCATTCAGTGGGAAGCTTTTCTGTCCTGGCAAATATTGACTCTGGTGGTGAGGAGGCTGGGCACAGAGCCTCCCAATTTCCCCTTAAATCTCTTTCTTTTCCTTTTTTTTCTCTGTATCATTTCTTTCCTCCTACCCCTCCCTCCTTCTTAACTCAAAACCTGGAAGTCATTTATGAAGTCAGGATGGGGTTTCTCCCGTCCAGGACTGGATATTTGAGTAGAGCCCAGTGAGGAGGGACTCTAGTTTGACGTCCCACACCTCCCATCAAGGGAATTGCATCAGAGTGGAGCTGAAGATCTCAGTGCTGGAACCAGCTGCGGTTTGATGTTTGGCTATAACCAAACCTAGTTACTAAAGCAGAGACTGTTTACCACAGTCACAGTCTTTTTGAACAATCCCTGTCTCCAACAAATCACCAAGTGTGAACAGGTGCTCAACTGCACGTCAGTAGCATTGGCGCAGAGAGGAATTGTACAAGACACTGTGATGCATGTGTGGGGAAATCGAGAACATACTGGCACAGTTCATTACTAAATTTCACTCTTAGTGGGCTGTATTGTTATAATTTATCGCTGCTATGTGTAAGCAAGATATTTCAGTGGGCAGCACCCATTCTTTTATAGCTGGGCTAAGTTTAAAGAAATGGATTAAGGGAATCAAATCCAAAGCATCAGTCATTTAAAGTACTCCGCAAAGAGAGAGACAAGAGAACCTCCTCCTTTTATACTCTTTCTGGGTCTGTGAATCCTGTTATTTGTTCCTCAACTTTAAGAAGAAGCTTTTTCTCTTTCGTCTACATTTGTTATAGAAATCGGATTAAAACTAATATGGGGACTTATCTGTCCCTTTCTGTCTCCCCTTCTTTCTACCTAATGAAGTTTAGATCCAATCTTTGTAGTTCAAAAGATAGAAGTAATATAAAGAGTCAGAGGAATAAAAAAGAGGGAAGATGTTTTACTGTTCAGATACACAGATAAAAATCTCTTCATTGTGTTGAGCCATCGAGCTCTTAACATCACGAGTTCGGGGGAGATCTGTGGGTTTGCTCCCCCACCAAGGCCTGCTAATCATTGTGGGCTTGAAGTCTGAGAACACAGCCCAGTTTCCTCGTGCATGAGAGAGGATGAGGTCTAAAGAGGGAGAAGAAGGGAGAAACTAAATCTGTGGGTACGTGAGTCTCCTGGGTTTGTGCAAGATGGAGCGACGTATCAGTTTCATGGGTAAAAGGTCGCAAACCCTGTAGATGAAACGAGGAGAGGTGCAGATTGAGAGGTTGGGGGGTCGAACAAGCCACATGTACAGAGAAAGACCAGTTTGGTGGACATGAGGGGAGCAATGGGGCAAATGAGTGGGGAGGAGATGTTATTAATCTCTGTTGTTCTCCCCTCATATTGTCATTTCCTCTGCAGCTGGTCCTGGGTTGAGAAGGAAAGAAAAACACAACTGAGGAGATCAGAAATCTAAACAGTGGTCCTGCCAGTGGGCTGGGTGTTCCCCACTGCTGACACATCTGTAATAAAACACATTGTCTGATTTCGTAATGTGCTGCTTAATGAAGGTGAAGAGAAGGCCAGACAGGAGAAAAAATGCACAGATGTTATGTAGCCCTCACATTCGGTAAATCAGTGCAGTCCAAACTGATACTAAAGGACAAACACATTCATGAAAAAACATTAAATCACATGCTTTAAACAAAGTGCTATTTCTGTAGTCTCCTCTCTTACTACCAATGAGCCAATCACTTTAGTGCACTGAATCATCTCAGCTGAGGACAGTGACGGTTATGGTCTGGCTCTGCTTCCAAGTATGATCACATTATCATGGGTCAGTGCATTTATATCCTGCTGCACTACTCACTGCTCAGCACACCACTATGTGAGTAATGTGACTATACCGACCCAGTGCAATGGGGCATTTAAGGTCCTGGTCAATACTGATGCAAATATCATAAATTTAAAATATATTTTGAATATTTTTCCACTATTTTTATTCTAATAAAGATTTGCCTATACAGCCTCCCGCTTAAGAAACCTCCGGCCTCTGTTAAAGCTACGGAGCTCTTCAAAGGATACTACTTGGCTCAGGCTCACAAAGCTCGTCATCAGTGCCGCAAAACTGGCTCATCTAGAGTCCACTGTTTCCCTCATGCTGCTTGGGGTTTGGCAGGTAAAGGAGCCAGAGTTATGGAAGTCATTAAAATTCCTTGGGAACATGTGGACGCTTGTTTATTTTTCCGCCCAGGCAGGGAGGCCGGAGAGCTGCCAGGACGCTGCACTGTCCTTCTCTCAGTAAGGACACAAAGTAGAGTGTGAGAGAGAAGAAGAGGAGCGGATCGAGGACGAAGGAGATGAAAGACAGATTAGGCGAGAGGGCACAAATGAGTGAACTAGAGGACAGACTGGTGCAGGGATCGAGGAATGAAGACAGGCCGGAAGTGGCTGAAAGAGTGAAATGGAAGATGGAGTAATGAATGGAGAGCGAGTGAGAAAGAGGAAGGGGGGAGGCGGACACCCTCTACTGGATGCCAAATAGAGAGTCCGACAAATGAACATTGAGGTTTCAGTGAGCCGTACAGGAAAAGGATTAGAGACGGATGGATTCACACACAGGCTGGAGGCGCAAGAGATACAAGTGGAGAGAGATACAAGGACTCGAAGAGTCAGAGTTATAATAGCTTCATTTAGTCCAACTGTCAAGTGGTGTTTTACACAAAGTTTTAAATGTCATTTTAAATGAAAATATATTTTATTGGTTGGGTTAAAGCAAATGTTACGACAACAGCAAGAAATCATATCATTCTATATGATAATGGTTATATCCCATTTCATATTTCTTATTAAATAATAGAAAAATCTGATAGAAATCCATCTGATAGCAGAGGGGTACAAAAGAACAATCAATCTTGAGAAAGAGACTTTGAGACTTGATAAGTGTGAATTATCCTGCACTTTATACAGTTTAATGCTGACATGTTATGTTTTCCCCTAAGAAACTCTTAGGGGCATAGGAGAAGACACTTCAGCAAAAGAAATAATTGGTTATAAAGGATCATTACCTTTAAACTGATTTAGCTTTGCCACTAATTGATACAGAGCTTTTATTGGCGCAAATCTATTTTTTAAAGACCATTAACGTATTGTCTGATATTTTGCTGCTTTGAAGTGAGCAGGGAAAAAATTTGAATTGTGATCTGATTACAGTTGTGGGATTGTTTCCTTGTTTTCAGCACTGCCTATCCAGTCTGAAGTTTTTGAGTTTGAATTGCTGAACAAGTAATGAAAACATTTTATTTTCTGAGCTTAAACGTTATTTCAGTCATGAAAATTCAATGTCATGTTTATATAAAATTAGAAATCAAGTTTTCAGGAGTTTTAACACTGACAAAAACAGTAAATCACACCATCACCTTATTTCTTCTCACAGACGACTATCCTCTGTTAAAGCCATACGGCACGGTCGACCGTTAATAAGAGACCTCAGATGGTGTCTCATTTTCTGTGACAAGTTAGTTCCTTTATACGCAATACACGGTCATGCTTTACATCGCCCACCAACTTACCATAAATCTTCCGAGCCTTCATTTTAAATGTGGAAAGATCCCTTCATGCCTGTCTTCAAACACCAGCAGACCTGCTGCGATGGTGGGCGTTTTTACTGATTGGTTAAACAGAAGGGAGGAACTTGAAAGGGATATTGGTCCAGAGCGTTGCTGCGCAGGAACTGATATTATAATATACCACTGTATGTGTATGGGAGACAAAAACAGATATAAGTGGTCTGCCCATTCCATCAGACACCTTGTAAACTGAGTCAAGTCTCTGCCGTGACTTTAAAGAACTTCTCCTTTTACTTGTCCGTTGACAATACTTACCATCTGATGTGATGGTGGCTTGATCATAGGAAAATCCTTTAGTGAGGCCAACTGCTGTGCTGAGCCTCCTGTCCATTCATCTTTCCTTCATTTTTTTTATCTAATAACCAATGATAATGGATGAGGAGACTGTAAGGACACCACTGGGAGAATGATGGATGAGGATGGTGCAGTCAGCCCAGGAGGTTGAAGAGAGAGAGATAGAGAAGGAAGGGAGTTGTGGAATTTGCGTAGTTGCAGTATTGCCTCGCACAGCTGAAAAATGTATCAGAGTGATCCTTTCTGCTGTCAATACTCCCCTCAGCGTAGGCCAGGAGACAGAGATTTCTGCAACAGACCCTCAGTGAGGTCACTCTCCATCCCCATCCCTTCTTTTTCCACGTTCCCTGTCTCCCTCCCTCTCTTTCTCTCTATTTCTCTGTGTTTGATCATGCTAATTGAAGCTGACACTGCAATGTGGACCCTCGGGGTAAACCTACCTGCCTCGCTGACAAATCGGTGGCTAATTGAGATGTAACATGAGAAGCTGCCTTTCTCTCCCCCCTAAATGTTTCTTTCCAGAAGATCATGGCCTTTGACACGGATCCATGTGTCAGATTGTGTTTCTGTGATGCAAATTTAAATCATAATGCTAAATGTCTGTAAACCATGGTCAGTATGATCAGTACCTTTGGTCAGGCACAAGTTGAAGGCAAACATCATCATTTCACTGTTTTGGCACTTTATATTTTCAACAGGTAAGCTATGTTCGGTGATTTACAAGATAAGCTTCTTTTGCTTCTTCTGTTGAAGTCATCATAATCCACAGTGGATGAGACTGTGAGTTTAATAGGTGTTTACTGTTTCAACTGAAGCTTCTCCCAAAATGCTTTTTTTACACAAAATGGCACCTGATTTAACTTAAAATGTTTGAAAATATAAAATTCTCAGACAGGCGAGTTCAGTTGATGCTGATGCACAGTGACACACTGTGGTTCCCTGTAACCATTAACCTGCAGGAGTTTTTCTTGAATTAATGTCTGAGTGATCTTTATCCCGGCGGGAAAATGATCAGACATCTAAGCCTGACGGTTGAAAAGATAATCCCTCCTGCTTTATGATCCACCATCAGTTGTGTAATCCTTCCTGCCTACTTTGCTCTTGTTCTGCCTTTTTAAAGACCTCACCGTCTACAGTGGCTTTAAGGTATCTGTCATTAGATCCTTTGGTATGTTCCCCATGCGTCTCAAGTGACACGTGTTATGGTGGGACATGCACGCTGCAAGTCAACTATAGAAAATCTAAAGATCCTCCTTTCAAGATGCCGAATAGATAAAAGAGAGAGACCACATTTGAGACAAAACAAACAAGATGAATACTATGAAGAACTGGTTCAGCACTGCTGATGTGTTTTAGCTTTCTGCAAGTTCAGAGCTGCACATATTTTGTTTCAGTGCTAAGCCGCCACCTGCTACACCAAAGAGCCTATGTTTGTTTACTGAAGGACTCACTCAACAGCCAAAAATATGGACATCTGTTGTGCAGTTGTAAAATTATGTTTCTAAACTGGGCTTTGGGTTTTATTCAATTCAATTCAATTCAATTCAATTTTATTTATATAGCGCCAATTCACAACAAAAAGTCATCTCAGGGCACTTTACAAACAGAGCAGGTCTAGACCACACTCATTACTGTTAGTTACACCCAACAGTTCCACCATGAGCAAGCACTTGGCAACAGTGGCAAGGAAAAACTTCCTTTTATGTTTTATGTCCTTCAAGCCTTGATGGAGGAAAGAGGGAAGCAAGTGGCTGCCATTGCTGTTGCTGTTTAAGTTCATGTTCCTTCAAATCCTTCAAATCCTGCCTGAGTTTTACAGAAAGTTTACTTTAGCACTCAGCTGTGGCGATTGTCACTTGCTTCTCAGTTTTCCTTCCTGATTGCATCACTGGACCTAGGTCACTGTGGCGACTGTGAGTCACAGAGCACACTGGTTGTGAGGAACAATAAGTTGCCACAATGTTAAGCTGCATCTCTTCGGATATCCTTTAAGCTCTTCCTGACAGGGAAGGATGGTAGTTGGTGTGTGCACTGGTGTGTAACTGCGAATGTGAAGGGTGTGTGAGGAAACAGCTGGACCTACAACTGCAAACATACACAGCAACACTCATCCACATCTGTACAGCTGGTAATACATGTGAGGTCATAGGTTTGCACAGAAATGTGTTTGGCCTTTTGAAATTAGACCAATATAGTAGTATGTTTTTCTCAAATCTGAGGGAAAAAAGAGCACTTAAAGTGAATTTAGAGAAAATTGCACCATTTTGTATCTCAATTTCTTAAAAATAGTAAAGTGAGCATGCTGAAATTGCTGAAAGTTCAGCCGTCTTCCTTCCACTTTGTCTGTGCTCTTGAGACTTTGAAGTACAGCTATGTGGATGAAAATATCATATGAATCTGCCTGAGATATCATGTGATAGTGAGAAGATTGCAATTTTCCCATATACCCAACAGACACTGACTTAGTAATGATCTTGGTTCTGAGAGCATAGTAATTTCATTTATTGACAAAGTTTAAGTCCTTCCTTGGCCCTTTTTTGCATTTCCTGCATTTCTCAGGTAAATGAAGCATAATTGTTGCTTAGGAAAATCTTTTATTCAAAACTGAATGATACATTTTGCATTGTAGGAAGACAGAAAATAACAGGCACAAATAGTAAATGGAAGAGAGAATGTCTATAAAGAGATGGAAAGAGTAAAAAAAGATTTGAAAGAGTAGAAAGGTGGTGTGAGAGGAAGAAAGGGCATCTATGAGGCCCAGGCTCTGGAGTATTATCTCCTCCTTGGTGGTCTAATTATATCTGGTCCATATAGACCAGTGAAGCCTTCCACCGTGATTGTGGTACGGGAAAGACGCTGATAATTGGCCTTATTCAGGTTCCTCTGGAGCTCTGCTGTTTTGGAGTTTATGAATGAAAGCTCCACTACAGTGTGAGCCCAAAATCTCTTTGAAGTTTGAAAGGAATTTCTCTACGGTCGATGAAATGACTCGTCTGAAATGAAGTATGCTCACTCAGTGGTCAGAGCAATCAGGACCCCAACAGTTGCACATGAATGCTTGCACCACAAGGACACACACACATACACACAAACATGAACACACACACACACACACACACACACACACACACACACTTGGTTTCAGCAGAAAGTTGTGACTTCTGGCTAAGTGCCACCGTCCCCCTGCTGGACCCCACATCCTGACAGGAAGCTTGTCCTTCCTTCACACACACAAATGTGTATTGGTGACTGTCAGAGAGGGAGTGTGAGGCACTGAAGCCCTGCAGGCTACACATTTTAACAGTGATAAGGAGACAGACATGGAAATGGATGAATAGAATTAATTATACAGACCACAAATGGCAGGCAATGGTGCTTAAATGACACCAGGTCCTTGTAATCGAGAGCTCTGACCATGTGTTGAGTGACTGGCATCCCAAAAGCGTCGCTGCACAATAATTATTGTCATCAATCTGTTTCAAGCCGAACTAAGATGCTGGATGTGTTTCCAGCATGACTATGGGAAGCAGATGTACTAAGCTAATTTAACAAACAATGAAAGTAGCTTTCTTAAGGTGGTGAAAATGTTTTTTTCTGGTCTCTAATGGTTAAAGTTTCTAACAATGATGTAGGTGTGGTCTGAGTGTGGTCAGTACACTTTAGGGGCAGGCACAGCGGACTTGAAGAAGACACTGCAAGCACCAGCTACATGGACCTCTATCCTCAAGCTGAGATTCTTTCATCTTCATCTATGTTTGCCAGAGTCTCCTCGGCAACTTGCTCAGTGAGTTATTGAGGAGAAACAACCCTGGGGTCCCATGCAGCAAGATGCCTGACCTTCTGGATGTCATCAGCATCAGTTGCAACCACTTTCCTTTCCATGATGGATGCTTTGTATGGATATGTGTCGCAACCCCCGAGGCTTGATCCTGACAGGCCGGAAAAACGGAGGGCCTCGCTCTCACACAGTCACACAGACTTATTGGAGGCTCTTTTCCCTCTGCTCTGACAGCGTGTCATTGGGCGGTCAGATGTGACAGAAAGGGTCAAAGCACAGCACAGTGACAGTGACTCACTGAGAAGAACTCTGCTTGTTTCCTTTCCTGTTGTGCTAGAGACATGCTGAGATTTCCTTTTATATACAATAGGAACTCATCAAAGCATCCTGGACTAGTTCCAGTCTGTGGAGACCACCCATTTGATCCTCAGCCCACATTGGCCCACACTGTATTTCAGAAAATCTTGCCCAGAGAGCAGCTTTTGAGCCATTAATACTGCCAGTCAATAACTTTCTATAGAAAAATCCACTTAAGCTTCCAGACCTGCCCAAGCTCTGTCTTGATAAACTTAATCAACCAAATATCCATTTTGATTTGCCTGCTTTTACTCATTTCACAGTTCACTCTCATAGTACATCACCTCTCTTTTCAGCTTCTTTCCACCAATGTAGAAAAGTGCATCGTGCATGCCAGATCTGCTGGCCTTGGCAGCAGGCAGTGTTGATCTGCGCTTACCTTGAAAATTACTTTTGCATTTTTAAAAATGAAACTTAAGCCAAATGCCTGAAGGTTTACATCTTCAGTGGTAACAAATGGCCTAAGGCGAGGAAGGTGTTAAAAACTGACACAAAATACAACATGAATACAAGTATTAGTAGTATTTCATGGAGATTTTTGCTACTAATGAAAAATTGAACAAATAGAGAAAAACACCAGTTGTATTCTTTTACCAAAATTTTGTACAAATTTCACATCACTTGAAATGGCTCCAGCAGTTGTGTGGATGCTACCCACCTTTCTGCCTTCTCAAGATAGAGATTTTATCAAGAAGAATGGAGGTTGTTATGGTGGTAACATAGCTGAGGGTAAAGATGACATTAGCAACAATGATTTCTTTTTAGTAAGTATCAGGTGCCCTGTGCTTTATCAGAGTCTAAGCTGTGACCTTTAACCAGCAACACTGGGGTCACAGTCTTCATCTTGGCAGGATGTACTTTACAAAACACAGAAGAAAATGCCAAAAGTCCAAGTGGTCAGAGGTTTCCTCAACCAACAAAACATCTAAATGCCAGTGTCCTTTTAATGTGCGGATGTAGGCGTCTTCAACCTTGATTGACCTTGGAAGCTGCCAAGCTTCAATAAACTGGCCTTTACTTTGTTTCAGATCTTCACATCTATTGTTTGGATTGTTTCCTTGTCCGTTTTGGGAGCTCAAACGTAAATGAAGAGACCTTTTGTGGGTGTCTGTGTGGTCACTATGTGCTCAGGCTCTGAGTTGTATGGTGGAACAACAGAGGAGGAAAGTGGGATACTGGTGGGATGAGGTTATTTCACCATTCCTCTGTCTTCTTGCGTAACCAGCGAAGGACTCAAGTTTTAAGGGTATTGCCAGATTTTAGTATACTTTCAGGAATACAAATGCAAGTTTAGGTCAAGAGGTTCCACACGGATCAGGAGATCTGCAGGCAGTGGTGTATGATCTGTATGATGCTTTCTACATGTCTCTGCCAAAAGACATAAAGCATGCTTAAAGTGAAGCGTACAAATGTTTTTTCATGTCCTTTACTACTTCCTTAATCTCTGCTTTTGCTTTCTATCACACTTTATGCTTTTTTTTGCATCACTGACTCGTTTTTTTCCCCCTTTTCTGCTGGGGTGGGGTCACCACATGCATGGACTGTTTGTTTGGAGTTGCTATAGAAACTCGTGCGAGTGTGTGGCTGTTTGTGTACTCATGCCCTCATGTGTGTCTGTGTGCGCGTGTGTGTTTGTGCCGGTGTGATGGGGCTGCAGTTTTGTTTCATGCGTAATGACCTCATCCAGACACAGACCCTGACATATCGAATCCGTCTGCTTCCTCAGATTGTGTAATGGATAGTTCCCAAACACACACCAGCTCACTGGCCGACGCCCTCTCAATGTTGTGCCTCGTTGCTTGACCACAGAAGAGTTATGGGGCCGCATGGGCAACTCCTTTTGACAACATGAACATTGCGCAATTGCTTGAAAATTTAATTTCATAAGTGTGGAATTTGATTTATATGGAGTTGTGCATCAGACATCTCTTTAGAAAAGGGGAAAGAAAGTTCATGAACTGACGATGAACCTTCATACTTTAGGGGTTTTCATCAAACGTATGTGCCATATTTCAATGTTTCATGTTGTTACAAAGGCACTCCTACACCCACCTTATCGCCCTGGGGTCAGACACTTGACGTTCCTCGGCTGCTAATCTCGGATAGTGTGAAAATGTGGAATGCAGCCCAACTGTTGATGTGCATTTGTTATAGCTGAGAGTCAAGTCACTGGTAAGAAATCTTTTCCATGTGGAAAAGAATGCTCCTTTCTCTGAGGGGAAGGGTTTTGCTTCATTGCACAATGATTTCTGGAAGATCCATTTTCCCCCCAAAGCGTAAACGTACACAGTTATTAAAGGCCTTATTACTGATCAGGCATGTGACTGTGGCCCTCATGAAAAGGTCTGTATTCAGTGTAAAAAGGCACATTCAAAAACAGAAAAGCCACAATGTATTCTAGAGGAGATGGTCGGTCAATGCTGTGCTCAGTGTACCCCATCGGTTGTTGTCAATTCTCTGCTTAATAAAGCTGAAAAAATCTGTTGGATTTGATACACAAGACTACTTATCCTATTATACGCTGTTTTATAAGTCTGTTTTCAAATTACAGACATGTCATATACAGATAAGTAGACCATTTTCAAACCAGTCCTCTCTGAAAGGTTGATGCAGGAAGTCAGGGATTACAACCCAACATGTATCAACTCAAGAATCATAGTGCAGAAATCCCCGAAAGCTACTGTTGTGCTGTGTGGATAATTTGACTCTCTGTTCCCACATGTCCCATGTGCAAATTGTGTGCTCACCTGGTGCAGACAGGGCTCAGATTAGTGTGAAAGGATTGGCATAGAAACCAAACCATTTGCTATGGAAATGAACTCTTAATCTTTACGGCGCCGCAACCTCGCGTCCTCAAAGCTGCAGTTGTTTCTGTTCTGTTGACTTTTGGGAGCATCTAACAGAAATTACCCGGTGCATCCCACTCATTCGGTTATTGTTCAAATTACAAGATTAAACTTTTTTCCCAGTGTGGAAAAGCCATATTTGCTTTTTCTGTGACACACTGTTCTTTTCAGTGTTTCATTCTGCAGCTTTTGCCCATGAGTCTACCAAAAAATAACTCAATTATCTGTTGAAAATCCAGGTCAGAAGTATATTCTTGTCCTCTACTGCAGGGAATTTATATAAGCCACTGCAGCACAGATACGAATATCTTCAGGGTGCTTGTAAAAATAAGAAAAGATTATAAATGTTCCTCTGCGCACCCACTGCAGTTTGTATTCATTAAATCAAACAAACAAACAGAAAGATTAAGTTAACACTTTTAAAGTCAAAAAGTAAATGTAGTGCAATGCAATGATATATATATATAAAATAAATCATGAATCAATAAAAGTCCAAAAATATGGGCATAAATTATAGAAACAATTAGATTTTTAGAGTTTCTAAGTTTTATTAATTATTAAAGTAATTTTCTAATAGTTGTCTGTACATCTAGGCACTGCTAATAAATAAATAACCGGCTAAGAAAATGTTCTCCAGTTGTAGACCAGGCCATATTCTGTCAACAGTAACTGTACTTCCATCTGGGTTTGTGTCTTTGTTTGCATGTGACATTAAAACAAATACAGTACTTATCCAGTGTGTGTTAGTGATGTGGGCAAGGTAGCAGGCTGATTTCCAAGCTGACTAATTTGATGTCATATTGAATGATTTCAAGGAATTGACCAGCAATTAAATTATTATATCGAGTTCAGGAAACTTATGTCAAGCCAGATGCTGCTGTGGCTTTGAGCAAATTAGTTCAGCTAAGCATGTTTATCACTCATCAGTGGTGCTGAGGCTATGTGTGTGGGTAGAGAGACTTACTCAGCCCTAGTTTGTGAATTGAATCTCAACCAGGGACCTTGAAAACCTTCTCCACTGTTTTTGTTTGTGCAGACCTTGAGGGCGTAATTGAAGCAATGAAAAAAACAGCGGTGGAGTGAGCTTCAAAGAATCCATGTGTTTTTCTCCGTCTCTCTGTCAGGCTTTGAGGCCAGTAAGAGCTTTGAGAAAATGTCAAGTAATTCACACCGAAGCTAATTCAGCACACCGAGCTCCTGTAAAAGTGTATTGTGTTGTGTAGCCATGGAGCAGGTCGTATTGCTCTGCCATTTAGCCCTCGCCTGACTATAAAGCCAGTGTCTGGTGCTGAGGACATACGGTAGCAGTTAGCAGCTGCGACACCCGGAGAAGGATTGTTTTTGTTTGTGTGGTTAAAGCAACAGGGTCCTGTTAAACTTTGTCCATGGCTCTGTCATTACCAGCTATAATTATGGGGTGATTAGCGGACAGCAGAGTGTGTGTCAACGTGTCTGTGTGCGTGCATCAGAGTTCAGTCCCACATTTCACTCGGGTTTGTTTGCGTAGACCTTTTTTAAATTGAGTGAAACTGCTCCAACAACAATGTCACAGTCACTTTACAAATCAAGTAAATTAACTGAAATGTGACTAAAATAAATGACCTGTGTTCATATTTGCAGTATGCTGAACTGTGTGAACTGAAATGTGGTTATTTTGATGACTTCACCATTTATTAATCTTTGATGTACATTAATCAAGCTTCCAGTATCTACAAACATCATCCCCTTTTCACATTCACTACTTTTGTTTAAGCTTTTACAAGAACTATATGCATCATGAAACTTTTCCTAACCGTTAAAAACACACACACACCATGACCAGTACATTTTCCAAAGGCTAATTAAAGTGTCACAACAAATTACTCACTGTAAGGCCATATTGACCGATACTGATCATGATTAGGCACATGCAAAACACACAGACACATGCATCCATGCACATTCTCCAGGTTTGAAGGTCAGAGGCTTCTTTCATGTTACACCCGGTATGCCGTTTGGTGCTGAAGATAAAAGCGGGCGATTCACCCTCCTTTCACGGCTTTGAGTTAGAGGAATTGGCCTGTGAGATCTGAAGCTACAAAGCACCTTTTTGTGTCCTGAAAGTGTGTGAGTCACAGTACTTTGGCTTTCATGTCACAGTTTGATTGAAGAACCATGCAAGTGGCTGCCGAGCGTGGACTTTGTGATAGACATGGTCTCTCATTAGCTTCAAAAATGCAACACATACTTTGAACTTCTAAGCTGCCCCACTCATTTCCAGTTTTAGCTCGTGCTTCAAGGTTTATTTGGTAAACTGTAACAACTGCAGGTCAACCTGGATTGCATAAAATGTAGATCAATGTAGTTTCCCTTTTTTCCTTTCCCATTTGACACTCATTTGTATATTTTATTAGGTAAAATAAACGTTAATGGATCAAATTTGGATGCCTGTTGGTCCTCCTTTTCTGTTGACTGAAGGTGTGTACAACGTTTGCTCGTTAACAGGGAGTAGAAAAGATAGATGTGTGTGTGAAAGAGGTCATCTGATATGCTGAGATTGCTATAGGAATGACGGCAGTATTGTAGACTCTTTACAATAGGTCTAGGGCCACCACATGCTGTAGGTATACAGCACATATAAATGAGGTGATGGAGCAAATGAACAAGCCCCACCTGGAAACCTAACCCCCTGTACTTTATGACTTTATTTGTCAACAAACCATAAAACCATAAATCCTTTGGATATTTCAACTTGAAACATTGCAAAAGACATTAAAAGTGTGTTGATGCATCTCCCACCTGCTTCTCCTACACTGAGTCATTGAAATGTGATCCACCATGGTTTAGAGGAAGCTAAAACATTGACTAAATTCTTCTCCTGACCGTTTTTAACAGGAAACAAAATAATTCAATTTTGTCTTCATGACAATTTAAACAGAATTCTTGTCTCAATCCATTTAGGGAGCTGTTTTTTCACAAGAAGGATAAGAAAAGACAGACTCTATTAGTTACTTGAGGAAATGTCACATGTAGTTAAGTTACATGTTGGGAGGTGTTGCTCAAGGGTGTCTTGATGGTTCAACAAACCAAATTTTATTAAACATACAAAGCAAGAAAATAGTGAACATAGTGTCATGCTTCCCAATACAAAACTGACAGTGCATATTAAAATAAGTCTTTTTCCCATGAAGCAAAATGTGTAACCAGGACCAAGAAGAGTGGATTGAAATCAATTGACCATTATTATTCAAAGTTTCCGTCCTTATCATGGTTTTACCCGTAGGTCACAGACAAACACTGTATTTCCTAAGCAGTCTGTCACTGGTGCTCATGGTCCATCCCGACCTGGAATAGCACGTTTGAACGAGGTGATGACTTGATGGTGCCTTCCCATTGTTGTCTCCAAGCCCCGTTTCATCTCCATCAATGGAGGAAATGAAGGAATAAAGAATCCTTACAGCACACATGCACACAAGTTTCCCTGCTTGCTCCCAACTGTCTCTGCAAAAGTCCTGTTATCTCACTACCTGAACCTTTAGGCTGAGGCAGACTTCCCCGCTCATGCTTGAGTGCATCCCTGTAATGGTGTGTGTGTGCGTGCCTTTTCTCCTTGCTAAGTAACACAGCTGCTCAGACAGTGACAGCATTGTTCCCAGTGAGCGCTCCAGGAAGTGAATCTGAACACAGTGCGTTAAACATTAGCTGTGCTCTAAATGCCTCTTTGCCCCTCAAACATGGATTAAAGGCTACTTAGGATCACTCCCATACAAGCGTAAAACTGGACAGGCTGTTAAGAGCCGGATAAACAGACTACTGACAGCTATACAGGTTTACCCTGCATGTGGGTGTACGCATTTGTGTGTTTACACAAGGAGACTGATACTGGACTTTTTTCACCCTGCAGGGTTAAAAAATGATCAGTATGCCCTTGAGGCAACTGAAAGATTATTTAACTTTTTCATTGTTATCAAAACTGCACACTCATCATCTTTCTGCAAAATTAATCAGATCGAAAGAAAATACAATTACATAATGATCCTGATCGCAGTTATTTGAGCTGACTGTAATTGTTAGCCTTGTTTCCATTCGTCTCTAAGAACCGACCTGAAAACTCACACAGAGTTTATATTTACATCACTATTTCCACGTTGTACTTTGGCGCTATCTTAATGATGTCATCCTGTTGCGCCTCCTATTTCCGCTGTGGTTTAAATTTGTGGTACATATGGATGGAAATGTTGCAACAAATAAAAAGCGAAACTGTGTGAGGCTTCAGTGTCAGTGCTTGGCTCTTTAACTTATTGCTGCTGGACAGGGTCTTTTGTTTCAGCTCATATGAGGCCATGTTTGTGCTATATAGTGGTCAAAAATAATGAGGAAAAGACAAATAAATTGTTATTTGCAGTTTTTATGACATTCTTCCTCCCTTGACATTGACATTTTTTAGCCCATTTTCATTATGAATGTCTGGTAACAATGGTGAGAAGCTCTAGGTGGAGTTGAGATCCACCTCAGCAGGTGTAAACATCTTACTTCCTTTTTGTGAACTGACAAGAGTTACTTTGAAGGCTGTTGTGTGGCTCTATAGTGTCCACCAGGAATTAACCTGACCTCCCTGTAATGTGCTGAAAGTAGTGTTTGAAGCATTTATAGTCAAAACAAGCTTTGTGAAAAAAGCTTTTACTTGTGCCAATGAAGTTGCCTCTCAACCATTAGTAGGATGAGTTTTTATTTTCTTTAGCATTACCACATCTGTTAAAATCCCACTGCGGCGTCTCCAACACCCAGTTGTTTTTTTCTGTTCTTGGGAAAAGCTCAGAGGTCCCAGTAATGAGCTCAAATGTTTGTACATTCCTGAACAGTTAGCATCAGTGAACGCGCCCCCTTTGCTTCTCTCCTGTTACTGCTTGGCGTTAAGAGGGAAATGCTGACAGAACGCTGATGGTGAGGCTTTGACAGTAAATAGATACCTGCATGCATTTAGTCCAGCAGACGCTCAGGTCTTCACCTGTGTTGTGTTTTGTTTTTGTCTTTGTCCACGGCTTATCACAGGGGTCAGTGAGGGGATGACTTCAACAGAAATATGGGATTACTTAAGAGCACCATGGTGCGCAAAGGACTCATTAATCATCAGACTTGATAACAGTTGCAAGGAGACGGCAGAGTATCAAGCGCCTGGGTTTAGTCTAACCTTGTCTGTAATGTGTCACATGAGTCGACCTAAAGCAATAACAGTAATTTGGATTTCCACAGGGTCATGATTAGCTATCGCTAAGAGACAAGCCTGCTGTTATGAACTAGTGAGACATAGCTGCTTGGACACTGGCCAGGGACTGTCTCAGTTTGATCACTCTTCTCAAGCCCTCTGTTCACCCATCGTGTAGGCAAAACATCTCATCTTTGAGAGTTTTGTAAATTTCTAGGTTAGGATCTTCCATCCAAGTCCAGATGTTTGATTTCAGAGATGATGATTTCAGAGTATTTGTCCAAGTAGAATGAAATATTTGTGTTTATAACTATATAAAACATGAACAGCAGACATCACTCTCTACTACAAATTAATGTCTGCATGCGATGACCTGTGAATCTATTTAGAAAAGGCAGCATTTAATATTGTGTAAGTGTATGAGTGTGGAGCTCTGTTTCCCTGAGTCAGGGCTGGCAATGACAGCTGGGGATTGTGTATGTGTTTGTGTGTTTGTGTGTGTCTGCGTGCATGTGCGTGCATGCATGTGTGGAGGGGACTTTTGCATAAAGTGCTGAGTGATGCACCAACATCCCGGAGGAGGGTGTTGGTGGTGGTGGAGGGAGATCAGTCTCTTTTCTATGCCAGTCTGTACTTGGCATATTCACTGCACTGCGGATGAGGAGACTGTGTGCTGAGACGGGGCTCTGTGGTACAGCAAAAAACTCATATTCTACCAATCGCAGGAAATCACTTCTGTGTCTATATTTTACTGAGTTTGGCAACATTTATTTTAGTCTGTCTAAAATAAAAACAAACTTCTCGATAAATACAGAGAACCATGACTACTTCAGTGGTGCATATGATAAGTAAAGAACTTGAACTCAATATAGAGGAATTTTCTATAAGCATTGCTCATGTTGTGATTTTATAGACCAGCAGCCCTAGCGATTCCCATGGGTACATTATTGCTCTTTGTATAGACGACAGAGTTGGAGGGAAGAGACAGTAAGTCATGTGACGACTGCAGGATGATACTGTTGCTCTTGTTTGTTGGTACAAACCAGCTGAAATCCCACCACCCCGAGCAAAGGCTCCACTGATTTCCTCCACATGCATGTGATGCCATTTAGTGGAATCAGAGTGTTTTGCATAGCCAGCAGCAACCATCCTGGCCGTTCTGTGGAATGCACAGTGTGTGTGTGTGTGTGTGTGTGTGTGTGTATGTGTATGTGTGTTGTGCATGCTTGTGTCCCCACGTCAGTCTTGTCGGTTAGCCTCATCATTAGGTGTGCACAAGCTTTCTTTTTAAAGTTTGTAAAGATTAGAGTGTGTGTGTGTGTGTGTGTGTGTGTGTGTGTGTGTGTGTGTGTGTGCGCGTGCGCGCGTGCGTGTGTGTGATACTTAATGACAAAAGGTCATTGCAAGAGATTGCAATCAGATACACTGATGTCACAGCCTCAGCCAGATAACGAACGATGCAGTTGATGCATCACAATATAAAACATTCAGTAAGGCTAAAGTATTTCAAGACTGATATATTTTCTAAGAAGTATTATTTTTGTCAGACAATAATTTGACACAACATGTCAGAATAAAGAATTGTCATATTTTAGTGATATGTCATAACAGCTGTTGTTTCAAACAATGTTTAGTTTACATGTCTGCACTGTGTCACAGGTTTATCTCTGACACGGTGACAACACTGAGTTGTCAGTCACACAGGCTCTATCACATTAACCGTCAGCTCAGAAATGCACACACACCCGAATACTAACAATCACATGTATCCTCTTGATGTATCATATTTGGCAAGTTCATTTTGATTTCTTGCCTCAGCTTGTGTTACACTTTGTTCAACGTCAGCTCAAACAAACCCAAACTTGTATCGCAGCACGGAAAATATCATAGTTTAACAGCCCTGGACACTGTTTTGAAGTTATAACAGGAAGAGATTCAGATTTGTGGAGTTTGCGTAGAGGTTTTTTTTTTTTTTTTTTTGGCAGGTCTTCAACTTCAGCACAGGTCATCAGATGGGTTTGGTTTGGTGTCTGTTGCTACAGTGTTGTTACAGTTTCTGGCAGCTTGCAGCCCTAAACAAAACCTTCCTATCATCTAAGCTACCAGTTGATAGCAGTCAGTGCATATTACAGCTCTTCATTACTCAGAAAAGCTCCCGGACCAAAAAACCTTTGGCACCAAAACCTTCAGATCTACTTGCATAAATTGGAAGTTACGTTTTATGACAGATTTTTGAGATAGTGACATGCTTTTACAAGACAGTTCAAAGTTAAATATTAATCTTGTCATAAGAGAGATGGTTGCTAATTCACATACCAGCACTGATTAACATACAACACTCTTACACTTGACCAGGAAAGAGAACGCTTATGTGCTGGATTTTATTAGACATTTAGCTATTATAAAATGAAATAAATGACGAGTAAACCCTTTAAATGGTCTATTTTCAACCTAAATATGCTATCACACTCATTAATGAAAGTAAAAGTTTGATTCCCACCAGTGAGGCGTATAATTGTGACCGTCAAACAGCATCACTCATGACTTGACTGACAGGTTGTTGACATCTTGCTGGCTGCCTGGATGTGCAACTGTTTTTCTTTTGCACATTTGATCTGTGAACTGTTTTTCTCTGGGTGGTTCAGTCGTCTGCGGCTCAGCTTCTTCTCCACTGGGCTGGCTCAGATTATGAGCTTTGTTTTGCAGTTGTGCAACTTTAGTTGATTTCCTTCCTTGCTGGATCAACACATGGACAAACTTCAGCGTTCTTACTGTACCTCCTTAAGTTTACTTATAGTCTTTTTTACCTACATGCTCACATAAATTTCCATCTTAGTAGTCAGTTTTCTTCAAAGTCTGAGAAATTGCTTTAAGGCCCCTGGACAATATTAAACTAACTAAACTAACAAATTTACTCATTTAAGTTAAGTATGTCTAATGGAATGGACCAGGGTTAAATGCAGGAACCATCAATTTTATTATTTTACATAAGATTTGCATTAATTTTCATGCATTGCTATTGTAAAACTATCTGTATTAGTACGGAAAACATGACAAAACCATCATTTCATTCAAGTATTTCTCACGTGTCTCCGTAGAGTTGCAGAGTGTAGAGTTAACAATAAAAGAAAACATGCTTAGAATGGTTTTGGTTGGATGTTTGGGAATGTACTAGAGAAAAGCAACATTTGAGTTGGTCAGTGGCTTTGGTGACAATCAATCAGCAAGAACAAATAACAGAAACTGGGGAGAAGGTGCCAGGTTAGTGGAGTTTTGCTGTAGGCAAGACAATGAATTACAAACAGCTGTTCCGTGACTTGTGCTGACTTCTGACCTGGGACGTGACCTGCAGTCATTTTACTGCAGTTGAAAGTTTTGATGTCGTCCTCTGACTTTTGGCATTTTGATTCACCACAGAGGCAGATAACATTAATTCTGACGGGCCAAAGTGGGTATAAAGGCCATCCTGGTTGTGTGGCTGGAGTTACACTGCCGCTGCCAGACGGACTCATAAACACTGACCTTTAGTACAGTCGCCCGGAGGGGTGGCGGAGTAGCAGGGGGTGTGAATGAGGGACATAAAGAGATGGAGAGAGAGGGGGGGGGGGGGGTTGTGGAATGTGGGAGAGATAGACCAGAAAGTGAATGGATCAAAGAAAAAAGAGAGACAAGAAAAAAAGATGACTAGACAGAGAGAGAGAGAGAGAGAGAGAGCAGGCGAGGGAGGAGGAGGAGGAGGAGGAGGGGTGATTAGCGTGTGTGAGCCTGAGCTCTGATTGGTCTAGAAGCCTGTGTGTGTGTGTGTTTGCCTGAATCTCTGTGTGTGTGCTTCTAGCCAGTGGGCGGGGGATTAAGCCTGCATCACGTGGTCCCTTTAGCTTCTTTTCCACACAAACACACTCCCTCATTTGCAGACGGCACACACACGTATATCCTCTCACATACACACTCACAGCTGTTGATACCTCTCTCTCCCTCTCTGATGAGCACCGGGGCAGTCGAGGAGCAGAGCCTGCAGGAATCTGTGAGAATCTGCTGGCTGCTGGCAGCCCGACCAGAGAGCATCTATATGGAAAATCTGGACGGACAAGTGAACCGACTGGTTTTCTGATCACAGCCTGGCTCTCGCTTTCTGCCGTTCATATCCCGCTCTTTCTCTCACTTACTCCCTCGTCTCTCCCGGCTTCTCTTTGGGACTCAGTGTTGGAATTTGAGCGCAGACTGCGAGCAACAGAGGAAAATAGAGACATGTGTTTTGCCTCTGCTGCCTACTACTACTGCCTGTTCTATCCCATTCACTGACCAAGGAGGAAATACAAGGTTGGTTGGGCTTGGCTTATTTGTTTATGTGCTGGTTTCTTGAGTCATTACACCGAGTTGGACATTTAGATTATGGTCTCTCTGTAGTTCTATGTCTGTATTCTAATTATTTATGTCTTTTATAGACAGTCATTCATTTATAATAAGAATCCAGCTCGTTTACTGTTTTTGTTTTGTTTGTTTTTGTTTTGTGCCAGCTGCCAAACCATGAGTCCAAAGATCACCGTCCCTACAACTGATTTCAAGGTTTTAGGGGAATTCCATGTCAGTATAGCTGCTCAGGCACTCACGCGCACACACACACTGCTGCACTATTAACACGCTTGGCAGTAACAGTGCAGGGAGTGTGAGCACCAGGGAAGATTAGTTGTGGCTATTATCTCTAATGTGTGCAACAGCAGGGGCTGTATGTAAAGGAAGACGCACTTGAGTCCTTTAAGGTCACTGCAGCAAGAGGAATCGGCCTTTTTCATATAAAAATCAGTAATTTAGAGGGAATGTCTGCACAAAGCATCCAAATAAGTTTCATCGTGTTGCAACCTGCACATCTAAATGCTGCACTTGAAGTAAGGTTGCACAAGAAACCCCAAACTACAACCAGCTGCTGCCATTTGTCAGATACACAAGAACACTGACCACTGAGATATTAGTGGGCTCAGAAGAAGAGTTTTCTGTGTCTCATAGTAAAGCTGGAGTGGAGCTGCTGAGCTGTTCACTCGCACACTGTCCTCCAGTTTCACTACTGGATCTGTCATGCATCCATGTTTAGACACACCTACTCTTCTGTTTGTGTGTGTGTGCAGGTCACTTCTTCGTGTACATGCGTGTGCACACTCACCGTGCCATTTACAGTGTGTGCGTGGATATAATTAGCCAACGTACAGATTCTTTCCTGGTATTGTTGCTGTTGGGGTTGTAACACAACCCAAAAGGCGGAGTGTCTATTTTTAGGGGTCGCAGCTCAGAGAGACACAAGCAGCCATGCTTTGAAGCTTCCCCCAGGCAAGATAAAGATACGAGGTGTGCTTGAGTGGGTGTATGGCGTGTAGTGGCGTTTGGATTTACTGTAAGTAATCATAATCAGCACTATTGTGATGTTTCTTTTTGCTTGTTGCTTATTTTAATACATGTCATCTTGTAAAATGTTTTCAAAGACATGAAAAGAAATGTGGAGTGGCAGGAAGGGTGAAGAGATAAAGATGGAGATAGATGCAGCAAACCAGAGAGACAGGACCAGACCAAAAGATGGGGAGACAGATACACTGGTAGACGCCGGGCTCCAGATTAGCTAGCTGTCATCAGATGAAGATGGAGAGTTGTGTGTTGTCGGATCAGCTGGCTCGGCTCCAGCTCCAAATGTCAGAGGACTACTGATGCGTTGTGGGAGAGCACTCTGACGTATAGACGCACAGTAAGCTCTCATAGTAGAGATGAACAAAACTAACTCTGTCAAATAACAATGTTTTTGGATTGGGATGGAACGCAGCCGTATATGACTCCACTGAGTTACAGTCGAGTTACAAGTTACATTTGTGGCATGTAGATCTGCAACAGCTACTCAGTTAATCGATGTCAGACATGTAAGTTATCTGACTGTTATATAAAGCTTTCAGTCTGACACTTTCACTGTTTGTGAATACAATAAATATCAGATTTATTGACAGTAAAAATAATTGTTGCAGATGCAGTCATGGTTACATACAGCACTGATAATGATTCATAATTACAACTTTATATATATATATGATTTTAATTTTAATCTAAAGTCATGTTGTTTATTGAATATTGCAGCCCAATTCTTTGCAGCCTGTTGTTAGGGTTTAAGCCATTCACCACACCAGTCATGTAACTCACGAACAAGTTAAGCATACCGACGTTTACAGCAGTTACTCATTTTACAGCGCTCTAAAACTAGGTGCTCATAGATGAGAAAGTTTTTGTGGACAACTTGCCCACTGATAAAGACGGCTTATATCTGCAGAGCTGTTGAACACGGGCGAGAGGGAGGGTCAGTAAAGGTCACGGGGTGAGAGGTTGCGGTCACCTTGCCTCAGGCTGCGGTCGCAGTCTAGCTTCAGTAAACACAGCCCGCCTCGTCTGTTCACCACAAATTAATGGAGCTTAAATCAGTTACAATACAGCACTGTCTTCCAGTGCCACATCTTTTAAAGGGCAATTGTGTCTCAAATTTCCAGCTGGTGAACTCAGTCCAAACTTCTGGTATTGTTGTAGAAACTTCAATGTGTTTCATTCACAAAGTGCCTAAACGAATCATCTGCCATGAAGCATGAAATCTGAATTATAAACTCTGACACTGTATTGCGAAGATTATTTTATTCTTACTCAGATTAATTGTGCACATTCTCACATGCACACTCACACAACCACCGCCACTCTCCCCCCTCACTCTCCCAAACCTCCCAACCGTCGATCTCTCTGGATGAGACCAGACCGAGGGGTTTCTGGACGGGGACAATGTGCTATTGACAGAGACAGAGGGAGGGAGGGTGGAAGCTCATGCTGGGAACTGCTGGATTTGTGTGTCTTGTGACAGAGCAGAGACTGGATAGTGTACTGGTGCATGTGTGTGAGTAAAGGGAGGGGAGTGGCATCAGCAAGGGGTGGGTGCAACTTTATTTTGGTGAGGCTACAGCTGTTGCATTTGGTCATGCAGAATTCCACTCATTCATCAAATTTCAGGCTACTTCTGTCAATCACAACTTCTCAGATATGCTAATGAGCACTGTAGCTGTAGCTGTGCACCTTCCAGTGAGAGATGAGTCGATGATTGTGCTTTCAGTTTAATATTCTGAAATGATCTGGGGGTTTTATTCTGCCCTGTCCTCTGCACAAATGCTCAGTTAGCAGAGCGGTGCAGGCGAGCAGGAGGATGAATTCAATATCAGGTTACGTAACTCTGCTCTGCCCAGCTGCCTTCAATTAAAACAGATTTTTTTGGACGAGGGCAGCTTTTATTCGTTTCCAAAGTATAATCACACTTCTAGTAGTGGGATCAGGTAGAGAGCAAGAGGTTTTCTCTTTTTTTGAGGCAAAACGTCACCGGAGACATGCATGTTTCTTATTCTCCCTGTGATTTCATATGTCTGTGACCTGCCACATCTGCAAAATGCTGAGATCATCTACAGAAGGGTGTTGTTTATGAGCTTGAATTTAGGCAAGAAAAAGTGTTAAATACATTGAGTTCTACTGGTGTAACTATAAGCTTGTGAATGATGTGTAATGATTCAAATCAGTGTTACAATGTCTTCCTATGCTGAACACACACTCTCCCAGAACTCACAGCTCGTTGTTGTAACTTCTAGCTAAGACAAGGCAAACACTAGACAGGTCTGTTGAAATAACAAAGCCAACTGCTTCCTCATAAAAGCAGCTGTTGAGGTATTGTTTTTTTAAAAAAGCATCTTTTTAGACTATTTGTAATTCTTTGGAAAGGGACTGTTGAATACTGATGTTGGTTTTCTTGCACATTTAAATTGGTACAGTAGCCATACTACTGTGCCATACTGTAAATAACAAGTCTAACACAGTGGTTTTCCTCCAGAGGGATAAGTGAAGCCGTGCTGTTATGAGAGAAGACAAGCCACGGTACATGTTCATCCGAAAGGTTTTCTTCTCACTGTTTGTTTGGTCTGAGTACGACTCGTCTATACACTGAGCTGTGTGTCACTCTGCTAATCTCAAACATCTTTTTAAGTGGCATTTGACGTGAGTGAGTAGCTTAGTGGCATGTGCACACCAAATCACTTCTCCAACCACCCCCAGTTTCTCATCACGGGCAGAGTTAAGAGCAGAAGAGGCTAAGAGGTGAGAAAGAGCAACTTCTGGCAGAGTAACCCCTAAATTTGGAACCCCCTGCTGTCAGAGAACCACTGGGCTTTTGAAGGCAGAGAGCAGCGGGATGCCTTTCTTAAACTCTTTTTTGCTCTCTTTCATTCCTCTGCTCCTCAAGCCAAGACACCATCTGGTAGAGCTTCCACAAGCCCCACCCCTCCCTAATACACCACCAGCTTATCTATGGCGACTACAGCAGTGTTGCGAAGGATCCTGGAAAATACAGTTTTATGTGTTGTGTGTCCGACCAGTTAGTTTACAGTTTTCAACTACTGCACTTGAATTAAAAATCAGTTCACGTAGCTTAGTTTGTATTTTGTTTTATGCTAATTCTTCTACAATTTGTCGAGCATCACAGCATCAACTCTTTTACATACATACAGGAACAAGCTGTGCCGTATTTTCAGAAGCATTTTCCCTTTGGCTTTTTTGGTTGTGTGTCTTGGCTTGGCAACAAGGCATTGAGAGGGTCAGTCACACTTGTTGCTTTTGCTGTAACGATTCCTGTATCCTGCAAAATGTTTGTTGTCATGCCAGCTGACCTGGGAATGAACGATGGGAGTAAGTGGAGGCTTCAAACAGAAACTGCTCCTGTCCTCCTCGTACACTTTGTCAGGCGGTGCGTGTCAGTGTGACCTGACTGATGCCTACGTGCAGTCCGGACACATTGTGTTTATGGAACAAACGTCTGCTGTCAGGACAGTGCAGGAGCTTGTTTTTTGCGTCAAACCAAAGAGCTTCACCTCACTTATTGTACATCCATCAATAACATGGCAGTTCTATTCCTGTTTGACAAACACACATTGTGAATGAATTGAGATTATCATTATATTTATCAGTAAATTGGATTGGCGTGTACTAGATATATTTCTTTTGAAAGAAGTATATTACTTTTTGCTTCTTCTGTTAGTCTGAGTCACTACTTGCATTAGAAAATTGCTATTTTGTTGAATGACAATTGTAAAACCTAGGTGAGGGGGCACACTGCATATTTAACGGTGAAGGTTTTGTAGTTTGTGTTGTTTGGGTGTTGTTTCAGTAGTAATAAGGCACCATTGCCTTCGCCTACCACAATAATATCTGTCTAGCATCCCTGTGACTGTCTTATTTGCATATTTTCCAAATCTTCCATAAATATTAAACTTTTTCAACTTTTCTTTCAAATGACTTGATTTGCATTGTAACGAATTTTATCTTTCTGTTTTCTTCTCCTCAGGTGAGAGTCAGAGCGGCGGCCATAGAGCAAACGATTGAGGTGAAGCAGGCATGAGTGCGGACAGCCATCAGGGGGTGGTGACAACCCCTCCCCCGTCCAGCGGCGGGACTAAGGAGCGCTACTTTGACCGGGTTGACGTCAACGATCCGGAGTACATCAGGGCCAGGAACATGTCACCTGACCTCCGGCAGGACTTTAACGTCCTGGAGCAGAAGAAACGTGTCACACAGATCTTACAGAGCCCCGTAAGTCAAAAAAGGGGAAAGTGGGCATGGCTTATCTAGAGAATATTAATTTATACTTATAAGGAAAAAAAAATCTTTTGGGCCTTCAATAGACTGGGCTGGAAGACATGTATCAGTTTTAGGGTAATGTAATCAGTTGCTCACTGAGGAAACATTATCTAGATAATAATAAGACCTGCAAACTGCTAAAGTGGCTGCTGAAAAACACAGTACAAAGCCACAATTTACCCTTGATTTTACACAAAAGCAAACACGAATGGGAGTGCTTTAAATGCCTATTCACTGCACAGCTAGAACAGGGCACTGCTAGCTAAGTGGCTGGTGCTTTCCAATTTGTAAGGTGCATTGCCTGGAGTTTAGATAATCCTGAATGGGAGGTGAGACTGAGCACCCTCTGTGGAGGAAGTGCTGCAGAGCTGAAAGAACATTTTCAAAAAATACAAGACAGGAAAAGTTATTGACTGCACGGTGAAGCAGTCAGCTCATATTAAGGCCTCTTGGTCCTTGGTACTCTAAATGTCCTGAAGGTATGAACATTAGCATGTATCTGTACATATTTGTTAGTCAAGTGATCAACTGCTGACCTGTCGAGGGTACAGTAGAGCCTCCCTGTTCCTCAGTCTATGTTGGAATAGATTCCAGCCCCCCCACGTGAAGCAGAACAAGGCAAAAAGAGATTTATTGAAGGAATGGACTTTTTCTTTTGCCAAAGAAGTTGAGTTATCAAGATTGCAGAAGATTCAAAGGAGAACTTGCTGCAAGCAAAGAACTTTTCACCTCTCTGACTAATAGTTTGTGTAATCGGTTCCCATTTTCTCTTTCTGTCCGTTATTGTTCCACAATCAAGTGATTTGTGAAGATGTTACACCAGCGAGTGCATCTCGTGTTGATGTTGCTGTGGCACAGAATCACAGCAGTCAGTGGCCAGCTATAACCCTAATATAACCACCGACTACCACGCCCTTGCACAGAGAGAGCAACTCCAGGAGCTCTCCAAGTGCCCTCCAGGCCAGAGGCTCTCATGTTGGGTCAGGTTTTGCTGAAGTAAACAACTCTGTGAGCTCGGGGTATATTTCAGCCAGTGTGCATAATGTTGTGGTTTGATTTTCTTTCCTTGGAGGTCTGGATTCTTGAGAATTATAGTTGCTCTTCTAGCCAAACTTGACTAAAGTATTAGAGGTGCAGTAAGAGGTCTGAGCCCTTTTGAGACATCACATGCTAATTATTCAGGCAGTCAAAGTACTGTACAGACAAAGTTTTGTGATATTGTATCTGTATGGTGTAGAGATATAGTGGGATACAACCTCTGCAAAGATCAGAATGCAGAGATGAAATATGAAGTAGTTTGATTACATTAGTTCACAGAGAAACACAACATAACCCATAGTTTTCTTAGATTTATTGAATATTCACTATATTTGTGGATCAGTTTGCTTCCTTTCCTACCGTAAGTGCATTGTCACCCCTGTCAGGAAGTCAACATTTAATTCCAGTAATAATAGTCATTTAACTGTAGACAATAGGCACACGGTCTCACGTACAGACGACACAGTGTTGTCCTTTCCTGCTGTTTGTATTGTGCCCTTTGAACAGTTGCATCACCTTGTGTGGAGATTTTACAACAAGCCCCCTGCCTTTCAGTTCAGCCTCCACAGTATTAGGAATATTTACTCTGCTCTATTGACTCAGGGCTGGTCTCTCGCTGAAGTGCTCCTCGCTGTTTACAGTGTGGTCTTACATTTGAAGAGGCAAGGTGTGCGCGTGTGTATATGTGTGCATTTGTACTTTGAATTGCTTTGAAGGAACAAACACACATTGAAGGTTTCAGAGTCGGCAGGGAAAACACTGTACGGCAAAGTTAAAGTCAGGTAAGGGATATAGTCAGATGTTTCAACGAATGTCATGAATGAAGGGTCCTAAAAAAAAGAGTAATAGAAGCCTGGAAGTTTGTGTTTGTGGGATACTGGGCAGTGGCCGCCGTGGTTTTGTTCTTTCTATTTAAACTTTAAATGTGATCCGCATTCTGCACATGCCCAGTGTGGTTTTGTTGCAGAGCTACATTTTGTGCCAGATGTCTGGAAGGGCAGCAGCGTGGTGCTGCTGATGCAGGTTTCCACTCGATACTCTGTGTATGTCTGTGAATGTGTCTGTGTACGTGATTGAGTACCACAAGTGCAGCAGCTGAGAGTGAGCGAATGAGTGGGTACATTTAAGGGTTCTGCTGTACGTCTCCTGTCGGGCACTGCTGGGACATCACTGAACGTTTCTGGCCAACCGTCACTGGTATTTTAGTCTGTGTGTGCATGTGTGTGTGTCTGGCACAGCTGGCTCCAGTGTGTCCTTATCTGCAGCTATTCAGCAGGTTGAAGTAATGGCCGACACGGTCAGTAAGCAACAGAGAGACAGTTGTCCAACTGGCTTTTCAGCGTCATGATTCCACAACCAAATGACTCCAGTCTGACAGCATCAGTGCAAGGCAAAACAAACATATTCAAACATATTCTCAATTTGTATTGCATCTATATGTACATGTAGTTGGCTGGCACTAACTAGTTATTACTCATTAATTATTCTAAAATACAAACCACCAATGAATGTGTGTTTGTGGTGTGTTCAAGTGCCCATTTTGAAATAATACCATGATTTATAATTCCATTATAATCTAATCAATATTTTTATAATAACAATAAATCAATGGTGTGTTTTGTTACAAGTATTGCTAATAGTTGTGGGACCACAGTCAATTGAATTTTCACTCTACACTGCAGTTCCCCTTGGCTCAAGAGCATTACAGCATCCTCTGTTCATTGTTTAGGTGTGATGACCTGCAACCTTACTGTTCTGGTTCACTCTCAGTGTTGTCACCAGCCTCATTTCCAGTTGTACAGGACAGCTGTGGAGACCAAAACACAGCTGAAAAAAGAGACTATTGGCGATTCATCATCCGCCCATATTCAGCATCAAATAAATGTGTGTTTTTGCTTCGTGTCTTATGTGTAAGGAAGCAACATTTCACAGCTAAACACCTGTAGGAAGATGATATTTACGTTGTGTCTACAGCTTTCTCTGCTGCCTGAAGAGGCCAAAAACAATTTAAATAGCTTTAAGTGTATTTTTTGCTGTTCTGTTCCTGTTTGATACCATTTTCTGTTGAATAGCATTGGATCCTTTGATAATTAAAGGCTGTCTGTTATCACTATTGACAACTGTAATTTCACTGGCTGGACGTCATAGGTTACCCACTGGTATGTTACACTCCCGGCCATGCAGTGTAATGTGCTGTATATTATTCCCGCTAGATATGGTTTTGAATGTGAGCCAACCGGCTCTCAGTCAACAGTAACAGGTGGCTCCCTGCGGGCCGCCGAGTGTTAGCAGCCCTTACATCAGGGCAGTTGGCCTCCCAGTGCTGTTTTATTCATATTCAGCAACAGCAACAATAACAAGCGTGTGTCACCAGCTGGCCATGAGCACATGTGCACCCCCCTCCACTCTTCTGTTATCATCTCCATTTCTTTCTCCATCTTTTTCAGTCTGTTGCTCACATGTTCAGCTACAACAAGAGTGTCACCAGCTGGGCATCCACACATGTGCCACTCTCTCTCCCCCTGCCTCGCTCTCTTTCTTCCTCCCTCATTCTCTCTCTCTCTCTCTCTCTCTCTCTCTCTCTCTCTCTCTCTCTCTCTCTTCTTTCTCTCTCTCTCTCTCTCTCTGTTTCTCTGTTGTTTTCATTCCAGTGTTATGGGACTAGTGGCGGCTCAAGATTACATGTTTCTAAGCGCTCAGATGGCAGGTTGTATTTAAAGTCGGACCAATATAGACCAGGCGGGACTGAATCAACTCAGCTCACTTATCCACCCTCTTCATTCATGCAATTGTGTTTACCTTTAAAAGTCAAAGGCTACAGCTCAGCCTTGAAACCCTGTGGTCCCCTTTTTTTAACCTTTTTTACCTTCTCCACAAAGCCTGTGTGCAACAACAATATACAAAGAGGCAAAGTGAAACAACAGAGGTAAAGACGAAAGGGAGAGAGTAAAGATAATACATGAATGTGTAAATGAAAGTAGTTGCGGCCACATTGAACAAGGCACTAAGTACATAGTTTGCACAGGGGCACAGGCATGAATGTTGATCACATCTTAAACCTGAAAGCTGTTTATTTAGAAGTTTAGAGGTTTTGATCTCAACAGACACTGCAGCATCAAAATTTTACAATTTTACAGTTATTGAGATCACTTGATGACAGATATTTTTCACTTTTTTTCAAGAAATTCACTTTGTATTTGTCTTAAGGTTAGGACCAGAATGGCATTTGTTTGATAGTTTAAAGCAATGGGAGAAAGGGAGAAAGAAGAGGAAGTGAAGAAGGCTTTTGGTGGTAATGTTGGTTAACACAAACTGCATTTTGTACGACATGCAAGAATTGAACTATGCCTTGAGGTGGTTTGAGAGACACGCTGAGGTGGTTTTCTGTTGCATTTCATACGCCCGAAAGAGCTTGGATACAGATTTTGGCTGCAAATCTAAGTCTCATGATGTCATGGTTGGTAAATCATGATATTAACTCATTGGTGTTTAATTCTGTGGTTCAGCGTCTCTCTGTGTTTCTCTGCAGCTGCTGGGAATGAGGTTTGCCGTGGCTTCATTCGCTATTTTGAAAGTCAAAAGGTCAAAAGCCGTCAGAAGCTTGAAATTGAATCAGAAGAAATTGAATTTGAGTTATACGTCCACATGCTGCTTCTATTTTCTGCATCTCCGCTCCTCATCTTGCCTTTTTCCCTGCTATTAGGTTTTGCTCTCCTCTCCTCTCCTCTCCTCTCTCCTCTCACACAGTTTTTTCATCATTCATAGAAATGATTTACCCATGCCAAGTGGTAGATTTACTCAGCCTCATTTGCACTAGTCCCGTGGTTTTTCAGAGGAAGTGCACATTTTCTCCTCATCCCCTCAGACTTACCAGAAAACACAAGTGGATAATTTATGGCTCTGGCAGGTTTTTACCGAGAACCCCCTTGTGTGAGGCAAATGCCACGGCTATTCTCTATGATGTTTTCCTTTTTCTTTTTAAAGTCCTGAAGGTCTCATTTGATTTGATTTGATGACTTCCTCCAGAGACTCTTTTTCTAAAACCAGAGCCATGTCTCGACGGCTGTGTTTCAGTTTGGCATTTCACGACATCTCTTGGGTGCTGAACTTAGCGAAACCTCCGGCAGCGGAGCAGCGCCCTCAGGATTAGAGGGTAACATACTGAAATGTTACTAAGTCCACTTTAGCTCATGTGCAACCCCAAAGGCAAAGGCCAAAAGTCAAAAGAATTCACTCTGTGCTTACTGGGCTTAGCTTTACAGAAGTTTTTCCATCTGGCAACTGAAATCAACATATTTTTATTTATCTTTTGGTGCCTGGTGCCTAGGACACTAGAGATGCACCAATTCAATATCAGTAGTATTATTGCATATACTGACCTTATTTCGCTGATCATGTATTGCCATGACACAAGCAATACACATTAAATAGTTTCCTTGTTGAAATCACTATACAATTCAGTGTTTCCTCAGTCATTTTCATTCATTCAGTTAGTCAAAAAGACCTGTTGACTCTGTTCTACTGAATTTAGTGCAGAGGCAAAGTGCAATGTTGTTTTGAAGTGCTGGAGACAGCAACTGCAACTCATGCATTGACATGCAGTGTATATGAGTCCGCACCATTAATACGTCATCTGCATATGTTGATAAATGTTTGTCATTTTTAAGAAGGTGATTAGCGTAAATGATTTCCGTGTGCTCTGAATTATTTTCTGGTGCTTTCTGTCGGGGGGTGATCAAGTTCATCCCTCAAGAAGAACAGAGTTTATGCAGGGCAGGGAGCCGTCACAGCCGCAGTCAGGGACCAATTTCACTGACGCACATTCTGAGTTGAGACGGGGTAATCAATAGCATTGGCAAGATTGCAGGCAGGCACTGCTACTTTGTAACTCTGTCACGTTGGCAGCTTGAAAGAGCAGGATTGTGCTGACATAACTGAGGAGGCTGTGACTGAAATTACAGGCCTTACCTGGTCTGTGTGTCTAACTTTGAGGATAATGTGCACGCGTTTAAGTGTGTGTGTGTGTGTGTGTGTGTGTGTGTGTGTGTGTGTGGACGTGTGTGCGGACGTGTGTGCGTGTTAGGCATGTTAGAGTCTTTTCACTTTAAGTATGAAGACCTTTATTTAGACTCTGTTGAGGATACTCCTGCAGTTGTGTTTACTCAACCAGTTGAGATGAATGTAATTTGAGCTTAGATCACTAAGAGACCTGAAAATGCAGGTCACTGTGTTCTTCCACTTGAACTGTGATATATAGGAGGACGTAATCCTAACCTGCTTCCAGGCAATGACCCTGAAACACACTGTTTACAGGTATAAAAAGCTGATAAAGCCTAGTTTACCTGCTGCTGTTTTCGAGCCCTGGTTGCTTAACAATAACAACCATAACAGTCTAATTGTACACGAGGACACGATTGTGTGCATGAGGTAATGCTGAAACCATGAGGAGTAACACACACCTCTTCAATCACTGACAAGCACAGACGTGTAGGATCATCTGCCCCGAAGTCCTGTCTTTTCTTTCCCACAGGATGACGCACAACTGTGTGTGTCACCTATTTTTGTAAAAATAACCAGAAACAAGCGAATCACAGAAAAAGGAAACTTCTCTGGAAGTCATAAGAAACAAGCTCTTGGAACAGAAACTTCCTGTTGCTGGAAGAATTTGAAGACACATTTCTGTTCCCCAGAGAATGTGGCCCAGATGGTCTGATGTGAAAATCTATTTTTTTTTTTTTTTTTTACTCTCCAGCAACTATGAAAGTCTGATAAAGTGCAGTTCTCAAGTAGCTATCTGCCCTGATGTAATGGCTCTAAGTAAGGCACGAATCCTGACTGCTCATCCAGACTGATCTGTTCAAGAATCCGAGGGATTATTTCTCAGCAAGAGCCAATAACATTTTTCACCTTTGGAGAAAATGTCTGGAACATTTCAGTGTTTAGTGCCTCAGACAAGCCAGTGTTCAATTTCTCGAATCAGCTTTTTGTGACTTTAAGTAAGTGGCCATGTTTCACTACTCTCCCCACTCTCAGCCTCCTCTGCTGAGGAGCTGGCCAAACTCCAATCTGTGTATCAACGTAATATTCTCAGGACCACTACACTTCCTTTTTGAAAGATTAGCTTTTTTTTTTTAGAGCAGTCACAGAAACAGTTTTTCATTTCTCTGATTGGATCAAATTTTTTCTTTCAGTAAGTCAGGAGACGTGGTCAGCCTGTTGTCTGTCAGTGATTTTAATCGTCAGGGTAGAAGATGGATATTTGTGTCATTTTTCACTCCAGAGGAGCATGTGCTGTGACTTCAACATGCCATTACATTTTGAAGGTTCACCTGCCTTCCCGTCTTTAGGTTGAAGTGCGAGTGTTATCCGAGTTGAGCAGACACGCCACAGCACATAAAAAACCCTTGATGTGTGATGTTGTTTTTATTGATGCTGACGTGGGGGAAGTACTGAAATATTAATGATACGATCCACATTAGGCCCCAGGATTAATCTGTTTAGATGATGGGAATCAAATCCCTGCTGTCATAATCTTCTTGGGAATACACACACACATACACAAATTGTAGACCAGATGCCTGCTCTTGTGTTTGTGTGTGGGTTATTATGTTCATGTGTTTTCTAACAGGTTTTGTTCCAAAATGTTGTGTGTCTGATTTTTTTTTTTTTTTTGGACAATTCTTATGATTCTGCATCTGTGTTATGAATTGCAGAACACTGACTAAAAGCTGCTTTAATCAATATATTTACACTAAGAACTGATTACACAAGTGTTTATTATGGGATAACAATTGTTCATAATGATGAACTCAAGAGTTGTTTTTTTTAGCAGTTTTTAGCATCATTTAGCAAACAATAAACTTTTTTTAGGTCCAAACTTTACAGGGTTTTTTTTTTGTTTTCAGCAAAAAGCTCTGATAGTCTACTCTCTGCCCTTCACCAGACAGCAGACAGACACGGTCAGCAACTAGCTGGTTAACACTGCAGCGCATTTAGCAGCTAAAGATATTAATTTCAGGAGCAGCTAGAGAGAAAAATGAAGTTAAAAAGAGAAAACATATCAGGTGTCCTCCAAATGAATGCGGGTATTGTTTCATATCTGCTGGTAAGCAGACACTTTGTTCTAGATGCGGCAGAGCAGATCGTCCACCCATCAGATGATTGGAGGGTCGATCTGCAGCTCCTCTGGGTTGCAAGTGTCAAGATATTGAACCCTCAAATCGCTCTCAATAGCAGTCCCATCACTGTGTGAATAAACAAATGAATGGCTAGTTTCCTTTCTGATGAGGAGCTACCAGTGTATAAATGAATCTGACGTGTAGTGTAAATCACATGACTGTTTGGAAGACTAGAAAGACGCTGTGTAAGTACAGTCCATTTAAGATTTACATCATGACAATGTTGTAATTACAGCTTGTACTGCAGACTGTGACCAAAAAAATCAATAATTGCAGGTTCAAAGTAGTGTACCAACTGATTTTCATTCATTGTGAGAGTAAAACACAAAACTCAAGCACATCTTTCAGCTGTGGAGACCTCTGTACCCGTTTGGATGATGATTAGAAAGAGCAAATCTGGGCTCTACATACTGAAGTCTTTCTAAATGAATTAAAAAAAAACATTCTTGAGGGATGTCCTTGTGAATCGTTCTATGAGAGCAGTCATTGTGAAGCTAGCTGACAGCATCAGGCTAGTGAGAATCATCCAGAAACCGAGAATTCGCCTGAGGTTTAAGTGTCTGAGCTCTGGCTCCAGTAAACTGTGTCTTTTAGCACTGTGGCTCCAATGTCAACGTGATGGCACAACAGTCTTTGAAACAGAAATGCCCAGAACAACAACAACAACTGCAAACAAACAAAAAAAAACCTCTGATCCACCACTGTTAGACATCCGCAACAGGCCGGTTGCCACAGCAACGCTGCCACTAGGAACAGAGGAATGTCTGGCTTGGGTTCAGAACCAGCGGTGCTCTGGGACTGCATGTGTCCCGACACGGGAGGTTGCTCCACTTTTAACAAAACACCCCCACATGGGCATAAAACCAAAGACCCAGACTCCATCCGCATAACACTAATGGATCATCCCATGGGGTGACTTGGGGGGATGGTGGGGGGCAGATACAAGGGGAAGTTAAGTGTCAGAGATGTTTTTGTGCTCTGCTGGGAATGTGTTGACTGCTGCAGATGCACTGAGATGAAATAAAGTCATGAATATTGAATATTGGCCTGTGAGTGGAGTCATCGCATGGAAACAGTGTCATGGCCTATTTTAACTCTCAGACAGTGCTGATTTTGCCACAGATTTCCATCGGTGAGTTTGAGTTTCCACCAGGAAGTTAAAGTGGACTTGCAGACTGCAAGTGCTGTGATGAGGTGAAGGTGAATTTTATTATATATATTTTAATCAGTGACAACAGAAACTGTAAGTGCCTGCAGAAGATCAAAACCTTACACCAGGATTGAGGATTTTGATGGATCACTTCATATGGATTTATTTGTATATTTACACTGGTAAAACATGCCAAAATCTTTGTCATGCAAGATGGAAGATAGCGCGGTCGTCCAGATGGAGAAAACACAATTAAAATGTTCAGGAACAAATGAGTCAACATCCAATAATGACTGTGACACAAGAAAGTATGAGTCAAATCGTGCACGCATACCAAAAAAAAGTGTTCATAATGGCAAACTCAGAGCCAAGACTGGAACTCATTTCTATCATCTAGCACAGTGAGATTGTGCAGATGGTAAGATTTAAGTGAAGCCAGGCAATGTTTGAGATTTCATTTGCTTTTATATGTTTAAAGGTTGTTAAGAAAGCCGCTAAAAAAAATAAACATTTTGGACTTTTGTAAAATGTTTGTATAAATCATGTAAAATCATGTAAAAACAAAGGTAAACATGGGAATAATGCACCTGCATCTTCTCAGGTGTTTTAAACTGAAAAAGGGAAAACTGAAACTTAAAAAAGGATGACAGTGTGAACAGACAGTATGAATCAAGGTGTCTTGCTACAGAAAAATAATAGACTTCACCACCCAGTACTGATTTCATTACCTCCAACTTATTTTTTTGTTATTTCTCTGTATCAGAATACATATAATCACTTAAACAATGCACAGGTCTACTACAAAGTGCACTGCAATAAATAAATAAATAAAAACATCCTCTGTACTGGTCACAGCTTTAATTACATTAGCCAGCAGGGAAAGGTGAGTGTGCCCCCTGAGAGGTTAACAACCTTATTAAGATTACGAGCAGCTACACATGCAGTATTACCTTCTGTTCCTCTCTGCAGCCTGAATTTGAATGAATATAAGTAGTTGCAAAGCTTTCAGCGGCAACACTCTCTCACACTTTCTGTCATGATCTTACAAGTCTTGTGATTTCTTTTTTGAATATTTGACTAATGAGCTGTTGCATGATGAGGAACATTTGCTTTGAAGGGAGAGTGGAAGCATAAAATTGGCACAGTTCTTTATATAATGTAACACAGGCCCCACGTTGAGTGTGTGTGTGTGTGTGTGTGTGTCTGGTCTCGCATAAGCGCATGTTAGCATATACTGTGTTATGTCTGTGAATGCAACAGATGACTATGGTCTGGACATGAGGATTAGCCACACACACTCTACTCTCTCTCTCTCTCTGTGTCTCTACCAAACAGCGAATCATAGCACAACCTATGAGCTAGCCAATCCCGAGTCAGCATGTTGGGTTGCCAGCCTATCCCAGTCCAGCTTCATTGAGCTCTTTGAGGACGATTCAGATTGACACCAGAGGAGCTTTTCTAATCTGTGATTAACATGTCTCCCTCCGTTCTTCCTCTCTGTATTCCCACTCTTACTGTCTCTCCAAATGTCTCTCCCACGTCTTTTCACTCTTTCATCCCCCTGTAACCATTAAGCCTCTGTCCCACACTCTAATCTGTCTCACCATCATCTCTTCCTGTCTTCTCATTTTATTTCATTACAGTTCAAGAAAGTTATTGTGCCTGAAAAAACTATTCACCTTGAAGATGGCTTCAAACTGATTTTTGTTTTACTTCACTGATAAAGCTGCTTAACACTTGATTGAAGTGTCTAATCTTGTGACTGAAAGTGGTTCTTTAACTAAAATCACAAAATCATAAAATTTCTATTGATTCATAGCCTTTCAATTGCTTTCCCTGCTGGATTTAGGAAAAATCCAGTTTCTGTTTTTGACACATTGCGTCTTCTTAGTGTCACATTATTTCCACTCTTAACACTCTGTCTCTCTCTCTTTTCTCTTCCAGGCCTTTAAGGAGGAGTTGGAGAGCCTGATCCAGGAGCAACAGCGGAAAGGGAACAACCCCACTGGCCTGCTGGCCCTCAGACAGATCGCTGACTTCTTCATGGCCAGCTCAGTGGCCGGCTTCAACACCTCCCCCCTCAGTGAGTACTCCCAGTGCAGTGGCCTGTTTCCCCGGGCAACTTAACACTAACATTTAGCAGAACATGCCACCCTTGCACAGGGTGCAGCCACTTTGAACTGCACTGAAAAACAAAACAAAAACATTGGTACCATACTGGAATATTAGGGGGGGGGTTTAGCTCAAGGGCATAAATACCCCGAGACGACCCAGCCCCAGACTCCGGAAGAGCTGCGCATATTTCTCTGGGGTTTGATCCTTTGTGAGTTCTGTCCAGGAGTCCATATGTGAAGTCTGTTTCCAATCACGGTGCTGGAATGCACAACTAATGCTGAATTACACGTCAAAGGCAAGATTGTATAGAAGTTCAGCTAAGCTCTTCCTTTAAATATATACCCATAATGACTATGTCTGAGGAGGCGTTGGCAGTATTAAAGGTTGGAGTGTTGTTTACATCACATTACAGTGTGGACATCAGGACTCATGTGTAGCCGGTTGTGTCAGATACTCAATTAGATAAAAAGACTGATATTGTATAGTGGCCTTGTGTGGCTGCTCCTGTTAGGCAGAGGATGAAGGCTTAAAGTGAACTTCCTCAAACACACCACTGAAGGTGATTTCTTCTTGCAGACTTGAATGCAAATATATTATTAAGACTTGATCTGCAACTACTTTTCAAATAGCTTTTGCCTTGAATGTAGATTTTAACTCCAATCATGCCATCGTTCAGGTCTGGGGATGGTCACTCCCATCAACGACATGTATGGTGTGGAATCCACCACGATGGTGAAAGGCGAGAAGCTGACGCGCTGTAAACTGGCCAGCCTCTACAGACTGGTGGACCTGTTCAGCTGGGCCCACTTCGCCAACTCCTACATCACGGTAAGATGCCGCAGCACAAAGCACGACTGAATCCTAATTACGATGTAGTGCTGTAGTGCTGTAGTGCTATGTTAACTTGACTTTTTCTTCTGTTAGGGTCGAGTCAGCAAAGAGCAAGATCACATCCTTATCATCCCCAGAGGACTGTCATTCGCTGAGGCGTCTGCATCAAATCTGGTAAGAGACACGAGGGGTCATGGACTCTTCCCAACAGAGCAATTCAGTTTTATAGACAGCCTTTAAAAAGTTAATTCAGCAGTAAAAGAAAGGGAAATTGCAAAAATAGAGGAGCTTATTTCATTCAACTGGATAAAAATCTTAATTTTTATTTTATTTAGGGTTGATTGGATCAAGTGAGAGATTCTTCTGGTTCTTATTGGCTTTGATTCTGTTATTCACTGTACAAGGCTCCTGCTTTTCCACTTTGCTCAATCAGCCATTCAGTTCCTTCAATTTGCATCTTTGATTTGTATGAAGGGGAAAACAGTAGATAAACTTCATTTCAGTTTTTTTTGAGCACCACAAAGAACAGCGCGCCTCCTTTTCTCTCTCTTGTGAGAGAGAAAATGTGTTTGTCATGTTCACTGGCTCTGCTCATATTGACCAGAGCGTCTTTTCTCTCTGTCCTGCTGCTTTCCTGTAATAAGTCAGCAAATATTGTGGTTCGGGCTGTTTGTCCATCTAGTTTTGGCTCAAATAGTGTCATTGCTGCGCTGGCCATGTTGTGCCAATAGATGGGCAATGATGTGTGTGATCATCTGTTAGCAGAGCCGTTTCTTTTTTAACCCCTCTGAATCAGTGTCTATTTCTTTCTGTTTCTATGTCATCCTCTTCCTCTTCCTCTACTTCTTCTTCCTCTGTTTTCCATCCATTCCATCATGTTTGTCTCTGCTTATCCCAATGTATCAGGTTGCAAAAGCTACAAAGATTAAAATGAATGAGATTTCCTGAGCATAAAAAACAAACATCCTGGTTTGTGGTATTAAGAAAAGAATTCATGCCCACATTAGTTTTGTAGGCATACTGAATAACTTCAATAAAATAAAGACATATGCTTTACATGACCAGCGGGGCAAATAATTCAGTTTTGATGCAGAAAAAGCACTTAAACATTTATTTGAAACTTATTTTTTTTGTTTTTTTGTTTGATTTTTTTTTTTTTCAAACCACAATTTATGAGATTTGTAAATCTTTATTTCTGTGTTTACAACATCACTCATCTTTGGGTGGCTATTTGTGCTTTTGACTATTGCTACATATTTTATATTTAGTCTTTAGTTGTAAACAATAACATAAGACATGGAAAAGATAAATGGCCACCAAGGAAAACTATCAATTTGTTCAGTTTTAATAAATTCTTGAAATGCTTTTCGTTTCTCTGGTGGATGTGGTTTGTTTAATATTTATTTTCATCTTCCAAACTATGCCACAAGCCAGTCAACACTTGAATCATATCTTCTTCTCCTGTTCACTGCTAGCTCTCCTTTGTCGTGCTTCTTTACTACTTTATCCTTAACACCTGCGCAAATACACACACCTGCACACACACCTGTGTAATGTGTCTGCAGGTGTGGGTTGACAGCTGCATAGTAGTAGCTGCACTGCTGACAGGCATATTACACTGTTTGACTTGCCAGAGCTGTTGGCAGACAGAGATATGCAGTGAAACTGGTCACCTGCTTCCTGTCTGATAGCTGTGTCAGTGAACAGTGAATTTTTCATTTAACATTTTTTCTGGCTCCACCTTATTGGTGCTCCTGAGTGGTGAATTTTCTGTCGAGCAGAAAAATCAAAGTCAGGTAATCAACTAAGCAACTTTTTAAGGTCTTTTACAAGTTACTCTCAGATGAAACGATGAAAAGATTTTTACATTAATTACTTGGGAATATGATGCAAATCTTCACTTGGCTTTAAAAACTCTTTTTTTCATTTACTGCAGAATAAAGTGCAGAAAATGTGATATCTGTCAAACAGAAGCCTCAACCTACTACAGTGAAAGTTAAGTCATTTTTAGTCATCAGATCTGATCCTAGCTGATTTACCTGAATAAAAGAATGACAGCATTTGTGTAACACTCTGTTGGATAAATAGATAAATAGTTTGTCTTTGTAACATCTGGCTCAACCAAGCAAGCTCAAAAAGATGTTGTGGCTGCAGTTAATTGCCTTAAAACAAGTCAAGATGCTGCTCTCTCCCTCAAGTGCTATTTTAACACAACAGATAGGTACATCAGCTGTCTTAAACTGTCTGTTAGCTCTAACTGTTAGCTAAAGCTAATGGCTAAGAGCTTGAATATCGAGGCAACCACTTTCTAGGTGGTTCTGTTGTTCCTTTTCAGCATTTATTTATATTAAAGTACTCTATATGGTGCTGTTTACCGTAAAAAGATTTTACCAAACCAGTGTTGCTGCTGTTTTTTTTCCCGCCAAGACTTGGTAAAGGTAGCATCCAGTGTGCAACACGACACAAGCCAGCGCAAAATCCAGTCAAACATAGTCATTTAGTGGTGCTTGTGGTGAGACTTCTTGCTAATGGCTACTTGTCATACGGCAGGGTATGTAGGTGGGCTCAAGGCCTCAGTTAAAATGTATTTTTAGTTTGTGCGTTTGGACCAGATCCATCTTTGCTGCGTTTTTGTGCGTGAGAGCGATGACCACAACACTGCAGCTGACAGGAGACACAACAAAATTATGTTGTCTGGCTCTTTCTAATTGCTCTGACTGTGTTTTAGTCTGTTTGTGTTCTGATGCCAGTCTGTCGCTGCTGCACTTCTCTCTTCTTCTTCCCTCTCAGCCTGTTTTGATCCAGTGATCTCTATAGTTACACACGGCTGAATTCAAGTGTTTAGAGAGGTGAACAGATTGATTAAGAGGAAGTCATCCAGAATAAAGAGAGTGAGAGTTCGTGTCGGGGTCAGCTGGGTGGAGGCTGCAGTGTCAGAGAAAGGCTGGAGTTTAGTTGGCTTTGGTCAGTTTCCATCTGCCTCTCCCTCTCTGTCTCTCTGTTTGAGCTCTGTGACAGGGCGGGGTCATCTGAGTGTTTTTGGCTCAAGTTGATCATTTTTTAAAAAGTCATTGTTAATGCAATAATTGCGGTCAGTTTTGACATCAGAGGGTCAGAAGATCAAAGCCAAGCAGTTTAATTTGCTTAACCTGGATTATCCTTGAAGAAATTCAAGGATTTTCATGTTCAGGTTTCAGCTGCCTGCTCTTCTTTTTCTGGCCCAACACTGAACACATGAACTTCTTATCTTCTGCTTTCCAGCCAGTTGAGTCACATTTCAGATTCTTTCTGACACGTCCTTTGGCATCTTTTTATAATTAGAAGTGCTATGTTCGTCAGAAGGGCCTCTCAGCAGCGGGCCGGCTTTGACTGATGGGCTGCTGCATTTTGAAGGACGTGACAGGGTGAACTAATACTGTACTGGGCATGTGATGTGTAAACCGATCAATGTTCAATTCGCCCGGCAGCTGACTGTGGCTGTGTGTGGACGCAAGGATGGCAGTAGTTAGTTACGCTCGGCTGCTGCCATTCACTTTCCTCTGTTTGGTGAAAGATCAGTAGACAGTCATCCATCCAAACATCTGTTAAAAGGCAGAGCGCCACTGAGGACAATCGGGATTTTCAGCCTGAATTGACCCACGCTGGTGTTTCAATTCATCAATGACTATCTTTATCAGTGCCAACACCGGCTGAGCTTTTGTTCTAATACTGATGCGTACTGAATATAGATATATTCCATACCGTTTCTTGTAACTAAACCTGGCACAGTAATGCATTAGTTTCAACAATTCAAACAAAAACCAATCAGCCAATAACCAATAATTCTGTATGAATATTCAATACTTTTTATGCTCTATATTTTGTTTTTTGTTTTTGTTTTTTTAAATGGTTTGCATATGCAGCACCAATTCTACAATGTCACTTAGATAGTTTTGAATGTTTAAAAGTGTAAAATGTGATTATGGGCTTGTTTTTGTATTTTAAAGCAAATTACATAATATCTGTATTTGCTGGGAGTTCTGTACCTCATTCCAAACTTAATGCACAAAGATATTACAGGTGTGAGTGATAAGATTCCTGGAAAGCAGTCTTACGAGAGAGAAGCCTGCATGTCATAGAAGATCTTCATAGAAATGCCATCTCTCCACATTTTACCAGAGATGTTAGGATGTACCAGTTATGTCTATGTTGTGGAGGCTGTTGTTCAGGGTATTTTGGGTACGCACCGTTGTTTCACTACAGCAGCACTTCCCTGGTACAGCCACTTTTCAATAAGACAACCCAGTTTTTCTCAAGTAACATGAGAAGTGCATCTGTAGGGAAGCAGAGAAGTAAAAAAATAAGACCCTGGACATTTTCAGCCATCGCCAGCTAAACTGGGTGTATTACATTAGCTTTAGAGTGGATGACGGATGCCTTTTCCTGTTGTGATAACACACACTTGGAGTTTGTGTTGTGAAAGAGAAATGTGAACCTTTAGGCTCTGGTTTGCATCAGAACAACATGTGGTTACGGTGATGGCAATTTTGTACGTCTGCGGGCAAAGCAGTGTTTGGTATTGGTTTGGTTTGGTTTTACAGCGAGGACAGACATCTGCAGTCAGTCTTGTCTTCCTTCAGGTTTTATACCTCGGTCTGTCCAGTTATCCGCCTGTATTCTCTCTTTTTCTCTTGTTATCCAACTCTCTTCCCTCCAGGTCTCTACCTCTATCATTCCCTCTATTGCTTTTCTCTCCCATCCTGTAATCTAATTACTGCTAACTGGCTGGTAATGAAGTTGTCATAGTAGAGGACGTCATACCCATTTTCCAACTATATTATGTTTCCTGGTAACGCTCCAATTTATTTCCTGGAGAGGAGCGGACAGAGGGGAGGAATCGTTGATAATGCGATTTCTGTTGCCATGCACATTGATTTTGACTTTTGTTTGTCTTTATCGTTACTGTTGGCAGGTTATCAGCTCAGGGTTTGTGTGCGTGACGGGGTTGATCTGGATTTGCGCTAGTGTATTTGATGACAGTGGTTAGTTTTACATCATGTCTCCCTCTGCTCTCCTGCAGCCTCATCATATTTCCTCTCCTACATTCTCAGGAGAGCCATCTAAGTGATGTGGCTGTCAAGTTTTAAAAAAAAAATGCTTGTTCAGCTTGTGTTTGAGTGAATTTACAGCAGTTCAGAAAAAGGATGAAAACTGTTTTTCATGCAGCAGCTTCATGTCCACACATTAGTGCACAATCCACTGACTTTGTCTCCTGTCCTTGTTTCCTCAGGTGAAGGTCAACATCATCGGGGATGTAATCGAACAGGGATCCACCAACCTGAGGATCGACCCCGCAGGTTTCAGCCCCCATGCTGCCATCTACTCCATGCGTCCAGACATCCGCTGCATCATACATGTGCACACTCCTGCCACAGCTGCAGTAAGTTCAAGTTACTCAAGAAGGTTTCCAAATGACCGTCAAAACATACAGACTGACCTGCAGAACACCTCAGGCTCATTTTGATGGTGGATATAAAAACTGCTTTGAGTTGAGCTGTTTCTGAGAGGTTTAGTGATTTGAGTGGTGTAATTATATATCGCACCTCATCTAAAAAGGTGTATTTATCTGCAAATAGATGCTGTTATGGGGAGTGTTTGTGTATCAAAGAGGCTTGTCTCTGTAGTCATTACGAAGGAGTTTCAAAGGCATCTGTGAGAAATGTCAGCTGCAGACGTAGCTGGATAAAACAGCTGCAACACACCTGTCAAAGCTTCATATCACTTATGTTTCTCTCCCCTTTTCACCTTTTCTCCACCTTAAGGTGTCATCTATGAAGTGTGGCATCCTACCCATTTCCCAGGAGGCGTTGATCCTCGGCGATATCGCCTACTACAACTACCAAGGCAGCCTGGATGACCAGGAGGAGCGCAGAGAGCTGCAGAAGGCCCTGGGGCCCACAACAAAGGTAGGAACACCAGGAAAGCTAAACCCTGAGCAATGTCTTCCAGCAGGATGGTCCTTAACGTTCAGAAAGGAAGAGTTCACTTACTAGAAATACGCTTAATCAGCTTACTTGCTGACAGTTAGATGAAAATAAGTCTTTATGATAAATATCAAAGCAGTCGGCTACAGAACAAAAAAAATGTAATTAACTCATTAGATATTGTTTGTTTAATCCTGTTTAAGAACCACAGTGATGTTATTACATGAAAGGATGTGAAAAGAACATATGAACATTTCAGAAAAGTTAGTGCGACTGTGATGTGCGATATCTTGAAGGGTATTTTTAACATGCTCAAGGAAAGGGTGTTTTTGTTTCTTGTCCTTGCAGTCGAGAAAGAGAAATGGACTAATTATCAGGGTGTGGTGTAGTTCTAACAAGAAACATTAGCAAGACAGTCAAATCAGCACATCCTGTTGAAATATCAGCAGTGTTTGGGTTACTTTCTGGGCCCCCTTGTCCTTCACATTAGTGTCTTGCCCTTGGCTTCTTTTTAAATGTTCAGTGGTAAAAATTCATGGAAAGTAATTTCCTCCACCGGTCTGGTTCCAGGTACTGCTGTCGTCAAGCAGAGGCCCAACACTTGTTGATTTGCAAAATCAGAAATGTATTATTTGATTTTACCGTCACGTAATTGGACTCACAGCTTAACCAAGTTAGATAAATGGACCTTTAAAAACTCTGTTTGATTGCACTGTTCTGCTGTTTCTGATCGCTGTTTCAATGTGCGTTCCAGGTTTTGGTGCTAAGGAATCACGGTGTGGTTGCTCTTGGGGAGACCATTGAAGAGGCCTTTCACTATATCTACAATGCCCAGTATGCCTGTGAAATCCAGGTATGCACACACACACACACACACACACACACACACACACACACACACACACACTTTTACACACATATCAATGCTCACAGCTAGCTAACCGCTGCAGTTTTGGGCACCCAGCAAACTCCCAACACCACTCAGCTTCAGCTCGGCAGCAGCTTTCCCACTAAATCTAATCTCTCCACAGCAGTTTTCACATTTCCACACTATTTTAATAACACTCCCTGAGTCCTAATCTCTTGCCTTCTGGAAATTGTTGGTTAAACAGTCTTACAGCCAGGCTGTTAGGGGTTTTGATGAAGGAACGAACAATCCGATGTGTTGTTGTTGATGGCGATCCAAAGCAGCATTTAATTTAGCAAAGGGCGTCGTTCTTCCTTTCAAGTTGTTTCTTTGGTGGGAAAACTGAGAGGAGTGGCCAAGGAGATTTCAGGAGGTCCAGAACAGGCAGGAATAAAATCAATGATTGTACAATACAACTATTGATTCTGCTGATAGTATTTGAAAATCTTAGCCAATAATATATTGACAAGTTCTGTCATCTATGCCACCGGGGTACTGCCACTTGTCCAGGGACACGGTAAAATTGAGGAGTAATTTAAAGACCAGTTTCAATAAAGAAAAATGCATCCACACATTGATTCAGCTGAACAGTATGTTGCAGTTAAGACAAATGGTTGAAATATTTAGCTAAAAGTAATGCATTAATGGTTGAAATCAATATCTAAAAGGTGAAATAGCTTTGGATAAGTGCAAACCCAAATATAACCAAACTGACCCAAACAACAGTTTGTGATATAATAAAAATAAAGGTTTTGTTACAGTGTCCAGTGTCTATATCAATAAGGTTTAAATTATATCCAGTTTAAAATCTATTTACAAGAACATGTGGAACAAAGCATGTGATGTAAATTGTAAACTCCACTGTTTGTATCAGCAGGTATACATTCACATGGCAGGTTTTCACTTGTCCTGTAAAGTGTCAGAGCTATTTGAGAGATGTCGCGATGTATTAGTTGGCGTTGTGGGATTTCTCCTGTGCTTTGCTGTTGGATTCTTGCGTGTCTTTGTGTGGACTTGTGTGGAGGATTTTAGAGATGCTGTTGTGTCCCTCGATGTAACAGGCATACCAAATCTCCTGATTGACTCTCCCCGGTCAAGCAAAAGAAAACATTAATCCATCCTGCAAAGCCCAGCTTAATTTCTATAAATAAATCCCCCAACCATGTTTGTTGTATGCCATGTACTGTATGTCCCTTGGTGCTGTGGTAGCTTTAGATTGAGGGTTATCTCATTTTGGTTTTGGTACGTTATGTACTACATCATGCATAGAAAATGGTCCGGTGGTCTGTCCCTCCCTTTGTTGCATGAACCATCAGTCAGTAGACATTCACATACACTGTCCTTACTTTGTGGTTCTAGGTAAACGCTATCTCATGCGCCGGCAGCGTGGACAACCTGATAGTGCTGGACCAGGAGAAGTACAAATCAAGAGTGCAGGCTGTGGCCGCGGCAGCTGCTGTCAACATGGGTAGCCAGTACAAGTGGAAGGTTGGCGAGCTGGAGTTTGAGTCTCTGATGAGGATGCTGGATAACCTGGTGAGTCCACAGACGTCAGTGTGAGAAGATCTGTGTATTTCACTTGTGTCACATGTCACAGACCCCAGGCTCATTAAATGTCTAGACATGATATAAACACTTAACCTTCACTTTTTATTTCACTTATCTGCGTTACATATAAACTCAGAGGTAAATATTAAAATTACATGAAGATTGGTAATAGTGACACAACCTATATGTAGCCGTAAGTTTCTAAATGCATTACTGTTTTAAAGAACCTGGAAGAAATCTTCTCTGGTTTGTTTTATGCTACTAAATGGGACTTTGGAGCCACTAGCTACCATCAAAGTGGTGGCTGCCATGAGTGATCAGCGTCTCCTCACAAAAAAAATATCTGATACTAACAGAGAATGGGAAGAAAAGCAGCCTCTGGTGATGGCTGCTGTTGAACCGGCAAATGCAAATGGGCCAAGATGTCCAGGACGAAATGCCTCTTGAAGGGACAACAAACAACGATTTGAAAATAATCATTTTGCATACCGTGTCAGTTCTTGTAGGCTGCTGTACAAGTGTGGGAGATTTGGTTAATGTCTTTGCTCTCTCTGTCGGACCCTCTCTTATCATCTGTCTTCCTTGCGTGACTTATTTCTGTCTCTCTCGTGTATATTTCAAACCCCTCCCACACTTTTCATTTTTCACCACATCCCCCTTCCCTCTGTTTTCTGCTGCACTCCTCCTCGTTGAATCACGGCCCCTCAGCCCATCGAGACTCTGAATAGCTCATGTCTGTTTCTCCCCTGCCATCCTCGTCTTCCCTCACAACCCATAAACACAGCATTTGTAGCAGATGAACTCTTGGTTACAGGACAAGATGCAGATGCAGTGATGAGAATCTGGGTGTAGAAAATAAATTAGTTTAGTCTCTGTCTCCTCTAACAACCAACAACAACTTCCTCATTTGAATGTGAAGAAAATGTCTGGACGTGAGGATGTGATGTTGCAGGAGAAAGAGCATGGCTGACTGTTTCTTGATTTAAAAAAAGAGGGGGGGTCATGTCAAGTTGAAAGTTCAACTTGGAGCTAAAGATGAATCGAAAAGGACAAAACAGAAAAGAACAGAACTTCACTGTCAAGCCAAGTTTAGAAAAATGACAGAAAAACATCAGGATCAAGTGAGAACAGCGACAGAGACAGAGGGAGAAAGAGAGGGTGAAGTGGGAGTGTGAGAGAAAAAGGAAGATGAGGATAAAGAGCAGAGGGAAAAGGGGGATTGAGGGAGAAGGGCAAGAGAGAAGGGGTCTGACAGGAAATGTCTCTATGACTCTGTCCTCTGTGCTGCCAGAAACCCTGTGGTCACAACACAACACAGTTTCTTTCTTTTCCAGTCGACCAAATGCTCAATCAATGTTACCGGAAGGGAAAGTTGGAGAATGAATGTTCATTTTTGTTGTGCATTTGGTTCAGTTCAGCCTCCCCTAGTGTAAAAATCCCAAGCTGAATTAAAAAGATTCCCTTTATGTATGCAGAATAATGTGAGCTTTGATCCAAGATCGTTTAATGATCCTCACGGGGTAAACACGTCGCCACAGCAGTAAAAGCTGTGCATGGACAAGTAGAAGTCAAATGGGGACTACATAAACATGAACTGACCTCCTGTGAGGTTTCATTTCCTGGTCATTGGTCATTGGTCATCCTGTTGAACCCAAACAAACCAAATCATTTCAGATCAAAGAAAACAAACAGTTCGTGTGATAATGTTCTCTGCTGCAGGGCTACAGGACAGGTTACGCTTACAGGCATCCTATCGTGCGAGAGAAGCCGAGGCACAAGAGCGAAGTGGAGATCCCTGCCACAGTCACAGCATTTACCTTCGCAGAGGACATGGACGGAGGAGCCACGCGGCTGCCCTTCAAATTCCTACAGCAGCGGCAGCAGAGGGAGAAGACCCGCTGGCTCAACTCGCCAAACAGCTACACCAAGGTCAACGTGGAGGGCGGAGATGAGCGCTACAACAGCCGGACAACCACGGTGAGCAGGGTGTGTGTGTGTGTGTGTGTGTGTTGTTTGCTGATGGGACAAAAATTCATGCAAACAGGAAGATTAAGATTTCAATTTTTGTGATGATTCTTAAATCTAATTGAAAACACAAGACCCACAATAAGACACACAATAAATATGTGTTTGTTTGTTTACATGCAAGAATGGATTCATATGATAAAGCTGAACCCGAAATGACAAAGAGACAAACATCTTAGTCTGACCTGTCATCTGACCTGTCATCTGACTTGTCAGTTAGTGTTGACCCTTGTTTTAGCTGGAGCCGGTCCCCAGCATTTAAAACCTGATACTAGATCACCACCTACAGGCTGAACACTGAACTCCATTGGCGTTGGTTCAATTGTACTGACTCAGAATCAGTTTTATTATTCAAGAGTGTGTACGCGTACAAGGCATTTGACTCTGGCTGGAAGCTGCAATCAGTGGTACACACAGTCACATTAGAAACTGAGACAGACATAGACTAGATTATTAGATTATTATAGATTATTTGCATGCATAAATAGTAGTTTTGCATATTAATAATGTATATACATAAATTGATCATATAAATATAAAAAGTTTATGAATGAACAGCATTTAATGTCTGTATACAAGTCAGTACAATAAATTTGAGGAACTAAATACTGAGTGGGTAGAGACTGGTTGTTATTTACTACTTACTGTACTACTGAGCCGTTCAGCTTAGTGATTGATGAGGTGTCAAACTTTTAAGAGTTCTCCAGTAATTGAGAATTGAGTTGTGCAGGCAGTGAAATATGCTGACTTTATGTAAATAATGATAGTGGATCTCACAACTCCCATAATGCAACTCTGTAGAGTTGTTCATTAGACAGGCAGATGCTCATATTTTTTCAAACTAAAAAGAAACATAAACACTTTATTCAAGAGAAAGTGGAAGTACATTGTATTTATGCTAAGTTATAATTACATGATCATAACAGAGTCTCCCTGTTTGAATGTACCTGGTTTTAAAGGTGCTATATGTAAGCAGCTGTACTTAGTCACAATAGTCTAAAGGGTTTTGTTTTCCTTTTTTACATTTTATCAGTGCTTTGTTTTTGGGTTTGATCTCACGTGTTTTCACCTGCCTTCCTTCAACAGTGGATGAAGGCTGAGGAAACGGGAACCCCTATCCGGATCGAGGACCCCAATCAGTTTGTCCCTCTCAACACAGACCCCAGTGAGGTGCTGGAGAAGAGGAACAAAGTGAGTCCAACTCTTTCCTCTCGTTCACCACCAACTATTGTTACAAATGAAGCTGCAGGCATACTTACTGATGTCTGAAAAGGAATTGTATTATATCTTAACCTAAATTATACTTACACTCATCTGTGAACGTCTTTAACAATGAAGCCTTTTATATTTGAATTGTTTTGTTCATAGTTTTGAATCATTCAAAGTCACTGTTAACACTTCCTGCTTCCTGGTGACATTATTGTGTGCTTTATCCAATCACAGATCAGAGAGCAGAACCGGTTTGATGTGATGACGTCAGGGCCACGCTCTCAGCACCTTGCAGGCATCCCTATTGATCCACCGCGACAGGTACGACTCTCCTCTCCTACATGTTCAGACCCTAAAAAATCAAAATTTACTTTGTTTGTTGGCCTCAGCCTGATTTTGCCCTGTTTAAAAACAGTAAGTGTCTGACATTACACTGCTTTTAAACTTTGCTGTAATTTCTCAAAAAGCTGGTCCAGTGTGTTCCTGTTTATGCACAAGCAGTTGTTTATTTTAGGATACACGATCACTTTAACCACACTGCCTCCCTGCAGCATTGAAAGAGTTGTAACAATACAGATTTCACTAATTACTTGTTTACTGAGCTATAACTAGAAGGTGTTTTCAGTTATTATATTGGCTGATCTGCGCAGTTTGCAGAGGAAATGACTTGAGCCCACTAAACTAAGACGGATGACGATGGTCTAAACTGTCCCAGGTGCAGCAAAACAATCAGGAGATGTTACACAAGCGCAGTCTATAAACACCTGCACAGCGAAGACAGATTCAATCTGTCAAACGAGTGAAAACACAGGCGAGCATGTCCCGTTGTTGTTTACACCTCTTGACCACCAGGTGGAGGCAAGTGAGCACATTTTGCAAAGGTCAAAGGAAACCTATAGTATGTTGATAGTTGTACAAGTTATCAAGAAAAATCATATAACATTTTGATAAAATCCAAATACAAAGGGAATCTGAAGGTAAAATGATTGAACCATTTTGAAGCTGACAGTTTTGTGGTTGGTGTTTTGTCTTGAAGGATCTGGTGCAGATAAAAGTTCTGGTAAATATCTACAAGTATTTTCTAACTGTTACTATTTGCAGTGGTGTTTTTATTTGACTCTCTTGGTTGTTGTTTTTTTTTTTTTTAATTTTATCTTTTGTGGATTTGTTTGACACGCGTTTGTCTTTTCAGAATAGAAAACACTGCACGGTTTTATAAGTGTTGAAACAAATTTTGAATGAATTCTCACCAGTTTTGTTTCTGCCTCAGACAGAGTTCTTTGTATGAGATGTTGTGTCGGAGCATGGCGGTTTTTAAGACATATTTTTACACAAAAATTTAAAATGTGTGTTTTGTCTGCACGCATGTGACTCATTTTGCAAAGATGTCGGCACCCCCAGTGTAAATTGCAGTTGTACACGTCTCGTGCTTTTGGAGCGATTATTTTCTACAGTCTGTTAAAAAGATGTCAGGGTTTGCCGACTAATTGGTTGAGAGTTTCTGTGTAGACTTGGTGGTTAGATGAGTTCTGTGTGATGTGGGTGACACTTTTATCTTTATATGAGCAGCCTCAGTTATGTTGTAACGAATGAATTTGGTGTGTGTGTGTGTGTGTGTGTGTGTGTGTGTGTAAAAGAGGAAGAGAAAGCTCTGTTTTTGTATGTGCATGTTGTGCCCATCAGTTAGTGTGTGTGTGCTTGTGTGTTTGTATGTTTTGCATTTCAGAGAGTGCGTGCATGTGCCTACTGACTGTTTCTTTGTGTGTGTGTGCTGCCGTGCTCACCCCTCTCCTGTCTCCTCCCCAGCCATACGTGCCCACAGAGGAGGAGCAGATGGCTCCCCTGCCTCCCAACCCCTTCAGTGAGCTGTCAGAGAAGGACATGGAGGAGTACCGCAAGAACGTGGAGAGGAGGCAACTGGGCCTCAGCGGTACGGCACACAAGCGTAAATACACACACTTAAACAAACATGTAACCCCAGACACACCAGTTCATAAATTCATGAACATTCATAGCCCTGTGGACTCGACTTTGAACTTGTTCACGCTCAAGTTGCAAACACCACAAGAGCCCAGTCACACTGAGAAACATATGGACTGAGTGCACACACACACACACACACACACACACTGACTTGTACTCAAAGCCAAATACATGTCCCTCAATGTGAGCAATCCAATCTGAGAAAATACTGAGTTGATTTAAAACAATCAATCCATCTGTGTAGCCACAGTTCGGGAGCAGTTTGGATTGATAAGATTTATCAGTAGATTTGAGTGAGCAGCAGGTCTTTGCTACCTTCAAAGATGTGTGCTCCCAGTTTTTTGGCAGTTTGTTTTAGAGCCGGCTGATGTATCAGCAGGGCTGATATTATCAGCCAATATTGGTTTTCACAGATATCTGTGTGTGTTGACAGAAATCAATTGGAGTGCAGTGAATTGCAGCAATATATGTTTTAAAAGTAGCATTTTCATGGTTTACTTTCATTTCACTTGAACAGATTGTTTAGATTGACAGTTACTTATAATAGTTCAATTTTAAGTTTACATTTGTCTTAAAGTGAGACATATTGACTCTAAAATATTTTGCACCTGACAAAATCAGGTATTCATGACCAAAAATTTTAAAATAAATAATATTGTTTAATATGGGAGTAATATGAGAGCCTGGAGATGAAGTCTCAAACTAGTAGGCTCCTATTTCTAACTAGTGTCTCTCACAATGTGCTCCACTAGCTTTTTCATTCCTCTAAAAAACTCTCAACTGCACCAAAGACAAGACCCTAACAGCCAGATGCCGGCACGTCCTGCTGCAGCCTGTTAAAATTGTTAACAAGCACCATCTGACATTTTAAAGTGCTCAGAATCGGCTAAAACAGCTGGAGCAGATTTCAAACTGAGTTTGAACCAAATCAGGATTTCTTAAAACTTGCAAATCTTTTCCTTCGCCTCTTCACATATAAATCTAGACTAGCAGATTGATTACTGTCCATCTTGAGCTTGTTCTGTGCTCTCTCTCAGTGGTGTTGTTGTTAATAAACATCCTTATTATCAAGGGTCTGTAGGTCTGTCACCTTAGCGGCGATCCCAGTGGACACACATCTACTAACACACTGCCTATGGTGTCCCATACAAACACACACCTATAGACAGTACCTTTTAACATGACAGCTTGTCCTTACAGACTCTGCTGCTGCCTTCATCTGTGTTAACCTCACACACTGCCACAGTCACATAGTCAGTGCTAATCATATTAGCCCTCTGTCCCACTGCCTTTCAGAGAGCCAGAGGAAAAATCAATATTGAACAGATAGTGAAGGGGGGGGGGGGTCGCCCACTAGCCTGCATAGGCTTCTTCCATGTTGGACCAGATTAATGTGTGTGTTTGTATGTGTGCATGTGTGTGTACATCAGCATGCACATGTGTTCATGCATGTTTATAGGATCATCCAAATGCTCTTATGTGCATTTTAAATGTGGTGCAAGTGTCAATGTGTGTGTGTCTGCGCACACACACGTATAAGGGGCCAGTATGACTAAGATGGCAGACCGAACAGACAGCAGGTCTTCACACCCGCCACATGAGCGGAGCCCGTTGCTATGACACTGTTGCCCCCACAGCCCCATGAATCCCCGGTGACCAATCTGGATGCAAGCTGGAGACCGTCTGTAATGGCCTGATATATGCTACACACACACACACACATACACGCACACAAACGCGCACACACATGCACACACACACACACACACACGCACACACACATATATTTAGTAAAGAGTGGATTACAGCTGCCATTTGAAAACTATCTACAGTAAGTGGTTTGTGAAAGGTGCACAAGACTCCTGAGTTCATTCCTGAAATCTCAGCTTTATGCATGTAACACCTGATGAGCACATCCACGAACATATGAGCGCTTTCACTGCACAGACCAGGCTATTATGCAACCACGTTCTATATGCTGTGCATGAACGAGTTGTGAACGACTGTGATGCCGAAACCAACTGAATGTGTAACCCTGAATGTGCTAATTAATGTGTTAAAGCGATGGAAAGGTCATTCATTCACATTAATCAATGTTTTAAACTAATGAGGCTACTAATGCTGAGCTGGACTGTAACATTTACTGTACATTTACTGTAGAAGTTGTCCTAAATGCTGCGGCAATCTCTTTTTTTTTTTATCATGTAAGAGATAGAAAAGACCAAGTTCTTAGTGACTTTTTTATTTCATTAAGAGCCAGGAACCATGGGGTACTCATGGAGATTTATGAAATTAAAATAAAGGTTTATACGATTAAATTAAAAAAAAAATTTAAATTAAAAAAAAAAACCTCTAGGCTTTCTTAAGTAGATTAAAGAGATGAACAGTATTAATAGTCTGTGTTTTTAAGCCTGACCATGGTTTAAAATACTGCCCAGTTCTGTCCTTATGAGGTCTACATTAGGTCAAGATCAAGGCCAATTGTCTGATATCAATTCCACAATATTATAAAATGAAGAAGATGTTTTCAGGATTAAGAGAAACTTTCTCCTGACAAAGCAAATATTTTGTAAAATCCCATATATATGTAGCAAATTAATGCTTATTAAAATTTGATGTCATGAATTACATCACAATTATATCCTCACCTCCAGAATAAAAACCTCACTAGCTCTTTTGTAATTTTTTTTTTTTTACTGAAAATTGCTTAAACATTTTATTTGGACTGTATAATTTTGCAAATAATATCATAAACATACAATAAGTATAAGTTGTATACACACTAATAATGCCCAGATGTCACTTAAGCTCATGATTCATCTCCCTCCTCTATGTAAAAGTGCCTCAAGATTTTTCCATTTTGTATTCGTCCCACATTCTTTTGAGAATTTGTAATTTTTAATAATAGATGAGGAATGATGAATAAATGACCTTATTTTAAGCAGGTTGTGTGTCCAACCTGCTGCCCTTCAGGGAATCTGTCCCAGCACGAGAATATTAAGGCACAACTAAATGTTGCAGTACACGCTCAGCCGCCCTCAGAAACAGATAACAAACAAGTTATTGCACGCTGAGAGCCTGATGACCAACAGACAAGGATTTTGTAAATTTTGTGGAAAAGCAGCTGTGCATGGCCTGATTCTAACATGTGTGTGTTACCACTAATCTCTCAACCCCACCCTCTGCTTCCCCTCCACCCTCTTCTGACCCTTCATCCCAAATCCTGCCTCCCACCCACCTCTCATCCCACTCACCCCTGCTGTCATCCCACTACTTCAATCCTCTACACCATCCTGCAATCCTCTCATCCATCCTTCACCCCCACCTCAACCCCCTCCCACCCACACCCTCCTTCCCCACCCTCCCTGCAGATGGAGAGCACGAGCTAACCTCTGACGACGGCTCCACTCTCTCTCAGTCTTTGTCTCTCACCCAGTCCCCGCAAAGCACTCCAGCTAAAGAAGGTATCACTCACTCAAAGGGAGAGAGACACTTTTTCTGAATGATCTCGACTGCCTTGCTGTGTGTCGTACTGATGTGATGTGTGTCGAGTGTGTGTCTGGGTGCACATTAAACAGACTAAGAGCTCAGTGTCTAAACTTCTGATCTGTGTAAGTTTGTGCTGCACTAATCATTTTTCAGCTGTGGTGAAAGTGAATGAAAATGAGAATGATTTACACTGTTGGTTTTGAAAACTCATCCTTACCCACCAGAGGTGATTAAACACTCCTTTAGAGCTCTCGCATACTGATTTCACGTTTTATACAATTTAGGATACGCACAGGCATGAGTTGTCTTATTTACATAGATGTTCATTTTAGTACATATGTGAATCAGGTCATGAGGACTTCTTTATAATAGGTTGTCCATCACAGGAGCAATGTTGTTACATTGCTTGAACAGCTTTTAAAAGGCCTTCCTTGTTGAAGACCAATATCACATAAGTATTTATCCATGTTTGCTTATTGCTTATTGTCTTCAGGGTTTGAATTTAAAGGTGTAATTTGACATTTTTGTCAAATTACAACTGCTCTCATGTGTACATTAAATATGGAGCTAGAGCCAGGAGATGGGTTAGCGTAGTTTAGCATTAAGACTGGAAGCAAAAATCTGCACTAGCAAAATTTAGTTAAGCTAAAGCGTTACCCTCCTTTCTGTAGCTTGATGCTTAACATTCAGACATTAGAGTCTGTTCAGAGTGGTGTCAATCATCTCATCTAACTCCTGAATACAAAGAATCAATATTTTTCGATCTAGCCTCTAAGACACAACAGAGAATTTTCTAGCTAGCTAGCAGTCTTGAATGTTGCAACATCAATGTAAACAGGCACAACCAACTAGATTTGTCCGAATGAGATCACTGTGGGCGTGTTGTGATGTCACCCCGCTTCACTTCTGGGTAATGAATTGTTACTTCTTGTTGTCATTTGGATCTACAGTCTTCTCTCTGTTAATACAGATAGTCGTGTTTGACATTTGAAGCCACTTGGTGCACCTCCAAGAGAGACAAAGATCACAGTGGCCTCTGTACAAGTTGTGAATAATAACATTATGGGATTGACTTCCTTTCAGCTCCCCACCAGTGAAAACCACACAATGAGTAACAATTAACTCATGACGGCACGTTGGCTCAGGGGACCCATTTTTTCTGACACCACCGCTGTGAGGTCAGCCAGTTGCTATGCTCAAACCAGGTCAATTGTTGCTTGGGCTGCTTTTTTAATGTCGTCCTGTGTGCCTTTTATGTGCTAAGTTGAAAATAACCCGAGAGGACGTCACTCTTTTGGCACTTCAGCATAGTAACATGATGCAGGTGCCCTGCTTTCCCTAACCTGCATTTGCAACCCAGAGAAAGGGACGTGACACCAGCAGACCTGTTACGTGAACACTCATTAAAGGAGTGGGTGTAACCCCATTTTTTTTTAAGGTGAAAGGAGGACACACTCTCTGGGCTATCAGGTCACAGGAGTTTTACGCAGGGATATTATGAAATATGTAGAGCACGGGGACAGCGTGTCTCTCGGTGGGAAGCGAAAGTTCAATACAATTCAAATGGTGTTAGTGTGTTTGCTACAGCAGGGACAGCAGAGGCTCACATTTATTACATGAAGGAGTTTCCACATGCAAGGGGTGGACACAATTACAAGAATACCTATAAAATATAATGCATTCAAAGACAGTGTTTCTGATATATGATTTCAGATACAATAAAAGGGTTTGACTCAACTTTAATTTGTCTCTGCTGAATCATTTAGCAAGCTGTTTCTGTGGTTTTGTCCCAAAACATTTAATGTATGTGAACAGCAGTATACAAAAGGGTTAAATTAAATTAAGTTAAATGAAAAACTGGTAACAAATGAGCAAGAAGATGATCATCAGATAATTTGATTTATGTCGTATTTTTTGACTTAAGGGAGATCATTGTTTGCCAACATATTTTTTGTAACATATTGCAAATGATGTATTGATTCATTGCATCAGTCAGTTTCATTTGAGCTGTAGTGTCTCACTATTTGCTTACACTATTTACTCTTTCACATTAATACACAGCCTTTGTTAGACAATTTAAAACATAATTCATAGCATCTCTTTGTTGTTGGTTCATCTTGCAGAATTAAGTGATGTGGCCTTTCTGTTTATCATTTCCGGTCCTTAACTAACTTGTGTGTCACTCCCTCCCTCCCTCAGAGAACCACACGGGCCTGATGAATGGTAAAGACAACCACGGCGACGTGGACGAGGAGCTGTCAAAGCGTGTCAGCCAGTTAACCACCAGCGTGGAGAGTGTGGAGATCACCGTTCGCTCTGGCGAGAAGATCGAGGAGGCGCTGTCCCCCGAGAGCTCGCCCTCTAAGTCGCCCAACACCAAGAAGAAGAAGAAGTTCCGCACCCCGTCCTTCCTGAAGAAAAACAAAAAGAAAGAGAAGACAGAGGCCTGAGAGCAGACAGGTAGCAGGGGCAGGGCAGGCAGGAAGAAGGTCTGCGCAGAAGAAGAAAGAGGGGCGGCAGCCACCTTTTCTGTTTAATGTCTGTGTTTTTATTTTGTCTCCATTTTGAAATCCCTTTCTGTTTTTAATTTTATTTGATTTTTTTTAACAAAAGTTTTTATTATGTGTAAAAGGCAGAAGAGCAGATTACATAAAAAATGAATTGGTTTGTAAACAAAAAAGTAAGGTCCCATCTGCAAAACGATGTTAAAATTGTGGGATGATCATGTGGGTGGAATTAAAGTTGCAACAGAACTGGGTGGGTTTTGGGTGTCTGCCCACCTGATCACCTGTGCAGTACTCTAACAGGGCTCCTTGAAAGCCTTAAAGTGTCATTTGAGGCCATTTTGATCCTGAATAACTGGCTCCTCCTGTGTTGTTTCCCAAGCTGAAACACAGAACTTGAAACCAACTTCTAGTACTTCTTTTATCCAGTTTTATGAAATGATTGGATTGCAGCACGAGTGTTGTAAAACTGCACAAGCTGAAACTAAACCTTTTCTTTTCCCCAGACTTCCCCTGGTATTTCAGAGGTTTTGTTTTTATGTTCTGGTCACCTGACTGTGCATAGGAACCCGAGAGGCCACATGAAATTTGAAGTCACACTGGAAAACTGGTCTCAGAAAAACAAGCAGAGGGTTTTGTCATGAGTTACTTACTGAGGGATGTTTTTTTTCTCGCTGCCTCTCACAATCTTTAAGCTTCTTTAACAAGCGCAGGCTTCTGATATACAAACCTTCTCTTCAGCTGATTGTGGTTGAACTACCGATGAGTTAAAGGGTCAGTAGACTGGACGAGATAGTGAGGATAAAGGCTGGCGGTCAGTCGCAACTGAGTTGACATTATCTCAAAGAGCCGCTGACTCACTCAGAATATTTATGTAGCATTTTCACATCTTCTCCTCTTCATCTCAATGGTTTTGTTTTTTTTTGCCAAACTAAATGGAAGAAAAGAAGAAACAATCTCATTTTAGTAAAGTGTCACTGTTTGTGTCTAGTGTGTCATCTCATGAAGTTTGATCCTTTTTTATTGAACACAAATTTGGTATTAGTCAACTCTGTTTTGTACTCATTTCTAAGCTTTTACAGAGAATACAGATGTTACGCATGTTTTCTCTTTTTGCAAGAATTGAATTTATATGGCTGACTATGTTCTGTAGTGATGCCTGATTGCTCAAATTATATTCTAATCTTCAGAGTACACAAATTTACTATATAACACAGATATATAAAAACTGGATATGTTGGCTATAGATTTTTAACTATATATTTTTTATTTTATTGTGCTGCACTTTTCTTGTGGTATATAACACATTTTAGTTGCAGGTGGATTCACCAGTGAAGGAGGTTGTGAACTATTTGGTAAAAGTTGTGCAAGTAGCAAGCAAGGCATGGTGTCGGAGAAAGGTCAGGACCCAGAAAGTGAGTCGAATGAAGAAAGAAAGAATAGTCTTTCATTGGTGTCACACGTGAGAAATGATCACTACTTCTCAACTCAACAAAAATAAATACATATAAACAGGAGGTGTAGGGCTGAAATACTACATCGAACTATCTGCAGTCCCCAGCTGAAATCAGAATCATGGGTCATGGAGTGTGTAGCGGTGACATCTTTTGTTTGGTGTGTTTGTGTGTGTGTTTAAAGCCATATTGTATTTTTTTTCTCTCCTGAATTGTTTTTAATGATGAGACAAGGGTTGCGATTCTCGTCTGCCTGCTCGGGCATCAAGGACCCTAACAAGACCTCTGTTTAATCACCCCAGTGACTGCATCGACACCCCTCAGGCTCCCCAAAACTTTTTTTCCTCCCCCTCACAGTAGCTTCATTCACAGCAACTACACTTCCTCGCTTAATTTGCCATTTATTACCTCCTAGAACTGGAACATTATAAGGAGGTCATATGGACATTTTATTTTTATTGGATCGCACTGCGAGCCCGGTCGTCATTTCAGCTTCTAAAGCTTGCCCTCGTGTAATTTCTCTAGTAAACACGATCGTATTGTAACTGTCAGATGACCCACAGTTGAACTCTGCAAAGCCAAAGTGTGATGGGTTGCCACATGTCCTCCCCCCACAGTTTAACCAGATGTACCAATATCCCAGCTAGCAATGTGAAGTATTGGATTTGGAGGGAGGGAGGGTTTTAGGGACACATCTTTAGCTGTGTTAAACGATAGCTTTTGGCTCTGGGCAAAGAGCCGAGGTCACACAACTGAAAGATGGAGAAAGGAGGTGTGAGTTTGGAAATGGAAGTGCATATGCGTGTGTGTGTGTGTAGTAGAGAGGGGCAGGGGGTAAGGACAACCTGACACTAACGCACCATGCTTTTATCACTCAGACTGTTGTTTTCTTTCATACCATCTCTCCTCCTGGGAAGTTCTCTTTTTTCATCCTCCATTTGTATCGCAGTACGCTTTCTTTTTTCTTTTAGTTTGCAGAGAGCAGTAGGCTTTTTTTATTAACCATTTTAAGAGCATAAATTGCTCCCAGATGAACTGAATGTGCATTGCATCCTTTTTATTTTCTCCTTTTCTGTTTCCAACTATTTGCACCTTGCTTTACTAATGCCTCTCTATCCACCTTTTTTTTCAGTTTTTTAAAAAAAGAGCGAGTTTTGCTTTGGCATGCCAGAATGAGCCAAGCTACTTTGTGACCTGTGAAAATCCTATATAAATGGTTATCTAATGGAGTTGCTTTTAGATGTATTGCTAATCAGTGTAAATTCACAAATAAAACTGTATTTTAAGAAATGGAAGCTCATTTTTCATGTTTGTACATCGCATCTCACACTGCCTTTAAGTTCAACATAATCCATACACACTCATTTGCTTTATACCATCATCATGAATTGAGCAGTTGTATGATGACATGTACATGTTCACCATTTCACAGGATTAATGCTGCATTTTTCACAATGATTTTATTGTAGAAAAGCTTCCGATAGATGGACCTATGCTGAAATACAGCACTTTAGTGTTAAATGTGCAGGAAAAAACAGTAACTGGTGCCTTTCTCATAATGTTTGAGGATACGAATGAAAACGCTGCATGTGTGAATACTTAACTCAAGACGCTAAGGCACATTTTGGCAAAGAATGACTAAATGCGAGTGAAAATGTGACAATGATCCGAACAAAGTCACAGGGAATTTGGAAGTACTTTCACAGAAATGCTGTCAAGTGGAGTGAGAGCACAATGACACTTCCTTTGACACGCTGAGATATGCATATCTCCACGGCCATACAAAGAGGTGGTTTGCCTCTGGAAGATAGAGCAGTGTATGAAAAGGTCTTTCTCCAAAATGCTGCATATTCATTCAGGAGGTATATATTATAAGAAATGTACCCTTCAGTACGAGAGATGTTTTGTTATTGACATACTATAAACACTGTATGTCGTTGTGGTTACCTGTGAACTCGTGCATCCTGTGAAGCAGTGGTTCCCAACCTGACAGCCTCCATAGTGGGTGGTGATGACTATTGTACTAGATTTTAAAAAGTACACAAAATAAGTCAGTAAGTAAACATTGGTTCCACCCTGTAAAGGGCATACGGTTTTTACTTTTTATCTCCTAAAAAAATATTCAAATGAAACCCAGTGCCGTTTGGCCCAGTGCCCAAGGACATGTGTCCTGTGATGTTGCAAACATATTTATTACTTTGGGTTGAAAACTACTCCACTGTTTTAAAATTGCACTTCTAATCCTTTTTACTCAACTGATTTATCTTCCTTGTCAAAAGCTGGAACCTACATTACCTACAATGCAACTCAACTACAGACAGTTCAGTTAGCTATTACACTAGTACCTGCTAATGTGAGTTGAGCTTCTAGCCCCAGCAGAGATAAAGAGCAGGATGAAGGAGGGTTGCTGAATCTCAATTCAGACATCAGACCCAGCTGACACTGACTCAAGTGACATCACTTGAAGTAGTTTACCAGATCACACTCTGAAGCCACAAAAGGCTTTATACTGTTTTTTTTCTTTTTTTAATGCAATGTTTTCTTTCCAAGACTTAAATATTCCCCTTTAAAGGTCAGAAGCAGCAACGGTTGGGACCTACTGCTGTACACGATGGTTATGTTGTTGTAGTTTTTTTGGATGAGTTGGTGTGACTTGTTTGACTTGTTTGACATCTGATGCGTCTACAGATTCTCACTTTAGCCCAAGAGTCTGCTTTACTCTTAGCAACCAAATCCAATGCCCTCTTCCCACAACACAAGGAGGGCACCTGTCTCACGGTGGTGACACAACATGGTGTCTGTGTTGCACAGTGAACACTGACTGTCCAGTAGAGTATCCAGGCAACTTTGTGTGCATATGCGCAGCCAATGTGCCTTGACTGCATTTATATTCTCAGATGCAGAACAAATATGCAAAACCTGTATCATGATAGTGCGTGCTAACTTCCCTGTAAGATGTATCTCTCTGTTCTTTCAGTATCTGCCATCTTACTGAATATTTGCATTTTGAAGTAGAACTAGGAGAGTTTTTGAGTACAGCACACAGTCCATCAATTCTTATGATGTCTCTTTTTAGATAAGATTAGATATTTAAACACAGTAATGATGCCTTTTTTCACCTTGGCCTATTTTCACCCTCCCAACTCTTGGGTTGCTATCAGCAACTTGAACTCTTCGGGAGAAAAAGAAGCTTCCACTTTACCGTCAAAGAAAGATATTTTTTAGGATACTAACACAGCAGGTGATTGCATTTGAAAGTTTGATAAAAGCCTGAATGTTTGGAGAACAAGTTTTTTGATTTTCATTTTAGTAAACAATCCACTTGGTTTGATAATACAGGTTAACACTAACAATTATCAGCTCCTGTTTGACTCAATCTTTCACTCCTCTGAGACCTGAGAAGAGACACATCAGGAAGTGTGTGAATAAAAGGAGAGACTGAGATTAGAGACACTGGACTGGACCCCATTTTTCTTCTCCACATGTCCCCCGTCCTTATCTGGGATCATTTCTGTTTCACATACTGCTAGTTGTAGCTTCCATATATAGTATGAACAACACTGTAATCCTGTCCTGGTGTCAGTGAATGTGACTTGAGTATACAGCACTTTACTTGGCAACGTTCATGATATGAACAATAAAAGCGTATGAGCGATCCTGTGACTTGGTGCATTTTGTGTGTCTAGTGATGGTGGAGAGATGAAGGCTATATGCAGTATGTTCACCTGTCTTATGGACAGAGTGCTGATTCTGAGGTTATTTGATTGGTTTGTTGATAATTCCTTGACTCTGTTGTATGGACAGATTACAATATAAGAGATGAAACTATTGATCCCCTTGGGGAAATTAGGTTGGAGATCAATAAAGCTTCATCTTTCACCGTGAATTACTCTTTTCATACAGCAGAAAAGAAGAATCCAGGGTATGTGCAAAATGTATAGTCACTAGTTTTATGTTGTTATGTGGAAGTCTACAGTCAGCTCTATCAGTTCATTATTCAGATAAATTGTTATGTTTGTTCATTTTATAGGAATATAGCTGATTACTATGGTGGCCCTGAACAACATAAGAAAACACATGCAAAAGAACAAAGCACAAACAAATAAAAAACTTCTTCACCACCCTGACAATGCGTTAACAGACTACAAAAAAAACACCACAAAGTGTGAAAACAAGAACAAATGCAGAAAAAGAGTGCAAGTTGCTTAAAAAGTCTCTACAGACTGCTCTATGTTCTGCAGCCGATGAAGGTGTTTCCTTAATCTCTTTGTGGTTTTGTCAGTGCCTGTTTTCTTAAGTTGCTGTACATTGATCTTCTGGGCCACCTTAGATTTTGTTCAAATGATGAGTGTCCCATTTTACACTAAAGCTCCTCAAATTGACCTCAAAGCGATACAGATACACACACACTGAAACATTATGCACAGATCCATCCTATTGCATCATGTTCAGCACAATGGAGGGGAAGAGGGGTTTCTCCTCTCCTCTCCAGACAGCACCACGCTGTGAGTGTCAAAACAATGAGCCTACTTGCATCCAGATGAATGCTCCACTAGGGGAGTGTGGAAACTATGATAGGCCTTTTTTTCAGGGCATCCCCCACACCCTTTCTCACACACATGCACACACATACACACACGCGTGTGCGCCCCACCCCAACATGCCTGGCTAGACACCCCACCACTCCAAGCTTCACCGCCACCAGAGACTGCAGTAATGCCCAGATGCCACTGGGTTGAATTAAGGACTGATAAACAACATAAGGGGTCAGTTAGGTCTGAGCCCAAATGCACACCCCATGAGACCACCCACACACAGAGATACAACAAGCTGGTGGTAAATTCTGTTCTTGCAAACTGTCCTCTGTTTGAGAGGGAACATAATGACTGAAGAGAGGAGTAAAGGCTGGATCTTGACTTGCTGACAGACCATGAGCTAAATGTCCTCAGACTGTCATCTTCAAACAGACCAAAGTTCGTCTTTGATTCTCTACCTTCTTTGTGTTTTGCGTCATTTCACGTAGCTGAAGCTCTTTGCTGTGGATGCTTTTTTCCAACATGCATTGCCACGATTTTGCGTGTATTCAGCAACGTGGTTTCAGTGTGAATTAGAGCCTTGATCCATGCCCTGCCCCTACTCTGTGCCTTCAGCCACAAAGGCCTGTCACGGTGCTGAATTAAACTGCTATAATGTTTCCAGGCACAGCAGAGAGCAGCTTTGACAAAAAGGCTCATACAACCCACTATATGCTAACTCCTTAGCAACAAAGACAAGGAGTATCTTTCTCAGAAATCTGCATGTTAGTAACTTCCTTCTTTACACACAGACTAGCAGCAACATTTAAGGTCCCAGGGACCTGCACTCAACAACTGAACTAATAAAATCACATTTTCAAGGCTGAGATAGTTTAGTTAATTAATTAAGGCTCCAGCAAAGAGTGTAATCACAATGTATTAGACTATGATCATAATACTGTCGTGCTATTAGCTTTGGTAGCTTGACCACATAATGGTCCACTCATAGCACTGCCCTCCAGGTGAAAAGTGCAAGTCAGTGTGTGTGCGTGTGTGTGTGTTAGGGGTGATTATTTTTGGGGAGTCGCTGTTATTGATCAACTGCTCTCTCAAATCCTTGAAGATGTATTATATTCAGTTTGTGCTGTGGGGCAGTAAGGATCACACTCATTGCCCCTTAATCTTTAATTCATCGATGGCTGTTGGACAGACATTATAGATGTTGTTTGGAAAACCAAGACAAGGAAATCTGCTGAGCAGCATTATCTCAGTGTTTTATCATTCCTCTCCAAACAGACAAGCCATTGCCATTTTTTAACATTGACTTTCAAGGGCAGAGGACACAACAGAGTCCTCAACAAAGGTGTGATGTTTTTTTAAAAAAAGCTTTTGATTGATGTGTCAGAGGCCTGAATACCTAAGTTGCCTAGTTTGGCAAGTTTGTTTCAGTCAACAAGCTGCACCTAACATTTCACACACACTGATGGATTTCTAAATGTTTTTATATGATTTTGTTTCCGTTTCAGCAAGAACAAATGGAATATGCCCTCCTCAGTACTAAATAATAATTTAGCTTAGTGTTATTTGAGGGCACCATGACAAGCTGTAAACACAACTGACAACACACTGACATATTATCATCCACTGGAATAAATCAGTGTATGCTGATGCTCATTGCATTAATATGAAGACTGAATATTCACCCTCTCTTTAGCTGTTGTTGGTCTCCACTCTGTTCAATATATATGAATTTTTAGTTTCATTTTAAGTTAATTATCAACTATCAACTAGATGCTAACTTTGTCTGCCTATTAAGTGGTGCTGGGTAAGTAGCACAACGGCTGGCTGAGAATAAAGCGAGCAGTGACCAAGGAACTAAAAGTTGTTGGATTTTAAAATAAAACACTGAGCTGAAAGACGCTAAAACACTCACTGAGGAGCAAGCGAGTCTTCTCTGTGGGTTTGTCATAAAGTCTTTGACCTGCTGTTACAGTAAAGATACTGATTTGTGAAACTTGCCATGGTTTCACTCCTGTTGGCTTCAGCAAAACATACTTCAAAAATACTGTGGAGACAATGAGAAAAACACAACTGCTCTGCACACAGGTGCTTTGAATGGAGACCAATTAACTAAACTGACCACAGCAGGTATAAAATGAGTGAAAACAGGACACCATTGCATGCACATTCTCATTGTATGCACGTTTATGGTATGCAGTTCAAATGTATCTCAGAGCAGAAGTAGGCTAAGTTGTTTTATCAAGAAGAGATCTTTTGTTAATTTTTCACTGACACAAGAGTCAAAGGTATGTGGCAGATTAATAGAATTATGTATCCATTTTTTTGATGAAAGTTAGAATTACGATTAATTATCAACATTAGCAGTAAAATAGAGAGACATCAAGTAGGTTCTGCTTGAGTACAGTACACAGTGGCACAAAATCAATGCAATGCTATAAATCAGCAGAACTACAAATGCAACAAACAGGAACAGAAGCGACACATTGCAGTTAACCTTTAGTGATGTATATTAACTGTCATTAAACAAAAACCATGTGGGTGCTCCCACTGGCTTCAGCTCTGGAAACAGATGGAAAAGCTTCTTTATACTCTCATACAATTAGGAGATCCATGTGACAAATGCAGCGACTGCTGAGAGGAATTAGTAGCATAGATTGCCTTTAGCAACAGTATCATTTGTTCTCCAAGCTATTGACTCCCTGCTACGGGTTATATATAGGCCACTCTGTCACATGCTCCTCCCATTGTAGAATGAGACCTGTATGCTTTTGCCATTGGAAATCTAATCCTCCATTGGGGATCAATAGCATCCTATTTCCTCTGTGCTTGTAAAGGATTCAATACAATACTAGCATAGACTGGACTTCTGCTCAGTGTTTTGAAAATACAAGTTTTATTATTGGTTAAGATGAGAATTTGTGTCATTTGGTAGTTGTTAGTATCTAATTATAGTGTTTGAGTCAAAGAGGCATGTGCTCTTCACACAGCACGGCATCACATTAATCAAGTTGACTTGATTGTTTGTTAATATTGCTATAAACTGGTTTAGGATCAATGTTGTTTTACACAGGAGGTGATTGAAGGGCATGTTTGTGCATCCTCAGCAGAAAAAGGAAGAACCATGGCCGCTCATGGTGATCTATAGTCCCTTGTCAACTGCACACACACACTGCCCTTTAACCTCCTTATCGCCAGAAACCAGGGAGGCAGGAAGGAAGAGACCAAGAAGGGCCTGAAGTGTGCTGATCTACGCTTGGTTTAGTGGGTTGTGGCTTGTTCTGTCATGTAGGCTAAGATGATGGGGTGAACTGGCAAGAAAATCTGAGAGTAAACTGGGCTAGACGGCTGGGTTGGACTGGAGTGGGTTAAATTAGGCTGAATTTTGTGTCGTTTGATTGCCCTGGGCGTGACTCTGCTCAATTAAATTGAACCAAAGAGGGCCGGAAAGTACTTGTAGACTGACAACAGCTGAACTTGACTTTACTGGGCAAAGCTGAGCTAAAAGTCATATAATTCAACCAAAATGCACTTGAATGGAATCAAATAAAGAGAAATAATGTCAGTTGGATTTCATTAAAGATTTATTTATGTTTATATTTTGTATATAACTTTATATATTCATCTTTATTGGTGGAAAACAGGTACACTGGATCCCATTTGTTCTCCAGTTACCAGAGGTGAATAGAAATAGTGCGAGAGCTGAAATCTTTAGGATTTTAACTTAAAACCCAAAGAATTAATTAGGTTGTGACTGTTGTTGCCTTGCACAGTTCCCACTAAAGGTGCAATGCAAATGGTTAGATAAAACCTAATTAATAAAAGAAATGCTAAATATCAGATTTCAGCAATAGTTTTTAGCTGCATGTTCTAATAATATCAATTAGAAAAAGAGTTTGGAGAGTGAATTTTGGTGGCCAGTGTGCTCAGAGTAATGGAAAGACTGGATCTCAAAAGAACCTGGGTGAGTTTAAATATAACATTATGGACACTGCTGCCCTAAATCTTTAACCACCAAATCTGACTCCCTGAAACTGTAACTGCAGGGAAAGTCTTTGTTGGGGCTTCCCTGACCTCAACAAAGACAATTCAGGTAGACAAATCAGATAAGATAAGAAGTCAAAGGTACACGTGGTTGTTAGGTGGTACATTTTCAAACCAGCTAGGCCCACAGGCTTAATAAGATGGATTGGATTTTACTTCTGTCCTCTTTTGACCTGTGCTGTACTGAGGCGAATGAGACATCTTTTCCAACCCTTACCCCAGAAACTGCAGCAATTGTCCGACGTCTGCTAAATGATTAATGCGTGATGTGTATATCATTCCTACTCTAAGTACCAGGGTCGCACGAGACCCTGAAAAGAGGGTGTACTTGTTTGCTCACAATGCCTTCATAGAGAAACTGTATCGTTTTCTTCTTTCCCTCTATTCTTCTGTCATCTTCCTTCCTTTCTTTCTCTATCCACCACACCCAGTTCAAGAAAGAAGGTTGGGGGGAGGTTGGAAGACAAGTAAAACAGATGCCCCACTCCCTTAAGAAAGGGGTGCATTTGCCAAAAAGGGGGTCAATAAGGTACAACCAATCTACTGTGAGCTGTGTCTTGTGGGCTGATCCTCCTCTTTTGTGTCAGCCACTATCTCTACAATGGAACCCTAATGGGAGGCTTGGATTTCCCTAAGTGACACTGATTAATGGCTGAGAATGAAGGCAGATCCTTCTCCCCCTTATCAGTACAAGCCCATTCTTATCTATCCTTGAAGTATGAAGTGAAGTGTGCCTTTGAAGGAATGTTTTGACTTTTTGGAAGATGGATTAAATTTCTTAAAACTAAAAAAAAAAACACATCTTTAAAAGTCTGCTACATTAGGTTGTGAAATCCAAAACAATGAGCCAACATCAAAACACTTCATAAAACTGAAGGAAACTGAAGTGTCTCAGTCATGAACATCTAGTTATTCCCCTGTCCCCTGTCTGTCTTCTGCTGTGTGTTTGTTTGTTTTGTGGGCGTGGCTCTCTTCACTCGGCTGATTGCTGTTCATCCCCCAGCCCCATGAGGTAACTTTTGTCTTGACTACTTGAATTGTGTGTGGAAGTTGTTCTCCTCATGCGTTTCTTTTTGTCCTAATTCCACCTCCTGTACTAACTGATCACTGCCTGCCTGCTCTCTCAGTCTTCACTTCAACCAACCGGTCACCTTCAATCCACCTTCATCTCTCTCTCTCTCTTCATCCACCCAAGCCACCATCATTTCTGCTTTCTTGGCAATAAGCCTTTTCATTTTTAACTTCTTTGTGGTTTTTTAGAACTTAACATACAATATTGATTAGTGGGGCTCTAAGAATGATCATTATTGTTTCTTTAAATGTTTTTTATCTTAATGAAAAGAAAACACACAAATTCATTTTCCAGCTTCTTTGTCTTATTCAGTCCCATTGATAGGCTTTTCATGCAGAAGGCTTTATTTCTTATTTGTCTTGTTGGTCCTACATGTAAAAAAAAAAAGGGGGGTGGGGGGGTGGGAAAATCACAAAAAAGACAAAAACTTTGCAGCTTAATGATGTTCTTCATTTCTTCGGCTGCTAATGGCATTATTGGGCAATATAGACATGCTGGGTGAGCCTCATAATACTATTCATATCCAGCACTTGAGATGTGTGTTATGTACACACAGACACCATATCGTCCCCCTGGGAGCCGCCAATCGTTTTGTCTGGCCTGGATCCCTCTTTTGTCTCTCTCTCTCTCCCTCTCTCTCTCTCCCGCTCTCCCCACTCCTGCCTCCTTATCCTCTCCCGCCCCCCTTGTCCCAAAACCTGATATTAAAAAAGGATTACTGAAAAACAACATGGGTAATTTCCTGCCGCCCTGAGAACTATCCCCCTGTTGAGACGACTCCTAAACCTCTCTCCTTCCTACCATCCCTCTCACTATCTCTCTCCTTCTATCTTTCTCCAGCTTGCCAGTAGAGATTTGGAGGGGTGACAAAAACAGTGGGGGGATGGTGAGGTGAGGATGGTTTGAGAGGAGAAGGAAGAAGACTATTTCCCTGCTACCTATCTCTCCATAGTCTGCCAGCAGAGATTTGGAGGGCAACAACAACAACAGAGGGGAATTTGAAGGGAGGAGGGGGGAGAGACAGAAATGTGTGATTCCCCAGTGACCACCTCTCTGCAGAGGCGAGAAAGAGGGGAAAAAAGGAAGGAGAGGTGGATGGAGGCAATGAAGGGCACAAGAGAGGAAAGGTGTAGCAGACAGAAGAGAGATGTGAGACAAGGAGAAGAGCTGGAGGACTGCAGCAAGGGGAGAATATGGATCAGGTTAAACTTTCTGCTCAGTTATACTGTCATGCTATTGAGGAATTTGAGCTCCCGCTTGCAATGTGAGAGGCATCATGACAGAGTATGGTATTGAAATCAAACTGACAGGACAGAGCGGTGACACGTTTTCTGGAAAACCCTGCACCTTTTAAGGCATCGCTCAGAAAATATGGATATTTCCAACCAAAGCAAATAATGACAGTAAAATGACAAAAATGCATCAGAATTAATTCTCCGCTCTAGTGTATTTGCATGTATATTGCCCCCACATTGAGCTGATGAAGAGAGACTTGTGATGCAAGAAATATCCAGGCTGACGACATAAAAATAGGAAAAATATAAAATAATTTTTTTTTTAAATTCTTTTTTTCTGCAGAAAATAAATATAACACAAAAAGAGAGGAGCAGGTTAAAGATTAAATATTGCTGTTAAAATGTAATGAGGGTTTTGTACATTTTTTATTATAATCACATTTGCTGGCACAATTTTCACAATGTCATGCTTTCCCACAGGGGAAATCATCTTCATTTGCTGATGAGACTAAAGCCACTTTCATATAAAAAATGCTGTGTTTGATGTGGGATCATGCACAGGCTTTCAACACACACTTGACCAATCCCTGCCTCTCGTTCACCCTTTCATACCAGAGCTGAGCGGTTAGTGACCCACATTACACACAGGTGTGGAGCACAGTCGTGGGTCACTTTAGATGTTGACCCCCTTCACACCAACATTAAACATCCTGGGTCACTGCTCTGACCTGAAAGTGGTTTAAGAGTCTGCAGGATTTTTGTTGTGAAGCTCAGAGTTAAGATATTACAGACAAGCTAATTTGTCCATCCTGCAGTGGCTAATTTCAAGCGAGTATTTCAATTAAAAAATCCACCTTATATATGTAGGTGAGACTGTGAGGCGCTTGTGGAAATGTCTTGCTTGCTACACTGTCTGGGTAAAGTTAACTTGTTATCTTAATCAAGTTATCTGGAATTACCGTGAGGTTATTCACAATGTTTTTACAACTATTAATAAACTGCAGTAACTTTAATCTGATAGAATTAGTTGGATTCTAGTCTTTTTCTGCACTTTCCTGCCTAACATTCATCATTTAATGCAAATTATAAATGTGACAACTGTACAGTAAATTAACAGCCCTTCATTTGTGGTTACACATTGGTTCACATTGCTTGTGGCTGGAGATGGAGGGATTGGAGAGTCAAAGGGGAGAAGAGGAGTGGAAGAGAGAGAGAAGAGCTGTTAATTCATCCTCACTCAGTCATGTTTTCCTCTCCTTTCTCTACTGTTCAGGAGTCACACTGACCTCCATTCACCAGCTACTAACGAGGGCTATACCCCTACTCACTGTAACGCTACACTGTTGGCCTAAACACACACACACTAGGCGCAACTGCAACACAAAACCTTTTCTTACGCACTTCTACTCCCTCTTTCCAGTTACACACAATGTTTTCATGCAGACAGCCTTGACAACAGTCCGTCCCTTTATCCCACTCGCTCTGCACACATACAGGCACACAATCACACACCAGTGCACACATACTGAGTAGTACATACTCAGAATTGCAAACTATCTACATCTGGGTGTATATATGTATAAATGTTTAATATATGTATGTGCATGTCCTCCGTTCGCCTCAGCAGGAACTGGTTTAAACAAGCATGTATGCACTCACTCACTCTCTCACATTCACTCACTCATTCACACACACACACACACACACACACACACACTATCCACACGTACACTTAAGCTTTTAGACATGTTCTAAGAAAACACACAATGCACATATACACACTTAGGACTTTTCCTTCCTTTTCTTTACATTTTACATACACACACACACACACTCACACTTACACAGACGCCCACAGGCACCCATACACACCATATACGCTCCACAACACATGCCCCCTTTGACTGGCAAACAGTATTGTCTCCTGCCTTTTCTGTCCTTATTACACACACACTTAGACTTGCAAACAGTCTTCCCTCCCTCCTTTTGTTCCTCCATTAACACACACACACAGCTACTATACCTTCTGTACAGTGTGTGGGACAGCTGCCAGGGTGCCTACATACGTCCCACTGCCCATTATAATGCACACATTGTGGTCAAATCCCCCTGGATCAGGAGTGGGCTGACAAGCGCCGCACTGTGCCTGAGGTCCCTCCAGATAAGCCATTGTAAGCCTTTCAGTATCACAATATAGGCTCCCCGTTCTACAAGACAGGATATGGGTCATTGGGTCAAAGGGACTGAGTGCTGTGTATTACATAGGAATTATGAATGTGCCTCCACTCTCCTCTTCCCTATCTGCTGCAGATAATCACCTGCAGATTATCTCTCATCGAATGCTGCCCTTAATCAAACTTTGCTTAGGGAAAGTAGACAATGTATGTTGGCATGTTTTGGTGAGGCCTAGACATGAGCAAGATCGGATCACTGCTAATCAGCCCCATCGAAACAGTTTGACCGTGTTATCACAGCTGACCCGGGAGAGCTCCTGAAACAAGAACAAGCTATCTGAAGTGGGTTAAATTAACAAAACAAGGCACCGAAGTACTCTAGGTCAAGTTAAGGAGGGATGATTGTAACATGAACACGAGCATGCTAACAAAACACCTCCTGCAAAGAAAACACTTGGCTGCTGTTCCTCTTTGTTCGGGCAGGATGCTTCTGACATATTTTATTAAAATTTTCATGATTTTTTTCCCTTAACACATCAAAATATCGAGCCATTTTGATTTAAAAGTTCAACATTTTGTAAAATTTGCTCATTTTCTTTTCTGCTGAGGAATATGTGCCAACAAGCAGTGAGCTCAGCTGAGTGTACAGACAGGAAGTAGGGTGAATCAGCCTGGCTGAATCTTGCAAGTAAGTATGGCATGTCTTTTTGTTCAATTAAAAACATGCAAAAATGACAGTTTGTGGTTTTCAGGGCAGGAACTATGTCTATGCCAGGGCAGGTGAGCTAAGCTTCATTTTTAATATATGGCCATGAGATTAGTAGGCCCACTGATCACCTCATCTCACTCACGGAAAATGAACCAACACATTTTCCAAAATGTTAAAATATGTTCACTTAAAATTACACATCTGCAATTTATTCACAAGCTATTTAGCAACTTGGGAGCTTTGTTACTTTTCTCATGCGCTAACAGTTACACCTCATTTAAAGCTGAGAAATGTGATTCACTCAACAAAATGTTAAACAACAGCATTTACTGCTCTTGCTCAGGATTAAAAGTCCTCTCCATTAGGGGGTTCTGTCTTTATATATTATGTATCCCTAACATTTACGTCTTTCTGCAGCTGAAAATGGATTAATGCCCATAAAAGTTCAACATTTTTACAACTAAAATTGTACATAAAGTTGTTTATAATTAACTCATTAAGAGAGGAATCAGAAAGTATACTTTACTCATTTCAGCAGCCTCTTATCTCTCTTACAGTATAGCAAAAATAAGATGATTAGTCTTTGTTATAACCAGATGCACAATCTGCTTTCAGCGTAAGATTAGGGAAGTTCTTAAACCGACCCTGTTTTTTATGGCCAGGTTGTGTTGTCCTCCATCTCATTCTCTCACTCCCTATACTGCTTTGGCATTCCTCCCACCTTCGTAACTGTGCATGTGACCTGGCGAGGAGCAAGGGTCATGGGCCAGTGGTGAGGGGGCGTCGGGGTTTTGAAGGAGGGAGGGTTTAGGGTCTCTAAGCCCTTCTTGTTATAAGCAGGGCCCCCCTGTCTGCCGTCTCTTTCAGTGGGGAGCTGAAATGAACTCCATGGGAGGGCACGGTACTCCGTCGCAGGCGTCTGCTTGCACCACCCCACCCCAAAGCTGAGGAGGGCCAGCCATCTGCGTCCTTTGTCTAAGAAGGGGGAGAGCTTCCCCATTTCTTTCTTACACACCCCTTCACACACACACACACACACACACACACCCACACATACACTCACAACTACAAGAGACCAGAGATTACATGAGCAGGACAGAATGTAAGATTTTCTTCAGGGTGGAGGACATCCCAGGCCTCACCGTCTATCTCTTTGTTTTCCTCATGTCTCTGCACCTTGAGGACGAAATAAAAAAGAGAGAAAGAGAGTATTTATATTGAGGCGTCCATTTCTTTTCCTCTGCAGCTGGTTCAGCTCCGCCCCTCCTCTCACTCACTCAGTATGAAATATCAACTTTTCCCTCTCCTTTCTTCTCCTCAGTCTCTCCCATCACACTCGCACACAATGAGTGGCTGTGTTTTCCTGGGAGTTGCCGATTGACTTGCCGAAGTTGTCCACATAGCTCATTGTCTCTGCCCAGACTTTTTGTAAAAAAAAAAAAAAAGAGAGAGAGAGAGCAGACACCCCCCCAAAAGATAAAGTCTGAATTATTCAACAGAGCAATAACTTCTCGCTAGAGTCAAGCAACAGTGGATTAAGATTTGAATATCAAACATGTTACATAGGCAGAAAAAGAAAGAAGAGGAACAAAACACCTCCCTGGAGACAGCCGTGGCTTAACTCATAACTCATTTTAATGTCCAGCAAGAAGCAGAATGGATGAAATAGTGGAAAAAAGTGACATCTGACATGTAATCAGCCATGGAAATGGGATACTAAAGGCCCATTCCACTTTTCTTTAAAACCTCCCTGGGAGTAAAATATCACAGAGCAGGGTTCATGACCAGAGGGATGAACAATGCACATCAAATCACCATTCAAGGCCTATGAGAGTGGGAGATGAAAAGAGGAGAGCCCTTTGCTTTTAATAAAGCACAGATGCTCAGTAGAGAGACATATTTAAACTGCAGGGAGAAGCCCCATAACTGGTTTGCATGGCTTGGCTATAGGGGCTCCTTCTGTCTGAATTTGTGTGCAGGATTGTGTGTTTGTGTGTGTATGTCTAGCTCTTATAGATTAGTTGCTCTCGAAGACAGCAGAGCACACACATGCACACACGCCTTAAACATTTATATACATGTGCTTAACTGGCCCCGGCAATCCCAGCAGACCCATAACGTCTTCACTCACTCATTCACCGCCATCCTGGCCTCCATTGTCTCTAGAGAACAACTCAGTGAATGGAAGACCTAGTTTTGGCTGTAGAGGTTGGAGGACCCTCTCCACCACTCTTTCCCTTTGGCTCCTATTGTTTGGCTGGGCCTCCTCCTTGCTGGAGGCCCATGCTGGACCCACTTACCCAGAAACAGCCAAATGCTAAGGTCACTCTATTTCCACTGTAGGTCAGTGGGAGAATGGAGGGAATCTTTGTTTTAAGTACATTTTATATAACTTTACAATTATAGGACTGGTGTTTGGTTGAGATGTGGTGACTTTATTGCTTTTACATCGTGTGTTAGATAACCTGCCTTGGTGAGCTTACAGCAATGTACTGACGGTATTGTTAGGTTACAAATGTTTCACATGATCTTGGTTAAGCTTACCTGCTATCTCTGTTTTAGTTTCCACTAACTCCTAAGAGAACATATTGTTAATTGTTCACCAGCTAGTCTATATCTGTGTCTGTCTGCTCCTTGGTGTTTGTACAGGTAGTGTACCATGGAGCTATTAGTGCTTCCTGTTGCTGCTGGAAACAGAGTGGATGGTAGGGGTAAGACTGAAACAAAACACAAAAGCTATGGCTTGTAAAATCTAAACAATAAACAGACAGGTGATAAAATGCTCCATAGATCTGAGGGGAACTGGGTAGTTTGGAGTAAATTCTCTGTGGGTTTGTTACTATGAGAGATCATTCATGTCATTTTATATAATGTTAACATATTGGACTGATATGCACAGCTTTCTAAAAACAAATCTCATGATTCATTTAGCAACTTCAGGTAGTGATTGATTGAAGGGTTCAGGCTTGTTATTCAGAGCCTGAAGTTTAGGGGATATGTAGGATAATTACATTCATGGATGTGAGTCTGTATGTGTGTGTTGTGGTGACACTTGATCTTAATCTCCATGGCTACTGAGTGGATAACAAACAGCATGTTGCAGTCTCCTTAATTTCATTATTAAGCTTTTACCAGCATGCAGCTCCCGTCTTCTCTATCCTATGTGTATATTTTCTTGGACTCAATAACAGAGTTGAGATTGGGCAGCACAGCAAACACTGTGCATACATTTCATCTGATCATCACTTGTGTGACACAGTCACCCTGTAATACCAGGTTTGTGGCAGAAGGGTCATTTATTTTGCTGACAGCAAACTCTGAAGTATTAGATTTATAAGGAATTAGCAGCTGCAGTCATGTGTTTAGGGGGTAGAGGTCTGTTTGTGCCAAAGGCCATTACAGAGTGTGTGTGTGAGCGTATATGTATCTATGTATCTGTGGCAGTGTGGTTACATAGTCCATGAATATTCCTTGTTTGGTCCCTCAGCCCTCCACCAACTCCTACTCCCTACACCCCACTTCAACACTCACTCACACACACACACACACACACACACACACACACACACACACACACACATCCTGCTGCAAAAAGGGCGCTAAATGGGGCGTTAAAGCTGTCAGGACTATGAGCGCAGGGCGGGGGTTCGTCTCCAAATGATGATGTTGTAAGAAGGCCGCTGAGGTTCACACCCCCTCACTTTCATGATGATTCATTGGCTATTACCCTCCTCTGCTCCCACTGAGCCTCATCAGAGACATGAGTGAGCTAAGAGATGTGGCAGTAAACGACAGATGAGTGAGAAACAAGCATTGTTTGTCAAAAGATTATAATAAACATGGTTTAGAGATCCATTTGGAGCACAACAGTTGCCTTATAAAACCCAGTGTGATATACACTCCAGATGAAAGTTAATTAGTGTCAAATGAATCTGATTTACTTACACCAGTTGAATCAAATTAGCCTAAATGCTTCTCACCTGCAGCCATTAAAGCATATATGAAGTGTTTGTGGTTCATTTTTCATTCCTTTTTTGGGCACCCCATGTACAGGCTTGTGCGTGTGGTCTGTGCAGTTATCACAGCATCTATAAACACCAAGTTGCGGTTCAGCCACTGGGCTAGCCTTCCATGATTCATGGAACAGAGAAAAGTGTATTTGATACTCACCAGCTCATAAAGGGACTCATCAGACGCACGAGTTAGCTGAGAGGAGGCAGGAGATACAGACTTGTACTCTGTGGAGATATTTCCATGAAATGTTCTGCACACCCACGCAGGTGTTTTCAATTAGTCTGACTGATAAGTTTGGCGGCGGTTGTGTGGCGCCATGCCGGACATGACGTCATATCACACAGCTCTTTGCATGACGAGATGGTAGTCAAACCAATTTTTGTACACAGCATAACACATTTGGTAACGTTGGGGGTTAATATGTAATCTTATGAACTCACAAGCCCTGCAGTTACCTCAGCCCTTTGTATGTACACCATAGATGTTATTGAGGAATTCAAAACTTGATTTGTTTTACCTGTTTTCAAAACATCTTTTAAGATCATGTATTATCTCAGAGGTTTTGTCCCCTCTGAATGATAAACTGTTTGCGAGGATTGTAAGCAGCTGTTGAATCCAACATTATCCATTATCCAGAGTGTCTGAAAGTATACTTTTTTATGGCTGACATTTCACAAGTTCAAGTGTAATTATGATCCTTGGACTTTGAAAAGTGCAGTGGAAATAGGAAGTTCAAGTTGGAAACTCAAAATCCACCTACCCCTAGTTCACTGACATAACTGCACCTGATATCACAACAATATGGTGGTAAACACAGAGAACATAGCAGAGTGGTCTTCTCATCAATTTTTATTTTATGTAGTGTTGGTGAAATATTTTTTTTTTTTTTTCCAAATGTAGATAATTTATGCTTGATAGAAGTCTTTGAGAGCATGTGGTACAAGTGGGCTTCTCTACTATTTTTTAAGTGTGCTGATCTGGTAAAATCTGTTGCTGAGCTCCTCAGTAAATGCTGGTATGGTTCAGAGACTAGCCAGACAAACATCAGTTTGGTGTAGGCGTTCACATTTTCCCCGAGCAAATGTACTGAGATGCATTTCTGGAAAACGAATTAGAGCCACTGACCTCTGGCTTGCCATGGATTGTGGCACTAGTAACTTTAAAGATAAGTAAATAGCTCTTTAAGGGCCCTGCAGACATGCATGTACAATAGCACGCTGGCTCATTGGCTTTGCTCACTGGGTCAGTAAAAGGAACAAAGCTGTTGTTGATATTATCAGTTACACCTGTGCTTTTCCTGCTTTGCCAAGTACAAAGGTCTGGTGTATTGGTATTGCCAAGGCAAAACAATGTTTGTCTCCTCAGACATCTGAAATCGGGAAAATGCATGTTCCTGAAAATGTTCACAAACAACTGATCAGAGAAGCAACTGGCCATCTCTCAGTGGTACGGAGGGATCATAAAGATTAGAATGTAAATGTAATAAATGCACTGGTTGCAGTTTCACTTCAGAGTAGTACAGAGTGAAGTACATCAGGTGCAAACCAGTGAACTGGTGACATTAAAAGTGTATGGCTGCAAGTTTAGTGCTTGAATTTGATATAGGTTTCTGCTAATGGATTACTACTGAGGGGAGTTATGGAATGATAGTGCACCTGTCACCTTTATATGTATCTGATCTGTTTTAAAAACCAAACTTTTTCAGTTATTTTTAGGTGAATAGCTGTTCTCATCATTAAGTCAAAACTGGTTTCTGCGATATTCATTTTAGTTCATGGAAAATCTTTCAATTAAGTTTAAACTTAGGTCTGTGATGTTTAGGTCCCTCTTAATTTATCACATATTCAGGTCGATCATTTTGATGATTAGTATAAACACTGATTAGTATAAACAATTTGCAAATATCACAAATGAGACATTTACAATTTAGTCCCCTGACTATCTGGGTAAATACAGCCATGCTTAAGTTTAGTCCTATATCCTGTGGGACCCCACGCCATAAACTCACATACATACACACACACACACACACACACACACCCGACACCCCCAGGCAGCACGCCCTCTCCTGCTGGGCCCCGTCTTATCCTAATGGGATTGCCACGGTGGAAGTCTCCCAATAATGAAAATAATGAAATCAGCAAGGACCCAAAGAAAGGTTACTGCTCCACTCTCAGGCAGCATCCCCTGCCAGACTGCACGCTCTCCCCCTGCCTTTGAAAACAGACAGAAAACCACAAGAGAAGGAGAGGAGGAGATTCACAGACAGACCCTTGGGGGAGGAAGGTGAAGGACTGCGAAAGGAAAAAGTAACTGGGAACACAGAAAAATGAAAGGAGAGGAAAGATAGAGGTACACGAGCGTAAGATAAGGTAGACGGGTTATGTGTTGTTTAGTGTGTTGACCCAGTCAGATCAGTCATTTGTTCCTGCACAGCTAGGCCATTTGATTCATAAACCTGACAGGGATTTCAACAAGAGGAAGGTCACACTTAACACACGCATCTTGTGATCAACATAGTTCCCTTCAGACTCCTTTCCTCACACAGAAACTATGAATAGACAGAAATACCACAGGTATTCACATCCCCAAAATAAATATGTATTTAGCAGACCAGGAGAGGAAAAATAACACAAACAAAGGGGAGAATTGTGGGACGTGAGAGCAGAGGAATGAGGCGTTCCTCTGGGACGGGAAATGGGTGCAGTGACAACAGGAAGCTAGTGTGAAAACGACAGAGGGAGGATTCCCACAGCATCTCCTCTCCTGTCTTCTCTTCTCCTCTGTTTTCTTGCTGCTTTCTTCCTCTCGTCTAGCTCCATTTCTCAACCCCCGTTCAGCTCCTCTAAGTGCACACAATCATCACACCGTGTTTTCTCCGGGGGTCTGAGGCTACCCGTCCACAGCTGCAAGAAAAATGAGAGCTAAAGTGTAATCGCAATGCTATGTTTGTGGTTTGTGTATTTGCACTTGATGCTATTTGAAGACAAGTTAATACTGGCCACATTTAACTCCTTCGTCTGAAACTGTGAAATAAAGAAATGCACTTGCCTGCATTTTAATGTAAAAGCGGACAACCACGCAATCACACACAGCAAATTACACTTGAAGCAATAGCTAAGATTTTTGGCTGACAGACATTTTGCAACAATTTTTGAAAAAAAAAATCACTTTATAGCAAAATAATGAAACCTTTTGCCATGTAGGTCATGTCAAGGTTGCATGACCCACCAAATGCAACTGCGATGTTATTTCCGTTATGTCATCATCATTAGGGAAAATGTCTGATTCAGATTGGAGTTTTAAACATTCTTAATGCTCACTAAATCACTAATGAAATGTAGTATTTGGTAAATACTAAAGCTGGTGTTGGGCCCAATTTTTTATGATCTGTGGATTTTCAATGTTTGACAAAAAAGACTATTTATTTTACAAATCACAAACCATCTTGGCAATGATGACCTTTGAGGAGAGCTATCACATTGGCTGTGTCACACCAGGTAATTCTGGATAAACCTGCTCTCCTAGAGTATGTAGAGCATCACAAAAGAAATGATCAGGCGGAACAAGCAACAGGGATGAGGTCATATCTCTTTCTCGTCCTATTTCTGCACCGACTCCCTTTGCATTACTCCCATTACCGCTACCCCTCTATGCAGGTCATTAGCTCTTTGAACCTGCAATCTCTACCTCTTTCTCTCTCTTTCTGTCCTGTGTACACCCTCTCTCTATGGTCTTTCTTGCTCTCTCTCCTCTCTAATTTGCAGAGGAGACACACTGCCCCAAGGCTCTCCTGGCTAATTTGGCAACATCCCCATTCCCCACATCAGAGACACCGGGTGGAGGCGGGTGGCTGGAAAGGGGCGGGGGAGCTGCAGAGACACAGAGACAGCAGTCTGGGGCTCCTGTGGATAAATGACATGTTAGCATGAGACCTGAGGTAAAGGATATTCTCACTGGTGTGTCATTGCTGGTTCCACTGACAGCAGAGAATGGACACGCTGGATGTGCGTGCTTCCCCCACTCTGCCCATCTGTCTAACTTTTCCTCTGATGTCTGCAAATGTGTGTGTTTGTATATATGCATTTGTGCGTATATATGCATTTGTGCAAGTGCATTCTCGCAGGCTCTCTTTCCTCTTTCTCGGCGTGGCCATTGTCACCAGATGTCAGTCCCTGGGAACAGAGGCGAACAATGGTCACCAAGAGCCAAAGGGCAAACGCCTGGGGAGGGGGAACACCAGCCTGTCGGATAACAGGTTTATGTTTCACCCACAATGTCATTTCATCAGTGTGTTTGTGAGCTGTGGGTGTTTCGGTTGTCTTCCCCTACTGTAGGACACTGAAGTGAAATAGTGAAGAAATGCACCAGGGAGTGTGTTGAGACAGGAAGTGAGAATTGAGATTGAGAGGTGCAGTAGTAGTCGCATCAGCAGTGCTGATTTGAGGAACAGGGCGGGGTGCAGCTATATAATGTGTTGTTTTGATACTGTATCACTAGGAAGGGCTGAGAATATCCTGGAATGGAGATTATACCCAGGAAGCCTTTCCCCCTGCAGCCGCACAGTGCTAGCCAAACAAAAGAAAAGCCTGACTGCAATCTTGATGGAAGACAGATTAGTATCTTGGGCAGAAAGCCCTGACAAAGCATAGAACCACACAGTTCGGGGGCCCTTGGGAAAATAAGCACACTGACAGTAGCATAGCCTGCGGTGTCAACATGAGGTCAGTTGAAGAGGCTCCCACGAAAAAATGCTTTGTCACTCTCACCCAGTCATTTTGTGCTCTCTCTATCTGATGGACGGTGTTTTGAGCAGCCAGCAATTACGTCCTGGCACCTGTGCTAGCTTGCTTGTCAGTTTGCACAATGAGTTTTGTAAATATCATGTAACTTAAATATGACGGCAGCTATTTGTTGTGTAGCTGGGACAATTCATCCTGGGATTTTCAGATTTGTGTGTGTGTGTGTGTGTGTGTGTGTGTGTAAATGTAAAGAGCCACCAGAGCTGGTTCACATGTGAGCCAACAATTACATTAATTGATCTGTGGAGGAGAAAAACCAGCAGGCAGGACATGTATTCAGTGTTTGCGTGATCAGGCTTGACCTCCCACAGAGAACAAATACCTATTGTAGCTGATGAGGAGAGGACATAAAGGTTAAGGATGAGGGTCTCTTTAAGAGGTCTTGTTAACCACACCAGTGGACAGAGACCAAAACAAAAGAGAAATGTTGATTTAGGGTGGTGTTATCCTACAGCTGACACACACTTGCTCATTCCTCAATCATGGGAAATAACTATTTATAATGATCTTAATAAACATCTTTTAGTTGGCCATGCTTATTTTATTTTATATGTTGAGTATGTTTTCTAGTTTTAACCTGTGATTCTGTTATTAAAGTTCATACTTTTACTTTCATCCACCTTGTGGAATCAGCACAGGCCGAGGTCAAAAGGCCAACTGGGTGAATGGGAAGCAGAAGGGTGCTTCTGGTGTTTTGGAAAGCTAAACAGACAGGAATACAAGGCTATAAAAAGGTCAGCAGTATGAATGGGCATCCTTCAAATCTCTTGGCCCACTGCCTGGATAAAGGTTTCACTCTGAAGGGCTGTGCATGTTTATTATAAAGAGATTTGATTACTTGGTACTTGGTACTTTACTTTACTGTCCTTTCATCATCAAGTGCGAAACAAAATACGTACAGCAGCATACAAATTCTCTCAACTGTAATTCCATTTATTTCAAGCCTTTTATCTTTCTCTCTTCCTCTTTATATGACTCACATACTCACATTTTTCCCTTTTCTCCTGTTTTACCTCCCCAAGTGAAGAGGTGCACGTGGTGGTGGGCGCTGCCTAATTACCCATGAACACCAGCAGCTGAAGTGGTCCTCCGAGAATGATGTAAATCTGTGACATTTACGAAAATGTCAGTGAGTTTTCAGAGGAAGCAATAACGGCCGAGCGAGACCCATTATAGCCCAGCGTTTTTATTGTGTCAATGTGTCTCCCATTTCTGTGTTGCTGCCTTCAGAAGATTTGAGAGTTTCATTTTGTTGGGTACTCTAATATGTCCTCAATCCACAGAGACTGAATAGATGATGTTGACTCAAGGATGATGCAAAAGGGCTTCAGGAAACAAACTCTGAAATTTCTCCCGGGCGAGAAATGGTCAGATCATTGTTCATTAAGTCTGAAAATGTTTTAGATAAAACATTTTTCTTCTTATTAAGTGTGGGCTTTCATTGTCAGTTACATCACATAAAAATCTTTATCATTGTGGGCTGCAATATCAGCTCTGTCATCGTCATATAACTCCTTCTCTCCATTTAAACTCCATTTAGTCATGGAAGATTTGACTCAAATTTCACATCAGTCCAGTTAATAGTTACAAATATCTTAGGTCATTTTTTTTTTACCAAATTGGTGGACCATTGCTACAACACTACCATCATTAGAGCCACGTTGCTAACATTGCTAAAAATGCCAAATATTGCAAAGTTCTTGTAGCTCCAACGTGACCATTCACTGCTTTTCTTTTTTCTATCATTTTCAATTGAATACCGGGTTTGAGACAGACAGTGAAAGCATTTGAAGACATCTCTTTGACCTCTAAGAACTTTCCACATTTTATTTTAACAGATTAAACAATAATTGTTGTAGCTCTAATTTTTACTGATAATTAAATGCCTTTACATTTAATGGACAGTCCTTGTTGCAGCACAATATTTATTTTGCTTTTGGGAGACATTAAGATTCCTTTTGCCATTTCACTGAAATTTCCCCTTTAACATACAGACGAGCCGGTGGTGCCTGTGGTTTGCCCCTCGGGCTCATTAAAAATGAGATTGTCTTAATGTTTGACCTCTGTCCCTTTCTCTCCTCTGGAAGTCTGAGTCGGCTCTCTGTGGCTTTAACTAAGCTCGTCCACTTGTTTTGACATAGCTGTAGCCTTTTAATAGCTTTAATTGGAATGATAGCGTGAAGAGGAATGCATTGACCTGTTTGTCTAGGATGAGGGCACAAACAATGTATCCATAGGACATCAATACCCCTGAGCTATATAGTCTCTTGAATGTTCACCTTCATGCTGTGACCAGTGTTGCCTACTGGGACACATGACTCCCTTCTGTTTGTCATCATACCTTATTTCCTCCTCCCTGCAGCACATAACCTGACCATTTTAACAGTGGCTTGTGACCTGTTGGGCTTGTGACCCTCACTGAGAATGCAGATATTATAATCAAACTTTAACAACTCATGTTAATCACCATAGTTACATTAGATGTATGCCTTGAGGGAAAGCTATGACTAATAAACTATGCCCCATGGCCTAAAATGGTAAAGCCATGGCCTGAGAGCCTAAAGAGGATATGGCCTTGTGCTTTTCAAAAATCCACAAATTTTGTCAATGTGCAGGCAGTGGCACCTTCTAAACTCCAAACGGGGCCGCTTTCAAATGGGTTTCCTTCCTTTACAGCCATCCCTCACCAGGGGTGGAGAGGTGGTAGCAGGGGCGGGAGGGACCTTCAGAGATTCCCCTGTGCGTTGGACTTGAAAGTTTCTGTCTCTGTGAACTTAACATCAAACGGTCATGTGCTGCTGCTGGCTCTTTGAAGTGGCAGAGGAGGGGGGTATCAGAGCTGAATACAGGCCTCTGCCTCGACATGTTATGGTTCAGAACGGACTCTGCCACAGTGTAAAAAGAGCTCCGTTAAAGGTCTTCTGAGAATGGCACAAGATCAAGGTTCAGGCCTTATCTCTCAGACACCATTCCTATCACATAATAATGGATCTTTAAACTCTGTATAGTGTCATGCTGCACACAGTTATTAAAGTTCCTCTCTCCTGCCTCTCTTCAAGACCTGGATTAGTGGTTTTATAGAAAAGCCCTCTTGGGTTTCATGTCTTACAGGCCTAAAATGTCGAAAAAGCAGACTCTCAACTATCACAGCTACTACTCTTGCTGCCTCCTCTACACGCTACTGACACTATAATACTAGTATTACTACTGCTCCTATTAGGTATACTTTAAGTAAAATGTTGGTGCTAAAGTTAAGCACTGAAAACAGGAAACCTGCTGAGCTATTCTTAATCAGCAATAATGGATATTGGTGTCTTTACTGCTAAGTGTGATTTCTAGTTTTACCACTTCAAACAACCTAGTCTGAATTCTGTCCACTCGTCCTGATGTCAAACAGCTCACATCCTTGAGTGCTATTTTCGCTTTCCTTCACTTTCATGTTCCGTTTCTCTGTCACTGTATCACTGTTCTTCTGAGAATGACCAGCAGGGATCCTAACCTACTACAGCTGAAGTAAAATATCAATAAAACATTCAACTCGACTTTTTTAAGTAGCAGGATTATATTAACTTGTGCTTGTAATTTACATTTTGATCTTTTTTTGGCAACATTTCATATTTTCAGTCCACTGTTAAGTGGCATTGCGAATTGCTAATGTAGATTTCGGTATCAGTTTCCTACTCAAAGTAAGATATCAGTATAATAACAGTATTACGTTTTACTGTCTGTTACTTCTGCTACTAACAGCATTATTGCCTAGTCTTTTCCAAAACAGACAAATGCATCAAATGTATAAAATGACATGCTACGTTGTGTAATAACAATGCCACTTTAACATGCCAATGTGCGTATTTTGGTATCTGTTGTCTTTTATTCTTTCTTGTCTTTACTCTTACAGAAAGTGTCTGTGAGACGGGCACAAGGACCATGCGGACTCATCAGACAGAGGGGGGCCGGGCTCTAGTTTTCCCATGCACCACCATCTCCTGACATTGGCCGCTGCTCCACATTAAACACCCCGCATTCACAAAAAAGAAAAAAGAAAAGAGGAACCATCTGACAAGAGCAGCATCCACTGGTAGCTGCCTCGCTGTTTATTGCACACAGCACGTCGCCAGAGCAGAAGCCACACAAGCTAAGAGGGGAAAATGGCCAAAAGTGAGAGGCAAAGAAGAAGTTTGAAGAGTGAGGAGTTCTTTTTTGATTCCGAGGCGTCTCTCTTGGATCAGCAAGATTTCGAGATGTCTAGTTGCCCTTTCAATGACGTCTTCAACTCCAAAGACTCCCACATGGAGCAGATCAACACTTTTCTGAAAAATGTACAAGTTTTGCTGGAGGCTGCTAGGTTTCTTGAGAGCGCCGACAGGAAGGACGGAAGTGAGTTTATTTGTGCTGCGTTTGATCTTTTTCATTTGCCTCTGAATTTCAGGAAAACAAGACTTCATTGTCAACAGACTCAGACAACAAAGGGCTGAGTTCATTCAACTAAGCACCACTGCTTACTAAAAGCAAAGCCTGTGCCTGCACCAGACTAATATGAGTGATGCACTCTTTGCAGTTATCGGAGAGTGCAAACATATGCGCTTTCGTTATTTTCTGGACTGTTTTTAACTGCGTTATCTGCATGTTGGGGCACCATGCATCGCTTTGCGCCTGCTTAACTCTCAACCCTCGACTCTCTTATTTTTCTTTGCAGTATAGATAAAGCAGTATGACATAATGATTGGGTGTGTGGGTGTGCATGTTGGCTACCACTCCGATATGATAAATCTGACCACATTGCAGCGCCCTCCAACTCAGTTTAGGATGATGTCATTGTACCCCCGCAGACTCGATCGAAAACACCTTAACATTATAGATAAAATTCAACTGAATGGTGAATCGGACATTTATGAAGGTTGTAGTATCTGACTTGATGTGTAATTTGATCGTTTATAAAAGTCGAGTATGTGACTAATTCGAAAACTCATGTCAGGATGTCTCAAATTGCAAATAGATCGACATAAAATTTAACTGCAGATCATTTGTAATAGATGTAACATTCATTTTTAAAATAAATATTTGTGATGTCATCGTTTCGTTTTAACGAGTCATTATTTAAAGACTCGAGGGAATAAGCGGTTTTCCCATCGCTTCCCATCGCTTCTGTCCGCAAAGGGCTTTTGTACAGAAAAATATGCGCATCATATGGAGCTGATGCGTGTTGCAAAAGTCCATTGAGTGATATAACCCATTATAATGTAACGTGGGAATTTTGCAGCAGCAGATCGCAGAGGCGCAGCTTATGTCTCGATTGTTTGCTTCCTGCTATTTGTGGGCGTGTCGCATTGGTTTCCACATGGCGCAAAGCTCCTCTGCGGTTGGTCTGAAGCGTGCTCAACCCTCTATGCCTGTCAAAGCCATCCGCCAATCATATGCCCCGTCGCTATCGATGTCATGTGTTGCTGGGCCTGGCTTCAACCGGCAAGTACACCCCCACCTTCCTGGTGAATCATGGGACTTGTAGGGCTTTTTGTGGGGAGAGAGGAGCAATAGGTAGAATGAATTTGAGAATAATAAACTGTGCTTATTTGTATTTAATCACTGACATATAAGAAGACCACTTAATCGATGCATTATTCGTTACCTTGATTACCCTGTTATGTATAGACTGAGTTTTTAGTTTTTGCAATAAGTGAGTTATGAAAAATTCTTGTACAGTATTACAACCCTGTGATCTAAAACAGTGGTGATTCATTGATTATTAAAAAATGTTCCAATATTCCATTTCTCCATCGTCACTAAGCTCAATTAAACTTAACAAGAATAATCAAAACTTCTTGTTTACCTGTGAACTACACTGTCCCAGACCCAGACAGTGGCCTGACCATCATTTTATAAAAGACAGTGTTTTATTTAATGAATCTCGGTAAAGCAAATCGCAATGGTGAAAACAAGGAACGGGCCTATTTTGCAAACTTGACAGAATCGTATGTGACAAATGCACTGGAAGACTCGATTTCCTATAATGCACTGCGTTTAGACGGCCTCTCCTCCGCTTGGTCCCCGCCTCTCAGCTGTGAGGCTAGGTAAACAAACAGGAGAGGAGAGGAAACGAGCAGCAGGCACTTTGCTGGCTCTGGGTTCCCTCGGGGAATTTTATATTGTTTATATCAGTTTTTTGTAAAACTTTAATATCGTGTTTCCTACGAACTTTTAATACTTTGATACACTGGTTTTGACATTTTCTTACAACGACACCTGGCAAGGATTGGCTTTAGCTTGCCAGCTCGGAAACACTGGCTATTTTTTCCTCTTATTTCGACAAAGGCTCCTGAAAAGCCAGCGAGGACACTGAGGATAACAACGCGACGTTTTTCGAGTGTTAATTAGTGGAGTAGTAAGAACTAATGCACTGTCTTCCCTGTATCTAAAAGCGAGCTGTCGTTGGTGCTGTTTGCGAAGCTAACGTTACGTTAAACTGAAGGCAGCATAACTTAGCTAACGTTAACGGCAGCCAGCCTCAGGGAAGAATGACGGCGGTTCAGCTAATTAATATCCAACGGTTACTGGAAGCTGCTGAATATCTAGAAAGGAGAGAACGAGGTGAATATATGGTATAATAAGTTTCAAATAGAAAACAAGTTTTACCAACAGAAAACACTAACACATGCAATTCTGATGGCTCTTAAAAATTTGGTAACAGTAACTCCTGTTTTACAGTCAGCCCCACAAAAAAGGAAGTTTCAGAAATTTCGGAATTACGTACATGTTCACGTCAACCTAAATAACTGTGGCGTATCGGTTGTGTGTCCAAACTCGGCTGACTCTTTACCACAAATTTTCTTTCGACAGAGTGTGAACACGGATATGCTTCGACATTTCCGTCAAATCAGAACACAAACTACCAGAGGCAAAGAAAATTCCGAAATAAGAAGTTCAGCAGTAACCACAATAGGTAAGACACTGCTCCTGTTTCGTAGTGACTCCTGTTAATTGTTGGTACTGTCAATGCTGGCGTATATTTGCTTTTGCCCATAGATGTCTTTCACGTGTAATGCACTGGGGTGATGCTGCAGACAGCATGTGATTATACACTGGCTGCCAACGCTTTATTGCACCGTTTGGTAAACAAGCGAGCTCTCTCACTGGGGTGAATGGAGTTGCGTGCAGCATTATCACTGTCCAGAAACTCCGCTTTCTCTGCAAAAGAAAAAAAAAACTTTGAATGGATATTTCGTAAACTTGTAGAAACGTGTTTAATACATATATGACTGTCTACACTGCTGTTTAGTCAGCACCAACGGCTCTGCTAGCTTTTCGTCAGCTGATTGTCAAACGGCCCGCAGTGGCTGAGGTTAGGGATCGTGGTGAAAGTGACGGCCTTGTAGCGAAAAAAAAGTCATTTGTAATGTTCTGCATTCGTCTCGCCGCTGGTAAATAAACCAACTAGCCTTTGTTTTAATTTCAAATGAATTATTTTGTACCTTATGGTGGTACTCATGCTATTTTTTTCTCAGACCTAATGTATTCTACACTGTGGGAGAAAAGGATAGTTTTGACTTTTGCCCTAAGTGTGAAAGCTGCTATTTCTGGCCTTGTTGTTTGCAGACATCCAAAGGTGAATACGTGGAGCCTTTTTTGGGACTAATGAAGTTTAGCCAGTCAGTAATTTGCATTTTCACCCATTTATATACAACGATATCTTGGAAAGAAAAGTAGGTCTGCACCATTCATGTCATCTTGTCTTTATGTATGCACCATCAAGCATACCCAACATACAAGTTGCTGATGTATGTTGTAGAGCATAATGTTAAATGGTCTAATCTGTAGTGTAGATTGATACAACAGTGTCTGATAATCACATCATTGGCTGCCACAAAGATTAAAGGCCTTGTCAAGCACAATGCTTTCACTGATGATTTCACTGAAACTCCCATTTAGTAGCAGGAGAGGCAAGAGAGAATCTCCCAAGTTAAGACCCATTGGCAATGTGTTTTTTCTTAGTGCAGGGCTGCTTACATTAATCTGTCCATTGACAGCCATACATCAAATGCAAGCCTCTCTCTTTCCCTCTCTCTCTCTCTCTCTCTTCCTCTCTGAGCCTTTTAATATTAATGTAAGAGCGGGCCACAAACAGGAACTGCGCATTACTCATCATGAGCAGAGAACACTGCCTGTTCTGCATGGCAACAGTCATGATCATATATAGGTCTAAGGCTGTATTCGATAGTTAGTTGCAATAGCAATATTTTTACAGTACGTAGTACATAGAATAATGAACTGATTATCGTCAATGTAAAATTAAATCCTCCTAATGTAAGTCACTTAGGAAAGATATGTTTGAGAAATAAATGGCAGAAAGATGAATGATGTTTGGTCTTGTTGTCTACAGAGACATGTTCACAAATCACTAAATGAGGTAACACCCTTTAGCATTTAACGCCATTTCTCTGCCTCATGTTGTTATGCAGTTTTATTTCAGTCCCACTGGAAATGCATGCCCCACACTCAAACAAAGCAGCATTATTGGGATATCCCCAGTGCTATTAGGGTCACTGATGACAGAGCATATATTTGTGTTATTAGTGGTCTACAGCTTTATTTATGCCCTGCTGACTTTGGTGAGAAGTTTCACTAATTAGTCAAAGTCACAAGCCATTTTCACTGCCTAGTCGTGTTCTTGCACGTTACAATGTCCACAGATAAAAGCACCACACATCAGCCCGATGGGTTTTAACATAACTTTCACAAATTACATCTTTAATGTGCGACTAATGAAACTGTCTCAATGAGATCATATAGTACCTGTACCTCAGTCATGTACTTTTGTTGTCCCTGTCCATTCCTTGCTTATAATTGCTTTACCAGCACTCCAGAGTTTAATAATAATAGAATAACTGTAACCATGCACTTTCTTTACACAGTTTGCTGTGTGGCACTATTGTGCTTCCAGCTGCAACCACCTTCTCAGTGGCGTGTTGAGGCTTAAAGTGATGGGCTTATCTGACTCTGTCCTCTCTTGCCTACCGTTTATAGCAGGGTTGCTTTATCTCCTTGACCCACTCTGTGTGTGCATATACATGCACGCACACACACACACACACACACATGCCAGCGTGCCTGCGTGCCTACAGGAGCAAGTGTGCTGCAGTTGTGCGTGTGTGGCTTTGAGCCGGTTTATAATCTGTATTGCATTGTTGTTGTGCTCCAGACACACAGATATCTGATTCAGGAGGCAGGAAAATGGGTTTGTGATAATGAAAACCAATGGGAAACCAAGCTGACTTAGACTGATCTCTCAAAATGAGAAACCAGACTAAGATATTGTGTGTGTGTGTGTGTGTGTGTGTGTGTGTGTGTGTGTGTGTGTTGACTATGGCTGACCTAAGCCCTGTTTCATTTTCAGAGTAGTAGTTTGACATCAGCATTGCCCAAATTTCTTTCCAGTTCTGAGGATATTTCTTTTTGGAATAAATAATTTTGTTTTTCTCATTACTCTCTTTACTGTATTATTAACAGCTTGTCAAACTTGATCGTTTTACCTACCAACATTTGTATCTCTAATGGCCCTCTGTCCTTTGACTTCCTGCTGTCATTAACTAGATGAAGCAGTCATTCTTAACGAGTGATAATCAGACAAAAAACATTATCGACATTATTGCACACCGAAACAGAAAGTGGTGAAATGCTCTGAGTTTTGACAAGATTACAGATCGAGATGAAGGTTTCCAGGCAACAAAGACACAGTGCAAGCACAGTGACAGCTGATGACGCAGACTACGAGTATGCACTCCAAAGAATTCATCTTCTTTTAGGAAAACTATCGCTCTGACTCAAACAATTACAGAAATCAGTGGACGTACTGTCATTAGACAGTAATTATACGTGTATGTAAGAGCCAGCATTGACTGTGGCTATTCATTTTCCAGACAAAGAAATCCTTTTGGAACTATAAATCCATTTCTAAGATAACATTTCTGAGGGTTTGATCAGTTCTGTGATTTTATTTTATTTATTTATTTTTTGTGACTCATTGCATGATGCCAAGCACAGCCATGCATGACTACTGAGGTTGTAGAATATGTAAGATGAAACCTGTCAAGAGCATATGTGGAAGCACTTAGATTCTCTCAGGTTTTCAGGAAATGGCCTAGACCAGCTTACTCATGAGTCCTGTGCACTGCTGATAGCAGCCACTCAACCTGGCCATGGACCATGTCATGTTAAATCAAATATACTGCCACAGTTGACTTAACACCCACTCTTGCATACCCAACTACATGAACAGTAATGTTTTCAAATTGAGACATATGGTGTTTTTATTGGTGTAAATAATTAAACTTGAAAAATCATTTCCTCTGAGGCAGGGACAATTTTTTACAAACTAAACTACAGCCTTGTACAGTTGTAAGTTCCTCTGCCTTATCGTGCTCCACCTGCCTCCTCCCCAATTCTTATTTCCTGTATTTTCTACATTTCCTGCATCTGTATTAACAAGATGGCAGTTTTGTCAGCTGACCTCAGTGTTAAAAGAAATAAAACAGATGAGAAAAGCACATTGCAGTATTGATAACACGCAATATTGAGAAGTGCTGTGTACATGACTCAGGAGTCTACCCCTCCCCAGTAAAACCTGTGCCCCTTGAGGCGAGGTGGAGTGCAGTTTGTGTAGATGGGAACTTGGCCATTTAAGCATCAAGAGGGGGGCTTGTCTCCCTTCAGTATGTTGCCACACAAAGAGACTCTCAGGAACCAGCTGATTCACTTTACATTATTAACACAGCACTGAACTCTGACTGCAGCATGCAGACTGTGTGTGTACGTGTGTGCATGCTCACACTTGCCCAGCAGCACATGCACACACACACATACACAGACTTACACACTTTTGCACAGTATGACTTTAGTGAGCATAAGTGGCTGCAATGCATGTCACACACACACACCAGTTATACCCTGCATTATTGAGGAAGAGGGTGTGTAATGCTACAGGGAATGCCCGGCTGTTACAACGATGTTTGTTGGTGTAAGGGTTCCAGTGCACTGGACCCAGGGTTGGTCTCATTTGTGATTAATTTATAGCTTCATGAATCTAATTTGACAGGGTAATCCACTGTGCTTCGTTCTGGCCCCATTAGGCTAGCTCATATAGTTATTATCTTACACCTTATTTCCCTGAAACAAGAGCCTTGACTTTTCATACTGTTGGTCTGCTTTTGCTTGTTGAACATGCAAAAGCCCGTGTTTGGTCTTTCATTTACGTGCTCTGTTTTCTGTTTTTACAGGTCCACACATAATGAGCTGGAGAAGAATAGGTGAGTTGGCTTCAAATTTTGTTAACATTCTGGCCTCAAATCCTAAAACAGGCTACAGGCACCCCCCTCCCCCTTCACCTACTACAGTACTACTCGGAAAATTACAATATCGTGTAAAAGTTGTTTTATTCAGGCAATCCAACATAAAAGGTGAAACCAATACATTTAATAGACTCATTACATGCAAAGTGAGATATCTCAAGCATTTTTTGTTGTAATTTTGCTGATTATGATTTACAGCTTATTAAAGCCTCAAACCCAAAAACTCAGAAAATTAGAATACTGTGAAAAGCTTCAGTATTGTAGGCTCAAAGTGTCACACACTAATCAGGTCTAATCCCGAGCCTTTAAAAAGTCACCTTTAAAAGTTGAGTTACAGAAATGCATGCACTTTTTCAGGATATTCTAATTTTCCGAGTAGTACTGTATTTTCACTTTCCATTTTGCACACACTCTTTGCATCTACTTAGAATTATGCAACAGTTTGGTTGCTGGGCTCAGGGCTTTGAGCACCACGGGCAGTCAAGGGTGCATGCAGGCTGAGCTGAAACGAAAGTCAAAAGTTCAGTGCTTGTTTTGATGCAAAGACGTGTTTTGATTGATGTAGTACTGGCAACAAAGCCAGCCCTATATTTGAACAAAATGTCCTTTCAGTAGCTCTCTAGCCTGAACATAGTTGTAAACTGAATTATATCTCTGCATTCAAGATGTTATCTGCAGTGGCAGAAATGTGGCGTATTCAGGGAGACCTTAGCTTGTGATGGTTTACCACACCATCTTCAGAAGAGAGCAGAGACTGGTTTCTTAGAAGCCCTTATCAGATTGAGTTCACCACCCACATAGGGTGCTTGCTGGTGTTTATGCTCCGTGACTTTGCAGACTCTAAGAGTCAAGCTGTAAAGGGTTTTCTTCAACACCATAAATAAGAGCGGCTAGACTTGCAGGATTTATGGTAAATGGAAAAAAAAAACCTGCCTTCCATTTCATTATCTCTGAGGGTGTGGGCACAGTGAAAGGATGTGGGAGGCTGGATCCATTCAGTGTAATTACATATCACCTCGGCCTGTTTTTTCTCACCATTCTTCCTGGCAGCCTCTTCTAAAAGGATGGGAACATTGGAAAGAGAGTCGTCCAGTGAGTTAAATTTAGACAAGAGTTGATGTGTCATCTTAGTGCTCATATGTGATGCCACACAAGACCAGCCGGTCGGCTGAGTGGCCTCGGCAGATTGCGGCACCAATGCAGGGTTAAGTTGGGGTTTTTTTCAGTGTTCCACCCACACAAGTACATTTCAAAAAAAGATGCCGGCTCAGATGTTTGTTCCTGCAACACAGTGTGAAGACTGTGTTCGTCACTTCTTCCACAATCCAGCCACTTTGTAGTATGGCCCATTCCTTTGGCCATATATGGCCTATAGTTTTTTGCGCACATTAGAGCAGAGCAGTCAAAGTCTGAACAGAACAGAAGGAGTCCTTTTTGGTTCTAGATGGTGAAATAACACTCATTAGAGAGATAATTTAATTAGGGGAAATGAAACTCCATGCATAATAAAACTGAGGAAGCCAAGTGTAAAAATAGACTAGTGTCTCATTTGTGCATTTGACAGCAGTAGATTTACATAGGTGTACTTTCATTCCTACCATGTAGTACAGTCCAGTGAAACTTGCATCTTCCTCCTTCACTTCTTTGTGGCTCTACCCTTAGAGAGAGAAATGCTCTGCTGCAGGAGCATGGTTGGCTGGGAACAGGCTGTCCTGCACCACACCACTGAACCAAATCCAGACACCCTGTTTTGTTTGCCTCAACTTTAGCTTCGTTTTACAACTTCACACAGTGAACCTGTTGTTTTTGTTTAGTAGTGGACCAGGACCAAGCTAATTTGAATTTCCATTAGTGAAAAAAATAAAATTGAAATGGTAATCCATCTTTTTAGAAGCACTCTTAAAGTCAGAATCATTTATAATCCCCCCTTTTTTGCCAGCAGTTAATCCAATTCCCTTTAAGCACATGCTGCACTGTAAGCTATATGTATCAGGCATAGTTGTTCACCCAAGTGTGTCAGGCTTATGCCATGATTCTACAACAGCAGCAGCGGCTTTCGTTCCATTTCAACAGACATCCAAGTCTTGGAAATTGGAGGCAGCTCCCCTATGGTCCAGCCTTACAGGGGCCTTTTTTCAAGACTTATCAACCCTGTTTATCTGCCGCCGGTGAGACGATTTGCTTTGCATGGCTACCACAGGTCTTGATAACCTCTGTGACAAGTAGACTCGTCATGACAGCAGAAACCACAGAACGTGGAAAAAGGGACCGAAAGGGGGGGGAACACATTCCAGATGCTCGCACTGTGCAGTGGGACTAGATAACGTGGTGACTCTGCTGCTTTGATCATGTTCCTCCTAACAGCCCTATTTTACTTCCACATGTCACTACTAAATTACACTGCTGTGGCAGGATTTAGTAGTAAAAAGGCTTGTTGCCGTTCCATTGCTTTGATCTCAGCCTTCTGCCTATTTAGTCCTTTTTCTTTTAAATTTGTTGATAACAAATTCCCGGGCTCAGGTTAGCTGTTGGGCAATCCTTGTTTGTTACAACGTTTTACAATAGTTCGACTAAGATATTCTATGGCTCAGAGTTGAATCTGTTGTTATTCAACCGGTTGTTTTTTCCTCCCTTTTGGATGATGACTCTGTTTATGGATAATCAATACACCAGGCTTTTACTTGCCGCGATCTGTTGCTTATTATTTAGCCTCCCCCTTCACTGCGACCTATTCATTTTAATATTGTTTATCAAGGCTAGCCTTATAATACACATGGCAAATTATTTTTCCTCCAGTGCCCAGGCACTGGAAGCAATATTAGCTTTTATGTCTGATCCTTTATGAGGTGAGTCAGGCAAACAGTGTGTGTTAAACACCTTTCAGTGCGTGCCGGCGGAATATTAAAAAGGCTCAGGCTTGACCATTAGAGTCGAAGGCCTGTTGTCCTTGGGTGGCATGTAAGGAGCATTCATGAGGTCTGCCCTCTCTGGGATTGTTTTGGCTCAGTGGTATGTGACTTGGTAAATGACGATAGTCACACCCCATTTGCAATCAGCTTTTGATTGGTTTGGATGTCCTCAAGACTCAGCACACAGTGTTTTTTTTATATATATATATGTCTGTATGTTTCTTTCTCTTGCTGCTAAGTATATGAGGTCTTATTTAACTGAAATATACTGTTGAATGTAGTTGTGTTTTAGTAATTTGTGCGTATGTATACAGTGAAATTTACAACTAAATATCAAATATTAAATGGTACATATCTATGTTGGAATTGAAGCCCATGTATTTCCATTCTTCCTAATCAGTGGGCTATGAACTTAGTCCTGTTTGTCCAGCCTCGGGGTTTGGATGAGCAGTCAAACATGAATAAGCCTGGGTACATTTTCTCTGGCTGTGCTGATGCTCCATGAAGAAAGCCAAACTGCTTCACCAGTCTTTCTGTTGTCTTCCCAGTGAGTGCAACCTATTCTCAGGCTTTGCTGCAGGGCCTAAAACTGGGACCATTTGTTCTGACCAACGTGACGACTTGTAAGCTTTTCTTGGCTCAGAAAAGCAGCTTAAGGGACTTGATCTTTGGTCTGGTGAGCCCAGTTAGAGCACGCACACGTGCTGGGGCACGCCCCACCCCCCTCCACCCTCTCACAGGCCACCCGGTGCTGGTCCTGATCAGCCTAGCTTGACTTTGGCTTAGCTAACGACAGTGTCAGAGAACGAGGAAGTAATTGACAGGCTGATGGGATGAACAGAGGGATAGGTCAAACACACCTGACTAAGGGAAGCGTTGAGCAGCACGCAAGCCTGATCCAAACTCCCACTGTGTCAGTGTAGGCACAATAAGCATTTCCGTCCTGTAATTAACATCGTTAGACATGAGCCAGTATGAGGGTGGGATGAGCCAGCACAAACAATCAAATAGTGACAAATTGTGGCTGTGGCTGAAGTCTACAAACCATCCCCCTACCAAGCTGCATGCCAGGTCCACAGCTATAAAGAGGAGGGTATATTCTGTTTAGAGTTATGTTGGCTCACAAGATGGAGACAGTGCCATGTTTAAGCTGTATACTGTACACAACAGAAAAGCACCTTGTCGCTTCAGCTAAGACGAGATACTTGCGTTTTTATAGTGCCATGTGGGTGTATGCTGCTGGCTTGAGGTTGAGTAGGAGTCTATTACCCTTCATTGATTTACCTTTCAATTGCACCAGCCCACTGGGTTGCTAGGTTTCTGACAGAAAGTTGGCACTCTTAGAGGGCTAATCAAATACCTTTTTAAGTGAGGTACTTGCCTTTTAACATCAAAAAATCCATAGGCCCGAAGAGAAACGGTGTAAATCAAACAGAATATTTTTTACAACCCTCTAATAAGCCGGCAGGAGACAATGTAATATTAGAGGTTATTATTGTTTTGCCTTAAATCTTCAGAATTTATTCCCACACAGATGTTCTGTAGGCAGGTGTAAAAAGGCCCCGCGCAGGGGATTGGATGCTGGCACTTAAAGGCTCACCCATGACTCCGATTTTGTCTCACTCTTCTGACCCTTGACTCATGTTATCTCTGTGCCTTCTTGTTGTGCCCTTATCCTGCAAAAGTGCATCTGCACAGCACTCTGTGGAAGGACAGTGTAACCAAACGGAACATGCCTAGATGGGCATATGGGCTTAGTCAGCAGGCTTGATCCTGGGTTGTCTCGGCGTGTTTTTTTGTTGTTTTTTTTGAATGACTGAAATGGAAAGTTTTCGGTGAAGCCAATTTGTCCGTAGGTGTTCAAATTCAGCTTGAATCAACTTGAAATAGGGACTGCGTGTTCAGGCTGTACCACAGTGTTCTGCTAAGTGTTCAGTTCCTCCCACATGGTGTGTTGTTCAACCTGTGGCATTAACAGCATTGTGTTAGTCTTGTTGATAAGACCACTTTGCAATGAATGAGGTTGCTATTACATTCTCTTCCAGGAAGACATGCTCCTGTTTTCCTTTCTCCTTCCTGGAGCAGTTTGTCACATTAGCAGCTGAGCTAACTTAATCTAAACCTTAAGGACAGAGAGTGAGAGAGAGAGAGAGACAAAGATGGAAGGATGAAAAATAGGAAGACACAAGACAGACTCAATTAGGCTAAATCTGACTATGGCTTCTATTTATAGCTGTACAGCTGGGGAAAAAGGGGGAAACACCATTGCCTTCTGACCAATCACAGAGGTTAGCTTTGCACCAATGAGAGCAGTAGGATAAAGAAGCAGTGAGTGAAGTCCACACCCCTTACTTTCATCATCAGTGCATACACTGAATGTCATTATTTGCTATTGTTGTGTTTAGAGCTTAAGTCTAACCCCAGCAAAATGACTAGGGTGTCAGCTATGCTAAGTGACTAAATGGCGAGTGAGAAAGGGAGAGTGTTTGGGCACCTTAACATGTGTTTATGCATGAAAGGTTGATTTGGTTGGATAGACTCTAGCCCTCTCCCTCTATTGCATGTATTGAAACACGTCCACAGTAAAGAGGATGTGGACTGACAGGGCAACCCTCTCTCTCACACACATCCACCTCTCCCCCTCCCTACCCTTTCGAGCCAACAGCTGGCTGGATCTCCCTGGCTTTACACCAGACCCATTTTAGGAGCCAGGCCATATTGGAGTTTTAATCCAAAGCCTCTGGCCTTGCCCCTTGTGCCACACAGGGCTAAAGGGGAAAGTGAGGGTTGCAGGCGTGTCAGTGTTGCCTGGCGGCATCATGCAGAGTGGGAAGGGGGTGGGAGGAGACCAATTGGATGAATGGAGGAAAAATTGGATGTCCATGGTGACACCGACTCTGTAGTCACTGTTAAAGTCAGTTGATACATGTTATCCCATCTACAAAAAATAAATAAATAAAAAAGCAAAAATACTGATTACATTCCATGTTTTACTTCTAGGTGGTGTGATTTGTGTACAGTGCACGTAAAGGCATGTCTCCTCCTCCATCTCTTTTACCCTCTATTCCACTAGCTCCATCCCCCTCCTCCTCTTTGACTCTGTTCCTATGGCTTTTCTTTCCTTAACTCCATCTCTTTCTCTGCCTTCTTCCCTTTCGCCCCTCTCTCTCTCTTCCAACCTTTGTCAGTGGAGCAGATTAAAAGGCAGTGTGCACGTGTGAACTAATCCATGTGTTAGTGATGGGCTTCAGCCCCAGAGTCTCTTGGCCCCGCTGCACAACTAGCCAACCGACCCACCCCCTTGCTGCCTCTCTACTCCAATGAACTCTGCATGTGTGTACGTGTGTGTGAGCACGTGTTTATATCTGTGGCTGCTGCTTGAGGAGGGTAAATTGCTGCACTATTCTTTCATCCCTTTTCTTTATAACTCACTCGCTTTTTGCTTAATCTCTGTCTCCTGTTTCCATTCTCGATCATATGTACTGTTGCTATTCATCATAGTGGATGCTGTTTGTGGCTTGGACTGGCTTCAGCGGATTTAGCATGACAGCAGCATTGGTCGGCCTAGTAATCAATTGCGTATCACTTTATTTACCACTTGTGGCATTGCGATTGGTTGAGCAGGGGTGTAGTAGGTTCCTGCGAGTCCAAATTGATTTTTGAACTACCACTTGCATTTTATTGTGCGCCCCCCTCCCCCCATTACCAGTGTGGTTTCAGCCCTGAATCCATATGTGTTTTTACAGTGGGCTTTTGTACCAATCAGAACTCTCTCTCACCTCCACACACACTGAATCTCTTTTTTGGGATTGAGGTCACAACTGCCTGAATGCTCAGAAATATCAAAGTCCCATTCCCACCCACCCTTCCACATGCAGCAATGCATTTTCACCCCTTCTGCATTTCTTTTCCCCCCTCGCCAACTAACCAGAATCTGGGTCATCATCCAGCACAGTTCCCATGGAATCCCAAGACTTGTTAATAATTGTTTAATTCCATAGACGAGAATGCGGCTGCTGTGTGTGGGAGAGGGACGAGCATTCCCCTAATTCTTTGGCCCAGTTTGCCAAACTTAACAATTGACTGTCAGTTTGGACAGTGCAGTAAAACCCTCACTGGGTGATTGAAAAGTGAGGATGTCATATCGTACCCTGCAAAGATGTTGGCATCCGAGTAATAGCATTTTCTCTACCGAGTTGTGCTCTCTTCATGTTATTTGTCACGGGACAGATGAAGATGTGGTGATTAACAGAACCTTTCTCACATTCAACAGTGGAAGTAGCCTCATGAGCACTTACCTGCTGTCACTGTCAAAACAAAGAGCACACTATTACTGGCTTAGTTCACTTGGTCCCGTGCGCTTTGTCGCTCAATGAGTAGAATAGCTTAGCTCTTAATCTTTCAGCTTTAGGGGTTATATTTCCACTGGTCCCACCCATGCATAAAATATACGCACTCGTGGCTCACCACATAGCATGCGTGTCTTTCATGTGTTTTCCAGTAGTTGAAAGTGTCTGGCCAGACATGTCACACTGATATTAAATTTGAGTCAGAACTTAAAACGGTTGAGTAGATTTTAGTCGTTGCCATTGCTAAACCCAGTGGAACTCCTGACAGACTGCCTCTCTTTTGTGCCCATGGCTAGTTTCTGGGCAGATTACACAGGCAGAACTATCCCCTTCCTCCCCCACTCTCCATATCTCTCACCCTCTCTATCTCGCTCTGACTCTCTGCATCTATCCCATCTGTCTGTTTTTCATAAAGAAGATGAGGGTAGCATCAGTCTGTCAGAAAAAAGACAGCCTACAGTTGCTGTAGGGCAAAGATTGCTCTAATCTTGTATGTGTATTTGTTTGTAAAAACATGGCGGACTAAGTGACGCATCAACACGGGAATATCAGCACACTAGCTACAATGTACAGCTCCCATATTTGCTTATCTTTATCTCTGTAACAAGGATGTGATTTACAGTCCCATAGGTGTTAGTTGGGGTGTAATTCATTGTCCAGTGGTTGATAATCACACTGTAACACAATGCTACAATGCTTCAATGTCACATGCCAGCTATGTGTTGGTGTCAGATCCTAAATCATCAACACTAAGTTTTCCAACACAAAGGGAATCTAGAATAAGCACTTGGCCAGCCTAATCCAGACATATTCAATTTTTAAGTGAGTCTCCATCTGCATTTGTTATTTCCTGAACCTGCCATTTATAGCTCCGATAATAACGCTGTAGTTGGCCGAAGCGCATATGGCTGGCGCCAGTTCTGCAGCCAGGCTGCTGGCTCTTTGATGACTGTTCCAGCAGTCAACCTAGTGAGTAGTGGTTTCCCCCTATAAAAAAAAATCAGTCAGGTGCCACTGTCTGTATGGCTGAACATGTGACCCGACAGCAGTCATGTGAGAGAGGAAGAATGACAACCCCCACCCCTTCATAAAAGAGAGAAAGACATAGGAGGCATAAAAGGCAGAGAATCCTAGAAGAGGCATCTTTAGCAGAAACAACAACCCTGCTCTTTGTGTTAACTCAGCAAGCCAGTCAACAAAGGTGGTGAGCAAACACAGAGAGCCGTTGTGTTTCCTGTAGTGTGGTGTGTGTGTGTGTGTGTGTGTGTGTTTGTGTTACTTAGGACACAGGTCATGTTTATTCTCCTGATTTAATTATTGTGCTGTATTTCTCTGAAATACTTGTATTTTATTTTCATTTCCACTAAAAGAAATTGTCTGTCTTGTCTGTCCACTTTTTTTTTGCTCTTTATTAATGTCAGTTCTTAACAGTTTTGAATGTGTTCAGCAGTTCCTACAGTCACAGCTAAGCATCATGGGGAACAAATGTATGGGCTGCCTTACCCCTCCCCATGTATATTGTATGTCACCATCTGTATGGATCATTGTGCCACATGTTCACATGTTGTTTCAATATGTACGATCTGGGAGATGGAGCCTCACATATGATTTGCCTTTGCAACCGGTCTGGACCATTTAAGCAACCAGCCTCTCATGCTTGCTATTTTCAGCAGTGAGATAATGGATTTGGAATGTTTTGGAAAATAATGCTCAAAGCACAGAAAGAAAAACATCTGTGCCCACATTGTCTGTTTGATTTAATTGCTCCTCCACCGCACAGTGAGATAATTTGCAGCTGATTTGATGTAGCGCTCAATAGACATGGCTTAGTCTACTTTAAATGAGGCTTTACATTACAAAATACCCTAATCACTCCAATAATCTTTGACATCACTTTAAGTCATGATTTGCGGCTTCTATAAATGAGCCTTGACGCTGTGTGGGGAGTGAGGCAGAAGAGGAACAATACATGTCCCTCGCAAAGTCAAGTTTTTATTTTTTCTCCCTAAGAGGGCCTCTGTAATGATGACTTAATTTCCTTTCGCATGTCAATTTAGGAGATTTACCACTGAGACGGTCATTGGTGATGTGTAATTAGTGTAATAACTGGGTGAAGGGTCAGATTTCCACCCCCTCTGCACTTATTACAAGTAGGTCAGATCGCGAGCGTGTGTGTGTGTGTTAAATGGGTATGTGGGAGTGTGGGATTTGCCAAAGTGAAGTGTATTGACTGGTATCTGGGCTGGAAATCTGACCCTCCCCTTTAAGAGCACGTCCAGTAATTATGTCAGACATCTTGGATGGCCTGAGAAGTTATCCATTATTTATGTATTCACAAGTTTGGAATCTAGGGCAGCCATATTTTTCTCTCCATCTCTCACTCTTTGACTAACAGTGTTGGTTCCAGAGGACTTTGAATGTAAAATAAGCAGAAACTCGGGTTGCTTTGTCAGTGCTGGTTTCAGCTGCTTTGTTTCCTGAACAGAAGGAAAAAATACTATTTGGCCCATGTCACTCCTCGAGCCCAGGTGTTCTTTTATCATCATTTATTTTATTCACATGAATATGCATTTTCCTTTCTTCTGCACACCCCCTTCTCCTCTCAATACCCTCTGCCTACAGGAAACATCGGGCATCAGATTTGCACAAATTTATGACTAATAATCAAGCAAGGCTCTGAGTTTGGATGGCTCCCTAATTTCATACATAACCATTGAGTCTTGAAAACATGTCTTCAAAATAACAGGATCCATCTGAGTATGTAAAATACTGTCTCACATAGAAGAATTACCTTCATTATAACATCACTGAACAACAAAGATATTTATGCAGTGTGTGCCCTATTAAGAAAAAAGATAGGAATAAGATATATTTGAAAAAGAAATATTTGGAAGATTAGACATTGTTATTATTAGGAAATGCAGGGCTTACAAACAAACTTATCTTAGAGACTAACTCTGACTATAAGGTTGTTTTGTCTATTCATGGACTAATAAGTATATTTAGCAAATTGCTGATAATGGATTCAAAGCATACACCTTGTTGTTCTTTTTTACTCTCTCACACTTTTGATAAGGCAGAAAGTTGTCTGAATTTGGTACCAAAACAACTCAAAATAATTCCCATCTGCAGTCTTAATATTGACATTAGAGACTAGCATTTACTTACATACATTAATTCTGCTCCTGTTTGTCTTCGAGTTGCATTAAAAAAAGATTCCTGGGTTCGAGGAAACATTCCTGTGGTTTAGGTTAAGCACCTTAAAAGACAAGGCAAGATGCTCTATGTGTTGGTATTTAGACAGGTCTCAGAATGTGTTCAGGGGATAACTGAAAGCTTTCTCTGTTTCTCTGTTCATTGCACTGACGAGAGATATACATACAGTGTCTGTGCGCAGCAGCCTGTTTACAATAAATTCACACATCTCTCCCGCATTATAACTCCAGAGTCATTGGAATATTTTCAAGACACTAGAGTGCTGATTTCTATTGTCATCTTGATGATCTAGGAAATTACAGCTCATTGGCGCCTTTACATTTGTTTCTCATCACACTGACATGAAGGGGTATTTGTCAGCTCATGTCTGACACTAGTTTTTGACTACACTGATATCAGTGTGTGTGTGTGTGTGTGTGTGTGTGTGTGTGTGTGTGTGTGTGTGTGTGTCCGTGTCCTTCATCCAAAGGCATATGCACTGTGCCTGTACGTGTGTGTGCAAGGATAATACAAGGACAAGAGAGGTTGAGTACAGAGCTGTTGTTGTTCGCCGCACTGGTGAGAGATATACATACAGTATGATGTGCGTAGGTTCTGTAAGAGCTGTGGTGGGCAGCTCTCCCATACCAACAGGGAGAGCTTCAAAGTGCTTCTTTAAAAAGGACCCTGCTTCAATCACATCGGAGGCAGTTTGACGCATTTCATAAACAAGTGAAATAGCTACAGTGAGAGGAAGAGCAGCACAAAAACAACAAATTTGTTTTAGTATAAAAACTCATCTATTAGTCACCGTAATTAAAATTTATTAATTACATCTGTATGTTTCTCAGTGGCTGTTTTACCGCACAAATGAGGCAGAGTATTGCATTTGAATGAGAAAGAAAGAAAGTTGTTGGATTAGGGAGAGAAAGGCAGGGTCCTGCACGTGATTCTAGGGGAGGATGAGAGGAGGGTGGATGAGGAGGAAAGGTGTGGTGCAGTGACCCGGGGCCGCCTGGCTGCTTGCTCACATGTCAAAGCCAAAAGGCAGGAGCTGCCTGCCTGCATACCCATCTGGGGCCCATCAGGAGCACGAGCCACAGGAGTACGCACACACACACACACACACACACACACACACACACACTGGTAGAGAGTGGAAGTTGACTCATTGTCTCAGGAGGAAAGGAAAGGCCAACTGTGTCTATGGTGAGCCTGCAAGTCGTGCCTTTAGGATTCTGCACAAGTGAATTCTCCTGTTTTTCATAGACGCCTAGCACGTTGACAAATCAGTGAGGAGTGTAACTCATGCACAGCAACTCCACGCCCCATATGTGTTTAAATGGACGACCTGTCAATCCCAGTCCTCTGGTCAAAATTTGAACTGAAATTTTGAAAATTGGACTAGAATTTAAAAATCATGGACAAAATTGACTGTTGCTCTCTTCTGGTAGACAAATGCTTTAAAACAGACACTAAAAAATCAACTATACTGTGGGGACTTCAATGAACCACCTACAGATGCTCCACCTGGGACAGTAATCACGATGAGCTGCACATAGGTGTGCTTGAAGTTTATGGAAGACTTGCAAAATGCATTAAACCATTGATGAAACCCATCAGTATTGCAGCACTTAAAATCCCTAAATCACAAGGGTATTTGTTTCTGATGTTTTGGGGTCATTCCTGAACCAAGCCACGATTAATTGATGCTTCATTGTGTAGGAGAAAGATGAAAATAAACTGACCATCTTCATGAATCTGAACTAAAAGCTCCTGTCCGCATAGCTCTTTTATAAACGCTGTTACTCTGTGAGTCCCATGAATTCGTGGGAGATCAGCAGTACCTTTTCAGATGTGGTTCCCTTTGAATAGCCAGTTCCATTATAAATCGATCTGTATTAAGACCCGAGTCCACAGAAGCTCACTGTCTCGCTACCAGAGAGAGCGTGGGATTTCAAAAGCAGCTGTTTGCTAAGGTACACCCGCAAGGCCGCAAATAAAACGAACCCAATCAAAACAAAAAGAAACACGCCATTATATTTGCTTAGTTTCCCAGGATTGTCCCTCAGCTGTATACAAGGAAAAATGAGGCTGTTCTGCCTGTGTTGTCTTGTTGTCAGCGAGGGATTTGATATCCCTGCTGTGCGTGACAGTTTGGAGCACAGGTCCTGGTAGCAACTGGCCACGTGTTATGTAATCCACCACAGATGAAGAGTTCTCCATTCAGGCAATCTACAGCTTGCTGTGCCATTCATTAGACACAGGAAGTACAACAGCCTTCAATCTGTGTTCGGCATTAAGGACATTTTTATTATTTATTTTTATAAATAATAAAAATGTCCTTTCTGGTTTGCCTTTTGTGGGTCTTAAGGCTGCATTATAGGACAAGCATGTGATTTTCTGTTTTAGTTTATTATTGTATTCATGTTACTAATTGTGTATCTAGTCATTCAGTTTTCATTAAAATGTTTGGAGCACAGATTGTCTTGTTTTGTCCATATCATGCAGCCTTAGTGGGAGGAGTGATTTTAATCAGCTTGTCATTTCATAATCATAACATCCATAGTTCTTTGACCAAAACATTTTTTAAGTGCATCTAACAAATAGCACAGCCAATATTGGTTTTGGGTTTGTCCACAAACAGAAAGCTTTTTACTCTGCGACATGCCAAACTAGCAAGCTCTTTACTTTGGAGAGCAGTAGCACCCTGATGAAAGTAAGGCCCTGTGTACAGCTAACTACTGATACCGCCCGTCATCCTGTGATGTCACAATGTTTAACAGAGTTTACCTAACCAATCCTCAGCCTCAGCTGCCGAGGACATGAAGTTATGGGGCTGCACCGTAAATCCATAGCTGTTTATGTAACTAGTACCAGTCTTTTCTAAGAACTCGGGCAAACAGTAGGCTCTGTTGCTGGTTGCTGTGTTACGTGGCTACAAGAGGGCAGAGAGGCAAAGAGAGATTCTGGCGGCAGCAGGCAGGTATTTATGGTCACAAGCCACCACTCATATCGTAAGCTGTAAATGGTTTAGGCTCTTTGGCTGTGGGTCTACATGATAAACAAGCCTGTTCAGGGATTAGGGACCTGTCTTGGGGGCATCACCAGTAGCCAGTAGCCTATGACCCTTAACCCCTTAGTGAGACAGTTAGAGATAGCGCAGGTGGTACAGACTAACCTGATAAACCAGCCTCTGCTGGTGTCTTAAGTTGCCTGGGAGGTCAGAATTGTCCATTTCTTTTGTATTTCTCTGTCCTAGAATGATCTTTCCTGCTGGGATTAGGAGCTCTCGTTGGACAGTTTTGATTTCCACACAGTCCAATGTAATGGCTATGAATTACACAATAGTACACACATTCTCACTCACAGTCACACACTGTTCCGCAGACACTCCCCCATATGCTTTTTGGGCACTTTGCCTTTCTGGAGATATCAGAGTGCGCCATGCACCCAGAGATTAGGACAAAATGTCACACAGATGTCTCGCTTGTCTGTCTATCAATAAGCGGCACAGTAAGGGTGTTTGAAAGCTGCCAGCCAGCAGCACGTTACTTTATGAGGAGATCACATAGTACATAAGGTAGCTCTGAAAAGGACAGAACCAGGACTTCTACTGCTTATCATTACCATGTGGGTGTGGGGGGGGTGTTAGTGGTTTCTCACTGACTTGACAAAAAGTGGTGACCCAGCAGCCCCAACAAGTGACACGCCAGACCACACTCACTAATAGAAGTCTTAGTGCTGACAACCATAATAGGGTATTTTGGCCATAGTTGAGGCTGGGCTTTTGTGGTGATACTCTGCAGTGCCTGTGCGGTCAGCGCACCCCGTCGCTTCCTCCACACATTCATCATGTCTGTTGTGTTGGGGAGAAGAGGAAGGTTTGGAGACAGATAGGAGTGCTTGGAAGTGGGGTTATCTCAGGTTGTCTGTTGAGATGGTTGTTTTAATCTGAATGTGAGCGGAGGAGATCGTGGTCTCCGGTGTCTGGAGTTTGTAAGTTTGACGCCTGACAGGCCAGACAGACAGACATGCACAAACACTGTGTTGTGCCTATGTCTGGACCAAAAATATGTGACACAGGAAAAAGTAAGAGCAAACCAGATGTCCCAACAGCGTACATGTGTATGAGAAATGTACAAATTTAAGGATTGAAGTGGAATGTTGTTGTTAAAGCATGGATTTGCATGTAATGTGTAATCATATTTGTGTTCTTCAGCTATAGCTGCACAATAAGCTATTTATTTTGCACAACAGAAATGTTAAAACATTCCACGTATGTGGCCCACTTAATTGAAAATGGTTATGTAGCAAATTGCAGTAAAATGCACTTAATGCCATGTTTTCACATGATGAAATAATAATCAGAATTAGAGTCTGGAACAAAATATAATTGGAGCAAGTGATTCAGAGATTCTGCCATGTTGTCCTCTCTGTAGGGTGTCCTAGACATCTCCCAGGTAGAGCATGTATCCCCCTTAGGCTGCTTTCAAAGAGTAGAATGTGATTAATTGCCAGCTGATATCTGTGTCTGTGTGGAGACACACAGGGCAAAGATGGTGATCTTGAGGTTCTGTCGAGGCAAACACAGATAGACGTTACAAAGATAAATAGCAAAGGTGCTCCTTTTAGTAAAGGAGCTGATTGTACAGACAGATGATGTGAGTCAGACTGATAGTCATCACCACAAACTCTCAGGGGTAAACATGTGTGCGTGTGTGTACATGTACTATGAGTACTACGAGAACTGTGTCTTCCAAACTTTTAGCACAACAGACTGAATGAGGACATTGCCTCTGTCGCTCCACAGACATGTAGCACTTCACACTGTTTAAGCACACACTCACGCATACTGTATTGGTGTAATGGCTTGCTCTGCGCTCGTGTTCTTATCAGCACCATCCATGCATAGCTGAACCTCCCATCCTCACTCGCACACAGACAGATATCCTCTAGCCAGCACTCACATGCCTCCACCAGCCATAAAGCAGCAGAGCATAGCAGGGAGCAGTCTAGCCCAGCAATATCAGTGCAGTGAATTCCTGCTCTGGTCCCCTGGGCTCGTCTCCTTTAGGCTACCCCAGAGATAGTTTCTGAGTCTGGGTTGCTCCACTGAGTCCACTGACTCTTAATGTCTCTCCGCTGTTCCCTTCAGGCTAGCTGAAAGGGCAGCTCCTGCTAATGGAGCGCTGATTGTGTTATAGCCACAATTATCTCTCTTTACCTCTCAACTCAGGGCCATTAGCAGGATAGATAGTACCCATGGCCTGTCTGCAGTCACAGAATAAGGAACTGTCAGGATGATGGAGCGTATGAGCCGAGTAGGGTCCAGGAAATGCCATTACACCACACCACCACCCCACAGCTGAAACATGTTGTTTGTAATGTAGGCGAGAAAGGTAACTAAAGCTGGATGGAAGAAATGCCAGCAGAGGATAATGTATTGTCTCGAGGCTTACATGAGACATGAATCACATGTAACCCTGCTGCGTTGTTGAACTGCAAGCTGGGGATTTATAATACAAAGTAAGAATACAGTGCGTCTTTGTGGATGACACAATATTACATGCATTTAGCTATAGATTTTTCAAAAACCCTCAGGTGAACCCACTAAGCACAGTTGTTGATTTTGTTTGTGCTGGGGGTAAAGGTACACAACAAGATTTTAGCTTGTTGTCTGCAGGTGAGAAAATAGAAAACACCATGAAAGGCAAATAAACCAATAGCTGGTGTAAAAAGTGTTTTAGGGTAAACTTTCACTTTAGAAACTTTTGGAACTTTGATGTAAGATCACAATTTACTGCAAATCAGCAAGTGGTCCGAATTCAAATTGCATTGGTTAAAATCACCACATAGGCTACTCGGGAAAACTGACTGAGTGACCCCATGCATTTCACATTTTCCTGTCTAGGCCTTCCTTCCACCCTGCCGTACATTACCATATATTTAGAAATTCTGTTTTCTGTCTTTCCCCTGCAGACGAGCTCACCTGCGGCTGTGTCTGGAGCGGTTGAAGGCCCTCATACCCCTGGGACCCGACTGCAACCGCCACACCACCCTCGGCCTGCTCAACAAAGCCAAAGCACATATAAAGGTAAGGACAAGTTAAACACCCAGAGCTAAAGCAGGTCCTGGACTTATTAGTTAAACATATTAATATCCACAATACCATGAAAGAAGAACCTGAGCAACCAAAATAGTAAAACCAGTGGTGGCATCTCAAATAAAAATGCATGCATGACTGTACATGAAAATAAATCCTTGCTTTAGTCTTGTTTTTGTCTTTGTTTTGACCTTTCCTGCCAGATTCAGCTACCTACTGCTGGAATCACTACATAATTCATTTGTGCTGCTGCAGAGATGCCATGACACAAATGTTTTGGGGGAGAAGCTGATTACATGAGGTTACTGACAGCACTTTTATTTAGGATCTCATGCACTCGCTGTTTTCAGCACCAAACCCTGACACATAGAATAAAGGGAACACCAGAAAATGTACTGCATCTGTAAGGGAGGGATTTGGCTATACATGATCTATTTATTTAAACTGAATGAAAGGGAGAAAAACACATTTTTCCAAGGTAGCTTGATGTGTTTGTCATTTTAAATAGTACACCCATAGATAATTCCATCCGAATGTTCTAACAAAAATGAACCAGTATCCAGCTGGTGAAGGGTTATGATTTCCTTGCCTGATCATCCAGTTGTGAAGAGCATGTAACACGTTAAGACGTCCTGCCTCACGCTTCTCCCTCCGCTTTAAAAACAGGCATGTGACTGCCTGAGACTGAGCAGCGTGTATGTGAGAAGCCTGGTGTAGCGTGCATTCACATAACAGGGGAATAAAGCTGATGTTGTTGTCAGACCCCCCCAACACTCTGCAACACAAACACAGACACACACGCACACACACTGCTACGACTACTACTACTACTGCTGCTGCCACTCTGCACTTCTGCTGCTGTCAACTTGAGTCTCTCCATGGCTTATTGATTGCCCATTGTTTTGGTCCATTGCTGAGAGTCACGCTCGTCACTGTCAGCGGCCGTGACATGAGGCCACAGGGTTAGAGCACAACATGGTGGTATCAGTCCCTGCCGCCGCCCCTCGCTGATATTGAAATGACACAAGGCATAAATGGAGGCAGAGAGTAAAGAAGGCGACATGTGCAAACACGGCAGGTGAGGGAAATCATTCAGGGGTTTCAGGGCTGGAGGAAAAAAAAGTTATACAAAGAAAAAGTTTAGGGACTTTACGTTAACACAGGTTGTTTTGTGCCGGCGTGTTTGCATTCTGATGGCCTCCTGATGTGGAAGGAATTTTCTTACAGACTAAGACCATCTATCTCTTCAGTATCGCAGCATTGTTGTTGTTGGAGCTGTTTTTCCAGCTTTCATTCTTTCCCTGTTATCTGTATATTTCTTCACTGTTGTGCTCTCAGTCAGTCTCTGTCTGCAGTTACTATTCTTGACCCTCACCTTTTTCTCTCAACGTTATTTTTCCCTGGCTTTTCTCTGCCCTTGTACACGCACACTTTGTGTGCACATTCTAGTCTCATTCTGGTCCCTGTTACAAATAATCAACCTTTTCTGTTTCTCCTCTTCCTCCTTCTCCTGACCAGAAACTTGAAGAGGCAGACAGGAAGAGCCAGCACCAGCTGGAGTCTCTGGAGCGCGAGCAGAGGCACCTCCAACGCCAGCTGGAGCTGCTGAGGGGAGGCAGTGGTGCTGCAGCCCAGAGCAGCCCGGGGGAGGGGGAAAGGATACGCATAGACAGTGTAGGCTCCACCCTCTGCTCCGACCGCTCTGACTCTGACCAAGGTGAGTGAGGCAGCAGTCTTTACACTGGAATTTAATTTAGTGACTACATGGCCATCAGACCCTCCAGCTGCTTTTGGGCTAATTTTACGACATTGAGGTTGTACCTGCCGGAGTCCCTCTGGGACTGCGTCTGAAGTGAGATGTTGCTGAAAATAATCAACACAGATTTCCTGGATAGAGGTTTAAAATGCCTGCCTGTAGGGATTTAAAGTAAACTTTGGTAAGCTGAAGCAACCAACATCCAAATATGAAAGCCTGTATTATTTTTTACCTTTCCAAGCTGGTTTCTAGTGAGTCAAATCATATCATGTCAAATAGATCCATTATCCATCCTTATCCATTCACAATATAGTGATTAAAATAGTCATATAGAAGTGTTAGAAGACTATTGGACAACACATTCTGTAACATTTTATATATAGAAACATTTATGTATAAATACATTTATCTCTGTGTCTCTATCTCTCTGCAGAAGAGATTGAGGTGGATGTGGAAAGCACGGAGTTCTCCCATGGAGAGCTGGACAGTGTGAGCACAGCCAGCACCAGCGACCTGGACGACCACAGCAGCCTGCAGAGCATGGCCAGTGATGAGGGTTACTCCTCCTGCAGTGTCAAACTTGCCTTCTCCTCTTAGAGCCCTGCACCACCACCACAACAACCCCCAGCACCACCTCCCTGCCAAACCTGCCTGCTCTCCCATCCGTTTCTTCATTCGGCCTTGCCTACATAAAGACACCCAGTCACCTCTGGAAGCGACCACGCCACCCAGCTAACGGCGTTCCTGTCGCTCCTGCCTCTCAGCAGCGCCCCCCTCCTAGCCTTTAGTGGCTCCTTTCTCCTCCTTGAGCGCTGTTGAGCTTGCCTGAGAGCTCCTCCTCACCTCTGAACTTTGAGCCGCCCCAACCAACACCAGGGACCCAAACACAGTGATGTGAGACTGCCAATTGGTTTTAATCCTCCTCTAACGAGAGATCAGTGACTTAAATTCAGTTTAATTTTGAATGATTGATTTTTCTTTTTTTATCTCCTCAATAATCCTTTAAATATACACAACCCCTAATTTGACCTACAATGCACTTAAATTCTTATGATATTGAAATAGTTCAGCGTTTCTGTTCAGGTCTCTCTCCTGTGGGTGTGTATGTGTGTGTGTGTGTGTGCGTGCGTGCGTGCGTGTGAGCCCATCTTAACATCCTGGTGTTGGGCCTGGATAAACGGGAGCACATCTAATCTGGACGATAATGAACACTGTGGGTGAACTTTGCCATATCAACACAGCGTGGCCCTGATTAACGTCCCTTCAGCCCTGACTCGAATCATTTGTCTTAGTGTTTTTTGTCATTACCTCTGCTCAACACTGCAAAAGCTCAGACACTCGTACTGGTGCTATTGTGAAACAAACCAACGGGGAAGCAGATCAGAACCACCACCACTGAGCTTTTAAAGCAAACACAGTGTGTCTGCCGTGATTGTTTCCAACCGAACACGGAGGAAAGCAACCACACAAAAAATGGAGGAAAGAAAACATTCCTGTTGAATGTGGGTGCTCAGTGCATTTTCAAAGAGTGGAAATTGTAACTTGTGTGTGTGTGGGTGTGTATGTGCGTCTTGTTTTGGTTTCTTTCCCCCTCGACAAGCAGCTACAACAAGCTATCCTGCACTTGCCTACTTTAGAGCTGTCCATAGATATGGCACAAACCAAGAAGTGGAAAAAACAACAAAAAAACAACAAAAAACCCATAAAAACAACAACAGCAACAAGGCAACAGTCCAAACAACAAACAAACTTTGGAATAGATGTCCATCCTCTTTCCAGCAGTAACAAGCAATAACTCTTGTTGTCCTTTTTGTCTCGTCGGTTTTAAACTCCTTCCTGTTTTTTTTTTCTTCCCTCAAGACTGTGTGACCGTCCGAAAAGCAAATTTCTTTTTTTTTTTGTACATACAAATAGTTTAATAAATTAAACTGAAAAAAATGAGTTTAAAAAAAAGTTAGAGCTCATGGATAGAACTATTGCCTCTGTTACTGTTTGACCTGTGTTTTATTGTGCTTTTGAAATTCATTTTTGGAAAGATTTTACCTTCTTCAGAGTGGCAGCGGATGTGGCATGGACACTGTTACTTGGTCAGCTTTGCTGGTGGAAACATTGGAAAGTTTGTCATTCTGTTGCTGTGCCGACAAAGAAAAAAGAAAATACTCCTCAATGTGATTAAAAAAAAAATGACAGAACAACTTCCCATCCAGTTGCTGATAGGCGACCCAGTAGGACTTCTGTTGGAGAATGCAGAGTCTCTGTGGCACTCGTTTTATTTATTAGATTTGTTTTTCTCTTGTTGATAATGTTGAATTGGGCGGGATTTTTTTTGGGGGGGCTGCATATGGTATTCCACTGGTGGTCAGGTGATCCGTGGAGGAAAAGTCTGAAGTGTGCGGAGAACGAAACGGGTGTTATGATGTCAATGTTCACCATCCCAACTCCACTGGCATTAAGAATTGCACTTCAACCACAGTTTTCTGTATATTTTTTTCTTTTCCACTGTCATTTTCTCTCATGAAGCTCTCATGACTCCTTTTGTATGTGAAAGAAAAAAAAAATACCGGCCTTTTAAGATATTTATTTCTCAATCCCTCAAAGAACACAAGCAATGGGGAAAAAAGAAGTTAACTTATTTTGGTTCTGTCTTATTTTACTCCTCTTTTTGATGCTTATTCCTCATTCCTTCCTTATTTTATGAATTGTATATTTTATGGGTTATTGTTATGTGTTTGGGGTGTTGGGGAGGGTGGGAGGGGATAAGAAATGTAGCCATTTTGTTTTCATTTTTCTGATGTTTTATTCAATGGACACTTGAAATGTAATTGGCCCCTAAGCTGCTCCTAGTGCTGAGTCTCGCCTGTTTAGAGTCTCCAGCCTTGTCCTGAGCTGACTCCCCCACGACGCGCTGTGATGATGAATGCAGACCTGAAACAACCGGATAGGCTGACAACATGGCTTCCCTCCATACCCAACCTTCTGAGACAAGGTGTAACATTCGCCGTCTTGTTTATGAACTCACCTGTCTGGTTGTTTTTTGGGGATGTGAGGGGGCGGGGTTATCTCTGCACAAGGCTTATTGATAGCCAAGACTTTACTGGCAAATATTGAGCCAGCTACTACACAATAAAGGGGGTCTAAAACTCCACTTTCCTCCATTAGGAGGATTGTAGTCTCATAGACTTGTGTTTTAGTTGACAAAATGTGTCTTACATTTACAACACAAGGCCTCTGACTGAGGATTTAAAGAAAACAATAAACAAAAAAGAACAAATCCTTTGGTTTCTCTGAAAGGACATCATTAAGGTGTAGAGTTTGTAGAGCTTTGCGGAGCTCTGTTGAGGTTCTTGGACTTGGCACTGAATCAGAAAGTCACCACTTTTGGTACTTGATTATTACAAAAAATGAAAATGCCAAAACCACCTCAGAACACCTCAGTGTCCTCTTTATCTCTCTCTCTTTCTCTCTGAGGGACAGTTTACATTTATTCCTCCCCTGTTTAAGTTATTAACCTTCAACTTTGCTTTGTTTCTGTTTTCGTCTTCATATGTTGGTTTTATGAACCCGCACTGCTGACAAGAAAAAGGTCACGTGCTTGACGACAAAATGAATTTCACTCCTCATGCAGACCTTGATGGCGTCCTAGTGCTGTTTTAACCTGATTTGGAGTACAGCATATTTTTATTACATCGGGACAATTTGGATAGTGTTGAGAATATGTGAAAACTGTCTGGCACTCAATGAATTGTCTCATGTGACAAACTACTCTGATCTTGTATTCCAAGAAGGCATAGAACAAACTATAAGAACTGATTTTACTGGAGCCAGGTCTGTCCTCTCTCCTGTGTGTACTGTGTGTGTGTGTGCGCGAGTATGTGTTTGGGTGCAGGTGTGTGTGCGCATGCTCCATGTTCTTACTAAGGCTGAGCTTTAGAGAGGCACCTGGTCCATGGCTAGTCTGCACTGATCTCAGTGGGTCTGTTCCCCACCTGCTAATCAGTAAATATCAGACTTGTGGAGAGTATTTGTCATATAAAGTCGAGTATGTCCAGTGTAAAAAGTGTGTAAGTGAAGCTTCTGTCATGTCACTTTGCACTGAAAGTTAACTCAGTTTTAACTGTCATTTCAGTGCAAACTGGTTATGGATCAGCCCAACTTAGTTGGGAGGTCTGACAAAGAGTTTCTGGCTATGCTGCAGATTCAAAACAATAGCATATCTTCATAAGCTGGTGATCACAAAGCTATATTTTTATCTCTATGTTGAAGTTTAGGCTTAGACATGCAGTCCTGCCTGTGGGCCTGGTCAGGTTTATAACCTGACAGGAGTGGTGAGTTCCAGTTTTGCAGCTTGGCAAAAAGAGCACCAGCCTGACAAAGTGGAAGTTGCAGTTGTCTTTTGTAAACCACTCTCCACTCTGGCGTCGGTCTCACAGGAGGTTGACTTTGAGCAAAAGGGTCCATGAGGTCGAGTTAGCCTAACCAATCGAGCAGTCCCACGCAGGGAGTCCTCCTGTTGTGGCCATCCTTTGTAAAACATGCAGTCTGATGATGATTCTAGCTGTGTAAGTTGAAGATGCAATACTTACAATAAAAACACCAAGATTTTCAAACCTGAATGACTCAACCGGCCTCTTTATGCCATGCTATGTTTCAAATAATCAGAAATTACTTGTTTTGTCAGGCTTTTATATCCTAGCCGTCGTGTTATCCAAGTGGTTCCTACCTGCCAAAGAGAACACACAAGATTTTCAACAAATTTCCCAATTTCTGCAGGAATCTTTTTGTCCAAAATGTAATATATCAGAAAAGTGGTTCCGAACATTGAGGTCCTTACCCCTTACCTATAAGAAAAACGGAGAGATATCCTCGACTCAAAATTATGTTTATTTTTTCAGTTTTCACTACTAGATAGTCTCACCCTCTCAAGCCTCTAAATATCTTTCACATTAAACAACATAAACTCACAGTTTTTGGACAAGCAAAACCTGTAAGGAGGTGTCACAGTTGATATTGCTGCATTTTAAGGCGTCACAAACCTAAAACGTTTCATGTCACAGTCATAAAACGTAATATTGTACAGATACAAACTCTCAAAGCATTTCATTTGCAAAATGACTAACTGGAAAATGTTCATGTCTCAAAGGTCCAGTACTTGTTTTTTCTTGAGTTTTCTTCACGTCACATTTTTCATGAATAAACTGATTAGACAAGACAAAAAAAAAGCTTGAGAACTGAGCAAATTGCACCTAACAACACGAAGATCATAATGTCAGAGTTCTCAGTTAGTTTCTCACACCAGGATGCAGCTATTATCACGTCTTAATATAAAAACAGCATTGTATTTGAACAGTTGACGGCCATTGGCGCCTGTTTCCAGATGTCACATTAGTCAACACACTGTGCGTGAGACTTCCTCCTGCAACCTGCACATGCAGTAAATCTGTCAAAAGATCACATGATGTGAGAGGGGATAGTTACAGGTTTGTCTGTTTTTTTTCTTTAAGAGATCACATGAGCATCCACCACATGAGATACTCCTCTCAAGTGATCACAGCTTGTGAAAAATGGCTCGACCTCCCAAGTTGTACCAAACCACCATGTTCTAACCGCAATGTGAGAAACTCAGTGATAATGAAGATGTTGCTGCCCCAAGGACACGAGGAACTCATAGTGACTACAAATAATCCAGTTTTAAATGACAGCTCCATGTCAACTGCCGCTGGAGAATATCAGCTCTGTCCATCTGTGTTCCTAAAAATGTCTTAAAACTAAAAAACAATGTCATATCCCACAACAGAAACAGCATCTGCTGAAGTCCATGTCTCATTAGAGAAAATAGACTCTCTATATGCAGGTTTGTGCATGCTGTAACACATAAGAAGTATCAATACACCATCCTGTGGTTTCATATAAAACGACCACCAAAGGCTAAAAACAGTGTTTTATAAACTCAGCAACATGTTTTTTTAAAGCAAGTATTTTAATTTTATGTGTGTTTGGTTAAACATTAAGCGGAATATCGTGCAATAAGCTCTTGTCATTGGACAAAGTCCTGTCTTTTCTCTCCTACGCTGTCCAACTGTTATTTTCAGGGGAAACATGATAAATCCATTATGAAGGTGGTGCAGTAACTGAGGGAGGCAGTGAGACTGGCTGCTTCCGGGCTGGTCGTACTCAGAGAGAAGCTGCCACCAAGAGGACAAAATCAGTCAGTGGTTCAAATGTTGATCATCTAAACCCACAAATCTGGTTCTTTACTTACTAATCACTTAAAGGAAAAGAAAAGGTCAGTGTGTGTATTTTCTACTATGTATAACAATATGGTGTGGTAAGTGCACCACAGCACCAGTGTGTGAGACACGATATCCAATACTGAAAAGTTCCAGAGACAATACTTAGTCTACTCTTCTAATGTGTTTTAAAGTCTATAGTTTAAATACATAAAATAAATAAAACATGACAGCCCAAATCACAAATCACTGTCGGAAATTAAATGTGTTGTATCTTCAGGGTGACGTCATTGTTTCAAACCATAACACTAACGCAACACAGCGTGAACCACTAGGAGGCACAAGAAGCCTGGAAATGATCAATAACATAGTGATTTGTTCTGTCACCACCAACTGACTGTGTTTGTATTCAATCGGTAGACTGACAGAAACGTGCTGGACACGCCGCCATCCACGCCAATGCTGCTGTGCTGAGCTGCACCATCTCAATGATCCGTCCTGTCACAGTAATCCTGGTGACCCGGGCAGGTGGTCCCAGAGATTTCCACTCAGTCAACCTGCACATAAATATTTTACAGACCAGTGGTGAAAGGAAGTATTTGGATCATTTATTTAAGTTAAAGTACCAATGCCTCATTCTTTTCCTATCATAGCTGATGTTTTATTTAATATTACTAATGCATCAACTCATATGTTGATTTTTACAGCTGGAGATGTTTAAGGTGGAGCTCAATTTAACTACTTCTTATACTGTTGGCTAGTTTAATCTATCTTAATGATCAAGATCATCATATATTTGTACTGTTGATACCCTTTGAGAAACCCATATCTCCAAAAAGTCAGCTTTTAGCGAGCTTAGAAAAACTGTTGTTAAAAATTGTCTTAACTTATCAAGAAATGGTTCATCCTTTAGTGCAACATTTGCCTTTGAGGTGTTGTGCAAGACAAAGTCACATTAAATGCAAGTACTCAACTAAAGTACAAGTACATTCACTTTGTACTTCAGTAAGTCCATAGTTATATTCCATGATTAGTAATGACCTGCGTTGTTTTATATCGTATGTTTCATTACTCTGTGGAAAGACACATATGGACCAGTGCTGCTGTCACAGCTTTAGGGTTTTTGTTTCTGTTTTGGTTGTTTCCTGTTTTCCTTTGTAGGTGTCCTCCTCTTGCATCTGTGTACTTACTTCCTGCTCCCACCTTATCCATTGTCACCTGTGTTAATAGATTCATTGGTTTTCACCTGTGTGTCATTAGCCTTTGCTCCTTAGTGTGTATATATTTTTTCTCTCCCCCTTCGCTCCTTGTTTGTCATGATACATGTGCTTTATATTCCAGCCAATTTCCTAGTATCGCTCCACTTTCTTGTGTTCAGTTATGGTTTTAGATTAATGTTTTTCTTTTGTTTCATTCTGATTATGGACTCTGTTTCTGCCTGCCTCGACCCTCAGTAGGCTTTGTACATGTTATTAAACCCCCATGTCCAGAGTCTGCAGTTGGGCCAATTCCCTATTTCTCCGCTGGCCTCACTGTAACAGCTGCAGGACTGACTCTGACTCTTTACATCATGAGGAGCCGTCTGCACCTACATTTTACTGCACCACCACTAGGCTGCACAAAAGCACTGTGAATGTGTCGGCTGAACAGCCTGACATAGCTGTGGCTCCCACGTCATAAGAGTCTGAGTGAGAGTGATCACGCAGTGAAAAAACAGCGACCACTAATATTTTTTATTATAAATGGGGTTGTCAATTTCAGAGACACTAGAGGATTATTAAAGAAATCTGAGATCCATTAAATAGAAATAGAATAAATGTTACATTAAATCACTGGTGTTTCATGTATTTGTGTTTAAAATGTTTTACAGAGATTGATAAGACATTGTCATTGCCACATTAAATTTACACAGTTTGGAAATAAGTTTTCTTTTTCTGTGTAAAATGGAACCAAACATTTTATGTTATGCAATGGGCCAACTGCTCTGAACATCAGAGACTCGTATCAGAGCTCTGTCTGAATTTCATGATTCATCAGAAGAAGAAAACCTACACAAACCTCTCAGAGAAATCACTCCAGCCACACTGGCAACTGTTTCCTCAAAAAGCAAAAATAAATAAATATAAAGCAGCTACATCATTATTCAGCTGTTTCGTGATCACGGCATGACAGTAAATTGGAGAAATGTCAAAAAGCAGGCAACTAAAAAAAAAAACCACCTCTCCAGCCTGACAATCAACACACTGTACTAGGGTGAAGAACCTGGTTAAAGCTGCGGGAAACTCAAAATCATGAATCTTTAATTAATCACATGTTAATTATGTTGCCATCAGCTCCTAGAAATGTCATTTATAATTGCTGCTTCCCTGCAGTCTTTTTCACTGAACCGGGAGCTGCAGGAGCAAGTTACATGTTTTTAATGTGTTTATGTGAGGTTTTTATTCACACGGTGCTCCTCTGTTACAAAGAGAGGACCGTCAGAGCAGATAGAGATGAGCAATCAGTGACTGATTACACCTGAGACACCAGGTGCTGCTGGTTTGAGGACAGGAATGAGAGCCAGTCAGTCTGGACTGGGATTAAAGTTAAACAGTGCATTAAAATATATAAATATTTGAGACATTTACTTAAACATTTAGCTATTAGGTGGCAAAAATAAATGTCTAAATTCTGCCTCATGGGTTCCTAAGTAAAAAATAGAAAAGTGTGATTTTCAGCGAGCATGGTTTATTTCCCAGTGGGTTTCCCTTCAGTCAAGGTCACCTCAAAGTCCTCCTGTCCTTTGGATCGCCTGAAAAGTATTTTATTTGGCCACTTTGGAAAGACTTCTAAAAATACTGAAGCTGCTTTTTGGATGGGCTGTGCTTGAATTAGAGCGGATCCACTGACAAATGAAGGTCCCCAGAAGGTGATGTGGGTCACTTTTGTGTGTGTGTGTGTGCGCGCGCATGGGAATCTCCCACAGCTCTTCACTGACAAATGAATTATGTGCACAAACAAAGAAAACAGGCTATGCTGTCTAATTAAAATGTTTCTGGCATGCTTTTGGTTTCCTGGATTGAGAAAAGTGAGGGCGACTGTTGGCTGGCTCTGCCGCTTGTGAGGAATGTCACAGGAGGAGCTCTGCTCCATTTTCATTCCCTCCATGACTCATACTCTGGACCTCATCTCCATATCGTAGTTGGTGTTGTTGTTGTTGTTGTGTTTCAACCCCCCTCCACTTCGCTTGCAGGGAAGCAAACCCATGCAACCAATTACAGCGCTGATAGCTCAACTGTGCAAGTCCATGGAGGAAAATGAGGAGGTGAAATGAAGCAGGCCACTGGGGCTGAGTGTGTGTGCGGATATGCTGGGGGCGTGTGGGGTGGGGTGGGGTGGGGGGTTCCTCCAGTGATGCGCATGAGTCATCGTCCCCACGGCGACTGGGCTTCTGACATCACAGTGGCCTTATCAGAGGTGGAAAGCAATTCCCCACAAATGTCCTTCACTGGTGATGGATGTAGGGGAGGGCGGGGGGTGGTTTGGGGCTCACAGCACAACAAGTTATGCATCACGCCTCTGAGGTGGCTCGTGGCATGTAGTTGAGACCTGAGGTGTGTTGTTGTTCTGAAATGAAGAGGCAGGTGTGTGTGTGTGGTCTTGTGTCTGTGTGTATCAGTGTGACAGACAGTGAAAGTAATTGTAGTTGCAGGGAGATGGTCGACGTCATGCCCTGACCAGGCTCCAAAGCACCCCATCACCCCCACCCTCCCTCTCTCTCTGCTGTGGGATCAGTCAGTATGTTGGGGTGAGGAGCTCCAGCAGGCACGTAGTTCCCTCCTTCACCTCACGTAGTCTAGGCCTTATCAGCCCTCTGCAAGCACAATATCAAAAGCCTGAATGGAAATGTGCAGCATTGTGACCTGTGAGTCACCCAGATGAACTGAGCTCATTGAGAGGTTCCAGCCGAGTGGGTCCGCAGCAGCAGCTTCTGTTGCTAGTTGCATTCAAATGGCTAATCCAGCAGGACGAGAAGGAGCTCTGACACACAGAGAAGGTGTTTGAATAGATTCCTCCACAGTAGCTCAAAGGCCAAAAAAGACCATTTCTGCTTAAACTGGTATCAAAATGAGTTGCTGAGCTTCTAAATGACAGAATAATTTGTTGACTTGGCTCCAAAGACCCCAGCAACAACAAATTTATATAATTTTTTATTCCCAGGCTGAAGTGAATAGCTCCTGGCCCAAAGTATGACTGACACTAACCACAGTATCAGTACAGATTTTTATATATACAGTTTTTTTTTAAATTGTCTACAAGAGTCAATCACTTGACAAGTGTTATCCTTTGTTTTTGTGTCCCTTGGAGAAAGTATGAATTTCCTGAGTAAATGTGTTAAATAAAGTGTTTGAGGAGGTGCGGAGCAGCTCAATAACACAACAACTGGTCCCTGTATCACATTTGCTCTCCCATAAATACATTTCCTGTTTAACAGATGGGGAAGCCTGATGAGACGGGTAGACCGTGTGTATGTTGTTACATTTAGAAGGAAGGCCGTGGAGCCTGCATATAAATCAAACACATTATGTTTCCTGTCTCCTGACTCTGAAGATTAACTATATTAACTATATTTGCAAACTGAGTAAAGAAACTTTCTCTGCAAGTGCTTTATTGCTTTCGTGCCTGTAAAACCATTGACGAATTTCAAGTGGAAATGAATGTTTTCTGTCGCTTTGAGTCAGATGTGAGTGATCCTGGTGTTTTCGTCAGTGATTCGCCAGTTAATTCAACACCTGTCAGGCAGTTTCTTGCAAACATTCATGGGAAACAAGAAGTGACAGCTGCTTCCACGTTATCAGTGGAAACCCATCTGAACCTCATTTAACCAGAGATTGTGGCTGGTGGAGATAATTGGATCAGTCACCGATTTCATATCCCGGCAGAAATGATCACGCATCACTTTCTGACACTGAGTCTTTTCTTTGTCAACACAAAGACTTGAGAGCAAATGGTTTGCATCCTTATTCTCTCTCTGACGTTTGCATAGACACGTCTTCACTGACTTAAAACATTGGGAAGATACTACAGTTTCATAAAAGTGAGAGAAGAGGAGTTTTCCAGCAGTGGCAGTGATGCTCGGAGTATCTTCTGACGCTGAAATTGAAAACTGATTACAGTGGAAACATGGCTAGAGAGACAGAGAGATGACACGCAACAAAAGTTTCCAAAACATGTCACAGCACAATGGACCACGACACAACAGAGCAAAGTTTTATGACCACAAAGAATATCAGTTAATCAAACATATGTCTTGGTACAATTAGTGGCTTTGTGTTTTTTGGCCATTTTAAAACAATCAGTAGCTACTATATGAAGCTTTTTGGCATTAAATTACAAAACTCAATCAAATGCACTATCAACTAGAGTCTGAAGTGTCTGAAGAGCATCATGACTCTGACTGTGTTTGGTGATACTGGTACTGATACTGGTGCCCGAGTGGTGCTAAGTCATCCTGAGTGTTTCAAATCAACAATGTGATATAAATCTGTTTGGTAATGATCACGGTCTTGCTTCAGTAAAAATTAGCACTGACCAACAGTTGATAATTCAGTCAATTCCTCATAAACAAATTAATAATTATTAGCTAATACATACACAAATGTACAGAAGGTGGAAGAAACACAAAGAGCCCACATCTAACTTTTTGAGACAAGGCCTCTTAGACGGCCTGGTTGGATGTAAATTACAATCATAGTGACAAAAACCATTAAAGATCAATACCATTTACCTTCAGAGGTCAGAGTTGATTGATGCTCAAACCAGTTTGTAAAACATTTTGTCCAACCTCAACAGAAATCTGGTCACACTCAAAAGCGGAGTGTAAAGCACTGCTGCTGTACAGAGAGAAGGTGTGATGTTTAAATAAAGGAATAACGGCTCATGTTAAGTCTTTGCTGGAAGATTTTCACAGTGTTATATTCGGTTGCGAAGATGAAAAGTAAACTAACCAAACTATGAGTGGAACAAATGAAAAAGGAGATTTCAAACTCTTGCTCTGCACCTGTGCATGAGGAGGTTGTGAAAGTCTGACTGTCACTACTGAAAAGTTAAGAAATTTGAAATCATTACACACAGCCTGCGCAAACTGAGGAGGTTTCTTCATCTATTCAGTCATATTCAGTTATAAGCACATCTGAGGGAGTACAGTGACACATCCTGTGGAGAGTGTTTGTCAGTGTGGGGGAGGGGACTGTACTGTACACCAATCACAGACATATCAGTGTCATATCAGTATCTGCATATGTGGTTCTGATATATGCAAGAATGTCACCGCAATGTTACATAAAGAATATTTACCTGAAACACACTAAGGAATAAAGTTATTTGTTTAAGCAGGCAGCCCTCTGAGTACCTTTGTGTAGTCATACTGATAAAAAACACTTCATGATGTCAGACATCACATCAAAGCCAGTCTTTGACCTGCTGCCTCTTCCTGTGAGTTTTCCACCTACGTGTGTTACACGACTCGTGTGTGGACTTCTACTGCAAAGACATGCAAATTAGTGACAGCAGCACGTCGAGGTCATTCAGGTTACAGTTGGAGACAATCAAATGGTTCATATATGACTAACAGCCAGCGTTCACTACCTTTCTGTCTGCTTTGCAAGTGTGACAGATGGGCAGCCATGACGAATCTCATCCCTGCGTGGTTGGATGGGGAAGGTCTTTGTCTGCTGTCACCCTCCCCGTTCTGCTGAGTGTCGTCTCTTTTAATGTGATTGTTGCAAAAATGAGAAGTAGCACTTTGCTGATAGAGTGACATGTCATTTCCACTTTCCTGCTCTACAGACACACACACACACACAGACACACAAACACACACACAGACACACAAACACATAAACACAGATAACAGCCACTGACACATATGGGTGACAAACACGCACAGACAAACTTCCATTGCGCTGACTCGGTCATGATGTCAGTTGCTACACAGGCAGGCTGCCCTTGCTGAGCACTCAAGGTTGGCTGTGAGTATTTTAGTCAAGCTGTCGTTACAGTGATGTAAGGACTGTTGGTCCACTTATTTATTTCTCTTCCCTTCTCTTTGGCATGATTTCCTGCTCTCCTCTTACTCCCCTCACACGCCCACACATTTCTGTTTCACATCTTGCTCTGTCCCCGTCTGTGTGTCATACAGTGTGACTCCTCGTCACTGTTTGTGGCCTCCGGAAAGGTGACGACTGCACAGCTTTTGGAAGAGGGCCGCGAGGATCCATCCTCCTTGCCTCACTTACCCTTGAATGTTTCTGCTCTTGTCACATTGCTCAGTCGCTCCTCACCCGCTCTGAATGAATCAGTGAGAGTAAAGCATGTTGCTGGTCACATTTTGAATGGGGGAATATCATACAAGAATATATCTGAGATAAACAAACTGACTGGATTTATGGAGAAGTCCTGGGATTTTGTTTCAGCAGCCAGGAGATTGGTTGCGTGGGCTCAGATTAATATTGTCTTTTTTAAATGAGGAGAGACAATAGGCCTTTATCACAAAGGACATCTTGACTTGACGAATACAACTGTAACAAATATCAAAAAACAATGAATGCAGACCATTTAGGCATCTCAGATCCTGTGTGAGAGAGATATGGTTTGAAACCACAAGCCTGTCTGTTTTTCAATTATCAGCAAAAAGTAGTGCTCATATGTGGCCAAAAAGTAGTGCTCTGCAAAATATTGTCTAGGAACCCATATTTTGTCAAATTATGGTGGAGGCTTAGGTGACCAAGGGCCATGCAATTCTTATTGAATGAATCAATCAATTTGGATGGAGATCTGTGAAAAATATCTAAACATCTTTTTCCAATTTTCTAAAAAAAAAATATTTAAAAATGGAGAAGAAGAAAGAATTAGCAGAACAGCAGCTTTGGGGCTCCACTGGTGGCTCCTCTAACCTCATACAGTTGCATAGTGTGTACATAGTTGGAAATGGCTCCCTCACATACCACAGACAACATACCAATTAGGAATTAGATTCTCCTAGTGGCCACAAACATCTTCAAGTAACTAAAAGTTATTTGATATTGTTGATGTGTGTCATCTGACTGTGGAAATGGGCTACAGTTTGCAAAAAGGTTCAGATAATCAACTGTATTACGTGATAACATGTTAATATTGTGTTTAAAATGTTTTCTCCTGCTAATAAATACACTTTAAAGCAGCGCTGCCCAAGGCTGCTGATGATATACTTAGAATAACTTTAGCTAATTTTAAAGAGGGATGAACCACTGTTATAAGTTAGTCTTACATCACATCTCTAACCACCAATATGTGGTCATTTGCATTTCATTTTTGTATGCGCTCTGCCATTCAACAGGCATTGCCACTGAGGGCTACACATGCACTGGCAGAACTGGTGTTACATGCAGGTAGCTTCATTCATGCATGTTTTTTTTGTTGGTTTCTGTCTTTTTATGTGTTCAACTTGATTTGACCAATTTATTTTCTGTTATACATGAAAACTTGAACTGAAAATGTCTAACCTGTGTGTGTGTCTCTGTCAACATCTTTATGTGTAACTTTCGATGTGAGGATATCCCTTAACATGTGGTTCATGGTTTCTATGATTACAGAGATCTGACTTCCTTTCTGTGTGTCTTTGTCTATATCTGTGTATGTGTGTGCATCAAGTGTGTAGGAGTGGGATTGCTGAGGCACAGGAAAGTCCTGTAGTTTTAAAGGGCACAGCAGGCAGAGGGGACCGAGCCGGTTGCAGCAGCTGCCCTGAAGATGTCTCAGATGATAATCATCCACACGCATGTTGTTGACTCAGACTTTCAGGGCTTGGCAGGTGATGTGTGCAACCACAAGCCTGTGTGGAGAGAGAACTCTGTCAAACACATCATATTACATAGTTTCTATTTCCTCATGAAAGAGCACTGAGGAAATTAAGTAGAAATCTGACAGTTATTACCCAGGTACAGTGGCTATCGTTCCTGTTTATTCTCGCTAGAGATTTGTAATGAATTACGTCATTTAAATCCCAAAAAAATGTTGACTTTCTGAACATGCAAATCATTTTTCTAGGGTAGCTACAGCCCTGCCTTCTCACACCTGGTTATGCTGGGGCTTATTCACTGGTAGTGCACCTGGTTTGTTTTTTTATGAAAGCAGATTTATGAATACAGCTCTGTGTTTGCAGTACAGGGAATGAGAGCATGGCAGTCTGATTACAACAGCAAATGTGTCAGCGATGAGACAGGAACACATCATGGAAAGCGGCAGCACATTATAGGCATCTGACACACAGTGTGTGTATGTATTTGTATGTATGTAAGTGTGGGTAGGGGGGCTGAAACAGAACAAACAGCAATATAAAGATCCAAATGACACAGATAAAACAGAGAAAAAGTGACAAAAAGGCATTCAGCTAAGAAAATGTGATAGTGTCTGATGAAATGAAGAGGAGGGGGAGTGGAGGTGATGAGTCACCACTGTTGTTGGTATGTATGACAAGACACAGCATAAGCCCAGTCATGTCTCCATCAGTCTGTCTCTCCCTGTCCCAGTGTTTCTTTTCAGCTGTATTTCCACCCCTTGAACATAGAATCTGAGTCCCTAGATACTTTTCAAGGAGCTAAAAGGTTCCTTTAGACCGTTTGTTGTCTGTGTGGTCTAAGGGCCTGCAAAGATCAGACAAATTAGCCTTCTGACCTTAGATATTCAATTCAATTCAATTTTATTTATATAGCTCCAATTCACAAAAAAAGTCATCACAGGGCACTTTACAGACAGAGCAGGTCTAGACCACACTCATTACCATATGGTATGATCTGAACAACTGCTGATTTTGTGCACAACTATATCACACATCGTCATCAGATCTTTCTTTAAAAAAATGGTGGCTGAAATAAAATGATGCAAGGACTTAACCAATCATGTTCAGTGTAGCAAGCCCAACCCTCAGAGACCCCATTTTGTGTTCATGGTTCAACAAAATGCAAATAAAGTGTTGTATAATGTTGATTGCAAACAACAGCAGGAGTCCGGGGATCTTTCAGTCTCAGATGCATCTGAGTACTGACAACTTATATTTAATATGCACATTAAATGTGTGTATTAAAGGGGCAAATTATACCAAAATTATTTGCATTGCAGGATACTATGAAGGGTTGGAGAGAAAATTAAATTAAAATAAAATTTTTCAAACTGTATTTTTCATTTTGGCTTACTTGCATTTACATTTCAGGTGCATTTAGCATCACGCAGAGGACAAGGGAAGCTCCAGGAATACACCTGCTGCGGAGGCACTGAAGGTTTTCATCCACTGTCGTCTCCCACAGCTCCTGCTTATGAAAGTGTCTGCCTTTATCAGCTTTATCACAGCTCCAACCCCTCAATTATCATATCTGCACAGCCAATGACTGGTATGATGATAGAGATGACGCTAGTACAAGGATAATGACTAACTCCTCTTCTTCTGCGCCCTTAATGCTCTAGGATTGGCTATAATACTGGAGCACGAGAATGATAATTGCTACGTCAACACCACCAGCAGCACTGCCTCCCCCCACTCTTACAGTAGAGGGGGGAAACTTTGTGAGTGGAATTCAAAATCAGTGTCTGGTTTCTGTGTGCAGAGAGTAAACGTGTGTCAAAGTGTGCATGTCCAAGGGTTCGTTGTGCTTTTATGTACGATATTTGTGTGTACAATATTTGGCTGTTTTCAAAAACTAGCTCGTGCTTGTGCGCGCCTACGCTTTCTTGTGTGTATGTGTGTGTATGTGGCCATGTGAGTTTGCAATTGTGTGAGAGTATCACAGACGTTCTTTTGTTATTTCATGCTTCCTTGTCTTGGAGCATCCTCCAACCATCCATGCCTCCTTCAAGAACAACAACAACAACATGAGTAAAGCTGCCACCAGTCCAATTAGATGTGAGACTGTGACAGTGTAAGATCTGGTACGCCTGACACCCAGCGTCATTCACACCTTATCATATCACACGCAGCCACTAATGAGAACTCCGCCTGGGTGAGTGTTCATGATGATGAAAGAGTCACGTTTTCGCACTCTCTATCTGCCGCTGATCTGCAGCGGTCTGCTCTCTATCCGCCTTGATCCATGTGGTGCTTCGTGGCTCTCTGACTGTGGTCAACAGGAAATGAGGAGGGGTGAATCACACTGCAGAGTCCTCACAGCAAGTCTTAATACAGCCTTTGTGACAAGACTTGATGTGTTTTCTAAGAAGTCTCCACTACTCTACATTAAACATGATGAGTGAACAAGTCACTTCTCATTATCAGTCTTATTTTTATTTATTGTGTCACCTACCAAATAAAGCATGGTGTTTTCTCAGCACAGTTTCCCTCTCGCTACTCCCACAGCATCATTATCAACCACAGCAGGCAGCTAAAAATCAACTATATACTATCTGCTTAGGACCAAACAGCAGACGGAGACCCTGAAGAATGGCTGGTCCAGGGTCAGTAGAGACCAAGAAGAGAGTGAATTTTAGACTTACATTCATCAGGTGGACAGAAACACAACTCCAAATAAAGTAAAAATAAGCTGCTATTTGTTTAATAAGTTCACAACCACAACTTGTTCATAGTTATTTCAGCTTTAATGATCGTGTGATGTGAGCTTTAAAGAACTTTAAATTCACATGAATTCACCTGCTGGTCGCCCCAAAACAACCAATGCAACAACTGTACAGACATTAGCTTGAAGCTAGCTAGCAACAAACGCGCACACAGACTGTGTATGTGGTATGAGTGTATTTCCTTCCTATTTCCTTTGCATCAAGTCTCACCACCCTTTGCAAACTCGCATCCACTCATATCCTGTGTTGCCAGCCTGAGGAGTTGTGAATCACTAGTTTTAGCAACTTTTCAGACCCTCTTAGCGACTTTATATCTTAAAAGCAACTAGTGCCAAACTTAGGGATTTATTCAGACCTTCACTGAAAATGAGAGAAATCTATTCAAATATATAGGATTTCAAGGAGGAGGGGCAGGCAGGATCACTGCAAGAGTGGAGATCATTTGAAGTGGCCTTATCCTAATCCAGAGTATAATACAGAATATAACATTAGTTAATTAGTCAATTCTTTTTTATTATTCATTGTGCTGTTAATTTGCGTTATCACAGAGATCTTCACCGATTACAAAGAAATCCACATTTCACTCCACCACCATTCCTAGCATCGTTTCACATCTACCACCCACACCCTACATTGGTTGCTGCTGTCTCTCAGTGAACAGTTATGAGGAGGACAGCAGCCCAAAAAATAATCACTGAGCACTATTACGTTCCCTCTGTGGATTGTTTTTTTTTTTTCAACTACAATGACTTAATAAATAGGAAGGAAAGCGAGTCTTGTGACTTTAAGGGTCAGTTGGAGCCTAGTATGGCCGTAGCTAAAGTTAAGTGGCATAAGTTAAGTGTGTCCACTCCACAAAGCAGCAAGCAAAAGGCTCACAATTCCACAGAGCAAACACATCGCCATTTTTGAACAAAATAATTGAATCCTTCAAGCAGAGGAAATCATGGCCGCGGCTGTTGTTGATCACTGCTTGATCCTGTCGTGTGATCACAATGGTGAGGTATCCAAAGCCGCCTTTGCAGATTCCACACGTTTCAGAATGCACAGCACAAATGATGAATGATGTGCTGCCACCTTATTCATTTAAAATATTAACAAATTCACTGACCTAAGGGTGTCACAGCACTTTGGTGTCATGTTCTGTTACCTTATCGAAGGGAAGGGATTGTTTGGCCGTGGGGCTAGGATGCTAAATGAATAGTCAGAGCTGTTTTGCTTTCCTTTAGCCTTGTGCCCCCAAACTAGAGAAGCACTTTGATGATGACTAGGGATGGACAATGGTGTCCACAGTTCTGCATGAAAAGTGGTCAAAAGTCTTTACAGATTCTACTCTTAATAATCATTTCTTAATAATCACATAGTGGATGGAAATATTTGCATTTTCCTTTGAAGGCTTTCACAAATTCATGTTAATACATCCAAATGGTAACCTAGCTACTATCCTCTCCCTCCAATACTGACGCAAATCAGTCGTTGGAAACTGTGGGATGTCCCCTCAGACGCTCAGCTCTTTTCAATGTATTAGATGTGGCCTGAAGCTGTGGGAAGTTTGGCCTTTTTCAGCTTGTTCTTCCTGTTGTATTGAAAAATAAAAACTCTTTCAGTTCTCAAAATCTGAACCATTACCTAATGACACCAGCAAAGGTTGTTTCCAGATAAAATGCTCATATCATTCACCAGCAACTGGGTTAGCAAAATACAAAGACACAACACTAGACTGAACACTTTAGCAGCTGAAACCTTGTATGCATCATCCTGAACGTGTTTTCAATTGAATTAAAGGGCTCACTTATAATGGCACTGCACACATTATGAAAGACTGAAACCAACAGTACGTGTTCCTGTCACATATGTTCAGATTAAAATAAAATAGAGTATCAATATCAAATTGGCCATATTTACAGAACTATTCAAAATGTTCAGGGATTTAACAAACTTGGCGTTTTTTTATTATTATTATTAAAACAGTAATTAAAGAAGGTGCAAAAGCAGCCAATCAGATGATGCGCTGATCCCCTTCACAGTAAGCAGTAGCAAGCCTGACTTGGTGGGGGCGCGGTTTTTGTCGCTGGCGAGGGAAAGCACACAACATTTTTCGAGGAGAGAGGAAGACGTGCAAAAGTGAAGTGGGGTTCTTAGCCCAGAGGATGACGCTCTGAGGCAGGTTGTGATTTTCAGGGTCACATCCTGTTACATCAAGGCAATTTGGGGTGGTGGGTCAGCCTGCCATCTCAGTCCCCCAGGAGCCAGCCTCCTTCATCTGCTGTTTGAAAAGAACTGGGGGAGAAAGTCATCCAGAGCTTTGTGTTTTGGTCTCTCTCTTTGTATGTGTGCGTGTGTGTGTGTGTGTGTGTGTGTGGACGTATATACGTGCATGTGAGTGTTTTGACAAAAGACGATGAGTCACCACTTGATTATATATTAAAGCTTCTTCTTTGTGTGTGCTGCTTCTCTTTTTTCTTCTGCTTCCTCTGCCCTATGTTTGTGCCCCCCCCCTCTCTCTCTCTCTGTGTGTGTGTGTGTTAGTGACCACAGGCTGTTCACTGTCTCCCTCTTTTCTCTTTTTCTTTCTCCATCTGTCTCACTCCCTCTCTTTGCTTTGAATGTGTGTGTTGATGCCCATAGGCTTCTGTCTGCTACTGTTTCTGCATATGTGTGTGTGTTTCAGTGTGTCATGCCTCTGAATACTGTGAGACACAGCACCACCCATCATGATATATTGAATGTCACCAGACAAACCTTTAAACACAGTAACTTGTCTTGATATTAACCATAAATTTTAATCTTTTTTAATTCTCCAAAACGATGAAAACATTATTTATACATCACAATCAAAACCTTTTCTGCCCTTTTTCTGTCCAGAACTACTGTTGTTATCTGTGTCTTGTAAATACAGTAATTCATAGCCCTGAATCAAATTAGTTTTCTGCACCGTGCGTTGCAGCCTCTCAGTGTTCTACAGAGACATACACAATCAAGCACAATCACATTGCTGCATGACGGCCACATTCAGCCGAGACTTCCCAGACAAAAGGTCTATAAAATGAAATTAATATGAGGCGGGGCTTCGACGTCTCAGTGGACATGTCATTTGACACTTGTTGGTATAAACTGTGACGTATCTTAGGGCAGGTGTCCTGCGATAATGTCACCGATAACCTTGTGTCAAGCAAAAGTGAAGCAGACAAAGGGAGGAGGCTGTGCTGTCTGATTTTGGGTGGTGTTGAATGGCTTCGAGGAGGCAGCAGCTGGTTTCAGCCGCAATTTGACATCAGTGAAGTGCTCGGTGTATTTACTCTGAAGAGTCCAAAAGAGAAACAACTCTGTTTGCACCTCAGAAATTTACATTTTATGGGAATCAGTTTTTGTTTTAAAATTGAATCATGAGTCACGACCTTTGACACAACATGTTTAGCTATTCAAACATTTTAAATGTTGTCCTCACATGCCATGCCACACATTTGGCAACTGTTTACTCAAATCATTGCTGGATCAAGAATGAGGGGGTCATCCAGCGTCTAGCTACACACATGAAAAATAACAATGAAGGAATGGACTCAAAAATAGTGACGACTGTGGATGTGATTGACACAGTTTGTTGTAGATCAGCTCAAGCAGTCCTTTAATTTCTATGAAAACAGCACACAGATCTTAGCAACTACCACAGATTAAATTAAAAACTCCTACCAACATGAACACAGTGCAAGTTTAAATAAATGAAGTAACATGAAATGGAAATTCAGTCCGTTAATTATAGCAAAATGATGTCTTTACATACTAAATGTGAATAAAGCAAACATCTAAAGAGCTTTTTAAATACATACATACATATATAAGTCCATTGTTTATTGCTTCACACACATCGCTGGCTCTGAAGAAGTTGAATTGCGCTGAGACGTCTTCAGCCTTCCCTGACGTTTTGACACAGTAGCTATCGTTTCTATGTTTGTTTACAGCACATTCCCATGAAATTACTTTGTCGGCCCTTTACTATGGTATGAAATTGCACAACCAGTTTGTTATTGTTTTTGAGCATGTGTGACGCATCTTGTGCAATGAAAAAAAATACCATGAACTTTACATAACATAGGTACTCTGGCAATAACAAACCATGTTTTGACTGTAGTCATGACTACAACTGCATGAAATCTTTCAGTTTAAGGGTCTGAGTTCTGAACGTTAGCCCTATTATTTGGTTAAATCAATAAATCAATCTTTATCCGTCAGTCTGTCTTTGTTTTGGCATTTGACTGAACTGGACACTGAAGTTGTAATGGTTCAAATACAATTTCTGGTTCCCCCACAGCAGGGAACAATAATGTGTGTACATATGAGAAATTACAGGTAAATAATTGGTATAAAAAGCAAAGGTACTATCAGAAATAAGGTTTTATTTCATGAAAATCCTTTTGTAGCTTAAAAAAAGAGAAGCACTGAAACACAGGAGCTGCTGAACTAGTTTTCAGTCTGTCAACAGAAACCTGTTTAAAATAGGTAATATTACCTTCAACACAGGTTTCAGAGATAGACTGCGTCCATTCATACTTCTTTGACATGGGATTTTCATGTTTGGCTCTATTAGCAATAGAATACAACATATTAATATTACAGTGTGTAAAAGAAATCAAATCTGGAGATGCCACCAAGGCTCCTTCTGAAGCGAGCACTGCCTGTTGTGATATGCGTCATCCAAAGAACCTTTTGAAGACTCATGCGGTTCATGTATTGACAGAGAGGCAGAAATCACACCCACATGTGCACACACATACACACACACATGCACGGATATACACACCCTCCCGCTCTTATCCCTCACTATCTCTGTCACACATATTTTCATGCGTATGCACACACATGCAGGCTCTGCCTCTAACCCGCTTGCTTACGCACATACGTGCCTGCAGAGCAATCTTAACCATGTGTAGAGGTAAGAGTATGTTTAGTGGTACATGATTCAGCTATGAACGTTAAAGAGTGTTGCGTATGTGATTGCAACCTTCCTACTTCTTTGTCCAACACACACAGCCAACTAAATGCTGCTTTATGTGATGATACACCTCCATATGGAACTACGCAGGCTGTTATTTTAAGCTCCACAAGCAGCTCAAAATAACACCTTGTCTTTCATCTCCAACTGTGAGACCCAACTTTTCTCAAAGGTCCACCCCCTCACACCTCCCCAAAGGGTTGCAAAGCAGTGGTGGTGGTGAGTGCGGCCTTAACCAGCCTGCTCCTAGGGGAGGCTGAGATAACAAAAGTCTCCTCAGCTGGAGAGAAGCATATCCTGGTTTGAGTCATCGGAAGGCCTGAGGGAGAAGGCTGGTGCCTTTGGGGCGTCAGAGGCCCAAGATGGCTCTGAGCAGGCATGGCATTGGAATCTGAGGGCGTGTATCTGATACACAATAACTAGGTGTTTTCGGTCAGGCGTTAGCGTTTCAGCAAAGTCACAATTACGACTTATTATAGACATCACAACATCTGTGGAAGAGGTGTTTGCTTAACTTTCGTGGAGCTCTGGTTTTCCGAGTCTGGGGAGTGGAGGGCGGTTTATCTAAAATGTTTGGAAAATGTCACCAAACGCCACATTTAAAAGACAAAACACATTTTAAAGACTTTATTTTAGATTATTTCTGGGTATTTTTGCCTTAATTGATGGTGTACAGTGAAGGCAGGGACAGGAAATGTAGAGAGAGAGGAGGATGGCATGGGGACATTTAATGTGTCTTAGATACATTAAATGTCCCCGTGTACTTTTGGTAAGTTTCCTTGGGTCGCAAAATTACCATTACACATTCACACCAAGTGATTTTCAATTGATCGTCCAGTCACTTGGAACGTTCAAAGCAGTTGCACAACAAACAGTTTCAGCATTTTAACATATAGCATTCACTGATTATTAACATGAAATCAATGGTAAATAAAAACAAATGAACAAACATATACATGAGAAATGTACGTGATAAAAGCTGTAAAACAGAGACAGAAAAACAGAACAAAGAACACTTTGCACCTCTGGTTATAGCAGCTGCAGGCGAGAAAGCCACGGGGCTAGCATTTGAAAACATATTCACACTCCTGAGAACATCAAATGAGGCTTAAATGTTGACACTGGATCACATGGTCTTTTGCAGACTCAGAGGGGTGTCATTTGACATACGACAAATTAACTTATCCAAAAAAACACAAACACAGGTAACTTGCAAAGGAGGCATGTGCATACACACCTCAAGGGGCGTGTCCATGTGACTTCATGACAGATACACACCTTTGATTGGTATGTACACAAGCAAGGGGCATGTTCATCATGACCCGTTTAGTGAACACACCTCTGCTGCCTTCCCTGTGTGTCGGGAAGCTTGATTTAACACACGTGTGTCACTTCATAAATCACTCATCCACCGTACCTGTGAGGGAGATTTACAGAAATACGTTGTGACTGAAACACAACAACAAAGTATACAGGTGTGAATCTTCTACCTTCTAACATTAATGAATGTTATAAAACATAGATTATCAGCATGTTTACAGTGTTACTGTAAATAGCAGACTGATGACAAATTCAAACCAATGTCAATGAACTAAATTATAATGAGTAGGTCATTGGAGTAGTCATGGGGATGTAGGGAATTTTGTAGGAGTCCTGTTAATGGCGCAGAGCTGTCATGGCTGAGTCACCGATATCAGCCCCACCTCTGAGCAGCAGCACTCCCTGTGTTGCTAATGAAGGTGTCATCACTTCTGCCTGCAGGGTATGAAAGTAAATGTCTCACATGAAACTAAATACATTCTTCAGTCTTTATTTAATTGTGGGATGTTTGCCATGTACACCCTCTTTTTTTCCTGGTACTAGATCACGTGACAAAATCCCATAAATTTTTTTGCAAAATGAGCAGAAAGAAATGTTGTGTAACATGAAAAAGTCAAAGGGAAACAGCTAGCCTAGTTGCAGGTGCCAGCTTCACATTTAGCCCACACACACAGGGACAGTATTATGTGAACTGTGAACTAAATGTAAAGCTGAGACAAATTAGCTTAGCATAGTACAAACACTTTAGAGAGAGGGAAACTGCTTTCCTGACTCTGTCCAACAGTAACAAAATCTGTCTCTTAGCACCAATAAAGGTCACTAATTAACACATTGCATCCAGTTTTTTTCAATTCATACAAAAACCAAAGTGTAAAAACCAAAACAACAATAGGCTACACTAGCTTTAGGCTGTAGGTTGTAGCTTTTCATTTAAATGACAGATGTGAAAGTGCTATCAATCTTTTCAACTAGACTCACTCTCTGCAAAAGATTAAATAAGGGTGAGGACACAATATGTGGAATTTCCTTGATGGTCAGGCCTGTGGTCATGATTTGGTAAGACACACGTAGCTTGTAAAAAAAAAAGTTTAATCTGCTGGACTTTAAGAGGTTAGATTGGAAAGTTTTTGCTGAAAAAAAAAAAAACAAACCCAGGAGAAAATACACGTATAAAAATGGACTGGAAGGTGTTTTCCACTGGGTGTTTCACTTTCAAACCGGAGTTTCCTGAAACTAAACCTCCATGTGTTTTTCTCACTTTCCTAAAGCAGCAAACACATGTTCTATATTTTAAGATATCGGCCTTATTTCAAGAGAAAATGACACTATAATCACACCTGTTTGCTGCCACAGTATAACCACTTCCCCTGTTGATGTTGAGCGCTCTGCTGTTCAGTATAGACTGATGTTCCAACTGCAAACACAAACCCAGAGTAAACAGTTCATGTGTCAGGAAGAATTACATAAAAACCTGTTCCTGTAAAACTAGACCTCCTCTGGAGCATCACCCAGCTGCCCAGCTCTGACTATAATCAGCACTTCTCTCCAGATGGGATCCCATTTGCTACTGTATGTCAGTCTCGTCACCGTCATCCTCATCCTCATCCTCACCGACACTAGTCCCCGTTATCATCATCCTCCCCGATCACACCCAGTTTAACAGCCAGGTCGACTACGTGCACACACAACACACCGTCCTCCTGCACGTTGGCTCAGCGTGAGTTGAGCTCTTGGCTCAGGGCTGTGGCCTGCTGGGAAGAAGCAGAAGCCGGAGGAGTGGAGGAACAGATTGGACAAGATTACTCACTGTTGTCTGAATTTGAGGCAGGCCTGTTTGTGCAGGATGTTTGGTGGGTAAACAGGGGGAATTAGAGGCCTAGTGTGTTAGGCCCAGATACCCCCGAGCATGTCTGTTTCCTTCCACCCCAGGATCCAGACAGGGGAGGGTTCATCAAGTGACAGGAGATCCAAGTCAGGTCAGAAAGAAAAAAAGTTAAGCAACAATACAAGAGCTGAAAATGAGAATTGATGTACTTGTACAAAGTTGAGTGAATGAGTGAATACTGTAGGAAAAAGTTTTGAATGAAATATTTTTCATACAGTATTCACTCATAGCAGCTATAGCATGATTAACTAAGTGCTGGGAAAGACAGTGAGAGATAACAAGATGTGTTTACTTTCTCCTTCTGTAAACATGATTTTTTCCAGCCCTCCCAAAGGAATAGTTAATTATTTGGTTAAATATCATCCTTTCCTGCAAGAGAGCAAAATTGTTAGTTTACCTAATTGAAATTACTAAAACGCAAGACGGAGGTCACTAAAGCATGGTCTGAGCACTTTGAATACCCACCATCCACTCCGACTGTTTACGTGTGTCTGACGTCCTTTTTTAGTGTGACTAAATAAATCAGAATCAAACAGTTATGAATCAAAAGCTATTAGAGTATTACTTGGACACATTGGGGCCTATATTTGTTTGTTTGTGTCAGTTAGTAAGCACAAATCAGGTGATATATGATCTATGTTCAAAGCTGCAGGTCTCATCCAGGAATGCTTACATGGACTAATGTGACTACTCCTGTGACTTTCTGCTCCACACTGTTATAATTTGCATATTGAATGATTTTTAACAAACTTCTTTGACTAAGCAGGTGCACAATGGGAAGTAACACTTCTTCCAAAGAAACATTCTCCGCCTCAGGAAACTGTGGTCCTTCCTGATCGTAGATGAACAATGGCATGTTTCACTGCAAGAGGCCTAAATGTGGGTATAATTGCTGCAAAGGAACACAGACTGACACACATATAAAGGTCATATGATTTCCTGTGTGTTTGCTCACACACACACTCTGATGTACGTGAAGTCATAGACAGGACTAAGTTTAGTTGCCACAATCACCACAGTTTCAGGTCTGTTATGAACGAAGCATTCCCCTTTAAAAACACCACTAATGCTGACAGGCTGTGACAACTTGACATGATGACTCAAACACACCCTGTGGTAGTGAGATTCATCTGCTGATTGCAGCTCCACATCCACTTAAACATATAAACAGCATCTTCTGTGTCTCTTTGAACTCTACTTGACTTTATTGTATGGAAAAAACACTGAATTTACCTTTCACTTGATCCCCTGTGACTCCTATGATTTGTCCCTCAAATGCTACACACAGTTGTACAGCTGTTCCTTTCAGCATTCACAAATGCCACTGAGCAAGACATTCAACCTGTAGTAAAGCTGTGAAGTGAACAGCAAAGCCGATCGTGCAGAGGGATGTTATATATTTACTGAATAGACAAGAAACAGGAAAGAAGTTAATGTAAAATTCTGCCTTAAGGTAAATAAAAGTTGAAGTGTTTGGCCTCGTATCTGCAGGATTTACCACCCGGCCTCAGTCCTGCCGACAAAAGCTAGTGCATTTCCTGCTGTAGAGGAAGTGGCTGGTTGTGTGTCACTTGCACGAGTGAGGACAGGAAGAGTACGCTGACCAACAGGAAACTGTTCCCTTCTACACGGCAAACATTGTCCACAGCAGTGTTTGGATGACCTCTCTAATCAGAGCTGTTTGTGCTGAATCCACAGTTTTGTTTGACACGTGGCCAATCCTAAACTTGTTGATCCTGTTTTTTGTTGTTTGTTTTTTTTAATTTTTATACCAAGGTTTATGCAGGACAGTGGTGGCGCATAGACACATACTCCCACTTACTGTCTGTCATAGTTATCATATATCACCACTTTTTGTTTTTTCAACAAGCTAAAAACAAAAAGACTTGACGAGAGTTTTTCTTCTTGTGTATGTTTGGAAATAAATTAATCAGTTTATCAAACATAATTTGATCAAATCTGATGCACAAGACTTCAAGTCATATACCAAACAATGGCTGTAACATTCTGTTACACCATCTCCTCGTGCTGGAGGAATTCAGTCTTCACTTGTTTTTATCAGGCTGTGTTGCTGCACTGGTTGTATGTGTTTGTGGGGTGTTATTTATGAAAGAGGCCACACAGGAGGTCATTAACATAAAGTCAGTCATCATGAATTTAATATTAATTCGCTGTGCACTCAAGGTTGTTGTTGTTTCCTGCTTTCCTGTTGTGCCTCAATTTGTTTTGTACAGATCGAACCAATAGTCAAGACAAAATAAAGCTTTTGTGTAAAAAAGTGTAAAAACACCTTAAAATGCTGATGATAGACACACTAGTCACTAGTCTATTTTCAAAAATATTTTTGTTGCCAGGACTGATGGTCAAATTCTTACAAAAGCTTCCTTTGTTATGTATTCAGTGACATCTTTGTTGGCATTTAATGAACCTCCTTGTGCACTGGTTGTGGTCATTTTGTCCCTTATTTAAAAGATGATGATAGACCTGTTTCTGTTTTCTCTTCAGGGGAATTTAGCTATGAAACAGAAAATACCACCTCACTTGCCTTACAAGGGAAGTACAGTAACCACAGCGCGGTGCAAGCACAGAAACTGTAATACATGTTTTTGGGGGGGGTTTTCTGTCATGGTACATTCCAATACTGCAAGGAAAATAATGACCCATGTGAAAAAAGATCATACTTTTAAAAAAATTAGTGTCAGTGAAAAATGTATTTAGCTTAGAATCAGAATACATTCTCTCAGTTTTCTTTGTTTCTTATGTCTTGAAATTAATTTGTTCGTATTCATTTTGTGTTATTTATTTGTATATTTATTTTAGATTTCAGACACATTGTGTTGGTTTAATTTTGGATATAGAGGATATATTCAGGTCGTTAGTATGTGCTTCAACAAAATTTAAGTACAACAAGACTACAACCTAAACTACTTATACTATTATAAGATCAAAATAAACTGAAATTTCATTTTCATTGATCAACTGAAATTTCAATTTTATTGATTTTCCAATACATCCTGAAGTAAATCAAATATAAATCCCAGAAATTATATAGGAAGAGATATGTTTTCTCATCACATGGAGAACTATACAGTTGATAGAAACTCCAGTGATGTTACAGTGATGCTGTCAGGGGATTATGTTGGCTTCAAGTTTTGCATTACAAACTGTGAGTGTGTGGTTTCAAAAAATTTGCCAATGTTTTTGGAGCTTGACCCATACTGGTGTCTAAAAGTCTGAATTTATGACCTTATTTAAATCAATTTAACACATTACTTTTATCATATATATCTAAAGTCTCTCAGCTATACAGCTATATGAAACAGCCTCAAGTTTTACATGTTTTAAAGAAAATAAGTTTTATAAAAACTCCACCAAACCCAACAAGACTGTTTGGCTGATAGTAAGGGTAATGCGTATATTTTGTGAAACCTCATACTCTACCATGACAAATTAAAATGAAAAAATAAAGAGGTTCACTAAAAGAAAACTACAGACAAGCCCAAAAAACCCAAATAAGAAATGGTGAAAACATGTTTGTGTTTGCTGTTTGTCTCAGGGAGACATTTTGAGTTTCAGTTGTACTCACACAGCCCCTGCTCATAGACACTGAAATCACACTAAAAACACAGCAATCAGCTCAGTGGAGTCTCAACATGACCTCAGACAGTCATCACCACTGAGGTCAGCAACATCATTACCACACTGATGATGGCAGCTGCTAATAAGAGTGTGAATGCACACGGGCGGCAGTATGGCTGTGACTCATCGGGTGATGCCTGACCCCCACAGCCAGACAAAATGGATGCTAGCTAAGGGAAAGCTGTGTGTGTATGTGTAGATAGAGAGAGGGAGAGGGTTGATTACATGGGTGCAATCACAGCCGGGAGAGATAGCCAATTAATTGCAGCGTTTTGACGTCAGGTGGGATTGGCAAGCTGAAATGAGGAGAAACACACAGCAGGTGAATTTGACTTTGGAAGGGAGGGGGAAGCAGTGACAAGGGTTTTGCCAGTGAAGAGTGAATGCTATTTGAGTTGACATTTATCAGGTTTGCAGCAGGAGTGGTGGGTGAAACAAAGTGCAAGATGGTAGGATGAGTCAAGAGGCAAGGTAATTGCCATCAAATGGGATAAAATAAGCTTTTAAGGCATCAGCTGTCACTGAGCAAGAGTGCTGGCGCGATGGGGGTGGTCACTCCTCTGACTCATTCATTTTGTTCATAAAGGTCTTTCATCTATGCCACTGTAGCTTGTGTATGAGGAGGCTCTTTATTTCTGATCACCTCCTTCACATATTAGTGTGTGTGGGGGTATTTGTGAATGGCTGTGATTGTATGTGATTCAAAATTGTCTTCCATAACCTACATTTATATGCATCTATTCTGTGCTAACGGTTTATATTCTGTGGGAACCAACAGTGCCAGAACAGGAAGTTGTGTGACATTTGTCGTTGCAGTGAAAAGTGTGTGTGGTGTGAAAATCCGAGACGGTCCTCTCAAAAAGAAAAAGAATTGTTTTCGAAAGTTGACCAAAGTTTGTTTATGTTCTCTAGCAAGCCATATTAATTTTAATTGTGCAGAGGAAATCAGGTGATGTTGCAGAGCTACAAAGTCATGAAAGGTGGAGGTTAGGGTGGATGGGTGGAACACTCTTGCTTTTTTAAAGCATGGCCAACTTTAATCATGTGTTTATTGATGATCAAGCTCCTCTGACCTTTACAAAGTACATATTTCAACAAAAAAAAAAGATCTCTATGATCCTCAACCTGACCAAAGCTTAACCACATGATACCAACAAGTCTTCCAACCTAAATGACAAAGCTTGTTTGTCAAGGTAGGTTTGGTTAGGCCCAAAAACGACCTTTCTTGAGGTTAGGAAAAGGTTGTGGTTACACTTGATTAAAAAGTAACATTAATGTCAGGTCTGTGACACACTCTGGTCTTCCGTGTGACAGTCAGACCAATTGTACACCCATCCACCACCTGGACCTCAACACCCCTACATCCCATGACATGCAGAATCGTCCAACATCAAGATACTTCTGAGGATGTCCTGCCACGTTGCATCTTCTGAAGGTCCTCTTTCAGATTTGAAACCTGATTCAGACAGGAGGTCAGGCTTGGTGGTTTGGCTTATGAAATGTGAGGCTTTTGATAGGACAAACCACTCTCCACTCTGTCTCCTTACAACCAACGCTGGTTTCATTCACCATGATGATAATCTTTCCTGAGCATTAAAGAGGAACTTTGGTGCATTTTTGTTGCGTAACACTAACCGTACTTGTTAATTTTGTTAATTTATATGTGATACTATTTATTTATAGTTCATTTGCCACAACAACAATCTTTCTCTTACCTCTATTGTGCCATAGTTGACATTCTCAGATGTCGTAGAAAGCAAACATTTAAGAACGCAGAAAAAATATTATCTTTGAAGCTCACCCTGGTTTTGTCCAATTGTATTTTCACTGTTGTGGTTGTGTAAACCTTTGTCTACTTATGATGTTCGAACGCTGCTGCTCCCTAAACTTGTCTTAACCGTATATATAATAAGACATTACTATAGGAATAAACTCTTTATATTTTCAAAAAAAACACTGCAGTCAGATATGAACATGCTGCTTATACGACTGCATGTCCTCATTTGTGAAGCTCAGGCATACCAAACATTGTGGCTTATCTCCCCCAGGAGCTTTAACCATCGAGGGCTGAGGCATGATTACTGGGAAGTGGGGAAGATTACCAGATCACCACAGGGGATTTACATCAGCAGCCAGTAAGTAAAATGTCAAGTGGCATCTTTTTGTTTGTTTGTTTGTTTGTTTTGCCACTTCACATCACATGGGGAATGTGATGTGAACTGAATAACAGTGAATCATTCTTCTTTTATTGCATGAGACCAGGGCTGTGTTTTAAAAGCATTATCTAATATAAATAGAAAATAGTAATTATATGTGTTCTTCAACATGATGTGCTCTGATTAAAGATAACTTGATAGTGTTTCTGGATTAGCTTCAAAAAATAGCTGAGGTAAACCTGTGCGTGAGAAAATGTCCATGAGACGAGACGGCTGTTCGGGTGTTTATATTAAATAAAGTTTCTATATTTGTATTCTAAACTGAAATGCTGCCGTGTTTTGCTGTCTTTGTTGTCCCCTCTGAACCTGTGATTAATCTGCCAGCAACTAAAATAAATGACTGACTTTATAATACTAACAGATTCATTTTTATATTCCTGCAAATATCTATTTTTGATTTGACATTGGATGATTTTTATGTAGCACTGGCATTAAATTCACACAACACACAGAATTATTGGATACTGTTGAGCAGCTCCTTACTTCCTACTCCCAGATCCAGGAATTCCACTCAGAGGGGAAATGCCTCACTAGCATCTAGCCCCACCCGGCTCCTCTTAGCTAGGAGATGTCTGCCTGCCTCGTCCCCTTTCATCAGTGCCATAGGTACTTCATGATAACAGGCTTTAGCTTGTCACTGATTGAATTCAGGTGGAGGGGCTCATTTCCAGAGCATTGATCGCTTCCTTAATGAACAGACACCATGGAGCCTTTCGTATCAAGGCTCCTGGTTTTACATTTATGGTGGGTTAAACTCAGACAAACAAAGAACAGAGATAACCTGGTTTTGAGTGTATCTGCCTCTACTTCAATCAATGAAAGAATTGTAAAAAATGTCAATTATCCTGTATCAGTGGCTTGACTTTCAGGAGATGGTGATAAAGAAAGAAAGATAAACATTTCCCCAAGCAACAATTTTACCAGCAATTCATGGATCGCAGCTGACCAGTCTGTTGATGCTGCAGTTGCCATTTAGATGCTCCTCTCTGATCCAGCTGACAGTGTATGACTCAGAAGGAGAGTGTCAGCGCATATCTCATTTAGACCCTCATGTGATGTCATTGTAATGTGTGCCAGTGGGATGTGAGATGAGGGACAAGAAGGCGAACTAACATAACTGGATGCCAGTCGGAGAAGGAAGCCAGGTACCCAGGAATAATTAATGGGAGCATGTGTATTCAGATGCTCTCACGTCATTAGTCATCAGCATCTTTCACATGTTCCAATAGGTATTTCGGATTAAATGTTGGGAGTTTCTTTTTTCGTTACAACTAGATCTTTTTCTACTTCGGTCAGTGGTTTGATGCATTTGCCAGAATTAGAACTGAAAACCCTGTGCGTAGACCACTACACTTGTCTGGGCTGTGTAGGTGGAGAGCAAAGTAGTGATGGCATCATAAAAAGCAAGAGTTTTGGAAGACCGTGCAACAGAACTTATTCATTATGGATAGTTTAGGCTTCAAAATGACTGTGAAAGTAATATTCTGCCTTTTTTCATCTATTTTCCAGTTTGCTTCAGATTCAGTAAAAGCTTCAGATTTTTTAATTCTACAGAACTGAAAACAAAACAAAATTGTGGGCATAGAATTGGGATGTGCTGTTTAATAGTGTCATTGTGCAAATAGATGGACTTTTACTTCCATGTCTTTGTGTTTCTGGTTGTGTATGTCTGTTGTAATACCACAGGGAGCTGTCTTTGTGTTGACCGGAAGAAACAGAAATGAATGAGCGAGGGTATTCCCTGAAGATCTGATTCTCTACTGCTTTGTATACGCGTGTGTGTGTGTGTGTGTGTGTCCGTGTGTCCTATCCATAGCCTGTGATGGACTTTTGCTGCTCATCTTTTGTGTCTCAGTGACTCAAGAATGAGAAATATTTTTCCCCAGGCTGACTCATCCAGGGCGTTTTGATCACCATCTCAATAACTGTCATAATGTAATGGCAGAAACAAAAGCTCCCTCATTCTGACATTCACACTATTTGTGTTTCTTCTCCTTTTGCTACTGTTTTTGTTTCTGTTCCACCTTCCCATAATAATCTTCTCATTAACGGAGTGATGTGTGTGAGCTTGGTGGCAACCTTAGCTCATGACAGACATTCAAAAGTCACAGACATTTTGTTTATATTACACTTTGTCAACTTTATTTTATTTCTGTAGCCCAAAATTGCCAATTTACCTCGAAGGGGTCAACAGTCTGCATAACATACACCATCGTCAAACCTCACTATGTAACACACACTCAGATCTGTAGTAACTGGTCAACTGACATTCATCCAAAGTGTTACAGTTAAATCCAAGGAGGTAACCTTGCATCTGACAAAGAGGATAAATGACCTATTGATTTGTTTCAACTGCTCGGTCTTGGTGGGTCAGTTGCCTGAAGAATCTGAGCATTAGCAGACTAATAGCAAAACGTGTCCATGGTGCACACCTGCATACATATGATTATTATTATTCAGCTGGTAGCCAGGTAGTTGATGAATGAGCCAGGGACATGAATGAAGCAGCTGATGCCAATAAACTAATGCAAGCCTGAGCTCTGCCTGAGCTAATATGCTTTGTTACATTATTTTCTTGTATAATTAATAATAAAAATAACTTTTATGTAGTATTGTCATTATACTGAAAACTACAAAGTAATGCACATGTACATAGTCTCTGATTATTGGTCAAAAAGGCCATTGCGGCCATATGACGAGTTGCACAGACAGAATGACAAACATCTGTCATCAAGCTGTTGATAGGCTACACAAGTGCACACACACAAACACACACAAGCACACTGAGCCCCTGCTCCTTCAACTCCAGCATCTCTGACCCAAATGTCTGCCCTCTTCTGCCCCTGCAGGATTCTGGAGGATTAATGTTGTTTTCTCTCTGATGACGGCACAGCAGCTTAATGTCAGTCTGCTTCTGCGTTCAAACTCATCCCAAAACACCCACCCCAGCCCAAACACATACACACACACAATTACACACACACACAGCTCCATGTTCTCCTGACTCCGTCTCACCTAGTTTAACAAGTTACTGAGGCATTGTTGGGGGCTGCTTGAGTGTAAGTTGCAGTTAGTCAGTAATTTTGAAGCTTATTTGTATCATGAAGCTTCAAAGTTTCATCATCATCATCATCATGGTGGTGCAGAGGCATGTTGGTCAATACATATGACTCAACATTTTCTTTCACCACAAACCAAGATCTGTTGGTTTCAAAACTCACTTTCAAGAATGTCCTGGAACACAAAAAAACTTTCCTCCCACTTGATATTTCAAGACACTCCCAACACTAGCAGGTACAAACCCCTCACCACAGTTTCATCACGTGAGGCAAACACTCATAGAATTTGTTGGGACACACACAATTGGCTTAACATCAACGCTGCTAGAGATCAACTCTGATGTACTTTGGACATTGGCCACTACTCACAGAGCCCACTCCATCAGATGTGACTCAGTTATTCATGAGCATTACTGGATTGTGTATCATTTCAGATGAAGCCATGTTGGCTCTGATCCTGGAGTAATATGCATCAAAGGTCAATGCGTCCCTTTGCGAAATCCAAACAGGAAATTAAGACACCCATTTGATTCGGCCATTACCATTTTTTAACATTGTGTATTGTACACTCATCATGTTATATTTCCTCTTAGACCAGGATTTCTAGTTGTGAGACACAGTGTAGCTATAGAGCCTATGCAGTAGCCACTGCACCTATGGTGTATAGGCTACTAAATGTACAAGAACAACATAGAGATTGCATGAATTGTGACTGGCCAGCTTGTGTATTCTCCAACACTCTTCTGATTCCTTTAAAGAGAGCTCATCCCTGTGTCCTAGTGAATGACACAAAATAATTGTAGTGAATGAACATCAGTGGTGTCATTTACCATTAGCTGACATCAAAATAGGTTGACTCTGGTGTAACTCTCGTTAAATATGTGTGTGGCCCACTGCCCACAGCTTGATTATGTACATATACAGTATATCACGTGTATCAGGTGGCCATTAGGATGTGAAATTTGACACTGAATTTTAAAATGAAACAGTTTTTTCAGTAAATTTAGTCAGAACACTGGATGCTTCCAGTGTCATGCATTGTCTGTTATGAGTCTTTCCTCTTCCGCCCCCTTCCTGCACCACTTCAACCCCACGTACACCACCCACAGACCAGCCTTATCAAGAAGCAAGGCTTCTCGTAATCAAGGCAGTGGGTTATCCAGACAAAATTAGTCTCACTTCTTCTATCTGATAGCTCTCTGGGAAGGAACAGGCAAGAGGGAGAAGGGGGGAGAAAGAGGGAAGGGAGGAAGAATGCCTCTAGCAATGTGGTATGCGTAACCTTCATTTCCTCTCAAACAATCAAACTCTTCCCTGAGTCAGTTGGTTGAGGTGGCAGCCAGGGGAGTTACAGGCACTATGAACACAAACCCCCCCCAAGAAATTCAGAGTCAAACCTCCTACATCCTCCCTCCCTCTATCACTGATTGGGGGAAGTTGGATGGAGACAGACAACGTATGAGTCATCGACCCAGCCCCTACTTCAGCTCCTATGAGAGACTGTTAAAGGATGGTAGAGAAAGAGGAAATGTCAAAACCCAGGTGATCTTCTGCATGGCTGATAAACCCAACGCCAACTCACTGCTCTGCATTTCATCATGTAGTGTTTGTTTGTGCGGTGTAGGTCTTGCTTTGTTTTGCCAAAAAATGGCAGCCTTTGCAGACCTTAACTTTCTACTCAAAGGGAGAATCCTCCCCAAATTGGCTGAAAAACAGATTTAGGGAAAATACCTTACTTCATTCTTTCTGTTCAGTTGCTTGATGGTTTGTGTCTTTTCTCTGGCAAAGTGTAAACATGACGTCGCTTAAAAGATATTATTAGAGCAGTTACAGATAAGTTTAAAAGCCTAATACATGAGTGTTAAAAAGGACCAACCCTGTGCCCTAGATATTTAGAAATTACATAACTGTACAAATTCATTTGCAGCAACAGATACGAGGAAATGTAACAACCCTTAGATTACATTTTTAACGAATGCACTGTCCACCCATTCATCGTTGCACACATCATTGACGGTTTAAAAAAATTAACAAATTGTGCATCAGAAATGGAGATACCATATTCTTAATTGCGTATATTTTTCCCAGTCAAAGCCAGGCACCTACATTGCCCACAGTGCAACTTGGGTGTGACCTGAGCCTGGAGTGGCTAGGCTCAAGGAGAGATTCCAAGCAGATGTCTGGTAAACTTGCTTCTTTCAAGCTCCACACCAGCAATTATCTTTTCCTTTTATAAACATTTAGTGTTCAGCTCAACGCTAACCTCAATTTGAGGACAAGTTATCAGCCATGACTTAATAAACAGCCATAAAGCATTTTTCAATTCTAAATCAACTGGCACGCAGTCACCTTAAAAATTCACAAAAGCATGTCGTATCTCACAACGAATGAACTCACTTGACTCAGCAAGCACAGCACAATAAATGCCTTGATAGTTTACAGTAAACAAGACTGATTTGTTTGTATTTCAGACAATAATGTGGCTCACCACCTAAAACCTATTAAACACAATGATATAGTATCAACACGGGTGGTGGCAGTATTTTACAGCTAGGAACAAGATATAATGATGAGAGGAGTAACCTGTACATCATAAAACAAACACACACCGAAGAGTGTCTACATGTGGACTGTATTCCTCTGGGAAACTACAACCAGCTGTGGTTTTACCTAACAATGGGGTTTTACTTCACAATCTAAACACAATAGAGTTGGCAATAGGACTGTGGCTCATCATGAAAACAAATATGTGACCTTCATAGGAAGCCATGTCAGAAATCCACCCCCACACAGATGCACTGAGATAAGGGTTTTTTTGGGGCTGTGTTATTAAAGACCGGAAGTTAAGAGCCACTCCTGCACCCAAGCCCCCCCCCCCCCCCCACGTCTGCCCGTCTGTCTGTCTGTCTCCCACTCACCCTCTCTCTCATCCCGTTGTTGTCCAGCCTGCCCCTCCCCTCATCCTCTCCCCTCTCATCACCTGTGTGGGAGGCACAAAGCCAAATCCACTCAGCTGGAATTAAACTCACTGGGACCTTACAGATTGCACTGCTCCGCTTTAATCACACACACGCATTCGCACACATACACACACCTGCACATAAACACAGGCGATCACACGCTGACACAGACACTCTCCCACTCAGCGGATGGAAAGACCGAGGCAGAGATGGAAAGATGTAATAGATAGGAGCGCTGGGAGCGGGTGGCGACCGGGGAGTGCCCACGTCATAGGAAGTCAGTATACACATTACTGTCACACACACTTGTATACACACTGTATATAGAGTATACCCACAAGCACACACTGTTATCATTGGGAGCAGGTGCCAGGGTGTCACAGACATAGATGAAAAACATTTGCAGCAGAGGCTGCAGTATTGCTTGATATGCAGAGATGATACACACAACCTCATTGCACAGTTGGTAGCAGCTGTTTAAGGGTTGTTTTGCTTGTGTATATTCTCACTCTTTTATGTTCGACAACTACTGTCATTTATTTCATGAGCATGTGATTTTTGTTTTGTGTTTCTTCTATCAACAACTGCGTTTAAGATGCATTCAGATTTACTACATTTCCCGGAAGGCCTTCTGACAACACAGAGAAGTGGGGTGAGAGCGAAATGCTAAAAGCTAGCCAAAGCAATTTGTTTACAAACAATAAGTACTGTCAAGGATTATGTAAGGTGGTGCGGTAACATTTGCATAGTGTGGCTGAGTCAAATAAATTGACCTCTATGATGAATTTCACTTTGCCTCTGATGGTTTGCTGATTGGTCATCAGTGTGAAATACTGTCTCCTCAGAGTTTCATTCATAGAAAACTACACTGTTTTCAGAGTAAAATACAAACAATGTTTCCTTCCTTACTCTGTAGTTTTAATATATTTGGTGCTACAATCGAAGGCCCATGCTGCTTACACACTTTCACCTTTGAAACACACACAGCTGCAGATACAAACATCCACTTGTCGACAGGAATGTTTTTAACTTGAGAGAGAACGTACTTCCTTTAACAACAGAGGCCGTTTGCCAGCCATCAGGAAATGCTCAGTCGAAGCTGCCGGCTGTTTTGCCTGTGTATCAATTAGGTTTCTCCTGTGATTTTGGCAGGTGACAATGTCTACGCTGCCAATAAAGGAATGGCAGAAGGAAATAATGCACCCAAACACAAGCTGGCACTCTTCTTTACGAGCACTTTACGAGGGTTTTTGAAAACAAGTTCTCCTACTTTGTGGCTCAGTGAAAGTCCAGGGACTTTTGCAAAAGCAACTGTTCCACCTTTTTGTTTTTGACATTGTTTCCTGTATCTAATACAAGTATAATCATTTTACGCACATTCAAAAGGTGAACTGCAACGTGTGGCACGACATCTCCACAGTGATCATTCCCCCTGCATTCATACAGCCCAGATCATTTTGTTCTCTATGCAGATTGATGTACACAACCATAGTAAGTGCATGCCAGGATTTATTCTGCAGGGCTCTAAAGTTGATGATCCATAGGCTGAGTCACTACCAAAGGCTTGAAGTGATATTTATTGCCTCCTCAGTGCAGCATTAACACACTGTGAGAGGCAAACACTAGCTACATTTTCAGTGCTGGCCCTTTGTTTATTTCTCGTTTATATCTTCTGGCTTCCTTCCTCACTCTCCTCTGTGACCCGCTGTGCTCGGCGGAAGTGAAGACGGATAACAATATAGTGACATATATGTATATTTATACATGAGTTAGAGAGCGAAGCTGAAGAGGAAGGCACAGCTTTGTAGAGGCATTGTTATATATACTGTGATGCCAAGGATGTGTTAGAATAATGCAGAGCGGGCAGACACAAGGGTAACTATATCCAAACACTATGAGCATCTTCATACTAATACATGTCCTGCTGAGACAGGAAGAGGACCATTCAACCAATTTAACACAAGATTACATCTGTAGCCTTCCCATAACATGAAAAGGCCAATTATATAGAGAACGGTATCTGAAGGAGTTTGATTGAAACCAATGACAATTCTTCTTTCAGTCGCAGCTCATTTCTTTCTACTAAACCTAGGATATCTGTGAAAACAGGTCACAAAAATGTGTTTCAGTTTTTAAAAAGCTAATTAGATTCCTGAAAGATCACAGTAATATTTAGCAAATGGTACTCAAGTAGGAGAAAATAGAATAATTTGTTGGGAACTATTTTCAGTTTCGGAGTAATACAAATTTAACCCTCTAGTGAATATTCATTGCATCAGGAATAGGGCTGATTTAAAATAAACCACAGTGCCCATGCTCGTAGCAATAAGGAATGCGGGAACAATGTGGCTCATGGACGAGTCCATTTTGGAGCTTTCATTTGGTTCAGTGACAATAAAAATACATGTATAGAGAATATATCATATCCTTTATCCCTCCTGAAAGCTAAAAAACTACCTGTCAATTAGCATTTGAAGACACTTCACTCTCTAAAACCTTGCTGTCAATGGGAGCAGAGCTCAGTGCTGCAAACAGGGTGTCAGTATTGCAACACATTTCAGGTGCAAAGGCCAAAAAAAGCCTTGTTGACAAGTCGATATAGCAGACGACTACAGTTTTTTGTGCTGTGATGTATTACTCCTTCACTACATTTCTGTTAGATCTCTTCTGTAAATAAGTTACTCCTCTCTGGGTAAGGGACAGGACTGAAAGCCACGGAGAACTTAATGCAGTGATGATCTGGGTTTATGAGCAGCTCTGACAGGAGACAGTACACTGAGTAGCTTCTGGATATGGATGCATGTACGTGTGAATGCGAAGCAGGTGAAGAGAATGCAGTCAGCTCTTCTGAACTGTCACCTGTCATGGAAGCTTTCACAGATTTGCAGGCACATTTTGTGTTATTTTAAGAGATGTGATGAATGCGGGCTCCTCTATAAAACTCCTCTTCGATAACCAGGTCATGCTGTGATTCATGGCACAGAGCGGTATAGAGTGTAATTCAGCTTTCCTTAGAGTTGCAGCGTCTCATCAACCGGAAATGCCCTCTGCTTTGTGCAACATCTGGATGCTGAGCGACAACATGCATAAAAATAAAATAATAACAATAATCAGATGTGTTTGTTGTTTTTTATAGTTTACACGTCACAGAGCAGCATGACAGCATCTCAGGCTCCACAGTGAATTCCCAAAGCACTCTTACCTCTGCTGCATAAACAGGACAAGCCAAATTTATCACCACCTGAGGCCTCAACTATTTTTATGCAATGGAAGTTTCACCCACAGCCCCAGTGTGACTTTACTTTGGAACAACAACTACAGGCAGAGAAAGAGTAAATTACCTTGTGTTTAATCCGCCAAATGCTCACACACACACACACACACAGTCTCCCTCTCTCTCCCTCTCTCTCTTTGCCTCCCTTACTGTCTTGCCTAAGAGTTCCTCGAAGAGTCATGACATGACGGTGAGCAGTGGGTGGAAACGGAGGGGGGATGAGTCAAGGCTTTGAACCATTTGCGTTTGTGTGTCTCAGTGTATGTGTGTGTGTGTCTCAGTGTGTGTTCAGTATGTGTCATCTGGGCCATCATATCATGACTTGAACTCAGGAATACCAAACATTCCTGTTTCGTATTGAATTTGGCAGCCACTGGTTGACTGGTGCATTGGACATGATCTGATTTGAGTGTGTGGTTACTCACAGTGCTGACGCTTGTCGTTGCTGCCTCTGATCATAGACCGCATCAACCAGAACTGGCATGTGACTACATGCCATCAGCAATCCCTAAAATACTTTTTGATTGACTTTATTGAGAAATCCATCATGGTGAATAATGTTTCTTTGCTCACAACACTCTGCTTGTTTGTTTGCTTTAATAGTGTACTTCTGTGACCGCTACTTTCACAGGTGCCAGCTGGGGTTTTTTGCTCATTTGGGTGGTTTCCAGCCATGAAGGCTTAAGCTATCACTTGAGTATGATTAAGATTGACAAGGTGCTGAGGTCAGCTCGACTCACATAGATGATGTTGACCATCAAAACAAAATGTCATTTGAGATCATCACAGTTTAGTTAAAACATTATTAATAAGCCTCACAGTCAATTCAGAGTATTCCTCTGCTGCTCCAACTCACAAGATTGGCTTAAAATCCACAGTTTCTGATCTTATATCATCTTATTTCATTAAAGTAAGTAAAACTGTGAAATAATAGCATGCCATAAAGTAAAACACAAAGCACATTATATAAAATAATGATGCAAATATACGTTCAAATGCCAAAGTGTTTAAATTCACAGGTAAAATGAACTATGCATATTGAAATACAACAAATTATTACAAAGAAACCTAAAAACAATTTCCTTTGGCTTACCATACTTTTTTTTATCAGTATTGGCCATACTTCTTTTCATATAGGAGGGGGTTTTAATTTGGTGCATGGGCAATACTAGAAATGACTTCTGCCATCACACTAAACATCCTGCAAACCAAAGTTACTCACAGAAACTGTGTTTGAGTCATTTTCGTTACCCAAGTAGAGTTCCAACCTGCTGTACTTAGTGGTCAGCTGAGGTGAGATGAGTAATGTGGGCCTTCTTAGGAAACAGCATCATCATCTGCAGACTCTGTCAGCAAACCAGGAAGCACCTGTGCAGCTGAGGGGGCAGGGGTGGTGTTGGGGGAAGGTAAATGTCCCAGTGAATGTGGCCTATTGTGTTTTGGTGCTTTTTATAAGTCACATGGAAAAAGGGACATTCTGAACAGGAAGTGACTTGACGCACTCACATACCATACTGATGCAGTCTGGCCAACAGTTATTGTCTAGTGTACATAAAGAGTCTTGCAACAGGAGCAGCATGCAGCACAAACAGATGCATTAAGATGGCTTCAGAATAAACTACTTTGTCAGAAATGAATGTAAACAACAAACATGCAAAAATACAACTCTTAAACACATAAACAGTTTAACACCCACAACTACATGGACATTTTTATTGTGGTATTTTGTTTTAGTGGTGTATTCCTTTCCTTTTTTGCAAACAAGGCAAATGTAGGCGGTATGACTCAATACCAACATTAAAGAAAGTTGTACTGTGGTTCAATCGCAGGAAATGTTTAGACTTTGCAGTACGCAGTACAGTGTTCAACAGTGAACAGTGAGAAAAATCAATCAAAGATGAGGCAGAAAAATGATTTTTCCACTGGCAGGAGATTGAATAAAACTGAAAGCAATGCAGCTATAAGACCTGGCCTTCTTTTCTGTGACTCTTTGACAAAGTTTTTACGGTATCTCTAGGAAACACAAGAGATTTTGAAACTTTTTACTTGGAAGTGGGCAAAACAGATACCAAACCACACAAAAACTAATGAGTTCACTTGTTTTTACATGAAACCATTCAGTTGTTGCATCACATCATAGTTGCGTAGTTGTACTCTAATGCTGAGGACATTTTTATTTTATTTTGAACGTTCCCCGAGCCTGTGGTCTTAATATGTTGTATTAAAACCAAAGCTATGTAGAATAGTTCTACTTATAGACTAAAAAAGAGAAAATATTCACATTTCAGAAGCTTAAATCTGTGCATTTTGGATATTTTTGCTTAAAATATACTTTCAAAATGTCTGTGTGTTGTCTATTGATCAACTAATCAACTAACTGTTACTACAGCAGGATGTGTTCTTTTTTTTTGCTGTCGTTATTTTATTACTTTAATTCATTTTATTAATCATAGGTGGGCAATAATGGAACAGGCGGATGACACAGATTGCACCGTTTTTACAAATGAATCAACTGCTTCTTAACCAGAGAACCAAAAAAATCTATAAATTCAAAGTGACCTGTTGCACTTGCGACCTGATGACATCACCGCACAGATGACACACTTTGTGAAAAACCTGCATTAGACACAGTCACAGTCAAGACAAAGGATTCTTAATAGCTGACCAGCTGACATCCAGACTCTGCAAGCAGGATTGTGGCTGGCTTACAAATTGCCTGACTGCTTCCTAAATATATTAGCCATGTCACAGAGACACTGAAGCAATCCTGTTAGTTAGAGACATGTTTATGGACTCAAACCATTGTTGTGAGAGGGAGGAGAGGAAGAAGAACAGAGGAGTGATGAAGAAAAAGAGGAAGAGCAGGAAACGGAAACAAAAGAGCGGGGAGTGAAGAGTCGGTTGAATGCACATCTTGTTTATCTGGCACGTCTGGGTCTACTGTTGTTATTTACAGCTGACACCAACAAACCCCATAATGAAATGAGAGCTCGGAAACGGATGGTGGGCCTCCCCGCTCATCAGCCATGATGTCACAAGCCCAGATTAGACTGGACCATATGGCACGCTGCCTGCTGTCCCTCTAATCCTCAGCCGCCATCCAGGCATGTCTCCACCCATCCCCAACCCATCTCACAGTACATCCATCCATTCATCCATCTATCTATCTATCTATCTATCTATCTACGTGTCATTTCACCACTCAGTCATTCATTCATTTATTCATTCATTCAACTGTGTCCCTTTTTCAGCCAAGGCATGTTGCCCAATCCTTTCTCCTGTAATGAATGAGACTGTCATGGCCTAGAGGGCTATCTATTGTTTTGTTTGTTTTTTGTTTTTTGTTTTTTGTTTTGTTTTTGTCTGGCCCATCCATCTGTGTCTGTCACTGGAGCTGTCACTGCGTCTGTCTCACTGTCTGTCCATTTGTCACATTTCTCTCTTTCTGTCTCTCTCTCTCTGTTTTGATCCTGTTTCCATTCCCACGCATTCATGCAGCAGACACAATATGATGTAACACATATTTGTTGGAGCCTTTTGACCAAAGAGGCTTTCAGTGCCTCTTGTTTACATCATGTATAAGCTACATTTTAAACATGGCTTGGCCCTTGAACGTTGAACCTTTACCACATTTGGGGAAATTCTACACATACGATAATAAAAATAATTTAAATGCATACAGTATGTAGTGGGTCATATGTATTACAAAAGAGCAACTGTAATGCCTAGGATGCTCATTAGGTAGCCATTTCCATTTAAATTAATATAAATAACAATAGCTTTATACATTATGATATTAAATAGTTCAACATTTAAGGAAAATAAACTATTTGTTTTCACACTGAGTGTTAGATGATAAGAGTTATAGACGGTAACATTAGCATTAAAACTCTTAACACTACAACACTAATTCTACAACACTACAACACTAATTCTACCTGCATCTGTATCAAAAGTGTAAAAACATTTATTTTTGTGGGCAGGGATAGTATCACCATGAGTTGCCAGACAAATATACCCAGTCGAGTAGTGGTGGGATTCATAGTAGATTCATAAAAAGACAAATTGTTATTTTTAAATTGTTTTCACTAGTTAAATTAGTGAGATATGATTAACTAACTTTTGGTCGGCAAATTTTGTTACACTTGGACAGAGCCGGGCTAGCTGATCTTCCCCTTTCCAGTCTTTATGCTAAGCTAAGCTAACAGCTGCTAGCTCTAGCATCATATTTTCTGTACAGGACAAGCATGAGGGTGGCATTGATCTCCTCTTAAAAACCTTGGCAAAAAGAAAAAGAACAAAAAAAGATTTGCAATTTCCAGAAATATGAACTATTATTTTTAACAAAACATGATTCTCTTCACATTTATGACAGTTATTTGTTTTACATACTTTTTGGTTGAGAATCTATGAACAGCTGAGTACACATCAGTAATAAATGACTGTGCTCTTCATGTTTTGGGAAACAGTCTTCTTAAAGTATGACATACTGTAAATTCACACTTTAAGATATCAGTGAGATCAAGGCTACATATTTCAATCCAAACACACACACGCAACAAAAACCCAAACACAGAGCTCCGTGTCAGGATTGATTGGACGTCATGTGAGTGCATGCAGTGTGACGTTTAAAACTGTTAATTCATTTGAGGGATTAGGCTTACATGCTGGGGGATATAAGGCAGGTTCACTGGGCTATACATGGGACCGAGCGGAACTTAGTTGCCTTTGTCAGCTACTTGCTGTCCAGCTACTGAGCTCTCCTTGAAATTCTCCATGTTACTGAGTACTACGTGGAAGATTATTCATAAGTAGCATTGGGGGGGAATTTAAGGATAGCTGAGTGTGGTATACAGTGATGTGTAAACAGTAGGCATAATATATGGTGGCCATTTTATTACTGTATTTTCTTGGGGGGGGACTATGCCATGTCTATATTCTGTCTTTTATTCATTTCCTCTATTATCACTTTAATATTTCCCCACATACGTGTGTTTGTTTATATTTGTCTGTGTAAACAATGTCTTAGTGCAGTACAAATTAGTGAGTACAAGTAAATGTAAGTGAATGTCAACTTTTTGTATTAGGGCTAAACAATTAGTTGATCAGCCGATTGACTGATTAACTGCTCTAATAATTAAATGATCTTGTAGATAATTATTTAAAGTAAAAACATCAAATATTTCTCTTCATAGATTTTTTATTATGGAAATTTGGAGCTTTTCTCTTTCTCATATAAAAATTCTCTGGGGTATAGACTGTTTACTTTTGATAACAAGTAGACAAAATAAATAATAAAATTCTGTAATTGAGAAAATAATTAGCAGATGAACAGATAATAAAAACACGCATGTGGTAGCTCATATATAATGCTGTGACACTATAGTTTCTCCTTTTGGACAGAGCTGTGTGTTGTCATCATCTAGTATATCTACCTTGTTTTCTAGGTTTTGTAATTCTGTGATTTCAGTATGATGAAAAGTAACCTATTGTTAGTGTTTTATATCCTCAAATGTTCAAACTGGAACCTGAAAATGAAAAGACACGATGGTGCTGCTGGAAGACAGTGAGTAATACTTGAATCGAGCACACTGCAGTAGTGGGTTTTTTATTTACCAGCACCGGGGGCGGAGTCACTGTCTAGTCATAGATGTGGGCGGGGTTTTTTGCTGCGATCACACCTCGCCGGTGTCCATATATGGTTCCTGACGTCACGCGCCGGAGGTCCCATTCACATAAAACTGATCGGCCGGAATCCCCTTGGAGGACATGTAGGCACAGAAGCGCACGGGACTCCTCGCTCGCCCGTATCCGACGTTTAGGAGTACTCCAGTTTATTCTTTAGGCAATAATAACAACTCCTAGGCGTCAAAATGAAAATCTCCAGCATAGACTGCCGGCGTCTGAGGAAAATCATCAGGAAGGAGTACGGGAGTTGCCTTATTGTGGATTGCCGACCTTATTTCTCCTTCACGAACTCCAATATCAAAGGCTCTGTCAATGTCAATCTTAACTCAGTGGTGGTCCGGAGGTCTCGAGGAGGGCCGGTGCCTCTGCAGTTTGTCATCCCGGATGAGAGAGCTCTGTTTCGCCTTCGGGAGGGGAGCATATCGGCTATCGTAGCTCTGGATGACCGGACGTCCCACTGGCAAAAGCTGAAAAAGGACAGTGTAGCACAAATAGTAATAAACACTCTCTCACATCTAACAAGCGGGGCAAATATCTGTTTCCTGAAAGGTGAGAGCTTTGGGAAATTCAGCTGTTTTAATCTGTAGTCTATCTGTTTGCCAAGTTGTTTTTTGATTATTTAGACTATTCCCTCTATAAGAAAAATTGTAAAACAGACAACACAGCAGTATAAACACACTATTTCTCCTCCGAGAAACCTGTTTTGTTATTATGTATTGTAATCTTACAGCCTTGTTTTGGGATTAAATTTAAATTAGTTTCTCATTTCTGTGCCGCAAACTTAAAATGTAGTACACGTTTCTCTTCAATAGCCTCTTCATTTAAATCTTCATAAACTTCTGTCATTGGGGTAAAGAAATTATTCCTCTCGTCCGTCTCTATTTTTTGGACCAATTAAATAATTAACTAATCCCGGACACAGTTAAGGCTAAGTCATCTTTCTCTCACTATCCTTCTCGCCTGTGTTTTTCTCGCACTTCTTGGAGAGATAAATGTCCTGCGTGCGTCAACGGAGCGGATGAGTCAGTGCGGGAAGAACGCAGGCAAATTGGTGATGCGGGGACTTTCATTGATAAAATAAAACTAAATCTCATAAGAACCATTCTTTTAGGCAAATGAATCCATCGAGGTCGTGATAATGTATTGAAACACATCCATTTCCGTCTATCACCTTTGCGTCCTCAGGATGTCGCCCTAAAAGGATTACCGGTCCTTCAACTGCGGGCTCCTATAATTAATTACGCGCTTATAATCAGGTTATAAAGGTTATAATCCGGGGTTAAGGCTGTTTCATAAACGCTGCTATTTCACAAGATGTGTATTTGTGAGTGTGGAGAATTATTGTAAGCGTATTTATTACAGTACTCGTGTTTTTCCCCCTTCACTCAGGAGGATACGAGAACTTCCACTCTCAATACCCTGAACTTTGCACTGAGGTGAAAACCGTGGACCAGAGCGGAACTGAAACTGAGAAAAGAGCCAACAGCCACAGTGAGAAGCTTTCTCACCACAAACCAGATTACGATCAGGTATGGAAACACCCTTTTACAATACAACACCTCCCACTCTCTCACGCAGGGCACACATCCATGCCCTTTTTGTTTTATTTTTAACTTTATCTAAAAAAGGAAGAAAAAAACACTTCCAAGCCCTCCTGACATCAGAGACTTATATTTGGCATCAAACCATTTTCTCAACATATGTTTGATATTCTGTGACCTTCGCTGCTCCCCAGCCATCTCATATGTGGCTCACAAAAGGGGAGAGACCACTCCATGGTGCCCAGCTGACATCAGGACAGCTCACAGAGAAAAACACCCTTTCATCTCTGACCTTTCCTCTATCTTGTTCACTGCTCCGATAGAAAGCACAAGGCTGCCTCACAAGTGAAAGAACATGATTGTGTCTGCAGTTGACATATTGGGGGTTATTTTGCTTTAATGGTTTAAGTAATAGTAGAGATCTATTGTGCGCATCAGTCTGCGTTTTGTCTGCAGATGAATGTAATTTTCTGCTCTGCAGTTTACTGGGCTTACAGGTGCTTGGATGTTGTGGTTTGGACCGTGGGTGTGCTTACAGGGGTGCAGTGTTATAGCAGATGCATCAAGGTCTGGGGTCCAGTGTTTTGTCTTGGTCATGAAATCCCATTGTGTTACATATTCTAGTCTTTATCTACATGAACTCATGTCTCTTTTCACCTCTTTCCCTCCCTTCTTTGAACCTTCCCCATCTCAGGGTAAACCTGTAGAGATCCTGCCTTTCCTCTACCTCGGTAGTGCCTACCACGCCTCCAGACAGGACTATCTCAGCGACCTTCACATCACGGCCTTGCTCAATGTGTCACGCAGGGACCTGCAGCCGGCCAAGGGCCACTATGACTACAAGTGGATCCCAGTGGAGGACAGCCACATGGCCGACATCAGCTCCCACTTTCAGGAGGCCATAGAGTTTATTGGTGAGTTTATTTATATATATTTTGATTGACTATATTTGGACTGAGAGGCAGTTGCACTCAAACATTTGTGTCTGTGTATGACATCCAGAAAGCCCAAAGTTAGTGTAGGTGTTAGTGGATAGAGTTCACTCACTCAAAGTAGCCAGGCGGGAAAATAAATACACCACTGCCAATATAGAGTCTTTTCTAGGAATAACACCAGCCTCAGATTCTATGTATTTATAGTGCAACATCACCCCAAGGAGTCTTAAAAAACTACCCAAGCTGAGTCACCTATATATAGGCGTGTTTATTTTTGCATCGTCAAATAAGCCCCCTTTGTTGCTGCCTCTCACCTGCTGCCATTCACAAATACAGGGCTATAAGAACCCAGCTGTAATCAGTTTAACTTGATCGCCTGCCTTCAATCCCCCATCAGTATATCCAGCCAGTCTGCTTCCATTCAGGATTTGCTCACTTCCCCCGTCCTCCCTCTAACCTCCCTCCATTCCTCCCCCCTTCCTCCCCCGTCTTAACTTGAAAAAGACGCTCCCATGCCGTCATCGCCTCAACAGGCTTAATCTCAGAGGCTTACTGTGCCGGGTGTGGCCAGTCAGTGTGACAACTGGGTGAGCTGTTCGTGTTTAGTAATGGCCGGGTGGAGGAGGTTAGGGGGCTCACTGACACACACACACACACACACACACACAGATACCGTTGTTTATGATGGTTGGATAGTTGAAAAAAGCTTGCTGAATGACACACAATGAGAAAGCACAGTTGTCAGTTACTCACAGGTGGGAATCATTGATGGGCCCGAGGGCAGCAGGTAGGCTAATGTGTTACAGAGGAAGAGAGAATGTGTGGGAGAGGAGAGAGGTGCTGGATAACAGCAGCACTAGCAGCAAAAGATGTACACAATGTGCTGGTGGCTATTTATAGCCAGGCATAACCAAGGACAAAACTCACCCACAAGCAGCTTGGCTGACCAGTGTTGGGTGGCTGCTATTGTTGTTATTGTGCATTGTTTGGGGTATGCTAGCCTACATTTAGGGTGTCTTTGCGTAACCCCATCTATTATTACATAAGGCCTAAAATTGATCCCAGGGCAGGTTTAGCCTACTTTCAGCAAGGTCCTCCAAAATTCATCAACCATGCCAGGTGATTAGAAATTCCGGGTGCACAAATCCTCACTGAGCTGCAGCCGCTACCCAAATGGAAATCAATTACCAATCAGAAACTCTGACTGAACTGGTGGCTGATGTACAGTCAAGAAGGAGATAATAAATATTATTGATGTCCTGGATGAGAGCAGCTGCCGAAGCGTGTCATGACATCTCCAGCCAATGAGGGCGCATCACTTGAGGATGGTCATTAAAACACCCACTGTCACTGTCACTCCTTTTTTTCACCCCTCTACCCCCTCTCGCTGCATCCTCCACTCCAGATGGGAAGTTCATGATTCATTCATGCAGCGTATCGAGGATCAGAGCTGTCAGAAATCATCATTGTTCCCCTTGCAGTGGCTCTCGGGGGCAGACAGAAGTGGCCCTCAGTGTTTCTATTTCATAGAAAGAGAGAAGCACATGTGTAGGTGGGAGTAAGCGCCTGTAGGTAGATCAAACTTTAAAGAGACAGACAGAAATGGAGACGTGTAGGTGTTTGCAGTAGTTCTAAGAATGAAACCAAATCTTGAAATGTGTCATGAGCGACACTTATACAGATGACAGGGAGTAGATTTTTGTGTGGGCATTAGAACATACAGATAAGTGTGGAGGAGTGCTGCAGCTCTAAATTAAAACACACATCTCTGTGCCACAGTGAACTCTGCAGCAGCACCCACAGCAGTGTAGGAGAAAGAAAGTCTCATGTACAGCTGCACTCTGTGACTCAGACAAACCTCACAAGTGTGGCTTCGTGAGACTGCTACACTGTAGGATGTCTGTACATTTCTGTGTACTGACAAGGGCGATGTTCATGTTTATCCATAAGATCCTGCTGCTGATGTGTTTGGGTGTGCGTGTTGGGGAGAGAAAGATACTAGATGTGCAGAAGAGTGTTTGCATTAATAAGTGAGTGGGAGTAAGGGCTGGGAAATCATTATACAGTTAAAATGTGATTTTTCATTTAATATTACTCACTGTTTAAAACCTCCTGTTGATTTATTGTAACCTCTCAACCACATAACTTAACCTTAAAAAGTGTCAATTAGTACAGACACATATGAACATTAATGGTCAAATAGATGTTTGAGTTTGTGGAACAGTGTTGCTGATGATGACAGAAAGAAAAAATGTGTCCCCATCTCACAACAGACAATTAATGTTGATCTGTCCCCTTTGTCTTCTTGTTTCAGATCACGTGAAACAATCAGGAGGAAAGGTCCTGGTCCACTGCGAAGCAGGCATCTCACGCTCACCTACCATCTGCATGGCCTACATCATGAGGACACAGCAGCTGCGGCTGGACGCAGCCTTCGACATCATCAAGCAGCGTCGGGCAGTCATCTCTCCCAACTTCAGTTTCATGGGTCAGCTGCTGCAGTTTGAGTCAGAGGTCCTCTCCACGGCCCCGGCTCATGCAGCCACACCTGAACCGGCCACACCCTGCGCCCCGGAGTCCGCCTCCTTTTTTGCCAACGACTTCACCACCACCTTCAACACCAAAAACTTTGAGCCATCTGTGTTCACCCTCCCTACCTCTTGCCTGCAGGCCCCGGTCCACCACCAATTCAAACTGAGCCCAATAACTGCACTGCCTTAAAATGAACTGTGACTGCTTGTAGTCTTACTTGAAAAAAATAAAAAATAATGCTGTCTGTGTGCCTGGTGTTGAAACCAGCAGAGCATAGACTGGATATCAGCAAGAGAAATGGAGAAGAGTTAAGATAATAGAAAACTGCCCATTGCCACATGACATCCATGGGCTGTAGACGATGACGCTGTCTTCTGAACTGCAATGATAAAACACAGCACAGTAATAAACTGCAATATATACATGCCTTAGGTTGATATTGTGATTTATTTGCCTATTCACAAATACAGTCAGGCATTTAAACCTAATTTATTTGAAAATTACAGTCTGTCTGTTTTTTTTTTCAATAATGTGGATGTTAAAGTGTTTAATAAATGTTTTCAACACAAAATAAAATTGTTGTCACAAAATCATTGTTGTTATCATCGTAATTTTTGCTTCCATAAGTGAGAAGTCAAATTAGATTTTTCAAAGAAGTTACTGCATGCCTGTCTCTGCAAAAAGCAACTTTTAGTCTATATCCTTTAAGGACAGGCGTAAACACTACAGGAGGAGCAACAGTGACACCTGCAGTGACTGAGTTGGCCTCTACGAGCAGACTTCGATCAGCAGCATTGCTTTCATTCATAGTCATGCAGCATATTTCAGTATTCTTGGTCATCAGGTCAGTGTCTAAATATGATCCAAACTATTCATAAACAGTATCAGCTGGGTAAAGCAACCACAGATACAACGTGTAAGTCGAAATGCCCATTAAAACAGAATGACATTAAATTTCCAAACATATAAATGTAATGAACCATATTGTTTAGCAGCCATCAGTAAGCAACAGCCTTTGTCCTTTGACATGTTGAATTTCCACTTGAGTTCAGTTTTCGCTATCGACTCCGGTCTGTCTTTGGCGCCTAGAAGACAGGCAACCAGACATTACCAACTATACAAATAGGGGGGTAACTATATAGAAAATATGTTGTCTACTTGTCTACGTGCAGATACATAGTGGTCAAAGAGTTGACTTAATTTTTCAGTCGTTATATGTTTTCTTCGTTGTCAAAATACTGTCAACTCCATTTCACTCTAACACCTAATTTAATATAAATTCACTGCTACAACCCTGTTTTCACACAATGGTATGATCCGCTCTATCCCGCCCCCGCCGCCATTTTCCATGTTATTCTCTTATGCTACAGTGTTTCACCAATTTTGAATGCGGCAATTTCTAATATTTTGTTAAGTTTGGGTTTCCAAATTCCCTACTTCTCCAGTTAAGTGGAGGAGGGGAGCTTATCTCCAAATTCAGCCAAGGAGACTCCTTGCTTAGACAGCCATGTACATCAAACAGGTAAGCTAACGCCACCAGACTTGTGCATGTTGCCGAGTCTCATTGGCCTAACGATAAGTATGCTATCTTAACGTTATTACACTTAATGTCTATATACGGAATGCCTGGATTTTATACGCGGTCTAGTATTACTTTGACTGCAGAGCTAAGCAAAAACTCCTGAAACTGATATAGCTCGCTTTGTAATGCTAGGTCTTACTGGATTAATCCTGTAGTGGATAGCTCGCCCTCCTTCCCGGGATGCTAAGCTAACTCTACGCGGCTAACGTTAGTCTAGCGGATTTCTCGTTTTCTTTCCACGGATATTGAACAATATCACACCTGCGCCTGTTTTCATCATATGTAAATACGAGCTTTGATGGTAATGCAGTTGCCAAAATGGGGATCTATCGTCTCATGCAATTTCGTTAACGTCCTGAAGAATAATTGTCCCAAAACGTTACAGTAGCCGATAGTCAAGGGCCTTTTGGGAGACGTTCTCCGCTTAAGATGCACTGGATGCTGCGTTTGCACACATGATGTACAGCTTGAGTATAGTTCGTATAATGGTGCTGAGGTGGTAATGTTTTTGGATTCACGTATTGTTCTCGGCCTTCCAACTATATGTGTGGTTTATGTTATAAACTGAGTAGGAGGATGTTTGATCACTGTGTGCTCATGTTGGTCTCTGGGTTCTTGTGCAGGTCATTATCCAGGGGTTCCGAAGTTACAGGGACCAGACGGTGGTAGACCCGTTTAGTCCAAAACACAATGTCATCGGTGAGTATGTGCTCACCCCAGCGTTTCATTCATGCCTTTTTTGTTCTGTTGTAGTTGTAATAATAAGTGGATCTAAGGGAATATACTCTGAATGATTGCACCTATGTAAGTTGCCTGACCAATACTCAAGACTTGTCTCATCCAGGTGTGTCAACATTTGCTGGCATCTCCTTATTTTGTTTGTTTTTTTTCTTTCTTTCTCAGTTGGAAGAAATGGGTCAGGAAAAAGTAACTTTTTCTATGGTATGTGAGCTTCAAATAATTTTAGCATTCAGCATTTTTTTCTTTTGGTATAATTATTTCTTGTTCTCTAAAGCTCTGTTTTTTTCTTTTTTGTTTTGTTAATTTTAGCCATCCAGTTTGTGCTCAGTGATGAGTTCAGTCACCTGCGACCTGAACAGCGCTTGGCCTTGCTCCATGTGAGTTAATGAAATTGTCAGACACGTTACAGATCCCAGCTTCTCTGACACAGTGATTGTGTGGAAATGTGTTGTTAAACATGCTTATGTGGACAAAAGCTTGTGTAACTCCTTAATAACTGGTGAATCACAAAGGTATTTATAGGATTAGTTTTATTTTAGTTATAATATAAGTTTGTATGTGTAGGAGATTGAAGCACAGTGGGTAAGTGTTAGTAACTGTAAACATTTAATTATTGTGCTAATGTTGTATTTTCTCCCCGTTTGCTTTAGGAAGGAACTGGTCCTCGTGTCATTTCAGCTTTTGTGGAGATTATATTTGACAACTCTGACAACCGACTGCCGGTAGGAATGGCAAACATTTCATATTGATCCTATTACTGTAACTGCAGTCATACTGATTGATTCTTTCCTACTTTCAGTAAGTGTCTCAAATGTTTCTGTGTTTGCTCAGTGTGTATGTGGGGCTACTTGTTTTTTATTAAAAATGATAATGTTATCTTATGTTATGTAATGTAACCTTATTATGACTGTTGAAGCCATTTTAGAGGGAAAAGGTTACCTGTACATTAGTGTGCCATTTGGGTTAGCCAGTGCAAGCCTAAATGTTATATAGCCAAATTAATTAATTACAGGTGATTTTGAATGATGATGATGATGCTCAAGTGTAAATAACACTTTTATGTAAATAATTATACTGACTCATTATCAGCATTAAAAAACATTTAATATAACCCACTTTCTCTTATCATTTGGACCAAGACTATCCAAAAATACATATTAAACATAATCTGTACATGCGGCAATTTACGAGATAATGCACCATTGTGTAAATCAACCACAGCACCCAAAGTCCAGATAGCCAGTGGAAATAATTCATTATCACTTTATTATGTCTTTCCGTTCATATTGACCTGTCTCCATAAATTGCTGACAACTGCTCTGTCCATTGTGGTCACACTGCCTCCAGTACACACAGTGCTTATTATTCTGATGATGAAGGCCGGATGTTTGCACCACTCTAGCGATCCCTAGATTGCTTTTAACTGGGTGTGAAACTGTAATCATGCAGCCTGATAATACTGTGACATAACCAGGCAATTCTATGTGTGATTCTTCTCTTGACCAGCAGTGAATTTCTTTCTCTCCAGATCGACAAAGAGGAAGTCTCCCTTCGCCGCGTCATTGGTGCAAAGAAGGACCAGTACTTCCTAGACAAGAAAATGGTGACGTAAGTATCGCTGTGGGTCAACTGTCCATGTAATCACAGGAAATAACAACTTTGTGAATCCATGTAATCACTTGTTTGATGATGTCTGTGATTGTTGCAGTAAAAATGATGTCATGAACCTTCTGGAGAGTGCCGGCTTCTCCCGCAGTAACCCCTACTACATTGTCAAGCAGGGAAAGGTGAGAAACGATAAGTGTTGCTTATTTTTTAGTGTTGTGTAATGAATTGCTGTATTTAAGCAGTTCTATATCAAGAGGGATGACTTTTGATGGCTGTCTTGGCTTGTTTTTGTAAAATCATAACCCAACGATTGAAATTTTATTATTTAGTTAAATATGAACTTGTTATCTGCATATAAACAGGAAGGATAACGTAGCTCTACATTGAACAGCAGGGTATTTCCATCTCACATGTTTTTCCAACCTCTTTTGTAGATCAACCAAATGGCTACAGCACCTGACTCCCAGCGTCTGAAGCTTCTGAGAGAGGTGGCAGGGACCAGGGTGTATGATGAGCGCAAGGAGGAGAGTATTTCTCTCATGAAGGAGACTGGTAAGGGCCTCATAACATAATATTATTAACAACAACAGCACCAGCGTCTTCTTCGTCTTCATTATTATTACCCTTTGAATTGACACACATGTCAGAATGTGACTGTGCCAAATTATTGTGCTCTTACTAGTGGTTTACATTAAAACATAACAAAAACAAGCTGATGTTTGTCTGTGTTTCTCAGAGGGGAAGAGAGAGAAGATCAATGAGCTGTTGAAGTACATTGAGGAGCGTCTGCACACCCTGGAGGACGAGAAGGAGGAGTTGGCTCAGTACCAGAAGTGGGACAAGATGAGAAGAGCCCTAGAGTACACTATTTACAACCAGGAGCTGAATGAAACCCGCGCCAAACTGGATGAGGTAACAAACACAAGAAAGCACACCACAAAGTTTAACATACAAATATGTTAAACTTTGTGGTTGGTGGGAAATGATCAATACCCACCATTCTGCATATTACATATGCATTAAATAAGTAATATAATATACATTTTTTACTTGTTACAAGGATATAGCTTTGTTTGAATACAAATGAAGGAAAGAATGGACCTGTGTGTGTGTGTGTGTGTGTGTGTGTGTGTGTTTGTGTGTGGCTTTTTTCTAGCTGTCCACCAAAAGAGAAACCTGCGGAGACAAATCCAGGCAGCTGCGTGATGCTCAGCAAGATGCTCGAGACAAAGTAGAGGTAAAGAATTCCTCCTTACCACAGAAATACGAATACAAATAATATATTTATAGTGCCCAGCACAACACTATCTCTAACAAGGGGTCAGAATATTTAAAGAATTATCCAAACTCAAGTGGAAAAATTTTAGATCAGTGTTTTGAGTTCAGTAAATGAACTGGGGAACATTTGTCTTCAAAAGTCGCAACTTTCTTGTAAGGGTGCAGCAGCCAGTTCAAAACAGGGCATGCCAAACTGTGGCTGAGGGGGTGAGTTAATTTTAGAAGGGGCATTACAGCCATACTCCGGGGCATCCATGGCACTGGCTGTTTGGCTCTGCTTGTGGATCACAATGCCACTATAGGGATTTTTCAGGATGTGATTTTGAGGAGAGATGATTTAGTGATGTCAGTGAACTTTAATCCATCCCTCATCTGACCAGTAAAACTTTAGAAACCAAGTAACAGAATAAAGAAACTAGTTTTGCATAATATAATACAGCTTTTTGTCACCACATCCTTTGTAAGCAGGCTATCTGTGTCTGCAAAAGTAACATTTATGAAACCTCTAACATTAAGTAACTAATACTCTTCTGACAATGTTTGGTAATACAACTTCAGCTGATCTCTGAAGAGGAAGTTAGTTGTTGTATTTTGAATTAAATCTCACAGCCTGTGTCTTTGTTTTGGCTCCCTTCCTGTAGGAGACTGAGCGTGTTGTGCGAGAGCTGAAGTCCAAGATCTCTGCCATGAAGGAGGAGAGAGAGCAGCTTTCGGCTGAGCGCCAGGAGCAGATCAAGCAGAGGACCAAACTTGAGTTGAAGGCCAAGGACCTGCAGGACGAGCTGGCAGGCAACAGCGAACAGAGGGTACGGAAGCCTCCCATCTGCGTCACTCTGCACACGTGATGCTGCACCAGCAACACATCACTCTCCCCCTCCCCTGCACCATCACTGTCTGTTGAGATGGATGGTTGTCTTTTTCTCCTTTCACCCACTCTGCTCACCCCTGTTACTAGCTGGAAAGAGGGCCTTCCTAAGAACCGCAACCAGTTCTTGACCATCACAATGTTACTGTACTACTGTAATACTGTAATACTGTTAATTCAGTATGTGGATTTAAAGTCACTGATCAGTAATAGTAGACTATAAAATGTTTAAAAAGAGAAATGGGACGTCTAAAGCGGTTGCCAGTTTTAATCTTTTCAACAGGAATAAAAAATCTAAATGTTTTGTGTTTTTCAGTAAAATGAACACAATAATGGCAAATTAACCATCTAAAACTAATAAATCATTCGTTTACAGAATTATACTAATGATTTTTTTTCAGTTGATTAACTTTTATTCATCAACTCAAAAAGCAGTGGTACAGAGTTGCTGCTTCTAGTGCTGAGTCTGTCGGTAGAAAGTTTGCTGGGGTGAACTGAGAAATGGAGGAAGCACCAGCTTGTGCATCAGATTCTTTGCCATCAGCGCCACTATACATCATTCCTGGCATGAGGTTGTGTGTACAGAGCTGGCATGGATCACTCTCCGTATGGCCTTGTGTTGAGTGTGTGTTTGTGCGCACGTGTGAGTATGAAGACGATAGTCATACATAACGGCTTTACTGGCTCAGTCTGTGTGTTAACCGTGATGGGTCCCAGGCTGCATGCTGGCTGTTGGTTGGATTAAGCCCACCTGGCGATGGCTGGCACAGCATCAGCCAAAAGTTATTGGAGCAAAATGAAAAGCAAGGGAAGCAGAACTGCGTCACTAGCTGCTGATGGTTCAGATTTAAGATATCCATAACACACGAGGGAAAGATGCTTTAATACCTGCAGGAGGGCAACCTACCAACACCACCCACATAGGAAAAATCAGTTGTCGCTGGGCAGATCTGGTGTTGGGGAGATCCAGGTGAAAGCTAAGCTAATAACACTGATGAAGTCAAAGGTAGTTTTTACATTCTGACACAACGGAGGCAGGGATTTTTCAGAATGGGTTTTCTCTTCATGGGGAACATATTTTCACCTTTTCCTTAGCTCAGCATGGGCTGCATGTTCTACTGTTTACAACATGTTTTTGCTTTCTTTCGTGGACTTTCATGTGTTCACATGAAACAGCAATCGTCCAACGTAGCTTGAAGCTTCCCTGCAGTAACCAATTTTTCTCCAGTTATGATAATGGTTTAGAAGCAGCACCAACTGTATTGATGGAAATTGTTATTGTTTTACATGACAGTGTTTTTTCATATAATTTTAAAATGGAGTAAATACACAAATCTACAAAAAATCTTTATTTTCTGAATTTGTGTCTGTCCTGCACCATAAAAATGCTTGATTTATGGGGTTTCTGTTCTCAGCTTTTGCAGTAATCATTTTCATACAGTAATTGAGAATTAATGTGTAATCTAATCTGCATAGAATATGATTTGTTGGACTGATGTAAATAACTTTGTACTACTCAAACATATAGATATTAGATATGGATCTAAAAATTAAAAAAACAGTATGTATTATTCAAAACTATTTTTCCAATGTCTGTTTGGCCACAACTGAACCACTTTGCCCACATTCAAGTTCTCTTCTTGTTTGCCCATCCTCATCTCTAAGTTCCACATTTTGAAGACTGGTTGTTATATTACCTGCTCTCGCTCTTTCAGAAACGGCTGCTGAAGGAGCGTCAGAAGCTGCTGGAGAAAATTGAGGAGAAGCAAAAGGAGCTTCAGGAGACTGAGCCTAAATTCAACATGGTGAAGGAAAAGGAGGAGCGGGGTATATCCAGGTAGGGGTGACTCATTCTCAGCCACAGTCCCTTGAACAGCTGGGGACCAGGTATAACTCGATGAGTCAGTCGTCACATTGTGAATGCAATTTGATTGAGAGCTCAAGAGGTGGATGCACATGAGATATTTGTAGATTCTCCCACAAACTACTTTGATGTAGACGATCAAAGCAACATGATCAAGGCACATGTGTAGAGACCTGAGGAACTGGCAACTGTGACTGGCAAGGTTAACGGTATATTCTCATGTATGAGAATATATGAATAGCATCAAGACTTTCTGTGGTGTGACTGCTTATGTGAACTCTTGATTGAGCTTTAACATTTTGTAACTCCCTCTGTGGTTGTAACTTTTTCCAGACTGGCGCAGGCTACGCAAGAGAGGACAGACTTGTACGCCAAGCAGGGCCGTGGCAGCCAGTTCACCTCCAAGGAGGAGAGGGACAAGTGGATTAAGAAGGAGCTGAAGTCTCTTGACCAGGCCATCAATGATAAAAAGAGGCAGATCGCAGCCATCCACAAAGATCTGGAGGATACTGAGACCAACAAGGAGAAGAACCTTGAGCAGTACAATGTAAGACAGCCCAAAACTACCTCTCCAGCTCTAAGTGAGAATGCTGTGGAATAAAAGGAGTAGTCCAGTATTCAGACACATTTTTAGGATCTGTTTTAGAGGGAGTTACAGTTTAAGAATGGGGACCTACAGTAGCTCTGGGTTTTGTGGCTCATCAGATGTGTTTAAAGCTAAATAAGTGGAAAGACCCATTTTTCTCATTGTCATTGCTACGTTGCTGTGGTGGTTTTTAACTCACATTGTGTCGATTTAGTAAATATTTGATTTAAAGTAATTCCAAGTAATTTAAATGCTACTGTGATGCCATGTAATGCCATTGAAAGCGTTCTGCAGACTGCTGCGTGTGTCTGACCCACTTTCAACTTGTCTTTATAGAAACTTGATCAGGACTTAAACGAGGTCAAGACCCGGGTTGAGGAACTGGACAAAAAGTATTATGAAGTGAAGAACAGGAAAGATGAGCTGCAGAGCGAAAGAAAGTAAGAACCTTTTCTCTCCCTCTGACCTTCTTTTTGACCTCACATATTGGACTTGGTTTAATTTAAAGGGCAGCCTTTGCTCGTGCTCGTGCTCATTTTGAAATATATACCATCACTTGATTTTAGATGAATCTTTACATGACTCATGCCTGCATTAGGATTGTTAGGTTGAATTGTTTACCCTTTCTTTAAGCCAGTATTTTCTATTTCTGCTTGGCAACCTTTAGTTACATACCAGTGTATTGTCTGCTTTGAATGTCACGGGGCCTTCTGTTCACTTAAACAATAAGGTTTATTTATATAACAGAGGATGATGCCACAGGCTTCTGCTGCCAGACACCTATTTTGCGTTTTAAAAGGTCCTTCAGGGCGGATGAATCGTGTTATGGGTTGTCGGTGAAAATCTAGTCAAGACAGCTGCTTCTCTGCTTGTTGAAACACAACAAATGGAGCTTTTCCTTTCAAGTCACTATTAATGAAATGACACACTCAAGCCAAAACATGTTTTTTTTTATTCATTTTAAATTTTGAAAGGAGAAGTTAGGATTTTTAAAATTGAAATTTAAATCAGTAACAGGCCCTTCTTAACATCACTAAATGAACTGTTTGATATTGACTGGATCATGCGCCGTCCAGTTCACTGTGATCCTATTGTTGAGGGGTGGTGGGTGAAAAGGCAGCATAATGACGTGCAGAACTCACAGCTGCCAGTCTTTAGTAGTGAATGATCTAAAAATATGAATATGTGGCAAACATTACCATAATGGAGATGAGAGGGAGTGTGTTTTGGCTGTTCTGTTGTTTTTCATTATTTAAATTTGACTAATTAGCAAGAATTAATCAAACAAAGGTTTCACCTGAGAATAACTGCAAATAAAAAATAGTTTTGCTAATAATTGTTATTTGTACTTGTGGACAAATGCTTATGCCTTTCAAATTGTTATGTATCTTCTATTTTTCTGGAGACTTCATTTATGAAGTAGCCTGAGTTTATCTTTCTTGTAGGATGTTTATATTTATCCATAAATCATTTACATCAAAAAGATCTCAGACCTAAAACAATTGGGCAGTTTCCTGGTTTTGTGTTGTTTTTCATCTCCACCAGTGAATGGCTTGTTTTTCTGTGAGTATCATGGCTGCAGTTTGGTTCTGGTCTCTCTTGTGACATAAGTGTAACAGTGTGTGATTATCTGTGACTGTCCAGCTACCTGTGGCGTGAGGAGAACGCAGAGCAGCAGGCTCTGGCAGCCAAACGAGAGGACCTGGAGAAGAAACAGCAGCTCCTTCGAGCAGCCACTGGCAAGGTTCGTGTCTCTGGACATGACTGCATAATCATTGACTTGCATAATGCAGCCACAGGATACCGCAGGCTTTCGTCTGGACACAAGTGAAAGAAGTGTGTGTGTCTGTCTGAGTGCGTCTGAGTGCATTGGATATGGAAATTCCTTTTCCAAGGACTGAAATTCATGACAAATTTAGGGTGCACACCTATTTGCCTCCATTTTTCCCAGGGTAACACAGCTAGAGGCTGAACTGCCATACGGCATGTCTATTAAACCTGTCTATTCACACATGCACTCGCTTGCTGAACTGTACTGGGAGAGAGGAAATGGACAAGTAAAACTAAATCAAATCCAAAGTGAAAAAGTGCCGTGCTCTCCGAATGAGTCCACCTGAACATTGGAAAGGACTCACTTTGTGACTCAGCCAGTTGTCAGGATAGGTATATCAAATGGAATCATTCATTTGCCTCGCTACTGGCACCTTATCATAGCTAGCTAAATTTACATATGACTCACTCCTCTTTGGCCCATCCACTAACTGCCAGTCGTTTCTTCTGGGCAAATACATCAATCAAATATCACTTCTGAATAATGTCTGCTGAGATGAAAGGAGGCTGTTTGTGGCTTCATGGACAAATATCCTGTGTTTATTTTGCTTTCATGGGCCTGACTGACTCATCCTGTCTCCAGCCTTTGATGGACTCTATCTAGCCTCTCTCTCATTTTTTATTTATTTATGTGTACGCTTTATCCTTATTACTGTGTTCTCATTAAAACTGCTGATTTTCCATTAAATCACAAAAGCACTTTCCCTCTGACTTGAATTGGAAGGTGGTGGACGGTTTTTCAACCCCTCTCACTATATACATAATTATATGACTTAATTTCCAATGTTAAGTATTAATGGTTGATTTTTAGGATCAAATTCTCAATTTTGAATTTAAGTCAGATTCATCAGTCCTTATTTTTCTCCTATGGTCCTCCAGGCTATTCTGAACGGCATTGACAGTATCAACAAAGTCCTTGAGCATTTCCGTCGGAAGGGCATCAACCAGCATGTCATCAATGGTTACCACGGCATCGTCATGAATAACTTTGAGTGTGAGCCTGCCTTTTACACTTGTGTGGAAGTGACTGCTGGTACCAGGTGAGTGCTGCTTTTTTACTCATGCCTTAAGTTGTTTTCAATGAAAATGTCACCACCAAACATTTATTATGGGTCTGAAAGCTTTGCAGCAAAACAATACTGGTTCCACTTCCTGCATGCTAATATGAGTATGTCCTTTGGATTAAAGATTCAGGGTGTTGCATGTGCTAGATGAGAAACCAACAAGTATTCATTGTGTTCAAAATAGTATGTTACGTTTATCTTTATGGGTATTGTATTATTTTTTTATCTGTATCTTGAACACTGATTTGAATTTTAGCAGGAAATCAAAAACATTGATTTTCATTACACGAAAATCTGCAAATATTTTGTACAGTCACAGACAAACAGACTTTGGTCTTTTGTTTACAGCAAAGCAGCATTGATTTGCACTTCTAGGGACAATGTGATACACCCATCCACTCTATATGTCTTTATTTTCCTCTTATTTCTTGTTGTTAGTTGGTGTGTTTACCTGCCTACTTTCATGTTTTCCAGGCTGTTCTACCACATTGTGGAGACTGATGAAGTCAGCACCAAAATACTAATGGAGTTCAACAAAATGAACCTGCCTGGGGAAGTCACATTCCTGCCACTGAGCAAGCTTGACGTCAGGGACACTGCATACCCAGAGACCAATGTAAGGAACATACATAAAATGCATCTGAAACTTTTGTAGGTAGTGGATTTACACCCTGACATCAAATGGGTATAACTAACTGTGGGACATTTACAATTAAAAACTCTATTTGTGTATAAAACATACTTGTTTTTTTACACTGATGTGCTATATAACATGTTATAATATATTCTATTGTCATGCATCATATGATCTGTTTTTGTACTGTTGATGAGGTGTGTAGTATGGCACTGTGTTAATGCCACTGTGTTTTTGCCCCATAAGGACGCTATTCCCATGATCAGCAAGCTGCGCTACAGCTCTAACTTTGACAAGGCCTTCAAGCACGTGTTTGGGAAGACCCTAATTTGTCGCAGCATGGAAGTTTCCACCCAGCTGGCCAGAGCTTTCACCATGGACTGTATAACACTAGAGGGTATGTTGACTTGTGATATACAGTACAGTATATGCCACTACCACAATGAAGCTAAAAAACAGAAAAGAAGGAGAAGAAACAAAAGATATCTGTCTGTAGGTTTATCAATTCATAGCCTGGTACCAGACCACCTGATGATTGTTATCTTTGGTTCCTCAAGTTCATTTTATGTTTAGATCAGCAGTGATTTTGGTACCTTGGTTTTTGCAGCCCTTGTCAGGAAAAGTACCCAATACTTCAGTTTGTGAAGTGTAAAACCTCTTGTCCATTGGGCACAATGGATCCCTTCAGTTCAGTATATTGTGTTGTGACCTCCTAGGTGACCAGGTGAGCCACCGTGGAGCTCTGACAGGAGGCTACTACGACACCAGAAAGTCTCGTCTGGAGCTGCAGAAAGACATGAGGAAGGCTGAGGAGGAGCTTGGTGAGCTGGAGGCTAAGCTCAACGAGAACTTGCGCAGGAACATCGAACATATCCTTTTTATTCAAACATTTAATGTTTTGGTTCTGCCTGCCTTTATGGCCAGCTATGCTGCAGACATCTTTGCAGCGTTAATGAAAACCTATGGGGGACATTTTGCTGTAGATTGGAAAGGTCTTACTCTTTCTCTTTCTGATGGCTGAGTTTGGGACCAGTTTACTCAATCGTGAGTCACGCATTTCTTTTAAAAGCTTCAACAAATAATCACCAGATCAGAGAGCATTTCCCCCCTCATGAGATATATCGATGTGTGAAATGTGTTGAGTCATATACCATTACCAGACAGTTATGATGTCAGTGGTCATCCCATGGGGTAAACAGGAAGTACATTAACCTTTTATTTAAGTCGAGACGTCATCACCTTTTCAAATGTTATGATATTTATTAACTTTGGATTTAATCAGAAATTAGCTTCTCATCCTCATATGACAGTTCAAGTAAGGTGTTTTGCTTTCACGATATACCTTTTTTGTACTAAATCATGAGGGGGGGTTTTTCTCTTCCAAATTTGTTTTCCCCTTGACATATTTAAAATTGCATATTTAATTATATTTTATGGACAGCAGGCTGCACACAGCAAGCTTAAGTTTGGTGCCTGGAGTACAATGAAATTAAACAGCATGTGTGATAAACTGTAGGCACTTGTGATATTGGCACTCTGTGCGCAGCCTTGGAGAAACGGAGGAGGACGTATCATTGGCATGCGCAGTCAATATTTTATCATTAAGTGTGTTAGAAACTGACAAATATTCTAAAAGAGATGGCTGTCATTTCTTGTTAGAAACATCTTAATTCATAAGCCATTATGCAGTAAATACGAACCATTTCTCTTTAGGAACTCTATTGAAGACTTTATAACACCATTGAGTGCACCTCTCAGTCAGTTACACTGCAACAGAGTGGTATCACATGGCTAAGATTGTATTTTAAATGTGGATTAAATCCATCAGGGTTATGTAGCTACCTCCCCCAGCAGGAGGCCGACCTGGACAAAAGGAGAGGGTATAAGCAGGTCAAGACGGATTTGTGTGTGTGTGTGTGTGTGAGAGAGAGAGAGAGAGAGAGAGAGAGAGGTCATATCAGCCAGAGCCATGACTCACAGCTGGACAGCCCATGATGGCAAAACAGGAGGATCACATAGGATTTGTGTTTGCGTGTACGCTGTGTTTATGGATATGGTCACTTCTACCCAGGTATGATTATTTGTGTATTTGCATACCTGTGCGATCATGTGCAGCTTCTCACTCACAGTGACTGCTGTGTATGCAGGTTAATGTGTGCACCTGGTGATTGCGTATATGTGTGAGTAGGCAGGGGAAACGGGTGACTGATCCGATGACATGGCCCCTCGTCCTTCACTCTTGCAGCAATGAGTCAGAGAACGGATCAATTATTTAAAAGCCTCTTGTTGTTCACCCTCCACCTCTGCCCTGTCGATAAGCATGAGATTACACTGATGCACCTCACTCGTCCCTCCCGTTTTAAGGTGCTGTCTTCATTTTTCCACCAGCACCACACTGCAGTGGAATTACTAAGGTCATGCAAGAGTGCATTTGTGTTGTGACTGCTCATAACTGCTTCAACTCTCATCAACTTCGTTATGTGAAATGCACCATATTTGTATTATATTTGTCACTCTCTGTGTGTTCGTAATAGAGACTAATGAAGGTTTTCCTTTTTAATTATTTTTTCAGGACAGTTAAAAGAAAGTTACCTTAAGTTACTTAAACTATCTATTTTCTCCATCAGCTCTAAGCAGCTGGCAGGGCAGCCCTCTGACCTTCTGTAGTCCTTTTTGAATAAACAGACTGATTGACTTCAGTGTTTATTGAGTCCTGTTAAACCTCTAAGGCTCAGTGGAGTGTTGTAGTCGCAGAAAATCAATAACCCTGTCTGTTAAATTAGCCTAATGATGAGTATGTGCAGCTCTCTTTAATCCGCTGCCTTGATATCAATCATCACACAGTCTTCCCTTTGAGGCCAAGTCACTGAAAAACCCGAAAGCTTCCCTGTGACCTTTTGTTGCTAATGAGAGTAAAATCAACAAAATTATTTTTTTGGCTTTTGTTAACAATGCTTTTCTGTCCAGTTTCATACCAGGGGAGGGCAGCATGCATACACTACAGCAGTGTGCACTCACACACTACAAGGGAGTACAAGAAAGGTAATATGGACAGCTATAGATACTGGGTCACATCAAGTTGAGGAAAACTAAAACTTATGAAATGATAAAGCCGACTGGTCAATTCAGCTGAAAGGAACCATACTATACGAACATGTTCATGTCTTATAAACTTTGGGTTATGCCTCCTTAATTGCTGCCTCTACGCATTAACAACGAGATCGACCAGTTGATGAACCAGATGCAGCAGATTGAGACACAGCAGAGGAAGTTTAAGGCCTCTAGGGACAGTATTCTGTCAGAGATGAAGATGCTGAAGGAGAAGAGGCAGCAGTCAGAGAAGACATTCATGCCCAAGGTGATCATATACTGATGGTGTCACAATGTCATCATTTAAGGTCTCTTAGACCTGTCTGGTCTAAAAACATCGTATGATCTTTGACTGAACTTCAGACTGTTCCCGCTGCACTCATATCTGACTCTTTCTCCTTCTTCTTCCTCTCCAGCAACGCAGTCTCCAAAGTCTGGAGGCCAGTCTCCATGCCATGGAGTCCACCAGGGAGTCCCTGAAAGCAGAATTGGGTACAGATCTGCTCTCTCAGCTCAGCCTGGAGGACCAGAGGCGTGTCGATGACCTCAACGATGAGATTCGTCAACTCCAGCAGGTCAGCAGGACCATTAGACAGAAACATCAGTTCTACTTTCATACACAGTGTTTACATTACGTGGCATAGTTTGTCACACCATGGACTAGCTGACAGTTGCAGGGATTTCTCTCCCTGGCACATTTCAGTTGGGAAGAAAAGTGAAAATGATTTTTATAGTGAGGTTGTTGAGTGCAGTGAGATACTGCTGAATGAATCAGCTCCTGAACATTAGTCCAACTTCAAAACTTTTTTTGGTTGGTAGTAGTATTGTTATATATAATATTGTCATATTATGGCTTTCACCACCTGCTTGCACAGTTTAAATACACATCTATATTATTTATATATTCATTCATTCATTTATATCTTCATACATTATTTTTTTATATTCTAATAAATATTTTCAGCACATTTTTTAGTTTGCTTGTTTAGATATATACTCCTATTTTTTAGTTTTATTATATTAAGATATTTTTTATTAAGAAAAAAAATTTATTTGTTTTTATCAGTTTAAAAAATGTTCAACTATAACATTAATAACTACCATTTATAGATCAAAATAATTTAATTTAAAACTTTAATTCTCAGTAAATTGCAACATTTAATTTTAGTTCAGGTGTCCTGTAAGTTGTGAATTTAAAGGTTGAATCTCTTTTACATTCCCCCCCACAGTTTGTATCAGAAATCTGTAGAATGCACTTTAAAGCAGAAATACTGAATGCATGCAGGTCCCTTCTCCTGCCTATATGTAGCTCTACGCCTCTTACGTACACTTACGTATTGTTTTTTTATTTCCCCTCCCTCATCGCCTCCTGCTAGTGTATTCAGATGACCTGACTGAGGTGAGAGTAGCAGGCAGCAGCTGTGAGTGGGATGTTCCTGTGATCCAGTGTTGCCTCCTCTTTCTCTTTCACTGCCAGCTGCTCTCAGCTCTCACCTCAATGAACTCTCAGCCATTCCTGCTATTGTTGCGCAACTCCACCCCCGCAACATGGAGCCTTTCATGTACGGTTCTGCAGTGTTGGCGGGTTGTCAAATTATATTACTTGCAACATAACAGTTGGTGAGGAGTTATTGTTAGATCCCCATTTACGTGGACATAAGTGAATGCACAGACAGGGGTGTCGGTGTACTACTTTGGGGCAAAAACTGTACAACGACACACGTAGAAGATATTATTCAGGCTGCTTACACTCAGATTTTGGCAACAGTAATAACTAAGTGTATTTTGTATGTTGATCCCTCTATCCACCCACAGGACAACAGACAGTTGTTGAATGAGAGGATCAAGCTGGAGGGTATCATGACCAGAGTGGAAACATATCTCAACGAGAACCTACGAAAGCGCCTTGATCAAGTGGAGCAGGTACACTGTCCCTTTTAAACACACGTAGTGTAAGATTGATGTGTGAGCACTGCTTTGTTCTTTTATGTTATCATTACTTGCATAACTGGGAAGTTCAAGGTTTTTGTTTGCACTCGTTAGCTAATTCAATGTTATGTGCTGAAATTGTGTGATGTTGTAAATGGAGAGTCTTGGATTCATTGATGTCATCCATATAAGCGAAAGCGATGTGTGTATTTGTACAGCCCTCTCTTTTATTTTATTGTGGCCTCATTTTCATTGACACAGGAGCTAAACGAGCTGAGAGAGACTGAGGGCGGCACAGTGCTCACAGCCACAACATCTGAGCTGGACGGCATCAACAAACGCGTGAAAGAAACCTTGGCTCGATCAGAAGGTACGCATTGTGCTAAAGACGCAGCGCTGGGATGGTGATGGTGGTCTAAGGTTTAGAGAAGCTTGCTTGTAATCGGAAGGCGCACTGTTGAAAGTTCAATGATGGCTTAAACGGTTTCCCCAAGGGCCCCGAAATAAAAGACAAACGCCAGTTTTTCGATGTGAATATGTATCGTCGGCATAAAGGAAAATATTTGGATTCATTCATTTAAGCTCTTGAGCTCTCACAAGTTTAGTTTGCTTTGCTGCTGCAATTTAAACAATTGAGCACAGTGACTATAAATATACAGTCCTAATCACTATTTTGAGTCCATGTGATTTTGTTCTTAAGGTCTAGTCAGTGCATCATTGCGTGTCGTAGATCTGCATGAGCCAGACACAAAAACCAGTATCAGTGATATTTGATTGATGGTATTCAGAGCCAAATCGCTGGGCATCAAACAACTAACAAAACAAAACAAAACTTGTCACTGTTGTCTGGAATCTGCAGTCTTTACTGATGCATTATCTGTTGGGCACAAACTTTGCTGATCAAGAAAGAGTAGTCGTGTCCACGCTGGGTTGTTGCTGCCAGCAGATGGTGGGAACTGCTGTGATGTGTTTGACTCACAGTTTGGATAATATGTTGTTCCAGAGTCAGCCTGGCCACACAGTTGTATAAATGTTCTAGTGGTGCTCTGACTCAGATGAGGTTGATTTGAATGCAGTTGTCAGGAGGCACTTGTTCCTGAATAGCTTTAATTTACATGCATTCATATTTAATCTTTGCCAATATCTTATTTATGACTTATTATTTTCAAATAGGAATTACATTCACTCCTTTGTGCCAAACTCTTTGCATGTTAGTTTCTTTTGTCTCTCTTTTAACCAAGTGGGAGACCACATCACCACGTTTCTATAGTCTGTAACTGAAGGCTGTTCAGCAAAATTGAGAAAAGGGGTGGTGTATTCTTTACAGTCTCAGATGGGGACATGGGCTTGATATGCATGGATGTATTTCCACTGCACCACCCTTAGAGCCCCTCCAATGTCTTTCACAGACCTGGATTCTCTGATCGACAAGACAGAGGGGGAGATCAAGGACCACATAAAGAGCATGGAGCGCTGGAAGAACATTGAGAAGGAGCAGAATGACGCCATCAACCACGACACCAAGGAGCTGGAGAAGATGACCAACAGACAGGGCATGCTGCTCAAGAAGAAAGAGGAGTGCATGAAGAAGATCAGAGAGCTGGGCTCGCTGCCTCAGGAGGCCTTTGAGAAGTACCAGACCCTCACTCTCAAACAGGTACAAACACATGCAGAGCTTAATGATGATACATGATGATCTCATTTGTCTGTCAGGCAAAATCATGATTCAGAGGTGCTGACTTACAATGTTATTTGTATTACATTAGATGTTTTCCTTTACTTGACCCTTTTTGAAGAATTCAGTTTAAACTTTCAGTTTTTGAAGTCTGTCTTAAAACAATAGTCAGGTGCCCATAAGCACATTGCAATAGGGTTTGCTTACTGGTATAATTTCACCTGTTTTGTATGGGCCATTAAGAGATGCTTCCTAATGTGCTTTCAGTGGAACTGAAGTGGAAAGTAGAGGCAATATGCACAGGGACAAGTAAAACTTCAGCAGTCTATCTGAGACAAGTTAATAATTTACAGAGTTATTCTTATTTAATCTTATGACTTGTTATTTTTACTTTTTTTACTTATTTACTTTCAGCATTGTCAGTTAACAACATAACTTAAATACATTCTTTAATAAAGTTATTTGTTAAAGAAAGCAGCCTATTACCTTGGCATAAAAATGTGAGCACATATGTACATACATGTAAACGCAAAATTGACATATAATGAAAAATAACATAAATACCTTTTATAAAAGTTCTTATTCTGAATGTGCACGCAAACAGATGTCTGTTTCCCATCCAGCCAACCTGGAGCAACATTGGTATCTGTTTGTGAAAGTGCTTCTGCCAGCCTGCTGCATTAGTGCTGCAGTGTTGTCTTTTCTTTTTGCCCTGCATTGCTCCTCATCAAACATCTTAGGAAAATATCTTATATATCTAATATAATATATTTTTAATGCTGACAACTACTGCTACAGCTGTAAATGAGGTTAAAGAGGCTGGTGAGACTCAACCAAAACAGTGAACTTGCTTGTTGTAAAACCAAAACAGCGAGCTGAAAAACACTCAAACCTTATTAAGAAGCTGAGGGGAAACTGCAGGGGGTGATAATTGTCTGTGGGATTGTCACTACCAGTTTTTACATTACACATGGTCATTTGAGCAGTTGTTTATACAAAAGAAATGTGCAGCTCTGAGCCTCTTAAGTTGTTAGGTGCTCTGAAAGAAAATCATTTGTGTGCCAGACGTTTGAAAAGCGATTCCAGGCTTACACTTGGTAGTCATGACGCTGTCAGCCCCTTAAACCTCTTGTTACTGCAGCAACATTAGCACTAAAGACATAACAACAGCAGCACTAACAAAAACTAAACAGGTCTTCTGAAGGTCAGTTTTTCTGTGTATCCTTTCTTACTACCTGAGTCAACCAAATGAGTGTGCGCAAATACAGACACACACAGACCTAGGTCTCCTAAGGAATAAGGCCTGAGGCCATCACATCACATCCCACCCACTCACCAGTGACTCAGACACTAGCTAGTACTCTGTCTCTGAATTATTTTTTTTTTTCAGCCAACTGCCTTTGGGAGCACAGACTGAGAGTTGAGTGGACTTGGTTGCATCTTTCATAAGTGTCTTAGTGTGTACTGTGTGTGTGATTGTGTTGTGTGTGTGTGTTGTGTGTGTGTGTCAGTCATCTCCCCTCCTTGACGGGGCTGAAAATAGCCTCACACTTTCTCATAAACACTCCACATAGTTAATCTTTCTCCACAGGGCTCTACTCGGGGGTAAGATGGTGCCATTGATTGCAGAAGTGGATGAGAGGGCCAAGTAATAATGGCACTTGCTCATGTTCCCTCAGTCATTAGTGATTCAGATGGATGAATTTATAGTTTGAGAGTTTGCAGAGTGCATGTCACTTTTGAGCCAGGCTAAGCTTGTTCTTAATTAATCAGACCCTGTCCTCTTCAGATATGAATAGAAACTGGCAAAACAATTTTAGATGCTTGTTGGGTAATGTAAAATGAGTCTTTATGTCCCTGTTTAAGTCAACAAGTGGTATCATTATACACTCTAACACTAGCAGGATGCAGCTGATTTTCTGTCAGAATGATGATACACAGTGGAGTTGATCTCTGGTTTTGTAGGTCTGCTCCAGTATATGAGGTGTCATCACATTGTGGTGGAACGGTTTATATAAAAAAACAAAAACCCCACGTGAATTTAAATTTGGCGCATGCGCATTCCTGACTGCCTTCTTGTGAATCTCTCCCTTCAAGTCTGATTATTATAGCCTTGCACAGTATCGCCTGCGATATGTGCGTAAGGTCCTTCACTGTGTTAAAGCATTGACCCCTCATGAATTTCATTCAGAAAAGAGAAGGAAGTCACCGTCACATATGCAGAAATCAAGAAGGGTGGGTGGGGAGCTGCAGTTGTTTTGGTGCAGCTCAAAAAAACCAAAACAAAACAAAAAAAAACCCTGTGACTCATCAGTGTACTTTGTGTCTGAGTTGTTCTTTTAATGGTGAACCAGTGCACCATTGTGCAAATTTTAGGTTGTTTGTACCAGATTTCCTCCTTCAGACACCTCAGAACCATGCAGCCAAGGTCTCTTTTAATGGTCGGACTCTGGGTTACAAATTCACAGTTCACAACCCCACAAATACCAGTGAAGACAACTACAATGAGACTGATCACGTGTGCTGAGTGATTAAAACAAGACATGACAGAGTTAGTCTCAAAGAAAACTGAAATCGCACCAAATGGCAACATGTATTCGAAGCAGATGAAAGAGGTGACCTGAAAAACGAGGCAATGTGTAAACACTGCAGGAAAAAAGTAATGACAGAAGGTGGTAATACTTACAGACTTACATGCCCACCTGCAGAAACATCTTGCCTCCGTTGCTGCACAGATGGGCCTCGCTCCGAAACAAGGACAGTCCACTGGGCCTACTACCTCAACAAAACTATCCATAGGTGGGGTGTTTACCGAGGGCTTGACATTCAAATGATGCAGTGCTAGAGTGAAAGGAGTGGGAAAAGCTGTCTTTTGAATTACTGCCCATGGTACTCAACTGTTTGATTCACCAGCGCTACTTTTCTCAAGGTGCCATGGACTGGTGTACAATAATAACATGATGTGTCAGTTGTCCTGCTGGTTGTGCTGCTGTTTCACTGTCTGCTTCTTTCTCTTATATAACATTTAATAATGGTTTGCAAACCAGCCTAGAGAATTTCTGCCAGCAAGTGGACTGAAATCACTACAATTTCATTGAGTTTCATTATGTTGCACTCGGAAGTGGAAGTGTGCCAAGTGTGACACCTAGTGGTGAAGTTTAGTACACTGCTCTGGCACAATGTCTCGCTTTAAAACAAACCAGTCTGAAAATTCTGGTTTGTTGGCAGCCGTATTACAGCTGTGCAGGACTTACCTGCAGATTAGTTGTAACAGCAACAAAAATGCAAATTTTCAAGTTTTTGAACTTAAGATGGGATTCAAAGCCCACACAATTACATACCCAACGTTAATGATGATTCGATCTTTCTTTTAACAGTTGTTCCGAAAACTGGAGCAGTGCAACACGGAGCTGAAGAAGTACAGTCATGTCAACAAGAAAGCTTTGGACCAGTTTGTCAACTTCTCTGAGCAGAAGGAAAAACTAATCAAGCGTCAGGACGAGTTGGACCGAGGCTACAAATCCATCATGGAGCTCATGAACGTCCTGGAGCTTCGCAAGTACGAGGCCATCCAGCTCACCTTCAAACAGGTACAGACGCCAGACTGTGTTGAAACATGTGAGTAGTTGATATCTTGGAGCCACAGCAGTTTGTTTTAATCACCTTGGCTGTTGCCTGTGAACAGTGATGAGAAATGAGTCTGTCCTGTATCTGTGTCATGAAATTACTCTAAGAGATGCATGTGTCAGGCCCATGGCGCGTTGAAACCTGAAACAGTTGTGGTGGCCGGTAGCAGATTGCAGCCAGTTTTCATTTTTCCAGTCGTCATCTTATAGGACAGCATTCAGTGATCCAACTGTGATACAAATAAATTCATAATTATAAATATTTGGTCTTCTTCAACAATAGGAGACTCTTGGAAATGATGTGCTGTTTAGCAGGAATACAGTACTTAACTGATTTTTAGACATCTGCATCTGCTTGATAGAAAGTGGTATAACAAGTAAACTCTACAGATAGAAACGTTTTTGTTCAAGCCGTCAGCCTTTCAGTCAGATGATTCTCTAGATGTCTAAATAATTGTTGACTCCTGTCAGAGCTGTTTAATGTTTGCAAATATTTTATTCAGTTTGCTTTAGTCACACATAAGATGCTCATTTTCTCCTGTGACTCATCTCATCATCTTTCCATATTTTGCCCCCCCCCAGGTGTCGAAGAACTTCAGTGAGGTTTTCCAGAAGTTGGTGCCAGGTGGCAAAGCGACATTAGTGATGAAGAAGGGGGATGCTGAGGGCAGCCAGTCTCAGGATGAGGGTGAGGGCGGTGCAGACAGTGAGAGGGGCTCCGGCTCACAGAGCAGCGTGCCTTCAGTGGACCAGTTCACTGGAGTGGGCATCAGGGTGAGGGTCTTTAAGTTATTAATTTTATTCCTTTTGACAGGATTAAATGTCATTTCTAACACACAGCAACACATTTCTGTGCGTGTCTAATATCACAACCTCTTCTGTTCTGTGTAGGTGTCTTTCACTGGGAAGCAGGGTGAGATGAGAGAGATGCAGCAGCTGTCTGGAGGTCAGAAGTCTCTGGTGGCTCTGGCCCTGATATTTGCCATCCAAAAGTGCGATCCTGCTCCTTTCTACCTGTTTGATGAGATCGACCAGGCCCTTGACGCCCAGCATAGAAAGGCTGTCTCAGGTAAAGTTCAAGTATAAATAAATGTGAAGAGGAAATTAAGTGAATCTCATACATGAATTAATTCCCCTGGAACAAGTAGAAGCATGTTTACGGTTTTATACGATCTCTGCTACAGGCCCACAATAAATACTGCCCTCATACACCTTAAAATGATCATGAATGATTGATTGATTCAGCAGACTGACTTTAAACTCCAGTTTGTATTGGAATTGTATTAGATAAATATTTTTATTTTTATTTTTTTTATTTTTTTAACAAGAATGCTTTGAGTCATCATCACCATATCATGTGTCCGTTTCAGATATGATCGTGGAGCTGGCAGGCCACGCCCAGTTCATCACCACCACTTTCAGACCTGAGCTGCTCGAGTCTGCTGACAAGTTCTATGGCGTCAAATTCAGAAACAAGGTGAGTTTCCTGCTGGAAGACAGAATTCATCCACAAGGATTCATTCAAGTAGATGCTTTGTAAAAGAGGTTTTTCTCACAGAGGGGCTGTGTGGGATGTCAGCAGTTTTGTTTTGTTTTTTTCCCCAATTTTGCAGATTGTGCTGATGTTTTTAGGAGTAAACAAGTAGCCTAAGTTCATGCAGCTCAGCAGCACAGGTTGAACAAAAGTAAAGGGAGTGAACCATCTGTTGTACATATCGCATTTATCCTGTATAACACAGTAACCTTTTTGGGTCAGCGATGTCTCGTAGTGAGAAACAAGAATGGGATCAGACTTTGTTGTTAAGTCCATGAGCAAAACACCGACTAACAATAATAATAAAAATGAACTTTGTTTTAGGGAAGCTGGCAGCAGAGTTGAAGATTAAATCTCACAGTATAATTTAGTATTAACATGTTCATCTAGGCTCAGATTAGTTGTGTCTCTAATGGGTGAGTCAAAGTGTGTGTGTAGCAATTGTTGCTCTGTGTGGCCAACATAACAATTAAGTTACAGTTTTAGTCATAGTAAAGTTTAATTGGCATAACTGTAAAACCCAAAGCATTCAGTTCCCCCACTACTTCTTTTCCTTTGTCTGCCGGTGGATCATTGCAGTTGTCCTTCCAGTGTCCTGATGTTGAAAGAAAAATGTGAAATTTAGGAGGCCATGATGTATAACTAATTTTCCAGTCGCTTTCAGCAATCTTCTCTTTTCATTGAGTTATGAGAAAACACACGTCTTCATAGGAATGTCATTTTTTTCTATAAATTAAAGTTGGCAGTGAATAGTCTTCCAGACTAAATAGCGGCTCGCGTTAAGTTTCCTCGTGTGTGTTCTGCTTAGTGACAGGAAAATATTTCCTCTTAAGTTTGTGAAGTTTCATAACATATGTGATAACAGATTAGTCACCGCGGCCTAAATGGAGTCATTGATTGGTCATTAACTGCGTACGTGTTTTTTGTTTTGTTTTTTGTTTTTTTTATTTAGGTGAGTCACATCGATGTAATCACAGCAGAGCAGGCCAAAGACTTCGTGGAGGACGACACCACCCATGGTTAATAGTTTCAGCTCCTCATCCTCCTCTTCGCTCCCTCCTCTGCCTCTACAGTGCACTGCGTAGCTCCAAGCCTCCACAACAGGGCCCAAAGACAGAAATATCTCAGTCAGTCCACCAGCCTTTTTTTAGTCCCTCTGTAAAAGCTAAACATTGCGGCACGTCCAAGCTTCCCGTGGTCTGAATCTGCAGATTAATTGAATATGATGTTTTGGTAACACTCGCAAAACTATGGCTCAGAATGAATATTTATCATTTGCATTTGATTTCTGACTGATATAACTACAAATATGGCTTTTCTTGAGAACATTGAGAGCAGGGCACAAAAACGTTTCCTGCTTCGCCTGACAACAAACAGAAATGTAATTTGACAATGAAATGAAATATCATCATTCTGTCTGAAGAGGTCCTGAAGAGAGCACTTGTTACCTCCTGTGTTACTATGTTGATTTTTTTCTATAATAAACAGTTTTGAGGTAAATTTTGGTAATCTGTCTTTTGAAATTTGACTTGGCCGAGATCCTGTTTAAAGATAACCCTTCAGGCCCTTTTCAGAAAGCAATTGAACTTGTGTACAGTTGAGACTGTTTTGATATGACTTTGATGAAGGTTGTCAAAGTAAAACCTTTAAAGGTCAGCGGAGATGGAGGGTCTTCAGCTGATCTAGAGTTTTGCTTTTGTTGTCACCCTTGAAGGGGTAAGAGTTTTTGTTCACTGTTTCTGTAATGTATACTCTTTGTACGCTTGGAACAATGCTAACTTGTATCAGTCATAACCAGCCACATGGCTTAAAATGTTAAAAGGTTGTGGTTCCTTTTTATGGTTGTTACTGTATCGTGTAATTTCCTGTTTTTTAGGTCATTTAAATGTATGACAGGTTTAATTCTAGAACACCAGATATCCATTTTGGAAATCAACACAGCTCCCTGAACTTGATATTTTAATACCTGAAGTGAATCAGCAGCGGGTAACCATATCTATTTGAGTCCCAAAATGACTCATAGCGTCAGTAATAAGCCAAGTTGTGCTTTTCTGGAATCACAAGTTGTAATTTATCTTTTATTTCCTAAATGGATGAATTGTTTGGCATTAAACTCATCATATGTTTTACCTAGTTTTGATTCTGCCTTTTAAACATTTTGGTTCATTTTTATGTAATTAGAAAACTTACAAAAATAAAAGATTTTAAAAATAAATTGTGTGACACTGTCAATGTGATGTACCCGAGACCACTAGGTGGTGCTGTGGCACTGATACCTGACAGTCAAAGAGGTATTTGCAGAGAAAATGTCTGTCTTTAGTCGGGTGGACATGTGTGATTTGTTACTTAAAAAGGTTTCAGTGAAATGTGATTGGGCCATTTTTTTTTTTTTTACATCAACATTTATTAACATTTTCTATCAAGTACAGCTGTGTGTGAGCATAAGAGACCAGATTTACAGAAAAATTATTCTGAAAGTCTAAAGATGTTTTGCTGAAAAACTTGTTTGGGTTTTCATATAAAATTTGAAAAAAAAACCCAAACAACTGAACACAAAACCTTTTAAGTGAATCCATAAGCTGAGTAATCCACATATGTACCAAATGTTTGTCAACACATGTTCTCATATTTTATTACTTTTGTATCATATTGTGTTGTGTTATGTTTTCTGTCTGTCGCCTTTTTTAAATCATATGTACAACTGCGTTTAGTTCTTCAAAGTAACTTTGGCTCAGTAATAACTCATCCTGAAGTATCCAGGGAAGGAAACTCCTTCAGGATTTTGGTTCTGTGTCAAACCACAGTGGACACAAGGTCAGCGACAGTCTGGCATCAAGGTCAGAATCTGACACTCATTACACAGCCTTTACACATGTGTTATATTTTGTTTTTGATATCAGTGATCCTGTTGAATTGCACTGTGCCAGGGGAGATCCCTCATCACACATACGTGGCTGTCATTCTAGTGTAACATCACCTTGCGCTGGCGGTGCATCTGAAAGGTCGTGACCTCTGGAGACGTACTGGTAGGCCGCTGTTGTAATACCGCAGACCTCCAGAGCATCTGGCTGCGGTGTGTTTGCCAGGACTTGCATTACGTCAGAGGTTTTTAACCTTTAAGAGCAGAGTAACCACAACTGGAATTTCATTGTGCTCCATGTTTTTTTCATCACTTTTATCTTTATCACCTTCCCCAAGATGAAACAGAACAATCAGATATTTTGCTTCATATCTCAGGGGACCCAATGCTTGTAACCACTGCCTAACATCTCACTCTCTGTGCTGGACTGCGTTCCTGTAGCTTCCTCCACAACTAATTCACACTTCTGAAGTGAAAAATAGAACTAACAGTCCACCATCTCACTCCTCGGCTGTTGTCCACCTCTCCTTTTCTCTCCCATACACATTATTCTGGTATATAAGTAACATTTATTTACATTTTTACTTTTACATTTGACCGTGAGGAACACTTATTTAAATGTTTATATGGCACCTTTCCAGTCTTGTTTGATTTTCAGAAGTCTGTTCTTTACCTGCCAGTAATTATAAGTCAGTAATAATTCAGTTTATTGCTATATTTTGTATACTACTGTATTCATCTACTCCTCCATATAGAGTGAAGAGGGACCGGATGGACAAGCAAAGTTTACTGGACTTCTCAACAACCAGGTAATTTAGTTTAACATAAACTAGAAAACACACGACAATGTAAAAAAGACACATATATAGGATTTAAAGAGAATTGAATAAGAAGAAGTAACATACAACTAGACTAGATTGCTTTGTGCAGTGGTAGTTATAGTAGATTTGTGATAGAAACTGAGAGATAGGATTTAGTTGCTTGAATGGATGAGAATGAATGTAAGCCTGCATTGACACATTTTAAGGTTAGTGTACACACAAGCAAAAGCAATAATAGTAACAGCAATAATAACTGATAAAGTAAGAATTTGAGAAGAGACATAATGACATAACATACATTATATACATTAGCTATTGGCTAAAAGTACTTAATGTGTTGTATACTCTGTGTCCTTTTTCACAAATGTGTTATTTTAATACCCCATATTTCACCCACATTATCTGCAGCTGATGTTTTTCTGGTTCCATTAAATGTGAACTGCATTAACTCAACAGTCATTTTAACAGCACACCTCATCGCTGGTGCCTGGGCCCACCAGCAGAGAGCAGATCTGTTGCTCTGGCTCACAGATATTAACAACAATGTGTGCAATCTTTCGCCAAGTCAGATGACAGATGATGAGGATCAGGGAGACTTTGGTGTCTCTCATCTCCTTTGGATTTCATCTCATCCCTCTATATCAAACTGCCTCCTTTCATCTCTCGTAGGTGTAAAACGTACATGAAAAGTAAAACTTAATATTTTTATTATAAAGCTAAAAAATGACATTCATTTAGTTATTTATACCTACAAACAGGTCTCAACACTTCTAAGTTAATTTGCCTACTTAACTCTGTTAAGAAAGCCAGTTAGCTGTGACCATCTTGATACACTACTTTACTTATTACCTTCCAAGACTTTGTCTAGTGTTTGTCATAAGGTTTGCTTGTCATAGTCATAGTCAAGAGCAATCGTGTTTTTGTGCCATTGCAGCTGTACATTTTTAAAGTCCCACTGTAGCAACGTCTGGAACTTTTATAGCCATTGTAGAGGTTAAGAGCTAAGTTGTAAATGTTTAACCAGTCAGGCGTTACCTGAGTCACATGCAGATTATGTTTAGTGTATTAAAGAAACTAAACTCTGTATTATACTTAGTAATACTTAGTATTAAAGATAGTTTAAAACAAGTTTTTGACAAGTTGAAAGGTGTAGTCTTTAAAAACACACAAATGCAGCACTAGCTTTTCTCTAAAATTGTAGTTTAATTTTTAATTGTTATTTGTCCTGTTTGTAAAACAACCCCTCACTCATCAGTTACTGCTTGAAATCTGTTAAGGCAAGTGGATTTGTAAGTTTTGTTTTCAAATGATGACACCTCTTCTCTTCTCGCCCATATAGTGTTTCATGCACTACCTAATCTAGCCTTCCCTCCTTGGCATCCCCTCTTCCCTCCATTCTCAGACAATAAACACCATATCTATTTAACCATCAGCCAGCCTCTCTGCCCTTTGGTATCAGAATGTTGACTACAGTAATGAACAGATAATACCGGCTCCCATAATCAAGCTCCTTATCATAAAAACAGGCATAAAGCTGTCCTGTTTTTTACAGTCAACAACTTAATTTGTTGTCTAACAGGTGCTTATTAACTGCGGTGGAGAGTGGGAGGAGGGTGCTCTGTGAACAGATTGGCTCTGTCCTTGCACTTCATGGTGGTCTATTTGCAATGCTAGCCTGACAGGCTCACTGACTGTCTGTCTCTACTGCTCCAATGTCATCTCCATATCTGTCTGTTTTATCTGCCTGTCAGACGATCAGTCTGTCTCTCGTCTGTCTGTTTGTTTCACTGCCTGTCACAGATGTGTGATTCTGTTCTGTGTTAAAGTGCCTGTGTAAACATGTTACTGTCCCAGAGCCTGAGCTGGAGCCTGAAAGTAGTGGTGAAGGATGAGTTGCAGGCTTTTCCAGAGCAGATGATCACTAATGAGAGTTGTGGTTTTGTGAGTAGATTTTGTTTTGGGGGAATAATAATCTCATTCATTAAGTGAAGTCTTAGGAAGCACAGGCCCACAGTTTTTATGAGTGATAGAGTTCAAATTCTGAGCTTGCTGTAGTGGTATGTGTATGTGCAGCAGGTGCAGATTAGAGACCACCCCCTTAAGTCACAACCAAGGGGTGCTGTCAGACTGTGGAAATCTAGAGCGAGAATTAATCGACTGAAAAAAGAATTATTAAAATATTAAATCAAATTGGATGGGCTAGGGAATGTGCATGCAACAAATGTGAGCAACAAGTTTTGCCCGTATTGCACATGTATTTCTGACCACATGCAGGTGCACATTTGTGCATGGTTACCATGGGCCGCAAACATGACATAAATGGACACGCTTGTTCTTGGTATTGCATGTGGAGAGCATGACTTTCTTCATCTTGAGAGCCCTGCTGGACCTCCACTGTTGGAAAGCAATGTACCATCTTGCATCCAGATACACATTATTTACTGTATTGTCTTGTCTTGTAATACACACCTATGTATACTATAAATGTAAACATTTATTAGTAGACTAATTAGCAATAAAATAATGCATTCATCATCTGCAATGATTTACTGGTAAGACCCTGAGGCCACTCATGTACACTAGCTACTTCAGAATGGGTAGGACCAACATGGATATCCACTTTATCCCCTGAACTTCGGTGTCCATGTCTGTGTGGTGCAGCTTTTTGAGGTAACCCAAGCTCGCTATCCAGGATAATTTTGTCGGCGTACAGACAGATGATGAAGCCCAGACCTCTTACTGCACCCTTGACTGTGACAGAATTGGTGTCAAAAATACTGTGTTCTCTGGAAGAAGACCAAGCTGTTTTTTCTTGTTTTCCAAACAACACAAACTCATTGAGCAGGGATTCAACCAGATCGTCGACATGCAGTCCAAGTACAGCAATCGCTTAGACTTGATTGCCTCAGGTGCAATACAGCTGCAACCTGAAGTGAAGAAACTGGCAGAACTACCAAGCTTACTCCAGTTTTCAGCACATTTAGGTTATTTTAGTAGCATGTAACATTTGTTCACTGGTGTTTGCGGTCAATAATGATGTTCAAATGTCAATTTACTTTAATTAACCCTTTGATGCATAATGGTCACTACAGTGGACAGCTATTCAAAAGCCATTTTCTTGTATATTTATGGGCTGAACAGTGTTACAGTATGTCAAAATATGTTCACATTATTGTAACAGCATATTTCTTTAGTTAAAATACTCAAAATGCATGCTGTCCACCCGAGTGGACATGTGGAAAATTTTCTTGAAAAAAATAATTTTTTTTCTTTTTTCATGGCCTTAGAAAAATAAAAAAAACTTAGGGAAAAAAATAAATAAAAAATCTTGGCTGAAGTTTTCATAATTCATGCATCAAAGTGTTCACATGACATTTTTCTCCCTCCTGGGAAACTAATAATAATTTTATAACTGTCCAGTTAAATCAAAATCTACTTCCCCAGAAAATTTTAAGAACATCATCATCCTGTAAAGTATAATGGAATTAAGTACGTAATTAGCATTAAAAGCTACAAGTTTGCAGCATCGATGTTTAAGGAAAATGTTCTACATCGACTGTTTGCTGTTTGACATCTAACCCAAATTTCCGTATTCCTGTAAACGTAGCATCACACATTTGTCGCATGAACCAAATACCTAACAGTAGCGCGCTTGATTACATTTGACTCATGGTTACCAACGGAAATGTCCAGGTATCAGTTTAGGTAAAATATGCTAAAAATGCCCTTTGTCTGACCTAACTCTCTAAGTCACTTTTTCCACTGCGGCCCTATTTTTTTTAGCTAGCTAACGCTGCTTTGCTTTTCAGTTAACCGTCGTCACATTAGTCAATGCTAACTTGCTAACGGTAATGCTAACGTTAATGTAAGCCTACAGCAAGCCTCCCTAACTGAACAATGCTGTAGGTGAATGACCAATAAATAAATAAGTTACTAAGTAAACGACACTATCTTTGCCTCAGATAACCAAATGAAGTGTTTTGTTAGGGGCTGTCATCACATAGAAAGGACTCTTGAGACAAAGAAGTGAATTCAGCCTCTTGGTAAGTAACATTGAAAACGCACATAAAATGGTCAGACATTTGAATTACAGTTTACCATATACATGTATTGTTTGTGTAAGTTCAACAAAAATAGCTAATGAGTGACATTAGAAGGGATGAAGTACCATACAGGTATTTGTTGAAACAGGAACATGAAAATTGTAAATAATTTATGTATCGATTCTTAACTTAAACTCCACAGATCGGATATTTTTTTTCTTTTGCTTTGAATAGAAATGTTTAAATGTTGTGACATTCTTTTATAGTTAATAACAAACGGTTCTGTAGCACTGCAAAATGATGTGTATCTGAAATAATTGCAACCACTACCCGGGATGCAATGCGCCATCACGTTTGCCTATTTTCTTTAACTGTTGAGGTAAGTACTGTATCAGTAGTACCAGTTATATTAGACATTTGAAGATATTTGCTAGTAAATTAGCTAGGTAGCCAGATTAGCCACGGCACCCATACTGTTTAGATTAGTTATTAGCTAGTCTTATGACTCTAATAAGATGATGCAGGATAGTAAGTTAGCTAAACTTGTCCACACCACCTCCATGCATTTGGGTAAACTGATTAGCTAGACACAAAATTCTTGCATTACCTCATATATGAAAATACCCATAATTAACTTGGATAAAAACACATAGGTTTTTAATTGAAGAATAATATTAGTTTTAACTCCAGGGGTTCTCTGAGAGTCATGTTTTTTTAGCTGACACCAATCTGCTTAACAGTCAGACAGACATTAACCCCTTTTGGCCTGCTGTTGAGCTGTTGGAGCCCTGCAGGAGGCCCTGGCTTAGACAATGTGGAACCAAAGGTCACCAGCTGATCTGGCCTGTGATTTCACTACATGACCTCTGCTGAATGCTTGAGGTACAGTGTGATATACACAAAATAGGTCAGTGTCTCTTAATGTCTTATCGTGTGATTTGTAAGACTTTGTAATTTAATCTGGATCTGTGCAAAACTGATAGAAGAGGTCTAGTTGATGATCTTTCAGACTAAGTTGTTTGCTTCTATTGTGTAGAAGTTCTAGGCAGTCATTTTGTAGTGTTTTAACATTTGACTTCCCACAGATCACTTGTTGGGATAAAAACATAGGTGGTATTTATCATTAAATGTCATTTGCTAATATTTGTCTTTGCTGCTCCTGCTAACTATGAGGCACTGGTTTATCAGCATTGATGCAATTTGAAATGGAAAAAAAAGGTTGACTGTCATATATGACACAGGAATTTTCCAGACAGTTGAGTATTATTGAGTATTATTAAAGTCAAACAATAGTACATTTATTTCAGAGTAATGTTCTTAATGGTCTTTTTATCCCTGGCAGGAACCTCAACTCAATAAGCTGTCTTTACTCACTATTGATTTTCAGAGGATGAAAGCAGTTCGTATGAAAGCAATTTTAAGGTAAGTGTGAAGTTGTAAATTCACAGTTTAATTTGTACTTAACCGTAGAAGGCAGTCCACAGATTAAGTAAAAGAATCTGTGTATGCTTTTTACAAGACTTGCCACTTAATTATCTGTTAGTGTAGGGAGTCTATAAAATGTGAATGTGTTAACAAACTACCTCTGAGCTGTTTAAAGCTTCTCAGGTTTGACACAAAATCTGCTGCTGATGTAATGCCAGTTCCTCCACTGGTGTCAGTTTCGTTCAGGACTATAAAACTAACTGTTAATATTCTCTTGTCTAAAAAACCTTTTTTTTCTGTTTGTCTTCCATTAAAGCCAGTAGCATGATTGAACAGTGGCCTTTCTGTACACCATGGCATAGCTGTGTCACTGTGTAATTTTAGTTCAACAATAAAAAAATGTGACTGGTGTTGTGAACAATGGAATTTACAAGCTGTTGTCAGTGATTGCTGGTGCCTCATTCCTTTTTTAAGCTCGTTTTATGAGGTCATATGTTCTCTGGATCCTTGGCCAAATGCTGATAGCTGGTCATAACTTCTCTGAAGTCTGGGTTGGCCACAAGGGCACCAAATGCCTATACTGCAAATGACATTTGCCAGAGTCTTTTTGTTGTGACTTTTTTCTTGACACAGGAATTAATGGTGTTTAATGTAGTTGTATAATTGCTCTGCCAGAGGCTTTTTCTTCCTGCAAAGTATACAATTCCAAATGAACTTTGAAATTAGATAAATAAAAAAGTGCTCCTTTTGACATAAAATTATTATTAAAAAGATACATTTTCTTTAACAGCTTTATCACGACACTACATGCACATTGTTGTATGTTTGTTGGTGTCAGTAGTGCTCTCTGGTGTGCTAGTTCAGGCTTACACACAATAAAAGGGGGCCTACTGAAATGGATACCTTCTTCTCATGCAATGGCCATAACCACATTTGACCTTCAATGCGTATGTTTGTGTGTGTGTATGTGTGTCACATGTGTTCATGAATGAATTTGTGAGCGCTGGCTTGTCACATACTGCAGACCGCTCAGTTCTCAACATAGAGGTCGCACTCTAATGAGGCTAAAGGTAGAATATTAGAATGGCTTTAATTAACAAACTAAGCCTGCTTAATGGCTTCACACATGTCAGCTTAAATCCTCCGCAAAATAAACATTCCTCTCTTCATGGGAATGCTCAGCTCCAGAGCGGCATTCTCAGCTGCACTGGGAGCAATTCTGGAAAACCGATCGCCTGGAAAGGGAGTTGCTTCTTACTTAGCACAGTATTACTTTGGCATTTGGCAAATGGTGTGGATTGTTATGGTTGTCTTTATTTCACTGAATTATTGTGTCACAAAATATAATGGTGATACTGATACAGAGAACTTGTGGTGCCATTACATTTTTCATCCAACAAGATTAGCACAAGAGACAAACAATCTCCCTGTTCCCTTTATCCCTGTAAGACTAGAGACACTCTAAATAACTCTTAATTTCCTAATAATGACTACATGCATGCTAAGATATACTTTACTATATAATCCACACATACCAGTTTGGACACACACAATGTAGACTAAAGCACAGACACACACACTTATCATATTTTAAAGTTTGTCACGGTTATTATGCCAAAATAATTTCTTATATAGTTTCTTTCACACAGGCATGTATAATATTTTAGGTTGTTAATAATATATCATATATTTCAGATTGTGGGGAAAACTTCAGCCATATAAAATCTGCATGGTTAGCTAGAAATGCCCTATTTTTCTATTTTTAGTGTGTGTATCAGCAGTACAAAGGGGGTGGATGTTTGTGCATACACAAATTTTATGTGTGTGTCTGTGTGTGTCTATGTATATATGTAGTGAGAGAGAGAGAGAGACTGACACTGAAAAAACCTATAACACATTTACAGATTGTAATTAATCTATTTAGTGATGATTAAAGAACAATAGCACTACAGGACAGCCTGTTTGCTTCAAGTAAACTGAGAGCCATATCTGTAGGACCAGGCTTGGAGTGCTGAGTGTGACTTGGACTTGCACTCTTTGACATCAGTTAATTCTTTGCAAGGCTTCCTGCTGCCACTCTCTGTCATCAGAAATGACTTTTCATCATGCCACAGCTGGCTACACTGACTATGACAGATCACTTCTCAGTGTGTTCTCAGATCACACAACTGTGCTAATGTTAGCTGGTGAGGCTGCATTGGTGAATCATGGGACATGTGGTTTGATGGCACACTGTTTGAGTTGTGAGAAGGCTTTGCTGATATTCTGATAGACTACAAATACCATAATGATTACAACTGGACAGCAGTTTTACTTAGATAGCACTCAAACAGAGATACATACAGACTCACTCAGAGGCATGATTGTGAAATTCCTTGACATGGGTGTCACCGTGGTAATTTTCGAAGATTGAATTAGGAGCTTTAATATCTGATGTGTGCAAGCAGGTGTTTTCCCTTTTTTTTTCCATACCCTAAACTGCTGCCACCACTGGAAAGTAGCCCATATTTGATTCATTTCAAAGAAGATAGTGTGCAGTAAATTGTGGCCATCTCACAATTTTATTTATAGATTGGTGCACTCTTTTCTGGAATTGCCCTTAAGAGAATATGTCTGTTCTGATATATGTAATATGTGTGCTAAAGTTTTTTTCAGAATAAATTAAAGAGAAAGGACCTGTTATACTGTGTGTGTAAGGAACGATTTCAGCATTCGTCAAGGTAGCTATTGTATTGTGGATGTTGAATTTGATGATTTTGGAAGATTGCAGGAGATTCTCTGTACAAAACAGTTTAATTGTAATTTACCTCCGTTACTGCCAAGCTCAACACTGAGTCATTCAGGCATGCACCATTATAGAAACCACTTCATGCTACAGTGGTATCTGCTTTCTCACAGGGCCAAAAATAAGTGGGGGGATTGTTATGTAGAGTTGTCACATGAATATATGCACGTGCTTGCAGTGAGAGTTTCCCGGTGGTTGTCAGCAAGAAATCTGTCAGATGTTTTTTGACTTTTGCTATTCATCATTGGAGCGGACAATGTGTAGATGGAGAGAATGTTTCCTCTCTTGATTGATGGTTAATGAGTTGTAATTCAGATTCTTGATGGAAAGGAGGCAATGTGCTTTTGTCTGCAATCAGTGAAGATTTGAGTTAATTCACAAGACATTTACATTTGAGAAAAAAAGGTGTTCAGACAGAATGCAAAGCAAATTTCTTCTCAAATCTGACCCCTGGATTATTTGTGTGGTCAGTTTTTTTCTTCCAAACAGTTAATTAAAAAGACATTAGCTGTGAGATAGCTTGCATGATAATCACCAACTGTGTGTGGAGTTTGTGTGTGTCTCAGTGTGCCGTCTATCAGAGCTCACCAGGAAATCAGTTCGCAGTTCTTTGTATTGTCCTTCAGTCTGTTTTCCCTCTACTCTCTGTACATTTGTAAGTAGATTCATAAGCCCAGGATGAGCCCAAATGTCTGGTTACACAATAAGAATGCCTGGTTTATGTGATCTAAAGCCATTTGTCACACTGTTTTGTTCAAATTTGAACATTTTGTAAAATGCATTTTAAGCAAATATCTAGTTTCAAGTTGTATGTCTTTAAATGGAGACAGAGTTTTAGAAAAACGTTTAGGAAATTGAATCTGGGATTCTCAGACTGATCCTTTGGAAGCAGTCTAGAGACCCTGTCAGAGTATCAAGTCCCCTGCCAAATAAAAATTCCCTATCTTGACATCCAACATGAATAAATAATAATTAAAAATCCAACCAGGCAACACTTAAAGTCAAATCATCTCTTCCTTTTGAGGTGTGGTGTAGTCTTCAATGGTGTTTTATGTGCTCTCATTCAGTTCTTTTCTTCCCCTAATGATAATTTACTACCATACATGCCCTACCTTTTGGCTCACAGATGTGAAACCACAGACTGCCAGACCATTACAAAATGTGAATAATCTGACACTGTGTTCCAGGGCTGGAGACTGAACCCCTCCAATGATTCAGCAGCTAAATTGATCCCGACACCTATTGAGTGACTGATGGCATTCCCAGAACCCCAGTGCATCCCTTCATTGGCCAGACTATGTGAGAGTGCGTCTGTCTGTGGGTGTGTGTTTGTGTGGGACTGTGGAGGTGATAATCAGCAGTGGCAGGAGGGACTTTCTTGTCCCTGTTGTTGTGCCGCGCAGAGCTGTCCCGGGCAGGGACTCCCAGTTGGTCCCTTTCAGCTCACCCCCCTTCTACTGTCCCCTGAGCCCACCTCGTCTGTTATTCCCTCTTAAACTTCACTCAGTCAACCTCCTGTTTCCCACTGAAGAGGCTCTAGCTCTGATTCCCCCATCTGTTGACACTGGATAGAGGTGGGGAAGGAAAGGAAACTCTTGTAAGGGTATATACTATAGTTTATAGGGAAAGAGATTTAGAGAGAAGAGACTAAAGGGGGCTTTGTTGCCTTTGCTGCTGTCGATCAGGGGTAGCTGAGTGGAAGAGCTGCTGAAGTGCTTAGTAGCCTGTCTTTTCCCGCCTGCTGGCCTTTCCGTCATCTGTCAGTGCAGTAAGGGGAGTGAAGAACAGAGCAGGCTAGAGAAAGTTGACTCATCACGATTTGCTGTCTTTGGATCGTTATTTTTGAGGGGGGTGTTTGGGGAGGTTAGGGGTGTTGAGGCTGCAGGTGGTGCTAGGGAGTTTGTTTTGCAATGCAGCAAGCCTGGGATCGGACAAGTGGCACTGAAAGTGTCAAGAAAAGCCAAACAAAAATGCTGGGAAAAGGACAAAGTGGCGGCTACCTCCCTGAGACGAGTGAACTCTTGCAGAGGTAAGACAAAATTATGTCCTCCCCAGAATCAGAACATATATATATAGTAAAGGCTCATGGCTGGTGCTGTATGAAAAATTCTTTTTTTCCGTGGGCTTTGGTTGGTGGCGTTCATGAACACAAAATGAACACTGGAATTTTGAAGAAGCTGTGTTGGTGGGAAATACTTCTGGAAGATGCATTATATCTGGGCTGGAATGTCCGCCTGCATGAAATCTCCCGCTGTGTGTCTGGGATGAACTTGATATCAAAACTATTATCTGCACTCAAAAAGTATTTGAATATTTCTCATGAAGTAGTGTACATATTGTAAATACATTGGGCTACATTCTTAAAAGTAAAAATGTAAAAAAACAGAAATATAAAACTTAAATAATGAAAAAGTATTATTGAAATTACTGCATTAATCTGTCATTTCTGTATTCCAATATTTAGTGGTCTTATCTTTTGAAGTTACTTTTTTATTTTCAAGAAGATTTTGCTTAAATGTCATAAGTAACACAAAGAGCTTTTGGTCTAAAAATGGGCCTGAATATGTCTCCATAAGTGTCAGAATGATCAATTGATTTGAACGTTTGGTGTACAATTAATTTTTGCTTTGTTCCTTGTCTTTTTTTTCCACTAAAGAAAATGTTTTAAACTTAGTTGAAGTAATGAATTCAAACAACTCATATTCTCAGTTTTATCTCACACTGAATCACTGGTTAAACTGTTACATGCATTATATACATCAAGGACAGTAAAACAGAAAATACAATAGAATAGCAAATATTACAAGCACACTTTCGACTGGTTTGTATGTAATATAGTATATATGATATATATAATTTAATATAATACATTTATGCGTGTGTGTGTGTGTGTGTCTGTGTGTTCTTAATGCTGTATTATCTATCTTGCATTGGAACCCACAAGAGATTTGAAAATTCTGAAATTTACATAACTGAATTAGTTATAGTTAAAAAGCTTGGGCAGCCTTTTGCTATGATTATGATCATCTTTTGAATGTGGTTATCATTTAAAAAGATTTTAAAAAATAAGATGTTGTTTGTTACTAATTACTGTATATATAGAACCACCATTCTTATTGACCATAACAGACCTTGTTTATAAGATTTTAGAAGACATTTTTAAAGAGACGTCAGTTTAGAATTGTAAATTTGTGACTGAATGCCTCTAAAACAATGCCCTAAAATAAGTCCATCAGTTTTGCAATATAGCTATATCTCAGCACTGGGTGAGCTATTAAGACACCTAACATATTTTACATCTAAACCACAATGCTTTCCAGCATTGAATGTTAAATGAGGGCCGAATTTTTAAATGCATTAATATTGTTACACACATTAGTCAACAGTGATGGGGACACTCATATTATTTGTCTTAAAGAATAAATAACAGATTATCAGCATTTAAAACAGCATAGGCCCATGCTTCCTTACTTGTTTATTATACTGGATGCTACTAACTAGAAGTTGGCTTCATTGGTCAAGGATTTGGATCCAGTAGTGAGAATAAATAAAGGCTAATTTGTGTGTGTAGTTTGTGTAATTTTTTTGGTGGTGACATTTTATGTGAATATTTCCTAAGTGACAGAGTAAAAGAGTCAAACAGTCCATACATGGATTTTCAGTCTGCTGCTTATTTTAGATCATGAATGACTTCAGAATGTGCTGCCCCACCTGATATCCTACAGGGTTGTGTAAGGTTGTGGCAGCTAGTAAGATAAATGTGAGAAATAACTTTGTCTGAAGATCTGTTAATAGACAATTACTGATGCCATATACACTAGGTTATATTATCATGCAATTATAATTGCTTGTAGACATGATACAATGTAGCTTATACTGCAATTATTTCAAATTTAATATGTGAATTAATTGATTAGCTCTATATTGCAACTTAAAAACGTTAAATATACATTATGTAATTTAAAAAAAAACCAGACATATAAAGCACAGTATCATAAGTTTACTATCTCTCTGTGCTTTGATCCTACTTGTTTTTAAGACTGTCTAATACTTCTTGGCCACTAAATGGTTAAATATTGGAAAAGGTCCAAATTCCAACATAAGTAGATTAAAAATGCAGCTGGACTTCTTGCAAGAAAATCACAAAAACAAACTATCAAACTTAAGTAGGCAGGATAGGCAAAAAAGGTAATAAAAAAGGCAGTCACACTGCATTTATATATAATAAAAAATAGTAGAAGTCAAATCAAATATGCTCAAAATAGTAGCTATGTGGCACAAAAAGAAGTCCAGTAGCAGTTCTTGACATGGCCCATCCAGAGTCCAAGAGGGATAAGATATGGTATGGTGTGGATAAAGGAATGTATGTGGTTTTGGAAGCTTAGCGGGACAGGCTGTCTATATCTGTGTATTTTGTAGGAAGTGGTTTTAACTTCCTACAGTTGTCTTGAATCTGATCTAAATGTTTGAGGAAAAAAATAGGATGCTTATTTTATACATTTATACTTCATAAATTTAAAAAAAAAGACCATGGGCCTTTTTTGTTCTGTTTGTGTCAGAGTTCAGACCATAATACAGTCATAGATGCCAATTCAACACCTGTCAAGGTCTCTTCAGTTGCATTGTTATATGATAATGGTTTTGAGGTCTTCTGTTCTGAAGTGATATGTTTGTCATTCTCTGAACAGGCCATCTGATATTGAATTGATTATTCATTCATTTTTGCACATATATATTTCCAGAAAAGAACTGATTTGCAGTAAAATAGAAATCCACTCTACAAAGCGCACTGTAACTTTGATCTGACATGTTGAGTACCACCTTATACATTTTTTTACTTTTAGGTAGAACTCTTAAAATAGTCCTTACAGGCAAAATCAATATTATCTTTAATAATACTGCCAATGTGTCTTTCTTATCTTTGGCCATTGGTTTAGCATGTCTGTGTACATGCTTTGCTGAATTTCTCTGACCATTAAGAACATGAACCACTGAACTTTTATAAACAGTGAAAGCTGTACTGTTAAGGCTAGACAAAAAATAAACAAAAACATAGACCTCTTTTATTTTAAGTAAATAGATGGCTTTAAATGGTAGATTGTTATTGTAGACCCAGCAAAGTGAGATCTAAAAACTAGTCAGAGACCAATGGTATGTCGAATGATAATAGGACTAAAAGGATTCCGGTGGCTGAAGTTATGGATGACGATGCTTTTGGGTTTGTTTTTTTTCTGATTGATGATGAGTACTCTGTGATGTATTGTACCTCTAGAGATTTGTAGTCAAAGAGATTAGTTAAGCATAGTTAACATGTTTTGTTTTTTCATTTTCATGTTAGCGTTCATGCCTTCCCTGTTTTTTCTATTTCACTTTCCTCATCTTACCGTTCTTTCCCACCTGCTGGCTCTATATCACTCTGACAGCATGTCAGAGGGAAAAGTTGTCTAAGCAAATTTTACCTTGTACTGCAGTCTCTACTGCTTGTCATCAGTACATTGACGTGTGAAAATGCCTCAGGAAAGGTAAAGTTGTGCTTTATCTAGCTTTATTGGGGCCCACGCTTGTGGTAAACTGTGGTGACAGCCGTAGCTGCAACTACATTTTATGGCACCAGTTGTTTCTATATTGCCTTCCTCACGCTCGGCTTTCCAAAGGGAGCCTTTTGCTGTTAACCAGTGTAGAGTAAATACTTCAGATTTCATTTAGTCTTTTTCTTTTTAAGAATACTAGTTAGTTCACTTCATGCTTGTGTTTTATTCTAATTTGAATAGCATTGGGGGAGATAGCAGTAACAGCTGAATTACAGAAAGAATGCAAAAACAAAATGAAAAACTAATTGCATGTTTTTATTTATTTATTTTCATTTCATATTTAACATCGCTGTCCAAAGACAACTTATTTGTTGCATTGTCACTGATTTGATGGAAACAAGCTACTGTTTTGAAAGATGTTTTCTGTTGACCACAATGTGTGTGGACTATATGTTGTTTTATCTTTTTTAATTCCTAAACTGATCTATGATCTGTTTGTTTATCTCTTTGTCTGACTGAATATTTGAAACATTACAGCAAATATTCAAAAGTTACTTAACTGAACTTTTGAAATCAGAGTTTCCATCCTATCCCACTTAAGGTCATTAACAAGAGCTAATCTGACAGGCTTTCCCACACCTCATGTGGCTCTTTCAAGATTCTTGTCTGGACTTAGATGTGACGATTGATTACTGAGCTGGCTTTACAGCTTTGTGACATTGGGGAATCCATGGCATTTGTTTAAACAAGGCTGAGCAAAATCAGTGCCATGAGTATTTTATTTTAAGGACACTGATGTTTTGTTTTTTTAGTTATAATCCTGCAGCAATTGGTTCATAGTTTACTTATACATGGAAGGTGGTTATAAAAAATCTAAAGGCAGTGTAAAAACTACAGTTAATATTTGTGTCATCTCCTAAAAGGTCCATTAGAAGGTTGTGATGTTAACATAAAATCCTCACTTTCCCAGGGAGTAGGTTTTATGCCTTTTCTTGGCAACTGTTCTCATCAGTACATCTAAGTACACAGGCAGTAGATGAATTTTGTCCCAGCCATACACGTAGATTAGAAGATTTTTTACTTTCTTTACTTACGGGAATTGTGTTTTACTTGTGTCACCTTCTGTAGTCTTAGTACCATCTCCCTCCCCCATCACCTTAAGCATGTGTTCATTGCTGTGTTGACACGTGGCAGCAACTGTGGCTAATCTTGATGTTAAATGGCTGACAGTTGCATGGCACCAGGCAGGGGCCTCTGAGGCCTCATGGTTACTATGGTCATGTTGTCATCTTCTTTCGTGGTGACATATGTCAAGTTTAGGTGCATCCTGTGTTCACTTTATTTTATGAGAAGGGTTTAGCAGGATTTACTAGCAGAAATTTAGCACAATATTCATGATTCAAGTTTTCTTTATATGAAATATAATGACCTGTAACTTCAAATTGTTGTGTTTATTGTTAGATGCTGCTTAATCCTGAACACTGCTTCTTTAAATCATGATAGGGTTGTTAAATAAAAATCACCTATAATATCTAAACCTAAATCACACCATGGTGCCACAAGAAGAGGAATGTCCCTTTACCTCCAAATAAGATATAGTAAACTTGCCTTGCCAAATGAAACACTAATGGCAGGTAAATAAACTTCTCTGTGTATAACTCAAGCTTAGAAAAATTAAGAGCAAAACATAAATTTGCACACAGCTTTGTAACATACTTTTAACTACTTATTTGGGAGGGTTGGACCTTTAATTTTAGTGACTGGTAGCTCGAATTTTGTGCTAGAATGTAGTTATTGTTTGATACTCCAGACAAACGCACAAAATGAAATGAATGTAATATGAGCAGCATTCCTTCTAGGAAAGTTATGTTTGTTGCCTATTTTACTCTTTTGCACTGGAAGTTCCCCAGTATGGTGTCATAGATATGGCAAAAGGAATAATCATCTCTGCTTAAACCCCATTTTGTACAATATACAATGCTTTTCTTAAACTGTGCAAACACTTTTACAGTACATTTTGGATTTGTGAACATACTCTTTGAGATGAATTCTTTTTACTGTTAAATCCCTAATGTTAGCTGTAAGTGATGTCTGGTTATATCAGTAAACTTGTCACCACATATCCACCTGTATTGCAGATTTAATTTAGTCTGTGGTTGTCATCCAGCAGCATGAAGTATTATGCCCAAGTGGAAAAGGGTTTACAGGTGCTGAGTTGGTAGACTTAGCAGGCCTAACTATCTGGAACAATGGGAGTGTACAGAGTTAAAGAGGCTTAAATGTCTTTATACGCTGTGTGAACATTGAAAGATAGCAATTGGAAAAGAGTCTTGTCAAATATTTCCATCTGTATATATCTACCAATGAGATTTACACATAACTTGGACTGGCTTGAGTGGGATACACCAGTTAATCCCAAATCATCACAGTTTAAGTGTTTTGGTCTGGGGCTGCTATAAATGAAGCTGTAATGTGACTCAAGTGACATGCTAGTCTTTTGATGTAATACAGAAAAAAGGATTTATAATATTAATTAAAGAAGTTTCATTAATTGTATGTCTTGTATGCTGTATGTCACCCAAAATCAGCAGTTATAGCAGCAAACTCACTTGTAGATTAAAAAATAAATAAAAATTGTACAGCTGTTAGTGAAATTGAACTGATGTACAAAATTGCCATATTTTACCAACTATACTTTCATTTCTTTTAGGCCACAAAAGTTAAGTTACAGTTACATGGGCAAAGAGTGCAATTTAGGACATTTTGCCTCTGAAATATTAAGCAGGGGTTGACTTTAGCCCCAACTGGAGGAGACAATTAATCAGTCCGTTGGGATCAGCTCTTTATCACTACCTCATCGGTCCTTAATACTTAAATACATGAGCTGGCAGGGTTTAAAGGTCTCTGTGTGAACACATTCTAAATTTAAAGGAGTTGTTCGAATGAAAGCAATGAAGTGCACTGCCCCTTTGGAAATATAAAATACAGTTTAGATTAAAGATTTTGAATCCGTATTTGTCTCTATGTGAATATTGACTATTTTTCTATTTTCTGTTTCTTCACTGTTGATTCTCAAGTACGTTAGATGAAACCCTATTTTATTAAACAGTGTTTGAAAAACTTGTATTTCTACAAATTATGATATCCAACAATAATTTTCTTTTTGCATTTAACATAACAATGTCACTTCCCTCTTGTACTGAGATCAGATGCATGATAACAAAATCTAAATGGCAGACAGATATGTCCAAAATTTTGCACACATCCAAATCGTATGGCATAGGTACTCATCATGCCTCATGCACCACTTCACGCATTGTCAGATTAGTGACAACGAGAGCTCATTCATTCCCATAGGGGTTGAATTATACACTGTATACACTGTACTCTTGCAGCTGTTGATCACCTTGTGGTGGCCAGATCTTAGATACGTTAGATTTTTTTCAGATATTGCATTGAAACTATAGTGTCAGCACAACTAGAGGGAGGCTGGGAATTGGAAACAAAAATGTTCTCTTCATTAAGACCTACAAGTTCAACTCTTTTGATGAATGATTTAACAAGGGGTTATATGTGTGATGATCATAAAGATTATATCATCATCTTTTTCTTTCTCCCATGATCAGTGCAAACTCTGTTATTTTTTTCATCCATTTCCATCAAACAAAGAGGTCTTTTGTGCTGCTCCTGCTATGGGGTCAACAAAATAGCCAAAAAGTTTACCACCACGTTTACCATTTACCATCAGGTAGTGTAGGTTCTGTAGGCTGGAATATGTGGGCTCGTTGTTTGATTTCATTATTATTAATTCCCGCATTTGGTTTCATGAGTCATAAGTGAGTCAGATACTGTTTTAAGATCTTGTCAATACTTCCACTGCTGTGATATTTTCTTCTGGCAAGGCTAACATGAGTAGGAGGCCTTTGCCTCTTGATGTCAATCAGATGCTTATTTTTTCAAGAGATAGTAAAGAGGGGGGAATGGAAGGAATTAAATGCTGTTGCTACTTTGCAAAATGCATACAACATTACTTTTCTGAGACAGAAAGAAGCGGTGTTCGTAAGCCCATACTGTCTTTTTCTGTCATTTGCCAAAACTTTTGAACCTGCTTTACAGTAAAAACCTTTCATCCCTTTAGGTGACATTGGTCTGTTACTAGTCTCTTTTTTTGGTTGGTTATTCTTATCCAAGTTAAGAGCAAAAGATGGACTGTGAAGGGCTTTGATAAGCCGAAGAGGCAATGTTTGAGTGTGCTATGAAAAGATAAGAGATCACAAGAGCAGGCTACTACTTCTGTCTGGACTCTGTATTCTGTCTACGAATAGTTGTCCCATATATGCACAGTTGATGGGCTGTCGTGGTCAGCATGTTACAAATTTGGGTTGGAGCACAGAAGTTCACAGGGATCCAAATGAGCATGTGCAGATGATAAATGATGACCCTTTAGCTTGAATTTCATTTTGGGAAAGACAGAAAGGTTACAGGGAGCCAAATACAAGGAGCAGGGCGGGTGCGCAGTTACAGTTGTGTTGATGCATGCAAAAAACAGCATTTTCAATACCCTGGGAGCATGTTGCCATGATGGAGCACCAATGTGCCATCACTCTGCACTGTTCAGGTTGTTCTCTCTGAATGTTCCCAGATGCCTCCAGACAGTGCAGTAAAACGCAGCATTGACAATCTGATTTTGGAGGTCAAATTTATTGTGCACAACTATGAGAATGCTGCAGATAATGTTCTTGCACTTATGACTTGTACAGTCTTTCATCTTGGAGCCTGCAAGCTCTTCCACTGCTGTCTCTGTGTTGTAGCCGATGATCCTGCCCTCATCACTGGTGACGGAGCTTGGGTTTGACACATTTTGATGTGTGCTCTCTGTCAGAGTTTGATGTCTATGGTAACATTGCACACACAATGCACAACACTCACAAATGTGCATCTGACTGTGCAATGCAAGGCACTATACTGACTCACAACAGTTATTGCTCACACTGCTGCATGCTCATTGCCGTGATGTATTCAGTTGAGGAACAGCAGAAACAGTATCAGAATTTTTAAAATTTATTTTGTTTGTCTTTCAGCGGTCTGTGTCAACCTGAGTATTTGCGGTTCATGATTGGCTAGATATGAGCAAGAAGTAAGGAAGTAAGGAAGATAGCATTTGAAGTTACAATTTGGGAAAGACTGTAATATTATAAAGAATAGTGACCTATTATTTTGTTTGGTATCTTATAGTTTTTATTGTGTCTCCTTGTTTTCTTAATTAGCAATGTCTTTGTTTATATATCACCCTGCAATACAGCAATGTCAGCCATCAGCGCACGGTCATGCACAGAGTACACAAAATCTCCTCTGCCACATATTTGGAGAATGAACTTAAAGCATGGTGCCCTCCACATTTAACAGTAGGAGCGTGGAGGTGTCTAAGTGACACATAAACCTACCTCCTGTTTTAAGACCCACACATCCACTCTGTTCCGCTCCGTTAGGCCGGCACCAACAGCTGAGGTCAGGGGAGATTGTAGCACGTTTGCTCACCCCAAAGGCATTTTGCTTTTGTCCACACGGTGAGAGGGCCAGAGTACAGGAAATCAAATTTTCTGTACCTCCTCTATACACAGGTGCAGCACGCACAGACACAGGGACACAGAATGGTCAAAGATGTATTGACAAATTAAACAACCACGCCAACAGATAAGATATTGATTTGTCTAGCTAGGTAGGATTTGTTTCTCCATATGAACATCATTGACAATCTGCTGCAGTTAGTAATTCATAGCTTTTTAGCCCTACTTAAATACGCATTCCTACTGCTAGAGTCATCCATAGGCCTTACAAAATGTTCTGTTTACATGCCTTCCTCATTATAACTGTCCTCCAGCTGGTATGTAGTCTTTGTTTCACAATAGGCTACTGCTTCATTCTATATGTTTAAAAACCATTGTCTGTGGTGGCTCAGAGAAATCATTAAGTACATTTATATTTGGATTTTTGAATTATCAGTAGTGCTTCTACTATGGATGACCCGTTGAAATGGTGTTGACTCTAAATGCATAATTAAGGAAAAGCCCTCCATTTTTTGTTTACTTTGGCCATGGCAATTACAATTTATTGTCCTGTTTTACTGTTGTTTGTTTAATTATCATTTTAGTTGTGTTGGTGTTGTGTATACCTTTTTGTTTGTGTTAGCTCTTTGTGTGTGCATTGTACTGTGTCTGTGGGTGTTTGTGATTATAGAGGCAACACATTGTAAACTAATGTATTACCATATTACTGCATGGAAATCCCTACCGTCATTTATGAAATACAGATTTACTCCAATTATGTATTTAGGATTTGAAATTAGTTGGTTACATAGAAACAGTTCTCTTAGTGATCATATTGAACTAGAGCTTGAATTCTGTCCAGCTGAGTAAGAACAAGCAAAAGTCTCCCATTAAATTGGAAAGGGTCTGGCTATTTGTATTTGTTTTTTGGCCGCTGTATTAATGTCTGAGTAGCACTTTTTTCATTTAAATGCTATATTACATATAGTGACTCCAGACATTGTGTGATAATGCAGTTTAATTAGCTTATGTGTGTATTTTCTGGGTGCAAAGCACAAAAACATTGCCCAGAGATCCAGATTGATGAGTTGGGGTCAGCAATGAATTAAGGAAAGCCATTATAATTATAATTACTTTTATTCAGTCCAGTTACCTGCCTCTGTGTATTCAACAGGTTAATGTGCTATATGTAAACATGAAGTACACACTGCATTGGCATTGTTAACACATTATTATGCTTTTGGTCATTCAGGGCAACGAGAGACAGCTTGAAGACGGTTGTTGATTTGTGGTGGTATAAAGATACAGTTCGACATAGAATAGGGCTGGCTCATGTTGGCCCAAGGCTGTAGATAGTAGAGGCTGTTCGCAGTCTGGCACATTCTCAACATATGCTTGCTGGGGGGGCACCAGGTGGGCAGTATATAAATTATCAGACCTGCCATATTGCCAACAGATCCTCTCACCCCATCCCTACCTTCATTTACCAGCAGGTCCTGAGGGTCTTGTAGTCATGAGTTAATAGACAACTGCACCACCCAGTAATTGTAATTTGTAAAAAAAGATATACAGCATTGTTAATGGGTAGAAATGTCTGATATCTGCTGTGGAGTATTGGGTCTAGATTGTGTGACCAACGTCTGCCAACAGAAGAAGCAGGTGAACAGGGCTCCTATCATTATGTAGAGTTGTTGACAGTTGAGAACACCATGCATCCTGTGTCAGAATAAAGGAGCATTTGTGGCATGGTAGATAAATATAACATATTAGAATAATGTTTGACTTTAAAGTGCTTGATTTTGGCTTTAAGGGTGTTTTGAATGTTTATATTCTACACTTATTAGGTGACCAGTGTAAGAGTCCACACCCTCTTTCATTACCAAATTTTTGGACAGTCCAGCTGAACAATGGTCAAAAAACCTAAACAATATGGCACCTGTGCAGTGATTTTGTGACAGAAAACTGCAAACAAACAAACAAACACGAGTGAAACTGCCAGCAGTTATCAATGTGAAGGAAATGTTTTATTCAGTTAATGCAGTCAGTGACTGTCTAACCTTCAAATATGTGGCCTTTTGACTTTACTTACTATCTCATTGTTAGGGTTGTACCAGTCAGATTTTACAAAGAGTCTACCTCGATTTTGCATCTATATCTTCAAAGTTATTTTTACATGTTTTGCAATCAAAATAAAAACCTATTAGCATATAGTCCTTTGCCATTGTTTTTTTCTTCAAGTAAACAGTTTTATAATTCTATCCACAGTGTCTGTCAGTTGCTGTGTTAACAATTTCATCTATCAATTTGTGTCTCCTGGGTCCTGTAAAGAGTGCAACTTTTGCACTAAAGGAAGTCTATTATCCAGCAACACTGCATCTACAGTGACACATCAACTTAACTACTCTCTCCTGAAGCTATTTCACACGTTAGCTGCAGATTTTACACCAGTGGGGTCCCACAGAACTTTGGACCAGATTTACATTTAGGGATTAGTTTTAAATGGTCTGAGCTGGATGGCAATAGGAAGAGTGACTCTCATGAGACTATATTGCCACCAGTGAGAACCACTCAATCTGTCACCAAACCCACTTTGTATTATCTTTCACATAATCAGAAACCATGGCACTTTGCCAAACTCTGTGCGCCATAATAGTAAATTAGATATGGGAAGCCATTTACAATCATATTTTCCAAATTCAAAATCTGAGGTAATTTTACAATGTATCAGTGTAACAGTAAACTACCATTGCTGAGTGTCTAATGTTTCATCAACTGCTTTGTCAATCACATTGATTAAAAAAGAAGATTTCAGGTTTTGGGGAGAAACTGGGATATAGGACAAAAAAATGTGCAATGTGTTTATGTACTGTGCACTAACACTCTTAACACACATTTACATGCAGTTGGTCAGTAATCAGAAATGCTTCCCTCATCAAGCTGGTGTATTTAAAGACAGGACAGACTCCTTAAATTGGAAAATTTACTTATTTAGAAGGTACACGTGTCCAAGAAATCTGATGTCTCGAGCAAAATCTATTCTGAAGGAGAGCTGGCCTGCTGCCCATTGTTTAAGTGAAGCTTCCTGACAAACTGACATGTCGATCTTGATGTCAGTCAATATATAAAGAACCAAATTGAGCTGGAATGGTCCAGCTGCACTTTCTGGGAGGCAATATTTCTTTGTACCCTAATGCAGAGGTTTAAACCCACCCTTTATGACACAGTCCTCCCTCAATTTCAAAAGTCTGATCTATGACGAAGCTACCTCCATGTAAATTTTAAGTGCCAAAGTGTCTCAAAGTGCGGACCAGCAGGAGTTCAAAATGTTGTATATTTTGGGAGTTGTGGTGAGTCATCTAAATGTTTGTGGATCTGGAGTGAGTCACTGCACTGTCTGTCAGCACAAACCTTACATAACACCAAAACAGTTACTTTGGAAACTAGGTCAGGTAACATGGTAAACAAGTATCCTAGAGGAAGCTCATGAACCGTATGTTTGCCAGCTTACAGTGATAATAAGAGTAGAAACAATTAGTTGTCATAGTAATTTTAAATGTATTACATTCATAGTCACATTCATACCCTCTATCTGGACACAAGCTTCTTTATATCATAAGGACAACATTTCATTCATAAACTCCCCTTTTTCCGACATCAGTTCAAGATGTAGACTCCAAGGTAGAAAAAATGTAATGTCAGCCTCTATTCCTGGATTTTGCTATCAGCCTCTCTTCTGCCACTATCAGGCAGTGTCAGGGTAAAGAGTGGAAGAAAGTGGAAAGGCAGAGAGGGTGTAAATAAGCTTTAACAGTTCGAGAGAGAGGGTGTGGATGCATACACAGAAAGAAAAGACGATAGACAGCTTAAGAAACAGATTAAAGAACAGGCATGCTAATTGGCAACCTAAAATACCCTGTGTGTTGAGAGAGGGGGCCTAGAGAGTCCCCCTCTCCCCCTGTTTGTCAGCACAAGGTCAAAATCCATACCAAAGAGCTTCCTGTTAGTTAACCTCCCAGGTAATCAATTGTACCTCAGGGAGGTGGGAGGGCACAGGAGGCAGCTCTTGACTTCCTCTAGCTGTTACAAAGTAATCGGCTATAATAGCACTGTTGATATGAATTTGTGATTTTACATTTATCTGAGTAACAGAAGCTACTATAGATAAAACTTGTGGAGTGAGAGTGTCCAGCGCACATGAAAAAAGACATTACATTTATGTTTTGCGTGTGGGTCTGGGACAGCTCAGATACAGCTGTCAATGACTCATCAATGAGAGGACAGCAGGCCAGGACCCTCATGCGTCCCTGCTGTGTGGATTAGCCGGTTCTCTCTTGCAGACAGCAAAGTAACGATCAAACCTCTCCATCTCGGAAAGTCTCTGTAAAAGTGTATTGTCTTGCACAGGCATTAAAAATACCCCATATATAATGTATGAGCACTTTGTGAACAAATATGCGAAATCCTACCATGTAATTTTTCTTCTAATCTGACATGCTTGACCCTCCCAAGCAGCTCTAGTTTCAGATGCTGCTTGGAAAAAAGTTAAATAATTTTTAGCTTAGAATTTCATGTGCATGAAACTAAAGCTCAATCATGAAATGGTCTAATGATGCCATAAAATTATAAAAGATAAAATTAATAGTCTAATTGTTTCTTTTTTATGAGTGTGTATTATTTCAATGACCAAGCTACACAGAGAAATCCCTTGATGGTCATTACTAGAGGGCATAGCCAACCCATTCTGTCCACCGGCTTTGAGGGGGATTTCTCACTTACACTGGCTTTTGCTGGGTGACTTTCTCTTTTTCCTCTTCCCCCCTTTTGTTCATTTGTCATTTTGGGGTTCAGCAGAGCAGCTGTTGGAAAAGTTGCTGAGTTCACTCTTTTTCATTGTTTGTAATTTGTACTAATGGCTGTTTGAGCAGCCTGTAATGCCGGCAGCTTCCTGGGATGAGACATGCTGAGCCATATGGCTGCAGTGCCCTCCTTGTCACTGTCAGACCTCTCGTGTCCACCATGTGTGTGAGGTTGACTGTTCTTTCCTAAATATTTCACCCATCTGTTATCTTTACTTGGAAAAGACTCATCCCCATTGCTTTGCCTTGTGGCTTCGTCGGCCTTTTGATTTAACATGGTAATGTGATGGCGCAATATTGCTTTTCAACATGTCATATTGCTAGAGACAAACATATTAATCCATTTTCACTGTTTATTACAGATGACTGAACTATACTCAACACATTTTGAATCACAACATCAAATAGTTTCACATGTTGAAATATTGTCTTTAGGCTTCATGTGTATGTTTTTTATATACAGGCTGAGCATGATCGCCCTTACTTTTCCACAGAATTCGAGGCATGTTTATATGTGGCTTTCGTCATATTTTCTTTGCTTTTGAATTGTTGCCCTTCGCACTAAGCCCGATCCTTCATCTATTTTTCTCATTTTTCAATCACGTTTGACATACCCTTGAGAACTTCATTGATTTCATTGAGGGAACAGTAAAAGCATTAATTGAGTGCTGTTGCAGGGATTTTATTTGTAATCTTTAGTTTCCTGGTCAGTCTCTTGAATTCTTGACAATCATGTTCAAACACATGTTGCAGTGAAGCTGGGCTTACACTGTTGGTTTACTCTTCATGTATTTTTTGGTTTACTAATACTGCTATATTTTAATTTTTTCTTTGACAATCCACAACTTTACTAATTCCGTGCGTGTACACAGTATTATAACAACAGGAAACTCTGAGGCTATCCTTAACCCTGGAAATTGGGGTATTTTAAATGATGGGAGGTGAGAAGGGAGCTGCACTGCCATTGGCTTGGAGGTCAGTTAATGGTATGACGTAACCAGGTTTGATTGGTTTTTGTAAGCATGACAGCCGTGACAGATGGTGAAATGCAAAGCTTGCTTTGGACAGAGATGGAGGAGAGTGGGAGTGAGGTAAGAAAGGAGATAGAGGGTGATATGAAAGGAAGGAAGGAGAGAGGGATTGAAGGAGGGGTTGTGGGAATCATCGCTACGTCATCTTGTACACCAATATAGCTCCGATGTTGCTGACCACTGTCAGGGAAGACTCCAGTAGGGGTTCATTGCTGTACCCTGTAGCTACTTGTGAACAGAACAAATAAGTGAGCCTGTGTAAAATATAAGGGTCCATTTTAGATGTTTATAGTCAGAACTGCAGACTTTCATTCATCATTTATTTGTTTTAATGTGTCACTGGACACCACAGCAGCAGCCTGTGAAAAAAAGAAATTTACTGTCTGCACCCGGGCAGCAGCTATAAATAACTATTTCAGAGCAGCAGGAAAAATGGCGGGTTGGGCTCAGTTGTCAAAGCCAACACAATCTCCCCCCTCACCTCATGTTACTTTACCACTGAGTCTTGTGACGCTTTCTGTGCTTCAATACCTACCTGAAAAATATTTCTCTGATACGAAACTACATTAACTTGTCATGAAAATTCTTGCTATTTGCCTTTTTCTTTTCTTATACTTCCTTGTTTTTTTTTTAAACCTTATCAAGTCTCATAATTATCCTGTAAATCTCCCCCATGTGTTTGTCCCCCTTCATCAGTTTTTTGACTGACTCCAGGATTAAGGAACAAGGACTGTTTTTTGTCAAGCCTTTGGCTACTGTGACAGGAGCTATAGCTGCTGTAAGTTTAGACTTTCTCTTCAGCCTGTGCGGTCTCCATCCTTCTTTTTGCTGGCAGAAACTCTGACACGCCAGATAGATCTCTGATGTCACTCTGTCCAAAGTCCAAGCAGGCTGTTCGGAGACTCAGTCACCTGGCCCCCAGCTCTCAGCACCCATTTTGACACTCAATGTCAATGGATCCCAGGTAACTGGAGGGCTTTTCTTAGCTCTTGTCAGCACTCTGACATCAAAATGACCACAGAACACCCGATAGGCCAGAAAACAGAGGCAAGTGTTGATAATCTGTCAGAAAAATGGTGGTGTCAGAATTTATGGTTTACATTTGAAAGCCTTGCTGTTTACTTTAGAAAAATGCATGATTTCAGTCTTGGCAAAAACTATAAGAATTGTGCATTTTAGACCATTATATTCAATTATAACATTCTGGCATCTTGTTTGTTTCTTTTCATTTTTAGATGGTTTCATCAACCTTTGACTGATATTTTGTTTCTTAGCAAATGCCCCAAACAGATGTCACTCTAAACTCCTCTAGTGGGCACTGTGTCAGCAGAACTCTAAAGACTAATTGCACTTTTCCTGCCGGGGGACATAATTGTTGGAATGCTCTTGAAGTTCCACAGTTGGGAGGCAGCTGTCAAGTCAAAGGTTCCTTTTGACCTGTATGTTCCTTTTTGACCCTAATATCCTGTGTTACACTGACTTAATGGTTGAAACATGATAACCTACAGCTACCATGTACATCTGAGAGAGAAGTGGAGAAAATGTGTTTCTCCAGTGTAAGCCTCTCAGGGTTTACTTGCATGTCTTTGGGTGTAACGTGTTTGTGTGTACCTCTTCAGTGACTTAATGTCAGGCATGTGAACTTATGGGCTTATTTGACAATGATAGGGCCAGGGGCAGTTTACATGCGATTCTCGTTGCCTCACAAACTTTAATTTACCTTTTGATATCACATCATGAAACCCTGTGACTCATCCCCAGCATAAATCTGACCATTTTACAAGCATCATCAGGGAAACATGGTATGAATCAAAGTGATGCCTCACTGTGGACACGCCAGTCTTATGGTGGTCGTGAGGGGCCGGACCCTAAGTCTCTGTGGCCAAGATATTTCACTCTTTGCTAGGGCACCATAAATCAGGAACCACCCCTGTTTGCAACTGTGCCAAATGTGGAGCAAGGCAAGCTGACCCTGCTTCCTCACCCATATCTCGCCCCATGAAGCCGTCTCTCATGGCATGATGGTGGCTATGTGTTGACTATGCAGGCAGTGGGTACGTGTCTGATTTGTTGAAAAGTTAAATTAAGGCTGTGGAATGTCAGTAACTGTTTATTCCATATTGGGAAGAGTAGGACTTGCATGTCTCCTTTTGATTGGTATCTTGAGTCACATATTCAGAAGTTCATATGTCTATGTCCATGAACAGCATGTACTATGCTGTACTTTCATTGTTGTTTGCAATGAGCATGTATGGCTGTAAAGCAATGTTTTAGCAAACTATGTATAAGGCATTAAAGAAAATATGTCTATCTTTCTACATTCTCTTCCCAAGGTGACTAACTGAAGTGGCATTAAGTCGCAGCATATAAATCACTGCCTGCAGATGTAAACATGGTGACTCCCATCCTTAGCTGGCAGCATAGGAACTTCTGATCAAAATGAGCACAGTGCCCTCATATGGTGGGCTGATACTTCCCCGTTAGACCTCCTGGGGCCAGTTTTAGCAATATGTGGCACCACCTAGTGGGCCAAGGGAAAAAAGTTTCATAAGAGGCCTATATTGTATGTCTAAGTGCTTTTATCCCATAATCCCCTTCCCATGATCATAAAGTCTGTTCAATCCTACCACAAAGTAGCAAGAAAAGACAAAATGAAAAACTCATCAAATACTCATCTAAAATGTAGAAAAGTTAAATTTCTACAGCTTCATAGGGTGAAAACAGCAAGAGCTAAATGATTCTAGATAAATGCTTGCGACTTCTCTGTGGCTAAGATTTCCTAAAGTTGACGCTCTGTTTCCAGCTGTAGTTTTGGATTAAAGACACCTGCGACATTAACAGCTGTTCACCAAACACTTCTACCCAAACACATTTCAGCTATAAAAATGTAAAAGAACTGCTATCAAATGATACACATGACAGAACCGTACGAATAACACTTTTTTGCTTTGTACAGTAACAGAAGATTATAATTTGACATTTGTCTGTTGGATCTCAATTCTAGTGAGATATCTAAATTTAAGAAAGGTAATTATGTAAGCGGTTTCTTGCATACATTATATATGTAATAATAATAGATTGATCATACAAGGTTATGCACTTGTGATGTTGTTTGCTGGTATTTGTATTGGAAGGATCATGTCATGACCAGTAATGGTACTACCTGTGAATAGTAGCATATATATGTATTTAGGTGTTCAGGCCTGTTTGATGTAACCTTATCAGTTAATCTATATTTAAAATAAATTACAGGGAAAAAGAAATATATATACACACACACACACACACACACACACACACACACACACACACACACACATATACATATACACACACACTGTTGCCCGTAAAGCAACAGTGTTGCCCATAAAGTTGGAATAATTTTGTTTTCAAACACATTCCTCTTTTTATTCCTATTTATATCCTATTTATATCAGTAATCACTTTTGACCAGGAGCAATGATGAGTTTTGAGAAGATATATACTTTATCTATCAAGAATAAATCACATTGTTACAATGAGAAGAGTAAAAAAAATTTTTTCAACTTTATGGGCTACAGTGTGTGTGTGTGTGTGTGTGTGTGTGTGTGTGTATACATATATATGTATGATAGCGCATATGATAGCTCATAGCGGCTTGTTTCTTCTTTGCGTCTGGGTGTGATACTAACAGATGGAGTGACTGTAAATCTGTCATGGTGATACCTCTCTGGGAGTTGAATGCTAGTGTGCTTAAGCAAAGCGATCATTTACAGCTGGTAAAAATTCACAGATGGAGCTCTATAGAAGATGTTTGAAAGAAAAATAACTGATACAGAAAATGAAATTCTAGGCTGATAAGTACCTTTTCATTACATGTGGGATTTAAAGTGGATACTTCTACTTTTTCATCTGCAGAATTTAAAAATAAAATTGTATTGTTTGATTTCAGAGCCGTAAACAAAAATGTTATATATATTTTACAGCATCTTTATTTGTGGAGTGATGGATCCTAAAAATGAAATCCAAACAACAAGAAATTGTATATCAGAAACAGAAAGAGAAATTAATTGTTACCATATTATTTTATTGCTAATAAATATATCACATTCATTTAATTCAAAACAGTATGAATTATTTATCATTCAAAGAAGGGGAAATAAAGTTTTGATATGCTTAATTTGGGAAAGCATAAATTAGTGATATATTATTTACAACAAGATTTTTCAGTTAAATCAACACTTTACACTTTATATAAAATATACTTTGTTTAAATGTGTATGTATGTATATTCCCATCCCATTGTATATTCATTAGTAATGCGGTGATATGAATGCGAAAACCTCATGCCTTTTTTGCTGTAACATATTTGTAATTTTTGCTTGCCTAATGGAAACTATGTAATATTTGTGAGATTTTATCCACCGACCTTAACTAACATTTTCAATGTTACTCAAAATTCCTATGAACATAGGAATAATGTGCATCTTGTTAAGTCATTCATACAGACGAACAACTGTTTACGACTTCACTCTAAATAATCATTATTATTAACAAAATCATCAAAAACCTTTCTTTGATGGTATTTAATTTTCCAGTTAACAATCAGTCCTCTTTTTATAATTTTCTTTAGTTAAAAAGAAAAATGACAACTACATAGCGGGATTTTGATACTTTTAAAGTTGATTAAAAGTACAAAAGAACAGCAAATGTCTGATATGCATATATGATTTGTGAAGATATCTCACATGAAATCTTGAACAGTAAAATATATTTATACTCCTGTTTTTTGGAAAGTTAATATTTTTCATATTAATGTTTTACTGTATAGTAAAACTATGAAGAGTCATGCCAGTATATCTTGATCAGTTTATGCCAGTCCTTTTGAGCTGAGCAAAATACAGAAGAAGTTGCTTGGACAAAATCCATTGCTTAAAGCCTTATCATTATCCAGATTGCTGTGACCAAAATAAGCAAAGATATTACATTATGCTTTGTATCTGTCGATCACCAGCCACAATTGGGGGAGGGGGGTTCGTCCTCTGGTAGGAAGGAGTCCAGTTTGCCTCACAAACACTCACTATTAGTAGCATATTGTTTGGTGTCCTTTAAAGAATTTGCCATTTGCACAACTTTAAATATTTGATTTAATATATTACATATGTTCTGACAAAAGTTGGATATGGTAATATGCCAGCAGTCATCTGATATTAGAACCTGCCTGCCGACACTCTAGTACGTGGGGCTACCTGCTGCCACTGTAGACGCAGTAGCTACAGGATTGCACAGCATTACCCCAAGGCCTTCTCTGTAAATACTTTTCTCCTGGTGTGTTGGTCTACTCCCGTCCACACACACAGATGCAAACCACTTGTGACTTTTCATCACACCCGTCTCCTCTGCCTGTCTAGTGGTCAGTAACTCTGGGAAACTGCGTCACCAACATAGGGTGAAAACCACTAGCAGTGATGTTGTGCTAATTTACATGTGCTAGCATTAGTCGTCATGTTAGTGGGTAGAGACATGCGTCAGTCTCAGCTGCTGAGCAGAGGTCAGGCTATAGAGAAACAGTGTAGAGCTTAGTGTCAGAGGTGCAAGCTGGACCTTCGGTGCCTGTCTTTTCAAGGTTGGTGTGTTTCTTTGATACCGTCAGGTGTGGTGCTCAGTATAACCCTGTTGTAGTGTAGTGTATGTCGTAGTAAGTCTTGTCAGCTGTAATGTGTTGGGGCTTCGCAGAGAGGCAAGATTTATAGCTGTATGTGGTGCAGCTGCGTTGTGTTTGGACGTTGTGGCATATTTTGTCGGATGTCTCATTGGAAACAGTGAAGGGCTCTTTGGTAGCAGGACTGGACTTAAATCCTTTTTCTAATTTGTCACTTCCTCCAATGAGGCTCTGTGAACCAATTGGGCCCCTGTGGCATTTTGTTATGACTATGGAGCAGTCTTTGATTTTTATGAAAGTGCATCTGCGTTTTGTTGTTTTGTAGGTACAATTTGATCTAGAATTAGGTGTTAAAAACCAAATGTATTTGTCCTCCAGAGCTGTCCTGACAAATATACATTTTAGATGCAATTATCTTAAAGTGCCATCATAACTTGTGTTGTGTTACTATGCCCTTTGGACCAGATCTGAGATTTTTACAAAGAGATTTGTATCTTTTAGATCAGTTTAAAGTGTTTTTTCCAATTTAAGACATGATTGAAAACCATTAATGATGTCAGCTGTTTATCATCTAGATTTACAATGTATTACATCCCAAATAATGTTGGTCTTTTGCAAACTAAACAATATAGCAGTAAATCTTACTTGTCTGTAACATTATCATTCGTTGCCCATAAATGACAGTTAATTGTTACTGTGTACAAAAATTTTTAATACTTGGTTATACAAGTACAACAAGTATAATACAAGTTGTTTTCTTCTCATGAAAATATAGAGTACTTTTTATCTCTTATTTTACTGACGTAAGACAATGTGTAGTTTAAAGTATTGGGTTGTCCTAGTTATAGCTGTTTGATTAAAAATATGGAGACATTGCCGGTCATCATAATGTGATGTTATGCTTAGAACTTTGTTGAGCATGAAAAGAATGCATGTGTTCAGCTGGGTTCCTGCTGGATAATAGGCTTTCAGAGTTTCCTGTCAGTCCTGGACCATACTTGGGCCTTTATCTGAACTGGTTGGATAAGAGGTCTCAGGAACTGGAGTTAAAAGTATTTGCTTAACAGTTCCAAAACTTGAAAGCAGTGTAAATGTTTACAATTCCCCTTGTTCTTTTTGTAGATAAATTCTAAGATTTAGAAGTCAGGCACTGGTCTCACCCTTAGTTATGTGCCAGAGGCTTTGTTTCTTTTTAATATGATTAAAAGAATTTGACTTGACTATATTTCCTTCTTTCCAAGCCTCATTAGCTGCAGGTTAAAACATTGTGAGTTGTAAAGGTACAATACAGCATAGTTACAGTTGTCTTTGATAGTGCACATTTACTTTAGCAATACATTTATGCTTAATAAATAACTGAAATAATTGTCAATTATAAAACACAACAGAAATACCTTGAGACATTTACATTTGATCATTTGTTTTACTACTACTAGTACATGAAGCTTTTCTAAAGACTGAGCTAATACTCTATGATGGCCAAGAAGCTCTGCTATGAGATGGCTTTGACTGTGAGAGGAAATTTTTCTGCTGTAGAAGGTCTCAAAGAGCAGTATAACAGTAACACATGAAAAACAGACTGGAATTGGATGTAAGCTCTGTTGGATGTAACAATTAAAGTGTGTGGCAAGATTGAAAACAATGCAAACTTCACAATCCAAGTTCTCTGGTACAACTTTTGAATATTTGGTATTTTTGAGAGCAAATGTATTCAAACATCTAGGTTTTTTGTGTGTGTTTAAGATGATGTTTTGTATGGAGGAAAATATTTTGTATGTGTTTTATATTTTTAAAATTACGTGTCTCTCAACCAGTTAAAATAAATTTGTTTCTTTTCTCACAAAACTGAGTTAATAATGACAAATTCCATTCTTCAATCATTCACTGTCTCTTTGCTGAGTTTTCTGTAGTGCTCAACATTTAACACACCATTAATGAAAGTTTTCAAAAGCTGTTTCTAAGTGAATTGTATAAAAGTGTGAGACCAAACAATATTTTTGATATAGCAGATCTTTTGTCTGTGTAAAGTGTTAATTTTCCCAATTTTTGAATTGAGATTATTATAAAGAACAACAATGTCTGCACTGGAATTTTGTCTAATTTTATGTTATTTATTACATTCTGTACATTATGTTCATTATACAGGGACAAACACATGTGTCTCTCTTTGTCTCTCTCATAGTTACACATTTATCTTGCATTGTTTTTTATTTCTGAACTATAACTACAGAATGAAAAGTAGTCGATGCAGTTGTAATAGTTCCCTAGTAGTAGTCATATCCTGGTGGTGTGGCTGTGTGGACTCAAAATAAGATAATTAAACACAGTGAGACATTGTGAGACTCATTTTCTAATAATTTCATTAGCAAGCTTTTCATTCATGTACCTAATCTTCTGTGCTACTTCCCTTCCACACCTGATTGGAGTTTATTTGGCACCCATATTCCCTCTCTTCATCACAAGATTGGTTTGAAGTGTCTAGCAGACTGAGCCAGCTGCCCAAGAGTCCATATTAGTCTATTAAGAACACTGTGTGTTGGGATGGCAGAGGGCAACTCTAGTATTTATAGCTTCGAGTCATAAGCTGGAATGGTGTAAGCTTATCTCTACATCAGCATGCTTGCTCACTTAAGATTGCGCACAATCGGCAGTGAAGCCAAGGACTGTCAATTGTCCAACATGAATCAGCTATTATCGATTATATGTATTGGTCCTGTGACTATGTTATAAGATTTTGTATGAGTTTAAATCTATTCAACCTTTTTTGCTACTGTATTACAAGTATATCAAATGCTTGCCATGCAAAATAATATTGATCATAAACCATTTTGTATAAAACATTTATGAAGTTTACAGGGAGAAGTTCAGAAATGGCAAATGAATCCCTCGTCTTGAATGTCTATGGGATGTATGTCTACACCTTTGAGTTGTGTTTACAATACCAAAATTAAATTTTAAATATGATTTGACACAGCATTTTATTATATCTATCTATTTTTTTTTTTAAATGTACATTAAAATGTTATATTAGTTGTGAAATTGATTGGGCAACAGTAAGTTAAAGTGATAACATGATGAAAAATGTTTTGTATTTTGATATTAGGTCATGTCGTACACTCAAATTAACAATGATGTACAATTGTCATGTACTACTATGAGGTCCTGATTGATCATTTTCCTTATAGTCACTGTGTTGTACAGCTTTTATGTGTTGTGTAACAAGTATGGCTTGTTATGGCAAGTATGGAAACTACAATTCCTACAAGGTAGAGCTTTTATCACCACAGTGTGCACAGATGTTTACCTGTGCTGCTGAATCATGTATGCTCTGATAAGGGTCTGATAGAGAGCTCAAGCTGAGTTGACTCAAAAGTCAAAATTGAGTATTTAGCCCTGTGAAATTCAAAATTCTGTTGTTATTTGTAGTTTATCTCCCTCTCCATGGCTACATGCCGAGGTGTCCTTGGGCAAGACACTGAACCCCAAGTTGCTCCCAATGGCTGTCCCATCAGTGTGTGAATGGCTAATGGCCTTTCTAATGTACAGCTCCCATTAGTGTATGAATAGATGTGAATAAGACCATAAGACTAGAAAGTACTGTCGACTTACTAGTTACCATTTTGATGTCAACTATACACCAGGTTTTATGAATGTACTTTGCATGGTTCTAATGCTATTGATGCTAATGATTATAAAACTGTCCGCAGACATTTAAAAACATGGCACAAAACACACTTCAAAAGGCAAAAAATAAATACTGCAACCAGTGCTGTGTCTGGTAATAAACAAACAAACAAGCTTGTCAATGATTTGGTTTGAACTAAGGTCCTGCTGTCCATTGGTCAGCCATTATGCTACATTGTTTAGCAGAGTGGTAGAAATCAACTTAAGTTGCCTCTCATAACCACAAACACCAATGAGTAAATGCAACATATTAACATTATATTTTAATTCATTCACATTATTAATTTTTCTGACTCATCCTTACAAGCTTAACAAGGGGTTGTGATTTCAGGACCATATGTCTACAGCAGGTAAGTTTATAGCTCAGTAGGATTATGAGTGATGGGTATGATATGATGAGTTTATGATGTGGCAATGTAATCAAAAGACCTTTTCACAACTGCTGAAGTGAGTAGGAAGACAGTCCTGGAGGTGATAATCCTCCACAAGATTCAGTTGCATAAATTTATATTTGAAAATATCTCTTGAACTTTATGCTTAGCAGCCACAACCTCTCCACACAATCACTACAACAACATAAGATAAATCTTCATGAACATTATCTCAAATACTGTCCAGTCTGTCACTGTCTCTATTTGCAAAACGTCATGGCCACCAATTCTTTGTCTAGAATAATTTGGGATTTCACCACATCTAATCTGATTGGTCCGTCGCCTTTCAGCAGGGTTCGAAGGAGCAGTGGTTAGATAGAGCAGTGTCAGGTGCTTAACATAGATGATGTGATGAATAGTTGAGACGACTAAGTTTAGACAGCATGTGAGAGCATTCATCAGAATCCGAAAGGACAGACCAGTCAAACAGGGTCACAACACCAGTACGTGATGTGGTTTAGTTACAGCAGTTCATGTTGTAGAAAGCTTGTGTACAGTACAGTATAGCAGTTGGAAAATAAGTCAGTGGGTGTATAACCTCTGGATATTTGAACAGTTCATTATACAGCTATCCCTCTTTGACTTCAGCTACTCTCTCTTTATTCAAGAAATTAAAATTACATTACACCAGCACCTGTCTGTGATAAAGAAGCTGTGACCTCTCTACAGAAGATAACTTCCAGAATTTTCCATATGTTGGTGAGAAGTAATCAAAATGATGTTTGTACTGCAAACAATTGCAGACTCTCAAAAATTACTTTTGTTATCTCATTTCACACAAAACTGTGTGTAAACTATGACTTTCCTGTTAGGCTTTTTAATTATATGTTATAATGATGAAATTACACATTTAAAGTAGCAAAAGAATGTAGAACAACTTCATCAGTAGCAAACTGCTGTGCAACACTTCTTGGCACTGATCATTTCCTTTGGTTTATCTGAAACCCAGCATCACTGACAGCTAAATGATGGCTTTACCCAACTGCTGACCATCTGTTGGTTGAGCACTTATAAGATTGTTTGTTTACTGATGCTAGCTGTGAGGAACACAATTGTGTGGATATCAGGAGCAGTAGGAAAGCAGTGGGGTATTGAGTGTCTTCTGTGTTTCTGTAGTTGTAATGTTATTGAAAGTAGTATACATTTTGAACAAAACATAATCACCCAGATGTGCTCCACCCAGCACATCTGTCTTAAATGCTTAAAGTGCATGCGGAGAACAGAACAGTTGTTAGATTAACAGTAAGTAATGATATTTTATCTTTTGTGAAAGCCTTTCCCCTGAATTTCAGTGTTTACAAATTGTATTCAATCAGTGTTTATGTTGAAAAAAATGTGTGTAACATTAATTGCAAAGATGCAGGATAAAAATATATAGCTTGTGTTTTGTTTTTGCCATCATCCAAACAGTCCCTTTGGTTTCTGCTGGCATTGTCTCTGCATTCATATTACCTCCAGTTCACATTGGCTTGATTCATGCAACCGTTGATTAAACTGGTGATAACAATTCCTGAGCTGGCAAACTCAATCAGACTCAATTATTAGGCTAATTATAATAAAGACAATTAAATCCTGTGGTTTCTCTCTGTAGAGGGTTCTAATCAACAACTGCCTTTTAAAGGTTCCTAATCGGATCTCTATTTGACATATGGCAACATCATAGACACAAATATTAGCGATAATGTTGTCTACTGTATTATTATGAACAAACAAAAAATATCTATTTGTCCTTTGAGATTCCTGAGAAATATGTTTTTTTGTTTTTCTCAGTATCAGTGCGGTGCCAGGGGACAGCACCGATAAGAAGAGCTTCCAGGTGGGAGGGAATCTGCCAGGTGCTGTGCAGGTGGGGCCTCAGCAGCAAAACCAGCAGCTCCTCCTGACCCCAGCCAGCCTACAACTCGCACAGCTCCAGGCCCAGCTTACCCTCCATCGCCTTAAACTGGCTCAGGGGGGCAATACAGCTGCCACTGTTCTCAATCAGGTTCTATCCAATGTTGCCATGTCACAACCTCTGTTCAATCAGCTAAGGACTTCAGCTATGGTTGGAAATCCCCAGGGTGCCTTCCCAACAGGAGTGCTTGGTTTTCCCTCTTCAAATTCAGCCTTGGGGGCCTTAGTTGGTGGTGGATTCAACCAAAACACTGCAAATGTGAGACTGACCCATCCTGGTGGAGGGGGCCAACCTGGCACAGATTACGGGAAAAAGTCAGGGTCAGCTTACCCCTCTGATACTGACCGGCGTCTTCAGTACAGCTTGGCTGGGGGGACATCTGCAGCATCAGCCACTGGTGCTGGCGGTGATGGACAGTACTCAGTGATTAACAGTCAGGCAAAAAACATGAACAGTGTTGGTTTCCAGAGAGATTTTTATGGCCATGAAATGCTGGGGAAACAAACTGGGTTTAGCGTCAGTGAGCAGAACATGAATATCTATAACTCCACTGGACATAAGGAGCATTGGAAAGGCCCTTCTAACCTCAGTCACACTGGAAAGGTGGATATTGATTCTAATGCTGCCAATGTGTGGACAGCAGCTGGGCAGCCAGTACGGTCCAGAACGGAACTCTATAACCCAGAGGAGCCAACCCCTGACCCCAAGTTCAATCCAAGTAGCGGGGTTTCCTCTTTTGGTTCAAGTGGCACGCAGGGATTTGGGGGCTACCAGCCCCTCCATGGAAGTGAGGAAACTTTATCTTCAGGTTCCAGGATACTTCAGCCTTACCAAGTCAATGATTTTCATGCTGCAACACCCACTCAGCTGCCACACCAGTGTAGCATCTGTGACAAGAAGGTCTACAATCTCAAGGTGATTAATTCAGTCATAAATTAAATGTAATTGTCTGAGGAATTGTTTGTTTTGTAAACATGACTGTAGCTGGAGAACACTGGACACAAAACTAAATGATTTACCTGCTTGTGTAATACTGTTCACAGCTTTATTAGAAACAGACAGTGGAGAATTTAACAAGCTTGCAATCCAATCTTAAGGTATTTTTTTCTTCAAATAAAACAGGTGGTTTTATTTAATTTATAAAACCTAAAAGTTGGGTGCTGGATTTGGATGAGAGAAGGGGTGAAAAAAGCTAAAGTGAAGCTAAATGTTTTGCTTAGATGAGCAGCCACTTATAAACTAACTGCTCCAAGATGTTGTCTCTTTAATTGCTCTCAGCCTCGAGTTTACACAAAAGGTTTGTAATAGCTACCACTGGAGGGTAAGCAGTAAGCTTCCAGTGTGTCTAAGCCATCTGACTCAATGTTTGGATGGTGTGTGTATGTTTAGGACTGGGACCAGCACGTGAAGGGAAAACTGCATCTGCAGAACCGAATGTTGTACACAAGTGAAAGGTGAGTTCATTTTAATGCTCTTTTTCCTACTGAGTGACAAAGCTTGTGGCTTCACTTAGTTTATTCTGTTTTCTGTTGGTGATTTTCATTCAATGATAAATAAAACTATTGTCTCTCATTATCCTTGACAGTGGTTTGGTAATTTCTCTCCCATGTAAAACATTTAAACACAGCTGTTATAAAATGTGTTGTTTTCTTTTCTTTTGTTGTATTTCTAAAAACAGTCCAGAGCAAATATCTATTTTGAGTGATGGAAGCATTTTATTTTCTGTTCCTTGTTCTATATACAGCTGTCTTAATGTTTCTATGAATATGAGCTCTGTCACAAGATATGAGTGAGCAAGGCAGGGGAGAGGCAGCTAAAATCAGCCTTGTATGATTGTTGCAGCTCCGCAGCAGTATCAGCTGGAGCTGTTCACTACGCTGTCGGTAGGCCTTCTGATGGAGGTCTGAACACTGGAGGGACAAACTCCATGGTCTACTCTGCTGCAAGTCAAGGTAGGATGACCCATTAGTCACCAAAAGTGTCCCTGTTTGTTAGCAAGGTTATGAGTGATGTTTTTATGATTGTTAGACTATGTGACACAGAGTGATAGATGGAGGTCGGGGAGTATTTTTAGAGTTACATGAGGGTATGAAGCAAAGTATTTTTATAACTTGACACAGTGTATTTTGATACATTGATGTATCTTGCTGGAGGTTTTTGACTTTTGGTGTGGATATTATGACAGCAAACCCCCAAAACCGATGACACATGTGTACATAGAGTATTTCTACACAACAAATTGAGCACCTGTTCTCTATTATGTCAGTAGTATCGTTTTATGCTAGATCTTGATCTCCTTCCCCTATGTATTCCCTTGTGTAATTACTTTAAAGCAAACCGCTTGTGGGTGGCAGCGGGCAGCTTGAAAGAACCTTTGGGTCTAAGCCTCATTGGTTGCATTTTTCACGGAATGGGTCTTTGAGCAGCTGCAAGTTGGAAGGATAACCTTCCTGCTCAGTGAACCATGGTTACGAATGTAAACTTTCGTCCATTCTGCATTTCGTTAAATATGCATTGTTTGAATAAGTTGGTGAACAATATCTATGAATAAGAAGGAAAGCATGTGCCATTTTTCGAGTTACCCAACACACAGCTGCTGCAGTAAGCAACAACACATCACTGGAACAAATCACAGGGCAAAACTGAGAACCTCAGAGTGTATTGATATCATAGTATTTAGATCACAACACTTACCAGATGTCAGTTTCAGATGTTTTGAATAACATCTGTTATTCCAAACTATTGTTTTGCATAGGTCTAACAATGAAGTAACTTTTCCCCACACAGGTTTTACTCTATAAGTCCATTTCAATCCACAGATGTATCCTCAGGAGCCAATACAGCATACTTACCAGCTGCAGCCATGAAGACTTATCCCATGTCAGACACAGGATTTGCCTCACACCAGCCAGAGTCAAAGGTCAGACAAATGTATGGAGTATTTTCTCAAGATTTATAGAGTTTGTCTACAGAATGTGGAGCAAATTTTGTGATAGGCTTTAAAAAATTCCAGTGTTAAAGAGATAGCTGTCACGCTAGAACATGAATCCAACTATATTTTCATTATATCTTGTTTTATTGAAATGTACAAAGTTATAAAAAAATTCACATATGACCCATATTAATTACTTTCACAATGATAGAATCACAAAGGTTTTTATTTGTGTTCTCTGGTGCAGACAGAGATTGACTGATGATGCTGTAGATATGTTATGATATCTCATCTCTAATTATGTTAAACACTAAATTTCTGTATATCCTTTATGTATCTTTTGAGATTTACATGTAGCTAAGAAGCTGGAAAACAAAAGGGTGAATAAGGTGTGTAATGAATGTGTTTGAATGGGTTTTTTTTTTTTGCATCATGAATGGGCCCAGATCCTTGTGTTGACAGCTGCTGGGGCTCAACGGGGCTGGACTGGATAGCCTGGCAACTACAATGTTGGCAAGAACCTATGTGTTGAAACTTTTCAAATATCCTTATTTTATCACTTAGTGGTTTGTCCAGCCCCGGGATGCAAATTAAGGAGTAAAATAGGAATATATAACAAAATAGCTTCTCTGTTATATATATGATGTATTGAGGGAGAGGTTGAATGGTTTTTTTGCATATTCATACTTTATTATTTTACTGTGTGACCTATGCTGCTTTAGCATACTTTTTACTGCTAATTACACTTTTATTTGCGACAGGGGAACACATATTTCATCTTTTTAATTGGGTTAAAATCAACATTTCAATGGTACAAGGGACAATGAATGGTACAAATATAATACAGTGTAGGAAGGTGTAGTGTTACCAATTATGAGATTAATAATTTTGTCTTCCGCTCCAATCAGTTTAGAGTATTCCTGAGAGCATATCTGATGCTGCTTGCTGCCTCACCATCAGTTTGCCTGTTCAGAAGCGTTGAGTATTGACCAGTTGACTGGGATTGAAGAAACACAGCTGTTGACAAGCATCCATCATGAATGCAGGTCTCCTGAAAAGCTGAATGCAGATGATGAGTGAGGTGAAAATTAGCCCCGACAAACACGAGGAAAGCCTAATCTGGTGCCCATCACACAGCTTTCAACAGTCAGTGGGCATTAACACATGCACAATGCAGGAGCACATACCTATGCACTGATCCATACTATACATACATTAAGGCTGTTTTAGCTTAACTTCTTGAAACACAACCGTTACCACAATTTTTAAAGTTATGTTCAAAACATGCATTACATAATATTTAACTGTTCCTAATTGTACTACCTCTTTTATAAAGCTGCAATATGGCACACTTACACAAATTGGTTAATTACCTATGAAAATATAAGATGCCATTTTTAACATTACAAGATTATAGTACTGAAAATTTAGAATTTTTTTGTGAATCCATTTCTAAACACTATGGCCTGTATTTTAGCCTTGAATATTTGGTATCTGTAGAAAAATTTAGGATGTTCACAGAAATATCAAATGTTTTGCATTTTACAGATAGAAGAATGGAAAATAAGTATTTATCCTATAGTAAAAGAGGAAAAAGTAAAGATTAAAGATTACAAGATTAAAATACAATGAGCATTTTGGTTGTTGTCAAGAAATGTGTTTAATATCTCAGAGTTAAGAATTGTATGATCAAGGGATGAGATTCTTAAGAAATGTTTAAATTTAATCTATTCAACTACATTTTTATTCCAACAAATGAGGATAGCTCTTCTTTTTTCTATCAGCCATTTGTTCTTTTGTTCACTGTCAGTGGAACCCATTTAGCAAAAGCCTGAACTCAGTGATGTGAAAGTCATATGCTTCATTGGCTGCTTATTGACAAGGGTTTTTATTGTATCAGTGGGAAAATATTTATAGGCTGTGCTACATGAGCTAATGTTAGTTGCTATAAACACACACACACCTGTCTAAGCTGAACAGGTGGAGTGCTTTTAAAACCCTTGAACAGACAGTACTCACACAAATGCATATAAATGTGTGAACTTGTTTTTAATGTGTTAAACTTTAATTTTGTATGTACATATTAATTGTGATTATTCAATGAATCATTATTAATTAGAGATTAATTGATAATATTAATGAACAGACAAACCTAATTAACATAACATTTGCGCAAACATACTCTGAAAATCAGACTAAAAGAAATTGCTTTCAGTAAAGTGAAATAGAAAACAAATTTCAATTAAACTAATTTATTGATCAAAATGAAGAAAAACAACAAGTATTACAACCTGTATGCAAAAGCTCTCAAGTGCATTAGTACATACAAACAATCACAGATGTGCATGCTTGCACATATACAGCAGTCCCATTGTCCGGCAGCCCAGCTTGAAGTAACACAGTAGCTTCATGCGATAACATAACTCAAACGGAGATAAACACAGGATTATAGCTAACTGCTGTCAGGAGCATGGACCTTAAGACCCTCGGGTCACACCCCCAGGCAGTGGTGTAACATTTCAGACTGGTGAGAGGCTGGTAAAGCAATCTGAGAGATCAGCGTGTGAGCACTTGGCGTTGGAACGTGGGGGGAAACTGTGAAACCAGACTGACCATCTCCCTGGGTGCCCCACCATGGATCCTGCTTTGCACAAATAAACAGACATGTCCTTAGGAGAGATTCCAGCTAATGGCAGTCAGCATGTCAGAAAAGCGCTGTGTGAATTGGTTGTTATCCTTTACACCATTTAGCCTCAGCTCTGCAGGTCAGCATTAAGAGTGTGAAGTTTCAGCAACAGAACATGTGGCTGAACACACTGTGGCAGGTACAGCCATTTCCCCTGTTATCTGTTGTCTGTCATAAAAGGGTACAAATTGTTTAATCAGTAGATTTACATGACATTACATCAAAGGGAAATTGACTGTATTCTTTAAAAACTGATTTATGTTCAACTTGATTTAGAGTGACAGCTGAAATGTCCACATTACTCAGAAACTTAAAAAATACAAGGTCGATTAAAAGATAATACCCAGGTCAATTAAGAGCTTTTTTGACATGAGCAAATTAGCTAGAACATTATACAACAGCATTTTTATAATGTCATGTTTTTGGTGGGTTTTTTTGTTGGGTTTTTTTTTTATTGGAGTTGTTCTTTTATTTCTTGGAAGCAAGCAGTAGTGAAAGTTGGTGCCTAACCATTTGTGTTTAAAACCAAAATCTAGAACTGTGACATTGTTGAACAGCTTATGTGCAAAACTGACCATTTGAATTGGCCCTGGCAGCATGTGCAGTGCCTCCTGGAGAGCAGGCAATGACATGGCACAACTCTGCACCTTCGGTTTGCGGTTAAGAGAAACAGCTACTGTTCAAATCCTGAGCCAGCCTTGACAGTGATATCAATGCTGTGGTCAAACTGTCTGGAGTGTCAGACACAGACGACATTTTGTAGGTCAGATGTTGGTGAGTGCAGTGACCAGCCCTCTTGTTCTCTCTAATATTCCAAGGACATAAACAGCCTATTCTTGGATCTGTTTATTGAGCCAAACCTGTATTGACCTTTATGTATTCTGGTGGCGGCAGTGGCACTGGCACATAGCTGTTAATAGAATTATCACTGTAAGATCTGAAGCAGTTGATGTCAGCTTGCTGGCCAGCAACCATGAAGTTGTGGCATAGAAAATCAGTTATCCGCTGCCCAGACCATCTTTTGAGTTTGTAGAAATAGAATTGTATCATTATCCAAAAATATTATTTTAAAGGAGAATGCGATTCATTATCCATCTTATTAGTTCATCTTCCTTGTCTTAAGTTATCAGTCAGTTTTTTGTGAGATATGACCCAGTTATTTATGGACTACTTTGGATTAGTACTTTGTGTATGTTTTGAATACTGATTGCTTTTGATTATGTTTCGACAGACAAAGTAAAGTGACTTTATGACTGTAAAAGTTTCTACCTTCACTTTATTCACTGCACGCTTGATGGCTATTGGACCCAGTGTGACGTGTATGTTAGTGTTGGGCTTTCCCTGAACAAATTCCCTGTAAAAACAGAGACCCTGGCTGCTAGTCTGAGGTGGAATTAGGACCCCAGTCTGTCCCACACATGGAACTGTCTGTCAGGTCTGTCAGGCAGAGAGACAGGAAGAGGAGGAGGGGCATTGGAAAAACTGCAGTTGCAGCACAATGGTTGCAGAAATAAGAAACCCTGATATGACAGCTGAATTTACTACTGCTCTGCACTGTTGAAATGAACATAAGGTGTCAAATGGTATGCCCATTTTGATGATGAATATAGATAAACAAATTACTTGCCTTTATTTTTTCAAAATTTTGATGTGTAGGTTAATTTGTTAATTAGCTAATTGAATAGGTGAAACAACCACTACAAGAGCAGTGAAAAGGGTGATTACGATGCAAGTCTTCCTCGTCACATGCCTACAAACTACAACATCCAGTACACCAGCAAAACTAGCTCCTCGGCTATAGAGGATTTTCCCCTTGCTGTACTGTCTCTATGCAGCCTACTGTGTGTCTTCAAAAAGAAAAGAATAATTAAGTGCTCATTTACCTCCTTAACTGCAAGTCAAAAAGGGGTACAGTCAAAGGGATGTTTAGCAATGCAGGTCACTACACTTGGCAGCCTAGAGGGATTTATATCAAATGTGTGAGATATCTGGGGACAGTCAGCTGACAAGTCTCTAAATCCAAACAAGAAAACTTTGATTATCACGGCTTCAACACTGCCAAGGAGCTATTAATAGAAGCATAGATAGAAGGTGGGCGGTATCAAGGAGGGAATATAACACATGCCATCCTGTGTGATAGTGTTACACTGATGTTAAACAGACTTACATCTTCTTGCAGTACAGATTGCAAAAATCATAAACATATTTTCTTTTATGTGTACCTGTGCAGAAATTAAAAAGGAGACCCTTTGTTCAGAGAAAAAGTCCTGTTCTGCTCATATGGTTTGCAGGTTTTGCTTTTTAAAATTAACAAAGAAACAAAACAAGATGAATATCCCAGTATATCCCGGTCATGGTGTGAATATCATTGTAATGTAAGGCAGGATGAAATTATATATTTATTAGGTTATTGTAACATGTCTTAAACAATACACATGGTTATTCACATATTGTTTTGATCATTTGCAGCCATTTCCACCCAGAAAAGCCTCAGCAGGCCGAGTTGTTCACATCTGCAACCTCCCTGAGGGCAGCTGCACGGAGAATGATGTCATCAACCTGGGACTGCCATTTGGAAAAGTCACCAACTACATTCTCATGCGCTCTACCCACCAGGTACAATAACACCATTATTTATTCTAGTTTATTCCTAAATATTTAAGCACTAGTAGCACATGTACAAGGAGATTAACAACCTGCTGTAACATAAAAATGACCATGGTGACAGCCATCTTCTTTCTTTTGGCTTTGTGCATGTAAGCAACTGCTTGTCAGGCCCACAGTTGGCCTGTGAGCTTTTATAACTAATGGCAGCATTTGTCATGGCACACTACCTTTGGTCAAAACTCAACATAATCTTAAAGGTTCTGCTGATCCTGTGAATAAATTTGCTTTGAAGAAATGCATCAAAGTGCACATTCTCTATGTGTATTTTGATGATAATCAACAGTTTTTTTTCTGCTGCAGCTGTTATGTGATATCATGTACTTCGTCATAACTTACTGGCTGTTTAACTACTAGTACATGACAGCTCACTTAGATGCCCAGGTTTCACTTATCAGACCTTAACGGCAACATTAATATCGCCCCTATCAAATTTAAAGCGTTCATATTGAAATTGTGGTTTTGGTTACAGGAACTGAAGCGACTGTTCAGGTGATTTATTGTGGTAATGAAATATGATGCCTTGTGATGATGATTTTCAGAGTTTTGCTTCCATACCAGTCTGACATCTGAGATGTGAAATATGTTTGTCCAGATGTCCTGTAAGAACCATATAGCTGTCAGAAGGGGATTATTGTTTACAACAATTTTCTGTTCTCCCAACAGGCATTTCTTGAGATGGCATATGTTGAAGCAGCTCAGGCCATGGTTCAGTACTACCAACTTACTCCAGCTATGATTAACAATCAGAAACTTCTCATACGAATGTCTAAGAGGTACAAGGAGTTGCAACTCAAGGTAAGACTGAAGACCAAAGTAAACAGCAGGTTATAAGTTGTGTTAGCCAACTCCTTAACCTAAATTTATTTTCTGTATAGAAACCAGGTAAAGATGTTCAATCAATAATACAGGATATCAGCTCTCAGCGGGAGAGGGAGGAATTGCAAGAACTTGAACAGTAAGACATTCTCCTCTAGTCCCAAATGTTGCTTTGTGTAGCTGAGTTCTTTGAGACACTAATTATAGTACAAAATAGTTTTGGGGGATCTTTCTATTTCGTCTGTAATCTGGGAACAATTGATCTCTCTCCAGCTACATGCCAGAGAGGGCACGCTCCCGCAGTCCTATCAGCCGCTCTCTGAGTCCTCATTCCCACAGCCCCAGTTTTACATCATGCAGCTCAGCCCACAGCCCCCAGGGGGCACCATGCAGGGGTCCGGAAAGAGGCAATAATGGCATGGGCCCACGCCGAGGCTCTTGGGATTGGTCATCACACTTAAGAAGAGGAGAGGATGAGAGGGAGAGGGATGAAACGTGGAGGAATGGAGGCAACATAGATGATGGACGGGCAGCTGACCGTCGGAAGGCTTACCAGAAACCCTTGGATCATATCAGATCTGCAGATGAGCGAGGAGCAGGAGGAGGAGGTGAGGGGATGAGGGGCAACAGAGACTGGCACCCACGAGGCAGCCCCCAAGGCATGTCCTTCAACACTTACAGGAACATGGAGGATGACTTCTACATGAAGGAACAAATGTACAAGGCAGACAGGCCGCCCAGACCTCCATACCAAAAGCATGATGCAAAGTCGAAGAAGAGGGATGGTGGTGACTACTACAGCCGATCAAGGCATTCTGAGTTTGAGATAATGGAGGAGCCACTTCGCAGAACAATAGAGGAAAAGAGATATAGTTCACCAGGCAGGGGCAGGAGCAAAAAGACAAGCAGGAGGCACAACAATGCAGAAAAACATGATAAAGAAGATGCTACTGAAACCACAGTGAGTAACTGCTGTATATGTACACTAGTGTTGTATACCTGCTTTACATGGTACATACCTACTAAGTTATTTCCTTTTCTAGGATCGTCAATCAAAAGAAAAGTCTGTGTCACCTCAGAGCAATAAGCCAAAAGGAGCTATTGAATGTAGTAAAGACAGAGACACTGTAAGTAAGCATTTTGATCTTTCTTGTACATTCAAACACCATTTGGCCCCTGTTACACCCCACATGACAACCTTAAACATGTTTAAAATCTATTTAAAGCTGCACTTTACTACTACTGTTGATGCAGTAGAGTACTGACTCTAGTTCCTGTCCTTACCATTTTCAAAGGTGAAAGAATGGGCAAGTGGAGATGACACTGATGAAGAGTGCTGGTATCCCAAAAACATGGAGGAACTTGTCACTGTAGATGAAGTAGGTGGAGAAGATGATTCCATTATTGAGCCAGACCTACCTGAGCTTGAAAAGTATTCATCCTGCCCCAAAGAGTCTGCAGAGGAAGAACCATTGGAGGAGCACATTTTACCACCTACCACCTCACTGGAGGCACAGGAGAGGTCTAATGAGAAGTCCAATCCAGAGAAGTTTTGTGAGGATGCTGAAGATCAGGCAGAATCATCTGCAGCAGCAGAAAAACCAGATAATGTTTTAACTGTAACAAATCCTGAAGATGATAAACTCCAGTGGCACCAGTGTCCAGTGACTCCTGTGCTACCTGCCACTAATCTTAGTGAATTCCCCAGTGAGGAGTTCAAGGCTGCATTGGAGGAGACATGTTCAGAAGATAAAGAAACCAAACAGGGGCCTTCAGAAGAGTCAGTGGAAAATCAGATTTATACATCAGAAGACGGCAAAACCCTGGGAGTGGGACAGGTCACAGAAACCCTCAATAATGGGGTTCAACAGAAGGATGATAGTCTTAAAAAAGGTAATGGTAATAAAAAGAGGGGATTTTCCACTAAAAGACAACAGATATGTCCTGAATATATCTCTGTTATGTAATACAGTATAACAAACTATAAAATATACTGACTGTGTGCTGTTATTTTCATTTGCCAATATAAATAGAAGGAAATATTTCCCTGAAAAGCAAAGTTTGTAACATTTTGCTTTTCTGAGAATGTGTATCCCTTTTGCAGAGATTGAGGCCTCTTTGCCAGCAAGTGAACAAGACAAAGCTGTCAGTGAACACAGCATCCCTTTGGGTGAGCATAAGTTATATCACTCTGATTATTATTCAAATGTTTTAAATTACCCTGAGAATAGATAAAACCTTCAAGGATCTCAAATACAGTCAGTGTAGTTATAGTTTGTCATTTTGTCAGCAAATATCAGGTTATGCATTAAAAGATTCAACAACAGCAATAGAGATGAAAACTGTATCAGGTCACTGTGTTTAGATTAAACCCAGTCTAAGAGTCAGTGAACTGGTCTATATTTAAGTGTTGTCACAGATACAAGTTCATGGAGTCTTTGAGCCTGTGGTCTTAAAGATCTTAAAGTCCTAAAGATAAAGTGTTATCATGTACACCATTAAAAAGTGCACTGACAACCTGTTGCATTAGCACTCTAATTGACTGGAATTGCTTGGCCACTTGCTGACCTATTTCTGTGGGCTGGTTGTGAAATGCACCCCAGAGAGATGAGTATTTATATTATCATTAGGGCTAGAATGACACGGCTAAGCACATGGCCAGTGTGTGGCCTGCAGTGAGACTTACGTAAGCCGTAGTGTGGTGCAGAGTGACCACAATAGATCACAGAACAGAGAGAAGAGTGTGACTATTTCTGTTGTACGATGCCCTGGGAATGTGAGTGTGCGCATATGTGTCCAGGACAACCTGCATCCATTGATAGCATGACTGAGACTAATTTTGGATAGCACTGTCGCCTCACAGCAGTCAGGTCCACAGTTTGATTCCCAACTGGGGAGGGGCCTTTCTGTGTGGAGTTTGTTAATTTTTTGTCACATTTATATGGCACCAGAAAGCTGACAGCCAGATATATGTTGTTGATAGTACTTTACTCAATTAAAACAATATGCATCCTCTTTTACTCATTCAACATATATAGACAGTTTGTATGATCAGATAACATATTGCTGTCAATGTGCACAGTTTTTCGCTGGACCGAGTTCCCTGTTCCTTCGGTTAAGTCTTTTTCAGTGATAGACTTTCTTTCTTTCTTTTTTTTTGAAACAATCAAATTGCAAAAGAGAGATGTAGTGAGAGGTTTCATTATTTAGCTTGTTATTGACAGATGCATTGCTTAATTTTATCTTTTTGCCATTGGTAAAGTAAAAATGATGAGTGGCAAAATGTAAATGTGTGGTTTAAAAAATTTACAGTACATAAAAGAAATATGATATTAATTTTAATTTTTTTAAAAATGATTTTTTTGAAATATTGTAATTGTTGTGTTTGCTGTAACCTGTCACATAGGAGTGGAGTTTATTGTGCCAAGGACTGGCTTCTACTGTAAACTCTGTGGGTTGTTTTACACCAGTGAGGACACAGCAAAGACAGCTCACTGCCGCAGCACTGTACACTACAGGAACCTACAGGTACATACTGCATGGTAAAAAATTGCTTGTTTAGGCGATGGAGATTATGATGAGAAGGAATAACTTGACAATGTGGAATTATACATTTTCACTTTTTTTTTTCATTAATCTGTCATTATTTGCTAATCCTCTTTGAAGTAGACATGTACATGACAGTACATTGGTTTGTGTACTGTATGCACACATACAACATGTCTGCCTGTGTATATGTGCCTGCTCCTTTTCTACCCACAAATGTAGTATCAAAATTTCAAATCTCTATAAGCCTGCACTGTACTGAGGCCACTGCGGGTGTGGTCAACAGTCAGTGTGGTCTCGTAGCAGTACTTTTTACGCCACCTGTTCCTGGGTTGATGAGTAATGTCTTCACACTCTTACATTCTGCACATGCATGCTAGATAAATTTTCTTTGCCTCCATTCTTACATTCATCTTATTAAATAGATAAACCTGTAAATGGTTTTGTAAATGGTTAATCAATTAAGGAATGTATTAAATAGAACTACTGTATTAAGTAGAATAGTTTTAATACTTTTACACAGATGCACAATAGTTCACAATAGTTCTAATACTATTACTCTATATACACTAGATAGCAGAACCTGCAGAAAAATTATAATTTATCTTTTATAGAATTTATAATGTATCTCAATATTTTTATTCACTTAAATTCAATGAATTTATGAACTGTTAAAATCTTTCCAGTTTCTCTCTTGCTTTCTTTCTCTCTCTATATATATCTATAATCATATACAGTACTACTCAGAAAATGAGAATATCCTGAAAGGTTTTAATAAGCTGTAAATCATAATCAGCAAAATTACAACAAAAAATGCTTGAGATATCTCACTTTGCATGTAATGAGTCTATAAAATGTATTGGTTTCACCTTTTATGTTGGATTGCCTGAATAAAACAACTTTTACACGATATTCTAATTTTCCGAGTAGTACTGTATATTTCATATAAATGTCTCTATATATAGTCATATAAAAAGATTTATATAACTTATAATAACACGTTTTTGTGCTTTATACTGTTTGTTGGACCAAACAGTTTAAACACAACACCTGTAGTTCTGGGAACTTCCTATTTTTTGTTTGTTTGTTTTACCAATTTTCAAACATTTTACAGACAAGCCATGAAAATACAATAAAAAGAGAAATGTAAAATGAACAATCAGATGGTAAAAACACAAACTTATATAGATGAAACATGCAATAAACATAGACATTGTGTGTAAACTTGCAACCAGATTAGATTTCTGATTATTGGCCATTCCGTGCCAAGACATCTTGCGTTTCTCTCGTCCCTGGCAGCACAGCTGAGGCGAAGCAGCAGCAATTCCCTTACATTTGACGGATTACATTCCAAGAAGAAAAAACCTGTTTTAAACAGTTGTGCTGTCTGTCAAAGCTCTGTGTCTGTGTATGTATTCTAGTTTTAAATTAGTTTTTGTCTGCGTCTTCACCATAAATTTTGGTTTTACTTTACAAAGTCAGCCAACACTAAAGGTTTTTTGTTGTTGTGGAATTGTTTCTGATTTTTTACAGTACAGTAGATATTAATTTATAGATATTTGTAAGGTTATCCTTGCTTGAAAATTGCATATATTCAATATAATATTCAATATAATATTAGTACAAATTCAAGAAGTTGCAAAAAAGAAAGTTGCAAAAACCAAAAGAAGATAAGGGATATGTCGTCAGCAACATGGTGTTTGTGGGGCTAATACTTTTATTTTTAGACTAAAGCTAGTATTGCTGATATGCAGATAAGCAGTGTAAATGTCTGTCTGTGTGAGATAATGCATATAGTATCTATGCTTCATACACATATTTATGAATTGTAAATATTAATTATACTTTTTATTTTTCGTTTCCTCAATTTGCCTACAGAAATACCTGTCCCAGCTGGCAGAGGAGAGTCTGTTGGGTCCTCTTGTCGATCCCTCAGCTACACAGTGATATCAGCTTGACTCCTTTTACAGCAAACAGCACAGAAAAGATTTGAGGAAAGATTCATTTTTGTGCTGTTGGTGCAAAGCTATGGAAAAGTACAGCATTAATAATAATAAACATGGAAGCTAGAGTATGTGGACAGTTGCACTGGTTTGGGGTGTGGGGGTCAATGGACAATCTCAGCCAAAGATGATCTTGTACATACTTGAAGTGTATAATGAGGCTACAATATTTAATACAGTTTCTTAAGCTTTATTGGATTGTGTGTGATAAAACTGAATGTTTTTTTGAATGGGAATATATTAACAATGATTTCTAATTACAAGAAAGGCAGACTTTAACAGTAAGGGCTTATGTTAGTCCATCATCTTTCATCTTTCATCTCATCGTCATCTTTACTCATCCTAGCAACAGTGATACACTTTCAGGTGCAAAATGACTTGAAATATGTGCCAAGGAATGTTTTTACTCAGTTAGAGAACTGAGGCAGTTTCTCAGGTTTGTTGTATTTGTTGAAATGATTTTAATGTATAGCAAAGAACACAACATTTACATTTTTATTTATATCTTTGGGCTTTAATAACTCTTGTTTTTTCTGTTATCTTGTGCCAGTTTGTGCACTTCATTGTAGGTTTATCTTTTTTTAATTTGTTAGTTTATTCAACGGGGACATTGCACAATAATAAACATTGCTGTAAATGTGCCTGAGTTCGCTAAGAGGCTATTTTTTAAAGAAAGGCGTACATCATTGGGACAGATAATGATGCAAAAGATCTTCTAGTAAATATTTATGTTGGATTTCATTCATAAGACAACCCCAGTCACATTTGCCTACATATGTAATGCCTTGAACTGGACCATGTGTTTACACTAAACATGCAGTGTTTCATATTACAGTGATTTGTTGAAAAGCATCATCAAAACAGAATTTGTTTTTGTACACTGTGAATACTGATTCTGTGACATCAATTATAGTCTTGTTGTCTTGGACAAACTTTTCATATGATTTTTGATTCAAAAAACCTTGAATAAACATTTTAAATTTCATTTCACAGGTATATTTTTGCCTTTTTTCTTAAATGAACTTTGTGTCTATCACATTGCATATGCTATGTGGGAATACTATACTATCCTTGGATGCGTTTTCTCCAACAGCTGTCCGTTCGACATGAGTAGGAGTGTTGTGAAAGAGCTCCCCCATGTGTTGAGGCAAAAAAGTCGTGCGTGCTAAAACAAAAAAATGTTTGTCTAAATAAATGTATAAGTCACAACTTTGGTATTTAACATATTCAATATATTTTATTTATTTGGCCCTGCCTAAATGTATTATCCCTTTTTCGAGAACATTCCCCATCAAACAACAGGTTTGAATAACATAATGTTCTTACATGAACTGCTTTTACCAAATTGGGCAGAATAACAAACTACGCCAATTTATACAGAGCTAATCAATCATTCTCACCATCGTTGTCATCATTAATTACCCAGAGGCTTATTTCTGATGTGATTAACAGGCGATCTCCCAGAATAGAAAGAGCTGGTACATCAGGTAGGGGGCAGCACTTTCTCAGCCACGCAGACTCCACAGAACATACGAGAAGAGAATCCCGTGTTGCATTTTCATTGGTTCTTTGTCTTAAAGACCCACAGAGTTCCAGCCAATCAGATAAAAAAAAAACACAAACCTACGTGGTTGCGTTGCTGGGTAGATAAAACAAAAACAACAGGGTTCGCGTCTGAGTTTGAAGCTTGGACACAACAGACGGTCAGTGATTCTGCTGTGAGTGATTTAATCGAAAGAGCTCAGGAGAGTTAAACATTGCTATTTTAAACGTTAATATTGCGAAGGTTTTAATATTTTTATATCAACATAGCTTAAAGATCTGCACTGAGCTAGCGTTAACGGACACTGCAGTTCAAATGTAATCTTTTACTGACAACAGCTAAATGGCTTGTTAGCATTGTATAAAAAGGTTTTGATAAAATGCAAACGGTGGGGTGTAATTTTGTGTATGAGCAGTGATTGTTTTTATGTGCAGTTTGGTACTCTGGAGTTAAGTGTTTTGACGCAGCCATTTCCTTTGACAGTGGACATTCGAGCTAACGTTAGCTATTGTTTACCAACAGTGTGACTTTGAATGAATAGGGGGAGGGGAGGCTGTCGCGCTGCGGCATGTCTGGGCAAGTTTGTGCACGTTTGCATCTAAAATTTTTGTGTCCTCTTCAACATTGCAGGTATCATTTGAATTTCTTCTTTTGTTTGCATTCTGCAAAATCGCTTTTCTATTGTGAAACATGGCATCTGACTGCGAGGCCTGGCTGAACGCTAACCCCGTCGGTAAGTTGAGGGAGTCACAGCGATTTAAATGCTTCATAAGCTGTGTCTGATATAGGGCACTGGGACTTTTTTGTGCGGAAGTGGTTGATTCTGTAGTTCTTGCATGGCCTACAGTATCTGGGGTTGTTGAGTTTGGCATTGACATCTTTCTGCTGCTCATCCTACATTTTGTACATTTTATAATCTGCCATTAAGCATCTTTTCCTGAGTTTACTGAATGTGCAGGTACCCCCTTATGAAGTAAAAACAACAAAGCTAGAATTATCGATCTGTTTGCACATATAAGCCCTTTTCTCAGTTTGTCAACTTAAACATTAATTTTTCTCCTCTTTCACTTGCAATCCAACAGAGGCAGAGGACCTGAGTGACTCCTTTGCATCTGGAGATGAAGACAATGGAGGATCGGTTATTGCCAACAAAAACATCAACAGTGAGATCAATGGCAACTGGCTATCCCCCTCTAGCAACAGCATCCATGAAGCGCGTCTCAAGGCGAAGGCCAAGCGGAGGCTGAGGAAAAACTCCTCTCGGGACTCTGGCAGGGGAGACTCTCTCAGTGATAATGGGGATATGGTCAGGGGAACCTCTGCAGCACCCACCAGCCCCAAGAGCAAGCTGCTGGATAGAAAGTCCCGACTGGGCAAGGGAAGAGGCCTGCCAAAGAAAGGTAAGAACATTTAACATTTTATTGAACAAAGGATTTATCTGTTGTATTCTGTTTTATTGTACAGTTATGATACAACAGATATCGAGTATCTGGAGTTTCTCTAATTTTCAAAAGGCAGACCATTTGCTGGGTAATGCCACAGGCGAGTACAAGTTAATCAAAGAGCCACTGGTGTTTCATGGCTATAAAGGGAAGTCCCTCATCACAGTGTGACCTCCTGTTGTGATCACCTGGTGGCTTTCCTTCTACAAGCCATAAACCACTTGGCATGTACACAGATGGCTAGGTGATCCAGAGCAGGTCACAGCCATTTAAAAGCACCCATTTGTTTTCTTGCCATCTGCTCAGCTAAGCTTTTCTGGAAAATTCCATCAGAGGCTTGTTGATAATCTTAACAACATTCGTGTGAATGGTGCCAAAAGTTTCTTTTGTCAGTGAGAAAGTTTCTTTTCTTTCATCGCATTAGATTAGATGTTCATATGTCAAGTTTTGGATTGCAATGATACCTACTGTGGCAGCTGGTTAACTTTCATTTGTTCTGGTTTTGACAGCACCTGTGGGCAAAACCACCACAGCCTAATGCTATAAAGACTCATACCAGGCTGCTGCATATATTTTTTTGTTCTTTTCTTTTTTTTTTTTTTAACATTTTTTTGAATCCCAGCTGTTTTCATCATACATTGCGATCAGCTAATATATGTATTTGTGGCTGTTAAAGATTAATAGCTTTAAATTTGTTTTAGTACCATAGGTATTTGTAATACGTTAGCTTACATGTTTGTCTGATTTGCAGGGAATCGGACTCTAAGCATATCTATATAGAAAGAGCCAGTCTACTTGCTAAAGGTCTTGTTTGCTTATGTAAGCCATAAAGAGTAATCAGTTTTAAGACTGTTTTAAGCAGTTAAAAAAAAGCAGTTCCAACCTTACAGTATTTTTAGGGCAAAATAAGTGTAAAACTACTTTCAAAAATGGAACATAATACAATTCATATATCAAACCAAGATGGCTCCTGTGACCTGTGTTCTCTTTGCCCACAGCTCACAAACATATATGCAGGTTAGAATTGAGTAAGTGTGACTCCTTGTTCAGTGATTTCAGCAAGCAAAGTCAGCATCTAAGTCCCAGCAGCCTCCTAGAGCGTTAAACCACTTTGCTCCTCCCATGGACACTGGAACTGGGGCAAGTGTAGTTTCTCTTGGCACAGTGTCAGTCTGTTATTCTGGTTACATAACAGAGCTGCCATGCTGGTGGAGCCCTGCTATTTGAGCTCTGAGCTGTCCTGCATTAAGAGTTTACGCATGGCAGTTTTTAAAGACAAAATCAGTGGGTACGTAGTGTGTTGAAGAAAAACAAGCGTGCATAATGTTTGAACGCTGATGTAGGACACTCTTGCACTGCCAGTGGGGGCTGCGCTAAATATAGTGGCATGTCATATGCCACATACTGGGTGGGACTAATGGAGTTTTCAAAGCATGTGACACAAGCTGCTTGGTACTGGACATTTTAAACTGTCTGCAATCTGTTAAGGCTGACCTCAGACCTAGCAGATGTTTGTGTGTGTAACATATACGGTACAAAGGCTTTACCTCCCCAAATAGAGGGATTATATCACAGCATGTTTGGTCCCAGAGCTGAAGGATGTAGGATGGGAGTTGCAGTGCAGATTATACACTCTATAATATTTGTTATATTGTTGTAAAAAATATAGCATCACTCTGCTAACCACTGGACAAAACCTTCCTGAGTTCTAACTCATGTTATAAAGTACAGTGCAGAGATCTGCTGTGTGAGATGAGGAAGATAAGACCGAGATTATGGCTTGTTTGGATACAGGGATCCTGCAGTTAGTGGGGCATGTGGTTTTCAGTAAAACACTGAGCGCCTGCCTGCAATCTGATTGTAAACTCAAAGGCCAAACTGCATCTAACATTTCTTGATTTTTATTTCCTTCTTGATGTTTAAACTGTATCTAGACTTGAGACCCTGTCAGTGAACCTTGACACTATCAAATATCGCAGGTATTTCAAGCTCAGGACAAGATAATAACTGGTGGGGCACTGACCCACTCATTGGATGGAGGTGGTCAGGCACTTAACAAACAAATCCCCAAGTTTTTGCAGAACTAGTATAATTATAAGATGTTTGCTTGTCTAAAACATTTTGTCAAAAAATTGTCAAGACTGCTACCGTTTAGCATCGCCGTTCTGTTTCTCTGGCTCAATAGTTTGTACGCAGTGCCGGGTTAATACATGTGTCATTTATCTTAAGTCAAAATGAGAGAAAGAGAGCTTTTGGTCAATAACAAAGGTAAAACATTCGTCAGTTTGACAGCCAAGCACCACGTCAGGCCTGTGCATACAGTAAGCAAATGCACACCCACATACGCGCACACACACACACACACACACACACACAACGTTAACGGACACTGCAGTTTAAATGTAATCTTTAACTGACAACAGATAAACGGCTTGTTAGCATTGTATAAAAAGCTTTTGATAAAATGCAAACGGTGGGGTACACACACGTACAGAACTTATGTTGGAAGAACAGGCAGGGAAAGTAGTTTCACACTGTGGTAGTCCCAAAAGCTCTTACAAATACGTTAGCATAAGACAGCTGGCAGCACACGTATGGGCTCTCTACAGTGATTAATCTGTGGGCGTAATGTGTCCAGAGCTGACAAAGTGCCGCTGGTCACCAAGTACTGCATGTTCACTGACTGACTCAGAGAAAACTTTATTTGTTAAAGTTCAACAAATTATTGACAAAAGTCACCATGTTAAGTAACCATGATCTCAGTATAGACTAGAAAAAACACCCATGCACATGACATCAATCCTTACTGACCTTATTATTTCTGCTTTAAAAGGGGTTTTAGGTGTATTGCAGGGGTAATGTTTCAGTTACTTTGTGTTAATAGACCTTCATACTCTCCCTCATGCTTGTTAACTTAACTCGCCTTACATGCAATTCAATTCATTAACTATTAGACAGAGGTTCAGGCTGTTTTTTGTATTTTTGTATGTTCTTTTTATTTGTATGTTCTTTTTATTTCTCCACTGAACTATTATTTCTTTCTATTATTTCTATTCTTCTTGTGAAGATGCCTGTGCAACTAAATCTTTTGAATATGACACTGTTCATGGTCTTGCCTTCTTACTTCATTGCTTTAACATAAACAATAGCATTGTTACAGATATCCTGTCTTACATTGTCACTGACCTTTGTCTGCAGGTGGGGCTGGAGGGAAGGGTGTGTGGGGCCGATCTGGTGAAGTTTACGAACCGGAGGAGGTAGATGAGAAAGACCCCAACTATGATGAAGCTCAGGTACAGACTCTGTCGCCATTTTGTAGATCTTCAATAAATACAGTGTACAGAGAGACACAGAGTGCACAATCACATCTAAAATCCAATGAGTCCAATGCACAACCATGAAATGAGAACTTCTCTTATGGAAACTAGAATGTGTAATTGTGTGTGATTGTGTTTTGACAGGAAAACTGTGTGTATGAGACTGTGGTCCTCCCACTGGATGAGAGGGACTTTGAGAAGACAGTCACCCCCATAGTGCAGGAGTACTTTGAACATGCAGACACAAATGAAGTAGCAGTAAGTGTGCAGGAAACAACATGTTGGTTAACCTGTGCTCTAAAAATAACACCAACTGAAACACATGAACACACACTTGTGCAGGAGCAGCTTGCAGAGCTGAACCTGGGGCCCATGCGGAGCGATGTGTCCTCACTGGCTGTGTCTCTGGCCCTGGAGGCCAAAGCCAGCCATCGGGAGCTCACCTCCAGGCTGCTGGCTGACCTGTGTGGGCCCGTCCTGTCTCGCAGCGACATAGAAAATTCCTTCGACAAGCTGCTCCGGGAGCTGCCTGATCTGGTCCTGGATACACCAGGAGCTCCACAGGTGAATAAATTAGCAAATTATTAGTGACATTTAGCAAACAGTAAAGCAAGGCCCTGCATATTCAGGGAATCCACAGCTTATGTTTTTTTTCTCATTCTTATTTTACGATATTTCAAGTTTTTGTTACCATAGTGAGCATTTGAACAAACTGACCAGTACAACTGACTGATAACTATAAACAGTAAACACAGGAGTCTCATCAGACTTGACAGTGTAAAGCGTGTTGTCTGTCGTGGAGCACAAAGGAACAACGAGGTGGTTTGATGAGTTGCTGTGGGTGTATGTAAAAGAGCTAGTGTGTGGTGTGTGCTCTTTCCTTTCAGCCTGCACAGACATGAGATCTCTGGCCATTGTCTGTCTGTGTCTGCAAAATGCAAGCTCAGCAAAGGACGCTCAAAGGGTTGTTGGTCATCCTCCCCCACACACCCCTCCTTTTACTGCCTCACACGAGCTCCCTATTCATTTCAGCCCCACTCTCACAGTTCTCTAGATTTAAAGGGGCTGATGATTCTGCACTGCCCCACCTCTTTCCCCCTTTCACTCTCTCTTTCTGAGTTTCTTTAACACACACACACACACACACACACTGTCCTCTCTTTCTCCTCATATGCTTGTCAGTCTAGACACAGCCATGGGTCCAGTGAGATGGAGCTGCCTCTCGTCTGAACAGGAACAATGTTCAGAGATGAACACAGCCTTTGTGGAGCCAGAAGCCAGCTCTTTTTGTTCCCCTAAATCATGCGCTCACACTACTGTAAACAAATACACATAGAGCGCACGTGCCCCCGAGGCCACAGTCAGTCATCTGTAAATTTGGTGTTTTTGTGGAACCTCACAGCATCACAGAATTATTGCCCATCTTTTTGCTGGTTCACTTGATTTTTGCTTGATTGCTTCACTTGAAGACAGATAGACAGACAGACAGACAGACATAGGTTGATTCTTATGGTGCTAAAAATCATGCTTCTATAAAATTGTGACGTGTTCAAAATGATGCTTTGCAATTTATTTGGTTTGTTTACATTTTTGTTTACTTTCCAGTTAGTGGGCCGGTTCATTGCACGCGCTGTTAGTGACCAAATATTGTCCAAGAGCTACATCGATGGCTACAAAGGCAGAGTTGATTGTGAATACACGAGGTATGTAATATGTGTGTGATGTCAGTTTTGTGCTGTTTAGAGATATCAGTGTTTTAAGATTTTTGCAAGAGAGACTAACCGCTAAAGAGAGTAGTTAATGTCATACAGAAGCTTTCTTGCATTAATAGTGCATGAAGTAGTCAGTTCATTAAACAAAGCTTAAAAGTCACTTCTGGAGGGAAGGTAAGAAACACCAGGTGAACATAAACTGTAAAATAAATATCATCAATCACATATAAGAATTTCCAAAAGTGTCTTTCAGTGAGGTTTAACAACATCATAAACAAGGGTTATTTTTTAAACATTAAAACAACAGTGTGTGGTAAAACATCCATGAATAAGTGCAACAAATATGCACAACATAAGACTTTTTGCATGTTAGAGGAGAAGCAGCATGATTGTTTGCAGGTCTGAGGGAAGGGACTGTTGTGAATGCAGGGGTGAAAGTTAGCGCTGCAGTGAAACAACTTTGCCCCACTAAACTTACCTGTTTTTGTCTTCCAGAGCGGCACTAGACCGGGCAGCAGTGCTGCTGAAGATGAGTCTGGGTGGCCTACGCATAGACAACCAGTGGGGGACAGGTGGGGGCCAGAGACCTGTCACACAGCTCATCAAAGAGGTATATATTGCATAAAGCAGATTTGAGAAAACTAGTAGAGCTGGTCCTTGTGAGAAATACTTTTTGTATCTTCTGTTTATTTATTTTTTGTTGTTTTTCATTCCGCCCTATCTTAACAAAATTGAAGAGAACGTTTTTTCTGAATTGTTATTATATTCTCTTACAAAACTTTTTGTCATCCAGTTAATTCACCACTATGAATAAGGCAGGGTAAACAAGGACAAAGAATCAGTGGCTGAGAAAAATAAACATTTTTCAACAAAACTCTGAACCAGTCATTTCTGTGCAAACACTGCTCCATCTTTTCTAAATACAGCACCCAGTGAGGAAAACAGTTCTCAGGCCTTTGTTCAACATTCAACAAAACTACATTTGAATTGTTTTACTTTGCTGTGTGGTTCATGGGCTGGGCTCACTGTTTTTGAGAGTGAAATTTTTAAGACTATTAGGTCTGATACTATGATTTGTAAGCAACTCTACTTAGAGAGATTTAAAACCCCTATATGTCCAAGAATTTCTTAGAACTACATCTTACAACTTTGTCTGTACGAACAATGAACCACAGATTTTTTTATTCTCTGCCCTGTCAGATGAACCTGCTGCTGAAGGAGTACGTCTTATCTGGAGACAGCAAAGAGGCTGAGAGATGCCTGAGGGATCTGGAAGTTCCCCACTTTCACCACGAGTTTGTTTATGAGGTACACCCCTTTTGCCTCAGTTTGAAGCACAACATCTCAGTTTGGTCTTAACTTCAACATGTAGATAAAGTAACTGTTTTGTACCGCAGAATTAGCTTAGAGTGTAATACAAGACTGAAGATTTCTGCTGTTTCCTTCAGGGGATAGTGTTGGTGTTGGAGTCTAAAGGAGAGAAGATATTCAAAATGGTTCTGCAGCTCCTCAAGGCTCTCTCTGCTTCCTCTGTCATCACTGTGGACCAAATGAGAAGGGTAAGGTGCCACCTGGTGTATGAATCATGCACTGCATGTAGTTTTTCATTATTCGCCTGCATGCTTTTATAAGATTATTTTATTCATTGTGGCCTTTTTTCCCTCATAGGGTTATGAAAGAGTTTACATGGACATTGCCGAAATCAACATTGATGTCCCCCGTGCGTATTTCATCCTGGAGCAGTTTGTTGATAAGAGCTTCAGTATGGGAATCATTGATGTAAAGTTACGAGATCTTTGTCCATGTCGGTAAGTTCATCTCGCAGTTGTTCAAATTTCTTTGAAACAACCTTTGAAAGAAGATGTGTCTCCCTGTGTTTTGTTTTGTTTTGATTGGTTTTTTTTTGTAACCACTTTGTTAATGTGTTCTGTCTCTCGTCAGTGGCCGGAAGAGATTTGTGAGTGAGGGAGACGGAGGTGTTGTCAAAGTTGAAAGCTACTGAGGAGCCCGCGATATGTGCCAGATTTCCTGAAAAAAGATGAAGCTACTTTTTTACGTGCATATTTTTCAAAATAGTTGGGTACAGTGTTTCCCCCCTTCTAACGGTCAAAAGAATGTACATTTCTGAAATTGAGGTGAGGTAAAAACAAAACTGCACTTTTGCTTGAAACTGAAGTAGATCACTTTCTCCAAGGTGTTTCAGTATAAACATTTACATAAGCTAACCCTTAAAGTGCCACACCTCTCAGTGTCAGTCATTCCATGTTGTTTTGTACAGTATTTTCTTGATTTCACTGCCACTCCTTTTGTGTTTTCTAGAAAGCAGTGTTTGTACAGAGGTAACTGGTTTGTGTCAAGAGCTTTATAAAGGGGAATAAAAAAAAAATGGGAGCATGTTGGTTAAATGCAATACAGGCTTCCTAACTAGCTGCTGTTTCTATGCTGTGCTTGACTTGTTTTTCTTTTTACCCTTTAAATTACACAAAGATGTCATTGTTGAAGGTGTCAGGACTTGAGTACAGTGCAAAAACAAATACCAGTCGGGTAACTTCACAAAATGGTGTTTAGATTGTTTATTTTTATATCTGGGGAATACAGGTGTGTGAAATGTACAATGTATTGCTCCTTGTTTGTTCATTAAATCACTATTAGATAATCCAAGACTGTATTTTATGAATGTCGCAAGATAAACACTGAATACTTACATTTTACTACATATAACTTAGTTCTCTCTTCTGACATAAATAGCTCTGCCCTCAAGCACTCAGCAAGGAGGCCATTACATGACATTTTCTTGCAAGAGTTAATGTCACACAACAAATACAATACAAATATAAGGTCTAAAGTCTTCCTGGCACTTGTTAGCTAACCACAAAGGAACCACTGTTGATGATTGATGTAATCCTTGATAATGACATGCAGTAGATCATTTGTCAATGACTAGTTAACAGCAGGACTTCTGAACTGTAAGTGTGGTTAAGCTCAGGCTACTGCTCTGCCACCACTTCCTTAGCTTAACTGCTCCAGAGCTAAACATCATCAAGTTCATGACATTGTGTTTACTGTCCATGCTCGAAAACTCCATCTTTGTGCCATCTATCCTGCTGTTATGAATCCTCCATTGGGGGGTCTACTGCAACTGCTCCCTCATCGCAAGTTCTTGCTGTTTGACAGCCTCTTGAGCTTCCATCTGCATCTTCTCCAGTTTCTCTAGGGTGACTGATTTGAGTGGGAGCAGCTTTGGCTTACAGAGAATCATGGTAGGGACATCTTCCATGGAAAGTTGCCCTGTGGATGAAGCCAAACAAAAATGGGGGGCTGAATCAAGTAACTTTTATGGTGATGAAAAGACCTAGCATGGTCACTGCAATGTTTCACAAAAGCCTCCAGCACATTATCACAAGGAGTAGTTCTACCAACAAATAAACATTTGCATACAGCAACCATGAAAGCATCATTGCCTAGCGGGTCTGCAATTACACTCAGTGTTTGTGTCATACTAGTGTTGGAAGTGTCTTCAGTTTCTGATAGTAATAACTTAACTTAACATCTGCCGTTCTGCATGTAAACAGCTTGAACACATTACAACATTACACTTCCATCACCAGAGATTATTATCCAGGTATGGTACTGACACAACACAGCATTCACACAATGCCAATGGCGTTGCGCTGCACTCAAACGAGACTGTAAAGAGAGAGCACGCAGCACAAAACATCCACTGACTAATTTTGCAAACCTTTGCAAATTTCTGAACAGTTCACGTTGTATTGAGCTACACAAACAATCTTTTGTTTGTAACTACTGCTGTCAAAATAGCTTAACTGCTGTGGTACAAACCTTGTTTAGGCAGAACTTCTCTGAATATTGACTTGACTTCGGGCATTGTGTCTTCTGCTTGCCTGCTGAAAGGTAAATTGTTTTTTAGTTTGAACATATTTTAATCTGACCTGGATTCATGAAACCAAGCATTGCGAGCAGTGTACTAAACATCTGCAAATGTAACTATTCCTGCTGAAGAAGACAACCAAATATTTTTTTAGAAATCGACACCAGGGATTTGTCTGGATAGCTGCTAATAGACATCATAAATATCTGGTTTTGGAGTACTTCTCAGTTGATAGTGAATGATGAATAAATGGTCCGACTCGTGACTCCGTTAAAAGACAGCAGTAAATTGAGTTAAACTGCATTCAGACAAGGTGCATGGGGCACAAGTTGAGTATGAACTTTGGCGCAATTGAATGCACAGTAACAACAACGTAGATTTAGCATTACAGAGAAAAGGTTTGATACTGAATGTTCGCGTTTCTCTTCTTTTCGGTCATGTTTGGGTTTAGCATATAGGTTAGTGGGTTAAGGCCCGAATATATTACTATTAACATTAAAGTAAAGTGACTGAATCGTATAATTGACTTCCAGATAGAAATCCAGATCTTGTAACATCTAGCTAAAGGTAACGATAGCGAGGTTTTAGCATGCAGCTAGCTAAACGACACAGCAGAGGCCAAGCTTAAGTAACAGTAACATCCTTTAAGCGAACTACCTGTCAAATGAACTTACTGCTGCTGATAATACACTGCAATATATTTCCGGGGTCGTGTGTGAGCACGTTAAATCAAAAACATAAAAATCATTTGTCGAAAATCCCACCTTTGTACCTTGGGAAAAGATTACAGTGGTTGTCAAGCCAACACTTCCGCGAGAATCACATGACCTTCTTCTTCGCTTTATTTTCAGGTATAGTGATTTACTGACATCTACTGGCGGATCTGAGACAACACTACTAAAAATGATTAAGCATAATTATGACAGTGATAGGTTTTTGACAAAAATACTGGTAAACATATAAAATAAATACAATAGACACTTGGTTAGGAGTTCCCTATAGTCTTCCTCTGGAATTTTAATTAGATTAGACAATAATTATAGTCAATAATATCATCAATTCTCAATAATTAAAAATACATCAATGCACTTATTTTTAGGTGCCATTGCTAATTTTAGTTATTGTATTGAACATTCATTCAGCGATACAAAGTAAGTATTTACTCAATCATTTACTTTAAGGTAATTAAACTCAACCTGAGTATTTACAATCTCTGCATTGTATTGTTGACTCCTATATATCCATTTAACGACTACGTTCATCTAAAGTTAAATTACAGAAAACCAGTGTTGCCCAGCATGCCATCATATCATAAAATGATATTCACTGTTATAGACAACATTGCCCCAAACCATAACATTACTTACTTTTTTTCCCTCAAAATTGCCTTAGCATCACCAGCTACAACATGAAAATGCTATTTAGCTTTATGTTGATAATTAATAATAATAATAATAACAATTAATTAATACGCTGTTAAACATCTCTAAAAGACACCATTCAATTTTGATACTTAGATAAGGTAGATAAGGTTTGACACTTAGATGAGGAATTTGTTTACAAATTCTTCTCAGAGGAATGCTGAACTGTATTCACCTTAAATTTGAGTTTAATGTGTGTACCAAGGGGGTGATTATATGAAACAGACGGTTTTTTAAAAGCCTATCATGGTGAAACATTCAATTTGCCTATGAGGGAACTTGAGACCCCCCAGGTCACTGAGAATAGTTATACATTGTGTGTTTGAAATGAAAGAATATTTGAAATTCTAAACTATAAAACCGAACCTTCTGAGGAAAAAGTAATCCGAGCAAACACAAATTTATATTCAGAGCAGAGTATGTTTTAAAACAATTCTGGAGGGGTGCTTCCGTGTAAATTTTGAATGTAAGGCTTTTACTAATATTGGAGTATTATTAGTTGAATCATTCCAAACAAGTTTTTTACTTCTAATACATATATGTAAATGAAGTCAATGTTTATCGAGGAATATTTGATTGTATTTCAAAGTCTCGTGATAACATTGGTTAGGCGTGCGAATGACGCAGTTTGGTGGCAGGGGAGGGAGGGGAGCAGAGCAGCAGTGTAGGAAAAGAGGAGGAAGCAGTAAGGATGGCGGAGTCACACCTCTGAAGGTAAAACAGTTATATTATCACGTTAACAGTGGACGTTTGACCCCCACAGCACGGTCACGCATAACTCCGGAGATAATATACTCATCCGTCAGTTGTTGCGACGTGTGTAACGCTGAAGTGTCATTTTGCGGTGGTGAGTAGGGACGCACTCTTTTGTTCAGCTTCGGAATGGCCGCTGTTTTTCAGAGTGTTTTCCTTTTTTCCTCTGCTAATGTTTAACACAGGAACGGCGCTCGGATACTGTGTTACAGTTAGTCCACACCTTGTGTGCTTTTAGTGGCCGCTGGGCTCTGGTATCAGGTGCCATCTACGGCTGTTCTCTTCGGGTGTCTACTGACCGATTGCGCTCTGCTGGCTGCAGCAGAGGTTCCCCCTCTCGGTCGAACTCACGGAGGACGGGTCGGTTCGCGTCCGACAGCCGCTCGGCTCGGGCCTACACGCTCAGTTAGCTCTGCTTTACATAATGCTAACTGCTGGACGTGAGTAAATACCTCAAGAAAAAAGTCAACACCATTTGCACCGTCTAATATACGTTTGTTTTCTGATCTCGTCGTGGTCGTGCTGTTATGCTTCCTCGTTTGACTCAGGCAATCTCTCGCTAAAATACTGTTAGCTGGTCGGCTAACTTGCTCGCTAGCTGACGTTAGCAGGTTAGCAGCCTGGCATAACTGACGTTTGCCTTGCTGTTGACGTTTAGCTTAGCTGGTTTTATTTCCTGCCTTGTTGTCATTCGTTTTATTGGGCTTAACTGGGGTGTTTTTCTCTTTTTTAAGGTTTGTCGCTAGAGATAGGCATTTTGATGAGATTATTTTCTCCTAGACTATTTTAAGGCTGGCTCTCCCTTCACATTTAACATTTTCAGCTTACGTGAGTTGGCTAACGACAATTAGTTAGCTAACGTTAGTTGACGTTAGGTTAACAGTCACAACGTAACGTGCAGCACTATTACTTTCCGCGTCAAGGAATGATTGTCTCTCCAATTACTGTACATTGAGACCAACTCTTGTATATTTTCCTCAAGTGTTCATATAATGTACATCAATTAATCTTGGAAGGCTGCTTGACTTCCCGTCCTGGTACCGTGTTGTCGGTAATCTGTTTCCAAGGATTTGTCATTGGCACAGGCAGCTATCAATGCTAGCTGCGTCCTGTGGAGTGCTGTGTAGTAGCAGTAGCTATCTATAGCCTATAGCTGCCACCTCACCTCTGTTTTGCTTTTCCCCGGAATATAAAGGGAAAAGCTAATCATTTAAAGTGATTGACTGCGCTGTTAATCTTTGCACTTGGTTGGTAGAGTAATGTCCAGCTATAACACAGCAGCTGCATTGGAGATATTTCCTGAACCCTAAGATGCAACATTGGTGCCTTTTGTCATATCATAGCAGTTATTTTAGTTTAACATAAATTCTGATGCTTTCTACAGTAGGCTATCATTGCAATTATTATTGCATTTTGTTCTGTAGAAAAGCATCAGGACAGTAGACAAGCCCTGCTTAGTCCCCAAATGCACTGGCGTTATCAGCAGGGCCCTAGATATCCCTAATGGAAACTTCATTAGTTTCTATGTGGGTTGTAAGTGCCATGAAGTCCAAGTGCTTGGTAGCACTTTATGATGGGGTTGTATAAGTGTTGATAGACAAGCCTTAGTCCTCTGCAATGTATACGAACTGAATCATAACTCACCTCTACTAAATGAGTGCTCCAAACTCCATAGAATGAACAAAATTCTTGCAAGTTTTGTCATAGCTGGATCATTTGTCTGTTGGATTAGCATTAACCAATGGTTTTGGCCAACATTAACATAGGAAACAGTTTTGAAAGCTGCTATCAAATCTGGGAACTGATATGGGGCACCTATGAATGTGCTGTTTTCTGAAGCAATTGCAATTAATTGCACACCAAGTGATTCTGTTGACTTGTGCATCCCTTATGCCATGTTTAGGCAATCTAATCCTTAAATTCATGTTCAACAAGTGGGCACTGCCTTAAACTTTTCATAGATATAAAAATAACATATCATATCATATGATATCAGTTCTTGGTTTTGAGGTTGTCAAACACAGCCATTACATTTCTTCTATTAGAATTTCTTCAGTCAACTGAACATTACACTGCTGTGCTGTTTTACAGAAACTTCTGCATGCAGTTAATAAGAGATGCAACTAAGAGTATGCCTGTGTGGTGTGGGTAGGATTTTTTTCTCAGGCCCTGCCAAACAAAGGGCTCTGTTTAAGGTTGTTTTCTTTGGCAAAAATGTCAGTATTGATAAAATGATCATAAATGTTATTAGCTATTGTAAAAATTAACTAGGAAATGAACTTAGTAATTTGGATATTAAACTTTTCTCCTGGCTCAGTTTTTATTTTATTAGGTTTAAACTAAAACATGAAACAAGTACAGAGATAAATCTATACAGATATCGTTTACATACAGTTTGTAAACAGAATGGTCTACCAGAGCAGGGACATGAAGAGTACAACCAAAAAAGGAAGTGGCATGCACAGTTTGGTTTAGATTAACACAGCAATTGGGCTGGTCTGGCCATTGTCATTTTTGTGTTAATAATAATTTTGTACATAGGTATGCCCATTACAGCCAGTGTTGGATGTTCACTCCTGTATTAATGACAGTCTGAAATAGCAGTGGATACCTTTTTTATTTACAGAACACGCTGTCAAGCATTCGATCATGTAAGGGGTGCTGCTATTGACCCAACATTTCTTTTACCTAAAAGGTCATATGACCTGTTGTTGTGGGGGCTCCATGCTTTGAAGGCCACTTCTAAAGATTACTCTCAGCAGTCCTAACCTTTTCACTTAGCTCTGATCCTGAGCCAAACCTGCCTCTCTTTTTGCCACGGCTTAGCTTGTACTAGTGCATGAGAGCTTTACACAGTTACAGAGGTACGACAGCAACGGAGACTAAACAGAGACAGGCCACCAGAGACGTTCTGGCTCAGTTTGTCATGTAAAGATCCAAAGGGTTGTGTGTTTCGTCTGGATGTCTATGAGACGTAAATATTCAATGTGATGGTGTTACAGACTTTATAGGGGATGGCTAACTAGCTGAACGCATGTTTAGGTGGGGCTGTAGGCTGCAGTAATGTCAACACCAGCTGTGCCATGTTTGTTTAGTAGGAGTAAGTTGGTGTGAGGTTATGCTTAGTACATTCAACTGATTTGCTTGGACTGCCACAACACCGTAAATACCACATAACTGATGGTATGACAACCCACCAAACCTGCTGAAGTGTTGGAGGTTTTGTTGTCCAATTTATAATATGTTAAGAAGAATATTGTCAGGGCTTCTGACAATAGGTTCCTTTTTATTGAATGTGTTCATTTTTTTCTCTATATAATGCAGTGTGCAATGCAAACTAAGCTCACAGTAGACCAACACTAAAAATATTTTGTTTTCTAGTTTATTTAAATATATTTGTGATATTGCTTTTGGTATCCTGTAGTATAATGCTTAATATCCATTAGAGAGGATTGTCATGAGTTGGTTGTGGCAGGATGGCTTGGACATGCTCTCTTTCCAACATTAAAGCAGTTTTAACAAGCAGCAGTACTTATGTCACTAAATTGTATTAAATGAAGAAATTGCCAATGGTGCCTCCCCGCATGCATTTATTGATGATGCATATCATCTGTTAAGTATTTGAGACTGTTTATTGTGCTTGATTTCACACTCATTGTTATTGCTATGCACCACCATTTTTAATGGTCAAAGTAGGGAAGTTTTGAACACAGCTCACCAGAGTGAACAAAAAATGGAAGACAAATGAATTCCCTTCCATCAAATTTTGTTTGGATCGATTCTCTCCAATTCCTCCCTTGATTTCTAATAGCGGAAGCTGATCTATGTTCGCCAAATGATAGAGTTTCAGAATTTATTACATTCTAAACCATAGAAACAAACAAAGCACTGAAGCACCCCTCAAATGTTGAAATTCAAAATGCTGAGGATATTTGTAAAGTGTCAAAATTAAACTGTAAATGTGACCAAAATATATTTTTCTGTTCCGCCACAGCAAATCTTCGAGGGATTTCAAAAAAACCTTGATGACCTTTGCAGCCTGAAAGAACTTCTATCCGAAGGTCCTGGGATTGTATGCAGTTCAAACACTTAAGCATGTGGCCCATGGGTGCCACAATCCAGCTACTTCAAAGGATTTTTTCTCCCATGGCATTTTAACAAAGGAACAAAGTATCAAGAGTATCCAAAAACGCCTTTGGATCACAAGGCCTTTATTTTAAGGATAATCATAAATGTGTGGGCCTGCACAGGGATGTTTTCTCTAAAAGCCTTCTTGGCTGTCTGTGTCCCTTTTTTCCCAAATAAGTAACCTGACAAGAGAGACTCCCATGAGCAACTCTGCAGGAGGCCCGATATCGTCGACATGAGTAGTACTTTAGGAAAAGAAAAAGATTCGAAAGAAAAGGACCCCAAAGGTGGTCCTGCGGGGAAAGAAAGGGAAAAGGAGGCCAAGGCTTTAGCCAGCTTAGTCAAGGATGGTGGCAAAGAAACGAAGACCAAAGGGAAAGATGCCAAAGAAGGAAAGAAGGACACCAGCAGCTCAACACCGGGTGTTGCCTTCTCAGTTGACAATACGATAAAGCGGCCAAACCCGGCACCAGGTACGCGCAAGAAGTCCAGCAATGCTGAGGTGATCAAAGAGCTTAACAAGTGCCGGGAGGAGAACTCAATGAGACTAGATCTATCTAAAAGGTCCATTCACATGCTGCCCACCTCCATTAAGGAGTTGACGCAGCTGGCTGAACTCTACTTATACAGCAACAAGCTGCAGAGCCTGCCAGCTGAGGTGGGTTGCTTGTCAGGCCTGGTCACTCTGGCCTTGAGCGAGAACTCCCTGACCAGTTTGCCTGACTCCCTGGACTCCCTTAAGAAGCTTCGCATGCTTGATCTACGGCACAACAAGCTCCGAGAGATACCGGCTGTTGTCTACCGGTTGACATCTCTGACCACGCTGTACCTGCGCTTCAACCGCATCACAACGGTGGAGAAGGACATCCGAAACCTGTCCAAGCTCACTATGCTCAGCATTCGTGAGAACAAGATTAAACAGCTGCCCGCAGAGATAGGTAAGCAAAAATGTACTTAAACATGGCAGCCAAACTTTGTGCCTAGTGGCCTTAGAGTTAATTTCCATCTAGAACGTAGATGATCTTGTTCCTGTGATGTGTTTTATACATTTTAGTTTGTTTGCTAGAACATTCCTATACTTTGCTGGACCCTACCACTTATGGTGGTAGTCAGTGAATGAATTACAGCTGAGTATTGTATCGTGTCTTCTGCCTAATTGTTGGTAACTTGTCCTAAGAGCTGCACCAATGCCATTCTGAGTCTGAAAAAGATGATTACATAAATGAGCGGATGTCTTCTGTGGGGCTGAGTGTGGGTTACTGAAAGCACTTTCTTCTTGAAGTGGCGGAGTATCTGATTTTGGTGTGCATCCTTCTGCAGGGGAGCTATGCAACCTCATAACTCTGGATGTTGCACATAACCAGTTGGAACACCTTCCGAAGGAGATTGGGAATTGCACACAGATAACCAACCTTGACTTGCAGCACAACGAGCTCTTGGATCTCCCAGAGACTATAGGTAAATTAGTTGTATTGTAGTTGTGTATGGGATTTAAAAGCAAGATTATTGTTTTTTTGTCAGTATATCATACATTCTGTTTTTAAAATTTCATTCAGTTAATTTTTCAACTAGAAGTGATAATTATTGTATATGTTTATTTAAGATACATTTGTCTTTTGCTCTCTTAGGCAATCTGGCAAGTATAAATCGCTTAGGTCTGAGATACAACAGATTGTCAGCCATTCCCAGGTCATTAGCCAAATGTCGAGAACTGGAGGAGCTAAACCTTGAGAACAACAACATTTCAGTGTTGCCAGAGGTAAGTACAACCAAACTGAATCTCATTTCAACATAATTGCAACGTCAAGACAAGCAATGATAATAACCATCAGTTGCAGCCTTAGTTTCTGTTACATGAAAGTCAATCATTTCCTGCAAACAAATGTTAGTTGAGTTTTCTATAGCTGTGCTCTTGAATTAGCATTTATATAAAAAGTTTTTTGCTTTACGTAGATGTAATCCACTTAAATTCTTCTGTATATCTGAGGGATGCTAGTCCACCCAGAGTAAATATTACATCTTATTGTGATCAAAATCGTGTTCTGACCATGTGGTTTCTGGCTTGTATGTGTTTCTGTGCTTCACCAGGGCCTGTTGTCAAGTTTGGTCAACCTGACTAGTCTAACATTGGCGAGGAACTGCTTCCAGTCGTACCCTGTGGGTGGACCGTCCCAGTTCTCCACTATCTACTCCCTCAACATGGAGCACAACCGCATCAACAAGATCCCCTTTGGTATCTTCTCCAGGGCCAAAGTGTTAAGCAAGCTTAACATGAAGGTATGTGTGCACTTTTTTAAAATCTCTTAACAATGTAAAACAATAACAAATCAGCTATCTTAATTGAGTGTTTTATACGTCTATTCCTTCCAAAGCCAGATGTTACCAGATCATCACAAGATATAAAGATATGTGTTTAATAAACCATTTTGACTCTTCATAGAAAGAAATATACAGGTGTTATTCAGTGAGCCAGCAAAATCAGGTACCTGAAACTGAAGCAGCTTTGTGGAATTCAATCAGTCATTTTTTAAAAATTTACTTCTGTACTTTTCCTGCTGTGACATGTCAAAATATCTGAAGTGAATATGGCCTGTGGGAACATGAGAGATTGAATTGGACCATGTTTCATTCCTCTGCTATTTGGTATTCCAAAAAAACACTGTTATAGTGTAAGAAATGTAAATGTGATGTGATGAAGTAACTAAGTTAGCGTTTGTGTCCTGTTGATTCGGCTACATCTTTAATTCAATTAAACAACAGTCGAGCTAAGCTGACACTTTAAGGGTGGATATAATCTTAGACTTTGACAAAACATGGTCCAAATGTGCGCCTTTCATTATTTTAAAGAAGTTGTGCAAACTTTTTAGATCAGAGTGGGACAAGCAGGTTTTTTTTTTTAAAAGCAGGGTGCATATCTGTTCATTTTAATTAAAAAAAAAAATCATGCTTGAAATCATGTAATAAGATTTACATTTACATGTAGTACCTAACAGTTATACCACTTGAGTTCAACACTGTAAAAGTAGGTGCTTTGCAATGAAAAAGCACCTATTTAGTCATATTTATTCCATTTATTGTTTAGAACTAAGGCTGTCTGAACAGCACCTCTGTGTAGATTTGTATTGGCTTCATGCCAGGTTTGTACAGGCAGGCATTAAAAACCCCTAACCTTAAATCCAAACTACTGGATATAGTTTGGATTAAAATCTCCACTGGAAACATTTTATCCTGGCGCCAGGTAACATAGCTGGCATAGCCCACTGATCTGCTCAGCCTCCCAAACAGCACTGTCCTTGTGTTGACCCTCTGAATCGTCACTTATTTTGCTATTAAAGGTATGCCATTGTCTTTCATCAGGACAACCAGTTAACATCTCTGCCGCTGGACTTTGGCACATGGACTAGCATGGTCGAGCTTAACCTGGCCACCAATCAGCTGACAAAAATCCCAGAAGACGTGTGTGGCTTAGTCTCTTTGGAGGTGAGTCTTGCATACAAACATGGTAGGAATTTTGCTTGCAAATTCAGTGTCTAGTGTACTTATTAAAGACGTACCAAGCCTTATTACATAAATTATATATTTTGTGCATTCAGAAATAGGAGTCGAGCTGTGCTAAACTACAGTGACTTAACTTTTGGTTTAAGTTTAGGCTCTGCGAGTATGCTTGAAAGAGAAAATTAATAAATTCTTTACTCAAGAGATTTTACCTGTTACAGTTATTGTATAAATATTAGTAAAGCATCACAATGGATAGAAATAAAATGTAAAAAATTGCCATTTGCAATTTGTTCGTCATTATACCAGAGTGTAATCTTTAAATTAATGTCATTGCGTCCACCCGTGCAGCCGCCAGTCACAACAGCTGTCTAAAATCTTAATCTTAAATGGTAACCCTTTTTCTCATCGTGAACTTCATCTTTACAGGTTTTAATATTGTCCAATAATCTTCTGAAGAAGTTGCCGCATGGTATTGGGAATCTGAGAAAACTACGGGAGCTTGACTTGGAGGAGAACAAGCTGGAATGTCTACCTAATGAAATCGCTTATCTTAAAGATTTACAGGTATGTTTTCTACTAAATGCTGTTCTCTCTGTAATAGTCGAGGCTCTGTGTTATTGGTTGTTGGTGAATTTTGTTGTGTCTACTTTGAATCCGTTGCTAAGGGAAACAACAACTACTGGAGATAGTGTTTTTATGATCCGTAGTATTTTTATCCACCCGAAGTTCTCACTGCCTCAATCGTAACTTCTTTTTGCCATAAAAGGCATTTGATGATGGCGTTGGAGGTCTGCATTTGGATGAAAAAATGTGAATCTGGGCACTCCTGTGGTGATATCATAAAAGCAGCAGACTGTGATGCATCTAATGCTTTAAATAAATAACTTTTGAGTTCAGTGTATTTGGGATTATTTTCTATCTTTAATAACAGGCGAGTGATTAGTGAGAAAAACAATCTCAAAGCAAAATCAAAACTGATATCAACACATTTTAAACAATAGCCAGTGTCCAGTTAGTGTGTAAGATACTCGGACTGAAACTAGGTCTGTGTTTTCATCGTATTGACAACCAGAGGGATGTTTGTGTTTCTGCATTATGTTTTTCCTAGCTTAATCTAATCTTAGATTAATGTAAGATTACACGATAATATTGGCGCAGTTCACTTAGAAACCTTTAGAGCATTTTATAAACTTCCTGTGTTCTTACTCCCTCATTAGAAATTGGTGTTGACAAATAATCAGTTGACTACGTTACCAAGAGGCATCGGGCACCTCACCAACCTAACTCATCTGGGTTTGGGGGAGAACCTGCTCCAACACCTACCAGAGGAGATTGGTAAGTATTTTCCTCAAGCCCCCAACACACTCCATTAATCTGTGACTGACTGGAAAATGTCTTTCAACCTTGAAGGATGTGTTGTCTTTTATTTTTATTTGTTCAATCAACATAATTTTAGTTTGCTCAACTTTTTGAAAATCTCATTTTACAAATTGGTGGTAGCTTTTTGCAATGTAAAGTTTAACATTGCTTCTTTGATAAAAGCTAAACTTAACCATTAGGATTTAAAAGCTTAAGAGTCCCCAGTGTGTCCCACCTCTGACCCTTCCTTCGAGTGATTGGTCCAACATGGCTAGGCTGGTTACAGCTGAGGTTAAGAGTTAAGCCAGAGATTAAAGTGGGTGGAGGAAGAGTGGGTGTATTTTTAGAGTATTCAGACTGGATCCGGAATTAAATGATACCTGTAGCTTGGAGGTATCTATGTGTCATTGTAGGGAAAAAAAGCATTTTTAAACATTTTTTGTGTGACTGTGTAATTATCATAACCACCATTAATAGTTTGTTGTACGTCAAGTGTCCACAGTAACTGTGAGATACTAAGGAAGATCATGTCAGTCTTTTCATCATCCCTGTAGAGCCATTAAGGAATTCCCCTTTGCTGGTTCTTTGTCTGAGCCCTTTAATGAACTCATTCTCACAACAGTGCATGAAGTGGAATTTGTCTTAAAGGGCCACCACAATGTTTTTCTAATCACATCACCAGGTACAGTAATACAGTGTAACTGGAGCTGAGTCGGGTGTTATATGACTTTACATTGAATACTTTGGTCTTTGGACTGATTTGCACATATTTTCATAATTCATAGACTGAAAATAAATTGAGAAGGAAATTGCAGAATAATATGTAATGGAAGCAGTGGTTACTTGCAGCATGATTCAGTTCATTTTGTTGTGAATGTTTATTTCATGTACTGTAACTAAGCATAAGCTTACAATCCTCAAATGTCACCACAATAAACAAACATGGTTTATTTCCCAAAAATCACATTTTATGACCTGTATTGCTTAATTTCAGACCTTGTTTGTCTCATGACAGCATCAGATGCAGTAAATGCCTTAATTAACAGTAACTGACCTCTGTCCTCAGGTACACTGGAGAATTTGGAGGAACTGTACCTCAACGATAACCCCAACCTGCATAGCCTCCCGTTCGAGCTGGCTCTCTGCAGCAAGCTGTCCATCATGAGCATCGAGAACTGTCCCCTCAGCCACCTGCCACCCCAGATTGTCGCGGGAGGCCCCTCCTTCATCATTCAGTTCCTCAAGATGCAGGGACCATACCGTGCCATGGTCTGAGCCAAGAGCAGCTCAATTCCAGTCCCACTTATCTCCAAACCCTCCACTTGGCCTGCTCCCTATCGCCTGCCCGCCCCCATTACGTGTATCATACACTGTAAAGAAAACAGACTCGCCACAGTCAGTGTCGGGGGGGCACACACAAGGAGGGCGAAGAAACAGAAAATGATTCTTTGACCATCCTTGGGCAGAAACAAGGCGAATCTTTGGAGACGTGACTTCTCTGATACTCCAGAGTTTATGACGGTCATTTTAGGACCCCAGCCACCCCCTGCTCATCTTTCATTCCGAATCATACAAGAGGAAAATATTTCCATCTCTTTGCCAAAACTGAAGATATATAAAGTTATATATATTGAGTAACTGTGAGCTAAGTGGCAAGTCTTTTAACCATATAAACCGTGCTCCCATTGCCAATGTATTTACAGTAATTACAAGCATCTATTATGTGAGCAAGGATACAATTGTATGCAAAAACAAACAAAAAAAGTCTTTGGAACTTCACATTTATTGCTGCTGCCGTAATTTTAACATTGTCATCTTGTTATTTTTTCTTTTAATATGCCCTTTTTTTTTTCTTTTTTTTTTTACATCATCTTTACTCAAGATAACTTATGTTGCTTCTTGACCATAGAGAACAAAGGTCTAATGATGGTGTGTTTATAATTTCTTTTTTGTATTTTTTTTTTTTACCTTATGTTTTTTTAAAAAACTGTGCCTATGTTTAGAGTGATCCAGTGGTTCATTTCTAAACACAATTGTCCATGAGAATACAAAGATATAAATTATTTCAATAATTCTTTTATTACTGCTGTTTTTACTTTAGTTTTCCTTTTTTGTGTTCCTTTTGCTGTTGCATTAATCTCTCCTAGCAAGCGTTATCAGTTGTAAATTAGGGTGATTGGAGATCTTTTTAACAAATAGCAGCAGTAGTTGTTAAACATTTAAGCTAGTAATGTATACATATGAGAAATGCCAATCATACATGCTTGAAAAAAAGAAAAAAAGCAAGTTGGACTTTTCTCCAAAGTGGGTGGTTCTGTGACCCTCCGTCTTCAATGCTTTTGTGTGACAACAAGGTATTGGGAAAAGTCCGACATACATAGGTGATGGGATAAATGACAGGAGATGTTTTTTTTTTATAGATGTATACAAATCCTGGTTGTTGCCTTGAGTGCAATTTTTAGTTCTGTTTACTTATTTGATATTATCTTCAGTGTTGGGCTGCATAGCTGTCATTCAGTTGATCACTGACCAACATATCAAGCGTTTTTAAAAAGACGTTATCTGGGTCTCTCGAGCAAGTGATAAGTTCATCATAGCTTCATAAAAGGTTTGATATTAAAAACATTGACAGGTAACACTTCCTTTTTTTGTTAATATCTTTATTTTTTTGACAGGGTCTCCTTAGAATCTTAGTTGCATAATGGAAAATGGTCCCCTGATTTAGATTCGTAATTTAATTTTTTTTTCCTTTTAATAACCTCTTTTGTCCCACACTGTCCCAGCAATGCTGCTGCTCTTATGCACTTTTTTCAAACACATTGGTATCATCTATTAAAAACACAGAGTAGCCTCTCATTGGTTGTTATAAATGGGGGCATTTTGTTTCATAAATAAGTATTTTATCTGTTAAACAAATGGTTTATCATGTAAATTTGTATCAATTAAATATAAATGTTGAATTTAGCAGGCTCAGAATATAATAGTACCTTTTTTGGGAAGTTTTATCCTGTCAATCTTAAAAGGAACTTGCTCTCTTGAACTGTCAAAGGGTCTGTGCGGCTTTGAGATGTTTTAAGATTCCCACATCCTGCTTTCTCCATTGCAAGCGAAATGGCTTATTGCAGTTCAGATTAGGATTGTTTATTTTAAATCAATTTACATTGAATGTTTCCTTTTTTTTCTAAATGATGAAACGTGTATTCAGTTAGTATTATTTCAAGTGACTGTACATTAAAATCCCGACAAAAGGTAATCAAACCAAACTTTTTTTTCTTTTTGAAAACGTGTTGCATCCCAGCTCTATATTCAATCATGATTCTGTTTTGTATTGAAATGTGTGGGTCTACTCTTTATTTCGCAGCAGCAGCAGCTCAGTGTGTTCATGTGGGCTGTGCTTCAGTCTCCTGCACAGGAGGACTGAGTGATGAGAACGCCACAGCTCACCTTGGGGTGGGGCCGGGTCAGGGGAACAATGTGCCGCTGCTTCTAATTTACCAGCAGAACCTGTTGCTGCTTTTCGTGGACTGAAACATATGCTGTATAAGATGAGGGGTGGGGTTTGGGTAGGGGGGAGGGCAGGAGGCGGGTATCGATTCACTCCCAACACTGATACAGACTTCACTCAAAAACCTAACGAGGGACAAATCCACTGACCTTTTCGATTCGGTGTCAGGCCCAGTGGTTTTCTCACAGATCAAATCGTTTGGACACAACGATGAGACAACACAACAAGGTGCATATTTGAGCTTAACGCAGTTACAGTACAAGACTGTCGGAAAAAGACAAAAAAAAATTGTAAAAAGGGCTTTCTGTGTTCACGCTCAACAACACACCGGAGGCATTGCATTCCTGGGTTTTATATAAAAGCTTTGGAAGTTTCTTTTTTTGTGTGTGTGTATTTACTTTTAGCTGTAAACAATTGTGTGAAAAATGCCTTCAACGAGTACTCAAAAGTGAGATGTGCATTAGGTATGCAGCGAGAGTGCTGTGACCCATTTTTACATTCAGTCTCTGTTTTCACTTTTTTCATGTGCCATTTTGCAAAGTTGAGTATGCCTGTGTGTGAAGACGCAGAGGATGATGGGAGGTGGGGCAGAACTGAACTGGGCTAATCGACCGGAGAGCATTTATCAGATCCTAGAATGTAGTTTTAATGTGCTGTAGGGGAGGTGGAGATCATCGACTGGCCCATTCAGTTGAAAGGTGTGACTGGGTGGATCAAAATGATGACGATGTATTGCATACTGGTGCATCCAAATTAATTGGAGTATAATTGGTGTTTATTTTTCTATTGTCTGTGATTTTAGGCCATGGAGAGCATCGCAGAATCAAAGTCATTTCGCTCCTTTTGCTCTTTTTTTTTTCTTTCTTGCCTGGTTATTTTGTACAGGAACAAGCATGTTGAACACATATTTGACATGATTTGTCTGGATCAGAATCGGGCAGGTTTTTTTTTTGCATAGAGGACTTCGATTTAGTGGCTATTTGGTGTATCTGCAAATGCTCCCTTTTTGTATATTGCAAAGGGTATCAAAGCATTGTGTGGCAATGCTTATCCTACTTAATCTACATTGACAAGCAGCCTTAATGGTCTTTTTTTATGTGTTTGTTTGGCTATTCCTTGTGTCTATGGCCACTGACTGTACTTGATGACAAGCAACTGGTCGTTACAATGTAAATTTGGGTCTAGTTTCTTTCTGTCTTATTTTTCCTTTTATTCTGTACAGTAATCTGACGTTGCGGTAGACTCAGTATTACAAAATCTGTAATGTGATGAGAGTTTTTTAAAAAAAAGTCAAAGCGTGCAATGGAAGATAATGCCATTATTCTACCAAGTGGATGTGCATTAGCTTGCGTCTCACTTGTCTTTGGCATTAAAGGCTAATTCCACCAAAACTGACTTGCATTTTTTATTCTGCAAAGGCAGCATTTTTCCAACAGTCTTGACTGAGAGTTCTTCCTTTCTTTCTTTTTAAAAATCTTTTTCTTATGTTTTGCTCACAGATCATGTCAGGTTGGAGTAATATGATTCAAGATCAGTTTAAATATCTATTGATAAATATTATGAATAGTCTTAAGATTGTCGATAACGTAATAGATTCACTTTTTTTTGTTTTACTACCAATATTAAGGGTTGTCAATTTTAGACAGGAAGAAATAATATTATTGTTTTTGATGGATCAAGTTGATGTTATTGAGTCTTCATCTCTAGAGCACATAACAAATGTCCACTTTTTGTAATTAAACCAAGTCCATTTTGGTGGAATGGCCCTTTAATATGAAGCCGCCAGCTCCTCTTCACACCCAAACCTCTGAATCTCACCCACACAGCCCCACTCGCACTCTAGTATCTCCACATATTTACTTGACTGCCTTACGTGCACCAAGCAAAACCTTTATGACCGTTTGATTTAATCAACAAAGACAGATAATCACTTTTCTTCTTTCTTTAGTGTCAGTAAAGGGATCTGGGTCCACGGATTGAACAGATGTTGAAAGTTTTTGGGTCAGTTGTCTCTTTGAGTGGACGAGCAGATGCAGACATGACTACCTCTATGTGAGTCTTCATTGCTAACCACAGTGACCAAGATCCAGTCGGAGGTGTTTCTACCTGTGTACATATAAAGCTGAGTGTTGGCAGCAGGAACTTGGATTTGGACCAGCAATTCAACAGTGATTTGTTTTACTAAGCACCCTTCTGTTGTTTCAGTTTGGTTATACGCCTTTACTAAGTATTATTTAGCAAATGAAAAAGAGGAAAAATACACTGATTTGTGTGCTTGGTTGTAAATGACAAACTTAATCAATGCCGCCCCATTGTAAAACAGTTATCCTGAAACCAACTAGTTGCAGAGTGCTACTTTGCAAATGAGTGAAAATGACCATGTTTGGTGATGTTCTGTATGTACATACATCTTTTTAACTGTAATAAACTGATAAATATTTACAAATTCATGATGTGTTGTGTGTGTGTTTCAAGTTATTAGTGGTTCTTCATCTGCAATGCTTACTAAGAGAAAAAGGTTGCAGCAACATGGAAATACTGGGGGAAAGAGGAGAAGTATTTTTTGTATTATTTATAAGCTTTTATATATTAAATCACGTTTAGCAAGATTTGTCTCAAAAAATATTCTCACATTTGTTGACAGGAAAAAAAATGATCAGATCTATATTTCAGAAATCACAGAAATCAGATCCAACTTCACAGTTAAAAGCTTAGTTCACTGAAAAAAAACAGAAAAGGATAGGAGGTGCAACATGCTTTAAACAGAAATACAGAGGCTACCTTAAAAATATACTTTTGTCACTTTAAAACAACTATTTTAAATTATATTCTGGTATTATTGATGACCAGACTTGTTCTTCCCCTCCTTCTCGGAAATATTGTGATTAATTATTTTCCTGTCCAGTCACAAATAGATCATTCCGATAATAAACTTTGAAACACTACGGAACCTTATATGTGGAAGTACACCGATGGCTCCTGTCCTCTGTCTGCATTTCATGTCCAACATTCCTCACGTGAACATACTTTTGTTGCCCTTTAATCTGCTATTTGGTTAGGATTTCCGCGGTTATTGATTACTTCATTTATCACGTTTGCAATGCAGAATACGTAATGAAAGATTGTATAAAGAGCAGTAGGCCACAGTACGTTTGCTTTCAATAAACAGTTTAATACTTTCAGGTGTGCTTCAAGTCCTGCAGCCTGAACTGTGTCTCTGCTCCAGTGCAACACCGCCCCCTGCTGGTCAATTAAACTCATAATATTAAAAAAGCTTCCTGCGTTCCCCTGGCTCTTTGCCAGCCGTGAATCTTATTATTAGCGCAACACTACCATCTGAAAATCACTTCAGTCAGGCACACGAAGTGAATCTATATCTAGTTTAGTTTCACTGAACTATGGGCAGGATCAGTTTTTCCCCTTCATCCTCGTCCCTCTCGGTAAAGAGGCTCCTACCTGAGACAAAACTCATGAACGTGACTTCGAATAGAAAACCCTGAGCACATTGTCCAGCAACCCCTCAGCTTCTAAACTGTACATTTTTTTATAAAGATATCCCGCCCCCCCCCCAGAGTCGTCCTCCTGAAGCGGGTAAGCCTCTTGCAGGAAACGACAGGTGTCACTGTATCCTTGCGCTTCATCTGTACCCTCATGCATCAACAAGCGCCACGACAAAATGCTGTTTACCCAAAAACAATCGAGTCAGTACGGTTGTTTTTTCTTTTTTTTTCCCAGCCTTGTCTGGACGGACGGGATTATCGGGCTGATGCGAGCTGCGTGTGTGAGCACCGTCTCACAGGTGCGCGCTTTGAATATTCACTCACTTCCACGTTAAAAGCCTCTCACGCTTTTACCCAGATACTTTGAGGTTTATGAGCTCAGATGGTAATCACCGCCGGGAAAATGAATATCAACCAATCCATTAAGCTAGATTTCCTGCAAAGTTATGTCAGTTACAGATTTTAAAAGTCCATATCTTCTTGTCCTGCTCAGTACCAGAGAAAAGGGTCAGTTCACACGCCTCCGTTTGGACAGGTGTGAGTGACGTCACACAGCCCGGTCACGCTCAGGTGTTTGTCCCGCTCACACAACCAATAAAAGCCCTGTTCACATGCAGTGTACAGACAAAGTGTGTCACTGAGGTAATAATGTTTTAAAATATGAATAAGTTAGGTTATAAAAATACAAGTTTTTTAAAAAATAAGTTAAGATATAAACTTGTATTAGAACTTGTATTAGAACTTGTTTTAATTATTAGTTAACCTGTGATAGTTATTATATTTCATTGTTACTTGTTTTATTCCATATTTACTGTGTTGTATTGTACACATAGGGCGCACAAGTGTACCTTTGACTGACAACGACACCAAACCCTAATCGGTCTGTACAATGGTCTCATATCAGTTCTCAGCTTGTAGTCAGTGAAAGAGTCAGTGTGGTAAGACAGATATGACATCTCTAGTGTTTTTGTATGAAGCCACCAGCTGAAACAGTTCAATTTCTAAACAAACCACAAAGTCTTTGAGAGGATCCTTCAGGTTTTTTAGAAGTCTTGGCACCCCAGCCAGGGTTTTTGCGTAATCTTTTTCCCAAGTTAGTGATTCGGCGAGGACAACTACTTGCATGCCTCATCGTCAGTTGCGCAGGTAAATCTTTCTTTCTGGAGCTGAAGTCATGAAAAACCTCCAGTCATCAAAGAAAGTGCTGCTCTGCACTGAACCAAACACCCCAGTGCTGCACCATCATGTTACTGTGGCAGTGAGCTGACACAAACAAACCTTTTCATCACTGTGTCTGTATTTATTCATAGTAACAGTAAGACAGTACCACCCCTACCTGCATCCAGCACACGGTGAATAAAAAAATGTAACACTCTTACACAGCTCAGGTATTTTTTTTATATTTATCATCTTTGGAAGTTTGTTACCAGAAGACAAATTGAGGAATAGCAGGAAGCTGGGTGGCTAATTGAATCAAATTAATGAGTTAGACAGACAATTTCACTTCCCTGCATGTTTAACTTACACAAACTTACACAAACTACCAAATGAACACTGTCCTTAATTTTCCTCGTAATTACCACCAAAATTGGGAATTGTCAAATGTCAAATAAAATGTTACCAAATTAAAAGAAGAATGTGCCCACAGCACCATCTTTATTCACACAGCATTAATCATATAATCCATTCAAAAGCAACTGCGTACATACAGCATAACAGAATATTGACTATTGATTAGAAATAGAAATGGAATAAAAACATCAGAGAACTGTCACAGCAAAGACACATCCAGTCCAGGAGACAGGCTCATAAATGTGTTTGTGTAACAGTTTATATAAATGTAACGTTCATCGTTGCAAAACTCTGAGCCTGTGCCCGCTGAGTCATGTACTGAATGTGACCACGTCCGGCACAGACTGACGAGGACTGTACTCCACGTCTTCCCACAGTTCCTTGGGAATTTTCTCCTCACTGAATTATTTTAAATTCACCACAGAGGCTGAAAGCAAGCAGTGCATTAAAGTGTGTAACTAAGAGTCGGAGCGACTGCTGGGCTCCTGGTCAGGGAAGTTTGGAAAATAATTAAACCCCAGATGATAAAATCTTTTCTGTTTTCGGTTTGATTTTCGCTGACGGGATACAAAATCAACATCCGTGCACTCCATCCAAACAAAAGAGGGGCAATAAAGTAAGACCTGGGGTTTCATGGGTGACGTTATGTTATTAGCTGTGATAAACCTGATCATTAATATCAATGCATATTACATATTAATGTCTAATCAACTATAATCCAGCTAACGTTTTTATTTTTAAACAAAGTTAATACGCACTCAAGCTGCTGCATGTCTACCATCACCAGCCACACCTTATTTATGTGGAGAAAGTAAACAAAATTGTGTTTGTTTGTCAGAGATGTGACGCACATTTGACAGCTACATGTGATCTGGTTAAACAGCACTGGGCGAATGAGTGTCAGGTAAGATTAAATATTTGCCTTGTTCTAACTGTTAGACCGAATTCAACAAATACACATCATGTTGCGCATCTTCAGCAGTCTGCACATTGAAGAGACATGCAAGGCTTTAAAAAAATATGTATTTATAAACTCACTTGGTTTGCATAGTTTTAAGGCCACAGAGGGAAAGCTCCACTCCCCGACAGCAGGTCATATTTTTCAGACCTCAGTACAGTGAGGATGAGCTAGTAGCTGTCAGATGTTTCCTTTGGGAAGATCTTCAGCAAACACAGGTCTGTGAATCAGTCTGAGGTCTGCTCCTGACAAAGTCTGGGGACTCCCTCGTGTGTTGCCCATGAAGTGTAAAAGGTGGCTAAAAAATTGAGTTTGGGGCAAAGTAATAAAACGCCTCTGCTGATATCCACGTGGTGTGGCTCTGGTTGCTGCTTAGCAACGGAGTCCAGCAGCTGCACTGCAAAAAATGTCTTTTCCACCAGGGCCTGCCCTTTACTTTTTAGGTTTTCTCAAGTCCGTGATCAGGTACTTTATTGTTAATTTCAGTGTCAAGACTCTTCTGGTCTCAAGGAACAAGTAAACAGTACTGTCTGTTCATGTCAGTGTCAAAAAACTGAAAACCTGGTCCAACACAACAATGAAATTGAAGGCGAGGATGAAACCAACAAACCTTTGATCACACTTAATGTGATCAAGTTGATAACAAAGTGAAGCATTTTCCTGATGCCTCACTAGATATTACAATACAATACGTATCTTATTCTGTTTCAGTTACAAACTGACATATTAACTTTCTCTTTATCTGAAATGCAAACTGACTTTTAAATCTAAAAGAAAGACTAATGTATCTCTAGAGCACTTTTATTTATGTATTTGATCTTTGGCTTAACTTACTACTGCACTGTAACTGTATCTGTCGGTGTATTTGTATAGTTATTCAAATTTTATCCATTTTAATTATACTTTATATTTTTCTATTATTTTTATGCTTCATTATGCTTGACCGTATGTACGCTTTGAATTGCATCTGTGTTTGAAAGATAAAACTCAATTAATTCTCCTCTTACTATTTATTTACATATGGCTAATATAGTCATTATGATCAGGGACAAAATCACAGAAACACTCTGTTGCAAAGCATTAGGACTAAAATAGCAACTACCATCTCTACCTCCAGCACGGTGTGAAAAAGAAAGTATTTATTTTTCTCACCATGAATACGTGTCATGTCAGCCATCCTCATGTTTAACACATACTGCTGATTTAATATCTCACACGTGCATGTAGCCTGTTCATGTCCGTGTATGAGTGCATGCATTTTCCTTGTCTCTTAATGATCTTGTCTGCTGGTGTCCTCCTTTTTTCCTTTCCTGCAATTCCTTCACTGGGCTACAAGCTCAGTTATTGTCTGTGGGTGTCACGGTGTTGACACTCCGTGGACGCACGGTGACCCGGTGAGCGGTGACACTTTTTGCAGCGTGCGGGCTATAAAGAGAGGGAGTGGCGCACTGGTTAACACTGAGGAGAGAGACTCCACACGCAGACAGCAGCACGGCAGCGCCCGGGATAACATGATTAGCGCTCTATTAGGTCCGCTACTGAGCACAACTAGATGCAGCACAGGGATCACTGTGTGGGGAGAGAGAGGAGGTACGGAGGGAAGACTTCACCTGCCACATGGATCTTCTTTGCTTCCTATTGATCTGCTTAAAGAAGTTACCCGCTGACTGTCTTTTTAATGTCCGTGCGTCTCTGGCACAGGAGAGGTTGTGTCACCACTTTTTGTCTCAGGTAAGATTAACTCTTTTTTTTCCTCTGTGTCTTTTCAGGGAAACGAGCTGACACGATGGTTGATTACGATTGTACTAAAATAAAGAGACCATGTTATGATTGTTTTTAAAAAAAAGTCTAAGTAGCATAACAGGCTTCTGATATTTTCCACTTGTTGCCTCATATTTGCAGATGAACTGACATGAATAATAAGAGCTTATCCTCGAGGAGCCCGTTCATGATGAAAGAGAAAAATCCAGGAAATTCTCAGAGGAGTGAATCAGTTGCTTCCTTTCTCAGCCCTGCTGTGAGCTACTAGCTCTTTGCTTCCTGGTGATGATATTTTCTAACCTCAGGTGAACTCACGTATAGGAAGTGGGCCAATCTGCTCCAATGGGGTTTGACAACGAGACGAACCGGACTCTTCCAGATGTGGCCCCTTACAGCCTCCAGATCTCCCTGCCGCTCACTGTGCTGGTGGGGATCATGATCCTGCTGACAGTGTTTGGCAACGTGCTGGTGGTCATAGCTGTGTTTACAAGCCGGGCCCTAAGGGCTCCACAGAACTTATTCTTGGTGTCTCTGGCATCGGCAGACGTTTTAGTGGCAACCCTTGTGATGCCTTTCTCCTTGGCCAATGAGCTCATGGGATATTGGTACTTTGGTGAGGTGTGGTGTGAGATCTATCTGGCACTTGATGTTCTTTTCTGCACTGCCTCCATTGCGCACCTCTGTGCCATCAGCTTAGACCGCTACTGGTCAATCACACAGGCCATTGAGTACAACTTGAAGAGGACGCCACGACGCATCAAGTGCATCATCTTCATCGTGTGGGTCATCGCGGCAGTCATCTCCTTCCCACCGCTGATCACCATGGAGAAGGAAAACAGCAAGGAGGATCCCGTATGTAAGATCAATAATGATAAGTGGTATGTCATCTCCTCCTGCATCGGTTCCTTCTTCCTCCCTTGCGTCATCATGGTACTGGTCTACGTGCGGATCTACCAAATTGCCAAAAAGCGAACGAGGGCGCCCCCGGGAGACCGGAAGCAGAAAGAGGTGCCAAAGACGGCCATCATCCCTGGCGTCAATCAGAAGGTGAATGGTGTGGGCACAGGTGAAGCTGAGGACCGCCTATGCCATGAGAAGCTGAATGGCGAGCGGGACATCGAGCTGAAGGAGGACATGGGAGGGGAAGGAGCCGCAGATGAGGAGAAAGGGGAGGTTAATGGGGTTGACCTGGAGGAGTCGTCCTCCTCTGACCACAAGGTGAACAATCCCTGCTCGATCAAAAAGAAAGCATCCAAGGGGAAAACCAAACTGAGCCAAATCAAACCCGGTGACAATGACGTCCAAAAGCGGGCACCAAGCACAAAGGGCAGCCGGTGGAAGGGCCGACAGAACCGGGAGAAACGCTTCACCTTTGTCCTGGCCGTGGTCATTGGAGTGTTTGTCATCTGCTGGTTCCCCTTTTTCTTTACATACATGCTGATGACCCTGTGCGAGTCCTGCCCGGTGCCCGACACCCTGTTCAAGTTCTTCTTCTGGTTTGGCTACTGCAACAGTGCGCTGAACCCCATCATTTACACCATCTTTAACAACGACTTTAGGAGGTCATTCAAAAAGATACTGTGCAGGAAGGACACAAGAAGATATGTATGATGGACTTCATCCTCATGTACATACTTTTTTTTACTTTACTGTAAATTGTAAAGTACATTGAGCATTGTGCATGGGTCACCGGCTTTTGAACGCTCTAGGTGTAACTTCTTGGAAAGGCTTTCCCAGGATGAGCTTTTACGTGCAGCATCCTCTCGACCCCCACCCCTCCACACACACCCACAGCTTCCACACAGAACACCACAGTGAAACCATGTTTTTATCATAAATGTTATTTTTATTTTTTTAAAAGAAACCAATGTTGTGAAGTTGTCATGTGTGTTGTACTTTACGACTGTATGATGTACAAAATGACCTGTCTGAATATTTGTCTTTATTTTCATTGTTATGGATACAGTGTTGTGCCATTTTGTATGATGTGATGACGATGGTTAGGATGATGATGATGATGATGATTAAGTATGGGAAAAATGCTGGCTCTTTAAACAATAAAACCCATTTCCTGAACTGGTCTCAAGGCTCCACGGCAAGTTAAAGCAACAGCTTGGTGACGTTATCTCTTTTTTAAATATTGCAGTGGGTTGACACACGCATATCCACACACTCACACACATGTACACAACAGAGGCTGGGAATCACAGGTAAAGGCAGCAGTCTGAATTTGCTCTCAGACAGAGAGAGTTCCCAAAATGAGATGCTGCCTTACCTGTGATCTGTGTGAATATGTGGAAACTTTGAGACGGGGGGGGGGGTAAACCCACAAGTCCTCTGGTGCCAGCATATCAGCTGCACTCCAACAGAAAAGTGCAAATACACCGGTCTGTTGAATCTGACCTTTGCAAGAGATTAACAAGGAGCTCAGCTCTTAATGAGCCTAAATGGAATATGTGCAAATGTGCTTTGGTCCTTGGATTAATTGAGTTTGTGATTAGACGGGAGGTTTTTGTCTTAGATGTGAGCTTCCCAAAATTTAATTCCTTGTTTTCTTTCAACGGTATGTTTGCCTAGGCTTCTGATCTCTCGGTTTCATCTTAAGAATCAGCTGTGGATTATGAAGACACTTGTAATGCGAGGCACGGGAAGTGGAGAAGTAACGGTTCATTTGCCGTTTTGTGTTACCACGGTATGCGTCATTAAGTAAAGACATGGAGCCTGTCAAACCAGAACCTGATTGACTAGTCTCACTCTCTCTCTCTTTACGCTGCTGCTTCTATCATGTCTAGGAGAGTGGGTAAATAAAACAAAAGAGTGACTATCATCTCTGCAGTGAATACAGAAAATATAGCTTTTTCCAGTGGGGGGGAGCTTAAGTAAATGCATTTCTTTTGACAGTCAGGAAGGCACTTGAACAGCACTGTCCTCGGAAAGCTAAATGGTCCTTCTGGGAGTTCCTCTGACAGTGTATCCAGCACTTTGTCTAGCAGAGCCTGGTGTGTGCTGGTATTCTGGAGGAGTGTTTCCCGGCACGTTTACAAAATCTGCACGTCTGTGAGAAAGACAGATTGTGTACGTGTGTGTGACAATGTGTATGTGTATTTGCGGCACATGTTAAGTGCACAGGGTGAGCTCCCACTGGACAGACAAGGTTGCAGTCGTGCTGATGCTCCACGTTTGGTTTTGTGGACGGTTTAGTGGGATGTAATGATGCAATGACCTCTTCTGAGAGTATCCAAACATTAAGAGTCAGCTTGAATGGGGGAAAAAGGCATCTACTTGGTGCTCAGTTATCAAACAATCAGGGAAAAGACAATGTCACTGTTCAGTTTGGAGTAAAGACCTTCAAATCAATTTCAACACTGACAAAGCTGCCTTTTTTAGATAAAAGATAGGTTAACATTTTAAAATCAAGTATGTCATGATACAGTACTCACATGCCCCTATTTACAGTGCTTTCGGAGAGGCATTGGTCTCTGTAAAGCTTCCTTTTCATACCTAGAGTGAAACATCTCTTCAGTGTACCTACAGTGTAAGAGATAGTTGTGTGCAAAAATACATACTTAAAGCAAGACTGCATAACTTTTCTTCCCTTTACAAAATCAAATCAAAATCAAAAAAATTCAAATGCACCATTTCTCAAAATAAAAGACTTAGCCTGACCTGGTCTGTTATGACCACGAACTAACATTTACAATCATTAGGGGTTTTTTTTCCCTTCAAGTCAACTCACTGAGCCTGTCTGTGGATTTCATGACTCTTGTCTCGTACTTGTACTTTACATTCACCACTAGTGGTCCCTGTTCAGCAAAATATACATAGGCTTTAAAACTAATAAGGCTCTATTTTAGGCTTGTTGCTGGATCTGTGTTGCTCAAATTAAGTTGGCATCTATCCTCCTAAGTTACAGTGTTTTCCTCTTCCATGGACAGTGTTTACTTGTTGAGCTGTGGCAGGGGATCAGCAGTGCAAACAGGGAATTTTACACTAAAGGGACTGTAAGTTTGGAAGTTAGCCACTTGTCTTTGGCTGACATAATTTTAGCTTCCAGGAAACATCTTAAGGCATTTTGAACAGAGTGAGCACTGTGAATTTTGGTCTCCTTAAATAATATTTCCTGAAAACCTAAACATACAAACAGATTTTCAAATATATGGATATATCCTTTAACTGTAAAGCAGCAGAAGTGTGTGTCGGTGGAATTTCGGCAATAAATGTGCACGTTTGTCGCGTCTTATCCTCCTTTTCCTCTCTGCCTGCTTCTCTTTACCTCACATATCAACAAGCAGCAGTGATGTCATTAAGCGGATGTGATCGCTGACAGCCTATTGGAAGAAGCCAGCTGTTGAAGTCAGCAGACCCCTCTGCACTCACACATGCACACATGCACACACGCACAGACACAGCCCCTGGGAATCGGGGCATGGATCATCAGGTTAGAGTGCACATCCGTCTCAGAAAGGCTAAGCATAGTGGCTAAGTGCAGCTACCATTCAAAGAGACAGGGACAAAATGTCAGCAGGCACAAGGATCATACAGGACAAACAGTCATTTGCAGTTGGGGGATTTAGGTGTCATGGTGGAGGGTGTGTGTGTTTGTGTGGGTGATCTGAAGTTACATTTGACTTGGCTGCATCAAATCTGAGATGACAGTCTGTTTGCTTCTGTGCTTGTGTGTCTGTGTGTGTGGGAGGGAGTAGGGGGTGTTGTTATGGGAGGAGGGACAGTTCTGCATTGTGCACCACGTGTGTTGGAGGTGGCCGGGGTGAAAAGGTCATGATGACTGTGAGAACGGACTGAGGCACCCACATGCTACAACCTCACTATCTATTTTTTTTTCCCCACCAGTGTGACATCCGCCTGTTTGAGGTGGCTGCAATATGCATGATTATTCACCGCGCTACTGATGACTCACTGTTGTTTACCCCTTAATTTTATTTGCTTGTCCTTAATGCTGCAATTTCACAGGAGGTCTGTATTTGTCATCTAAATGATACTTTACATGATCCAAAATCATTTCATTGAAGAAGGATCATATTCTCAAACAGCCAGATCATAGCTGGCTGTCAGCTGCTCTTTGAGGGAGGACTCTCAAAAGTGTTTCCGAGGTATCATTTAAATTAGAATCCCAGTCTCATTAACAGTGGGCTGATTAGCTGTCAGGCCTCTGGGTCTGATTGGAGACACAAAACAATGCTGGGCAGCGGATATTTCCCTGGAAAATAATTTGCCCAGACAAATCTATTTTCCAGAAGCTCATTATGATCAAGAGCAATCAGTTCCTATCGTCACAGAGACCACGCAGCATTATGCGACATGATTATTATACCTGTGAGGTAATTCGGTCTGGCTGAAGAAAAGAGACAGTGCATGGTTGGACGTTGCACTGCCAGGCATAAAAAAGAATAAAACATTTGGGAGATGGAGCAGCAGTGGATCAATTTCCAACAAGGCCTAGTTTACATGTGAAATTTGTCTGTTGGTTTGGGTAATTTTGTACAATAAAGGCAAGCAAATCAAATAAATGTCATTTGCAGAGTTTTAAAGTAATACTGATGCACATGTTTTTAAGTAATTATATGACATATTTTTACAGTTGTGTGCATTTAACAGCATTCATGCAATATCAATAAAGTGTACATCTCTGCTCTCATGCTGATCAAGCTCAGTGTTAGTGACATTGGTGACACAACAGCATGTTGAAGAATGTAAGATGGCAACTGATGTTTTATTTTGGATTGACTGATTCATCTTTTGGTTAGGGAAATGATGCAAATCAATTATACTGACAGAGTTTCTCAAAGTCGAAGGTCAGAAGTCTTTAATTTCCTTGTTTTGCCAAATCACACAGATATTAATCTACAGTAATGTAAATACGAGAAATGGGGGAAATCTGTTTATTTAAGAAGCTGGAACGATAATCTAGCATTTTAAAGACTTGAGATAAAATGTAGTAAAATGGACTGCAGTCTGCTTCTCACTGTGTGCCCATCAGAAAGTACAGGAACAATCTGAAATGTGAGTAGAGATGCTGTTCTTTAATAGAATGTTTAATAGAATTGTTGTTTAATAGAATTTTTAATAATTAATTTAATTTATCAATTATTTAAGTGATCTTTTTATTTTGCTCTCGACCAAATCAGTTTATTTAACTTAGAAAAAGTTAAGATTTCTCAACCTGTATAATAAAAAATAAAAACAAACTTAATCCTTTAAAATGATTGCTTTTCTGAACAAATCAAAATCACCAGATTTAGAGATACATACTATCTACTAAATTGTTTCAAAACATCAAATCGGATTAAAAAAACTGATTAACTGATTAACTGATTAATTTAATCTAGCACTATATAACCATATGCAGTGTGTCCCAGTAGAATTTCCTGTTAAAGAGCCAATTACCCTGATGGATGCATAACGCACGTGCCATGCACACATCAATCACTACAAGCCCACTGCCGCGATACATCCGAGAGGTGTTTTGGCACAATGATGGTTAAAAGAGTATTACGCGAGAATGTTTAACAGAGGTGGAAGATTAAAAAAACAATGGACACATTTCGAGTCCCTGTAATTATCACAGATAAAAGCAACTCTCTCTTTGCATTATTCAGGCTCTGTGTGCTGAAACTCCCCGTCTCTCCATGAGTGACGGACAGCAGAGAAGAATATCTGTTTGGTGACATGGGAACAGCAGAGTTGGTGTGAAGCAGAGAGGGCAGCTGAAGTGGGCTTGCTGTAGTGTCTGTAATGACTGTCTAGTGTGTAATGATGGACAGGCCAGTGGGCGTTTGAAGAAGATTATACCTGAGCACTCCACTGTTTCATCACAGAAGCCCTTAATGATGGTGACTTAATGCAAGCAGCTGGTTCATGAATAGCAGCTTGTTGTGTTTGTCATGAATTTGGCAAAGTGTTTGTGTATATGAATGTCTTTTAAAGAAAGAGGGAGACAAAAATAATCTGTTTTTGATATGTTTTTCGTTTTTTTTTAATATTTCACAGCTCTCCAGTTTATTTCTCTAATGCCAATTGGACTGTGTCAGTTTGAGTAAATATAAAATGTATCAACAACTGTTCAAAAACACTTGTGCATTGGCATGTGCTGGTTAACAGATTTTCTGAAAGTGTGACTGTGATTTGATGATGTGATTCTGAGGCTGCAAGAGATCATTACTAAAGGACTGTGTTTTCTTTCAAAGCGTTATGCGATAATACAGACTGTTCCAAAGTCATACTGCAGTTCATTGCACTATTGATGACATTAGATGATGTTTCAAGCTGGTTGCTGTTTGGAGCTTTGCAGATTAATATGAACAGAGAATCTCGTGAGGGATAATAACATCCTTTATCATTTCTGTTCATTGATTTTAAAAAAAAAAGCATCAGTTTCTGTGCAGCACCAGTACAAATTCAAGACATAATATATATAATTCTCAAGGGTTTGGTATGCTGTTACATCCCATAGGAATCAGGTACAATACTTCTAAGTTCATCTTTCATCATAAAACAGTCATCAAATGGACCTTTAAAGGCCCGCTCACCGACCTCATACATTATGTAAAGGGCGAGCAGCTAAAAAATGTGAACTTCAGTTCCCAGAAATCCCATGAGGATGTTTTCAGTAAACTCCACACAGTATACTACCTGTCTGGTCATGTTTTATACCAAACAGATACAACCTGCAGTAAATGCAGCTTGTTCACTGTTATGTAGATTATTTTTCACTTGTTTGTTCTGTTAGATTTCAGGGCATATTCATCCCAATTTGTGTGTACATTTAGGTAGATAGGGGAAACGTGATGGGCCTCAGACAACAGTAATGAATTTTATTTTAATGCTAAAGTCACATTTTTAAGAGGTATACTACACGTGCAGTCACTTTATTTTACTGTTGCTAAATGCTGGTCCCATTTTACAGTTTTTTGTTGCTACATGTTATTTTACATTATCCAGAGGAACTCTGTAACACACCCTGGGAGTCTCCGCCCACCCCACATACAGCCCAACAAACAGGTGGAGTGAACAACTATCATCAGCGTGAACAGCATGGAGTTTTGTTCAAGTAAGTAATTCTTCCTATGCTACTTTCCTAAACTACTAGTTTACAGTGTTGATCAATGTTTAAATGTTTGTGGCACATTTTGTCACTCTTCAGTGCCTCTGCTACCTCTGCTGCACCTTTGCTATCCTAAGCTAGCAGTACAAACACCTCTGAACCACAATCTGAGCTGCTGGTTAAGGTGGAGAATAAGACATTTTACAGCTGAACTTATGATCCTCTTTAGTTGATATATTTGCTTCATTACGTAAGTATTTATTAATTTTTTTAAAATTGTTTTTGATTTCTAATTGTTTTCTGTAAGACCACTTCCTGGTTGAGGATGAGTGCTCTCATGAATGTGTGCACATGAATGCCCCTTTCTTCCACCAGGTGTTGGCACTGTGGACTGTACTAAGTGGGACTTTGGGATGGGGGAGGAAGTAGTGGGTTTTTCGTTTTTGTTTATTGTTTTCTACCAGCCAAATTAACTCTTGATGAAGTAGTGGGTGGTAGGGTTATTGTACATTTTATTGCCTCTGTGGGAAGACTGATGTTACTGACATTCTTGATAGCTTAAATTGTTTGTTTACTAATTGCAAAGTAGTTTGACCCAGAAATATTTAAAGCTATGTGTGGCCTTTTGTTTTATGGATTTATTCTAAGGAAACAGAGAAAAGTAGCGATATGAATGGGGCTTCTGGATTTTTTGGCTCATTTTGGTCTCTTTTGCTGGCTCATATCCTGACATGAGGTCTCCATGCTAACAGGCTAAAATGTGTCCCTTTGGTTAACCTGCAATCCATGTCCTGAAGTCAGATATACAAGCAATAAAGTATTTAGAATTTGCAAATTATAATTTAGCATTTCTGTTTTAACTGGCTTTATGGTATGTATTTCACTGATTGTAAATCAACACATGTGATGCTACTCAGCCAATATAATCTGTGCACTCTGATAACTGCAAATCAAAGCATACCCGCACACATACACATTTTTGGATCATACACATGAATTGACATGAGGGGGGAACAGTCAAGAGACTGGAGTCAATAGAAATAAGTGAATCTAAGAAAAAGTAATTTCACATAGCATTCTCTAAAAAGCCAAAAGAGGACACTGAAAACAGAGTTTTTGATTTTGAAATGGACAGACTCTTACATGTTTATTCTTCCTATGAGTGGCTCAAAACCAGTCTGTCTCATATCTAAAACCATGGCGATTATTAAAAGTGGTGATGTGAAGCACCACTACTGGACAAAGCACAGAGTATCTTCTGAGCAAACATCCCCAGTCAAATCTGAATTTAGAGCCCAGAAAATAAAATCTATTATAATCCACTGAATCACAACATAAGTTGAACCTTTGCCCTTTGTTCAAAATGTTTCTCGAAATCCTGTCACTGCTCAGGAGGAATGTGGGGACAAGTTGAATTTCGGTGTTAAGTGTTCTCTTTAACTTTGAATATTCCCAACGCTATAAGAAATTAAAGTCAAACTTATTAAGAAACAGCTTACTAACTCAGCTTATCTGACTTCATCAAATTAGTGAGCTTGTGGTTTGATAAGGTTTCACAGCAGCATGGAAACATATTGTCACCTTCTTAAAATAATGTCATTTTTTGACAATAATGTTTTTTGATTAATAAATATCATATATTCTATATTTGGTTCAGTTTTTTCTGTTTTTTGAAAAAACTTGAAAAGATGACATAGGCCATTATTTTAAGAGGGTGACGATATGCAAACAACCCACCAAACCAAAACGTGATTGGTTCATTTATGTGGTGATATAGGGGTCATGTGAAGTAAGCAACACCACTCTAACTTTGTCTGAAAGTTGTGTGTCCATATAGGAGCTCACCACTTTGGTGAGATAGAGGAGTTTATAGGCGCTTGTACAGCTGTAAAGGAGCATGAAAAACAGGACTGGCTGAGGCAAAAAATGTTGCCATAGCAACAATGGGATGTTTTGATCATTGTGAGTCTCACGTTCATTGTGAAATGTTCAAGCTGAGGTTGTAGATTTAAGACACCATAGATATGAAGAGGCATCTCCACTGTGATGCCTCAGTGATACTGTGGTGTCCATCCTCACCTGAAAAGTTCGATCGAGATAAACCACAGTTTGCGTAGTGTTTGTCTGACAAAACACAACAGCTTTAACCTTCGATTAGCTAAGTAAGAAACTCCTCAAATGGAGTTGGAGTAGTAGAATTACAATGTAAAATATAAAAACAGTGTGGTCATGCATGAGACGATATAGAAAGTGTGTTTTTTAAGTCACTCCATGATGAGCTTTCAGTAAATTTGCAGTTTTTGTGTAACCTGGTTTCTGTGATTTGTTCCACTCCTACATTTTCATCTTACTTTCATCTAACAGACAGCAGCCTCACTGTTTTCTCATCTTCTCTCCTGTTATCTCGTCTGTAATCTTAATTTGAGTGACAATCTCCTGTGCGACATTGCATTACAATACTGTAATCATAATCACATGTGGAAACAATTCAACTTGTAATTTCATTGAATTTTACAAGCACAGTAGTGGCCATGTCAGCATAAATGTGAATAATTCATAGGGGTGGTGTTTTGAATATGCAGTTTAAACCTTACAGTGGAGCTAAAAGTAGAACACTAAGCTTGCAAATCGCACAAAAGAACTGTATTATAGGTAATTATCAGTAGCATGGGAAATGTCTGGGATGGGTGTGCCAGTGAGCACGAAACCAATTGGGGTAGAATATGATCTAATATGTGGGTGTAATCATGATATATAGATCCCATTTGTTTCATGGGAGATGGATGGAAGAAAATGTGAGTGGAAAATGTAATAATAGGAGACAGTGAAAGAAGGAAGAAGCGAATTTAAAAGACAGAAGAAGGGAGAGAGACAAAAAAATGTGGCAGGTAAACTCCCGGGGATGATTTGATATTGTGAAAACAAACAGCTAATTGAGTGTAGAGCCAAAGGTTCACGAGCAGCAGGTGTGTGTTATGTGTCTGAGACCGAGTGGGAAAGAGACGGAGAGAGAAATTCAGAGAGAGAAAGAGGGAAGTGAGTACACAAGCCACTTTGGTGGGAACACAAAGTCCATCTCATCTATATGCTAAAACCTTCTGCTCTATTTGCATGACAAGATGTTGAAACCCCTACAAGCTCTGCCCTGCTAATTCCTGTGTATATTACATCCTACCCAAACTGCATCCTGACCATCATCTTCTGATGTAGCAGTCCCCCTTTTTCTGTCAAAGCTGATGTGATTTTCCCCTCTTTCCATCGATGAGAATAATCCCATTTCCCTGAGACAAAAGGCTCATCTTTCATATCAATGCTAGTGGTAAATTAGTCTGAGGCCCAGGCATGGAAAATGGACATGATAGCCCATATTTATGGATGAATTGGGTTATGTGGCTGGCAAACACAAATGGAAGAAAAACCACCGGTATTCTCTCTGGAACGATCCCAGCAGCCGGGGCAGCAGCAGACAAGTAGTGTGTACATTAAACAATGGAGCGTCTGTGAGAATATGGGTTTGAAACCCCTGGGACATTTTGCACAGTTGAGAAAAGTCATTACAAAAACAGCTGCATATCGTAATGTGTCAAAATAGAGTGCTTTCTCACTTTGACTGACTGCCTTCCTTCATTTCCTCTAACACAAAATCAGGGTCTCCTCCCTGTTGTGTGTTTTTTAAAAATTAAACATTGTCCCGCAGCATGGCCTCTGCCGACGAGCGCTTGCCCACAAATTGCTAATGCTTCCCCGAGAGTGTGCATTTGTAAATATTTGAGCTGTGAAACACAAAACATAATTGCTCAAGAGAAATCAGGTGGGAGACAAATATTCTTTTGTTGGATCAAGGGAAAAGTGGCAGCTATGGCTGGACTTTGCCACCATGTCGGCATTGTTCCTTCAAATGAAGTGATAACACTGGCTTGATGCAGCACATTAGACTGCATTATCCTGTGCAAATAATAGGCTATTATTTGTGAAAGAGAGCATAAGGCATTGTTCCAAAAACCCTGCAGTCAATCTAAGTAGTGCCGATTTTTTTTTTTTAAAGAGAGAGAGAGTCCACTATTGCACAACAGTCCTGTACCCTCACGCAAAAACGTTCACACAGTCATATCTGAGAGATTTTCCTCTATGAAGCCTCTTGCTCGCTGATCTCTGCTCAGGTTGTCTTCTGCAGAAGTGCTTTTAAACTATGCCAATGAATTCATAGCATCCCTTCCCAACAAAGGTCAGCCTTAAAATGGCTCTCTGAGCGAGTCAGCAGGGAGCCACATTATTTGCTCTCAGTTTCACAGGGCACTGTTAATCAATACAGCGCGGCGTCCCGGTGTGTGTTTGTCCATCCATCCGTGTGTGTGTTAACTTGAGAGTGTAGGAGTTTAGATTCAGACCAGCACACATTTTGATCTTGGTAGTAAGAGAAGATGCTGCTTTCTGCTCCTGGAGGCTCCACACTGTATCTCCCCTTTAACCTCTCCTCCATCTGCCTCTTCCCTTCCCGTCCCATGTGGATATATTTTGAGGAAACTCCAAAATACCCATGTACATATATATTTATGCATGTGCGGATTCAATGTCATGCCTCTGCTTTAATTTATTTCATTCTTTCATTCTTTAATTTATCGCGGGTCTCAGCGGGGGGAGTTGGAGGTGGGCTGAAAGAAAAAAGAGATGCAAAATGTGAAAAATGAGACAGAAAGAGACGGCTATGCATGGGCAGCAGAGAGGCAGACGGCAGCGGGGAGAGAGGGCCTGGCTGTGAATACTGATGGGATAATCATTTGTGTTTCGATTGTGCATGAAAAAGCTAGTCAGCGTTGGCCCAGGGAGGAGGAGAGAAAAAAAAAAAAGAAAGTGGGAGCCGAGCTTCGGGGAGGACGACATCTGGCGCGGTCTCTTACTCTTTCCTTGTTTTTTTGGGTTCTTGTTTGTTTCTGGGGGAATTACTCAGGCCGTGGGGGAGTTATCTGGGCGAAATACAGACATCAATCTCCCATAACATGCAGGAGAAATAGAAACACATCAAAGCATTGCTCTCAGCACTTGGTTGGGAATTAGTCAAGAATAATGTGATATGATGCTCAAGATGTAAAGGCCGCTGTATTACAGATGCCTGGGAAACAGTTTGCATGGGGACACCTTTGTTCCCATTTCATAAAACATGTCACAATCTCTCCAGGCCTGTCCTGAGAAGTCGATCAAGCCCAGTGAGCGGATGTTTACATTCTGACTATCAGTCATCCTTATTCATCATTAAGATCCTGGCAGATAGAAAAGTTTATTTCTTGTGGCTTAATGCCTTGATCAAAGTGTCCCTGAACATATTTCTATCAATAACTCTGCTGTCAAAATGGATTTTGACTGAGCAGGTGGCAAGCTGCTGTGTAACAGTCCTCAACACTTAGTGCCCTGCTGAGTTATGATCATAGCTGGCTCCTCCAGGCTCTCTGTTTGTGTGTGTGTGCATGTGTATGTGTGTTTGGTGCCTCCTGCCCTCTCCACATGGAGTCTGTCCAGGGTTCCACAGTAGTCAGTTCTCACAGGATTTCAACCCTCCTGTGGGAATTTAACCATAAACAGCCAAGCTTATTCTGGAACTGCCCACCCCCACTCCTCCTCTCCTCTCCTCTCCTCTCCTCTCCTCTCCTCTCCTCCTTCCTTGCCTTGCCTTTCCTCTTGTCTCCTCTTTTCCTCCTACCACAGTTCTGTCTCATCTCCTCTCTTGTCTTCTGTCTCCCTTTTCCTTCTACGTTCTCCTCTCACTTCCTTCATTTCTGATTCAGCTCCTTGTTTGTCTTGTTAACCTTCCTTTCCTTATCTCCTCTCCTTTACTTTTATGTTTTCTCCACTCCACACTCTCTCATTTAAAAACATCAATTTCTTTAATTTCCTTTCCTCCTCCACTCACCTTCACTCTTTTTTCTCCATATTTGTCTTCGTCCTCTTTCCTTTTTCTCATCTCCTCACCTGTTTCCTTCCCTTCTCTCCTTCTCTTGCTGATTTCTTATGTTTTTTCCTCTTTCCTCCTCTTCTTCTCTTCATCATCTATGCTCTTGTTTTCTCTCCTATGGTCTTTGTTCCTTCTTCTTTCCATTGATTTCCTTTCTCCTCTCCTCTCAGCCTCACATTCCTCCTCCCATCGTCTCTCTTTTACTCTTCTCTCCTTCCCTCTGTCCTTTCCTCTCTCAATTCCTTTCCCATCTTCTTTCCACTGCCTTTTCCCTTCATCCTCTGTCAATCCTCACTCCCTTCATCCTCTATCCTCCCCCTCCTTTTCCTCCTCTTGCATCTGCTGACCTCTCCTCCCCAGCGACCATTTGACTAAGTGGGAACTTGTAACAGAAATATGAAAACAACAGGCCAGACACAAGGCAGAGGGATGTGACGGCTGCCTGGAGATAAGAGATGAACTGCCTGTGTTTTCTAGAGCCACCTCCCATCACACACACATACTGTAATGTACAGCAGCAGACACATAATCGCTGCTAGGTTTCGTTGGATAGGAGTTATAGGGGAATTCAATTGCAGGCACCTCATGGGTAATTTCAGGAATCTCCCAAAGGTGCTGCATCCATACTCCCATTACACTGTTATTTTGCAGGGACATGATGAACTTATCATTCTGATGTGACACTGGGGAGAAGCAATACAAACAGGAACATTCACAAACAGTACAATTAATAGCCTATTGCAGGGCTTACAACGTACAAAATCTGCTGCGGTGGAAAAATAATCGCAGCCGTGTTGACTCAGGCGTTAGAAGGTTACAAACAACTGCTCAAAAGAGAAGATAGAAACAGAAAAATAATCTCTGCCTTGTTGTTCAGAGCAGACAGGACTAGAAAAAAGCAAACAAACCTGGCTGGACAAGGCAGTTTTAGGAAGTCTGGAGGTAACTTCTTTGGACAAGGCCCAGGGCAATATTTGATTGCTGAGCGATTAAAGTACTGACAAAGAGGAAGGCCTGACTGTCACAAAACAAAGATAACTGACTGAGTGAATGAAGGACACAGAGCTGAGCCCAATCACTGACTGTAAGCCTATGTATGTGTGTGTGTGACTAAATGCATGTGGTGTTACAGCCATGAATGTGTAAGTTTATGAATGGATGTTTGGATGTCACTGTCTACTAAGCTGATGTCTTTTAACTGGGTGGTCCGATCACATCTGAACTGTTTTAGCCTCTTTCCATTGGCTCCCTGTGAGTTTTTAGCATTGATTTTAAGATCTTACTGATCACCTTTAAGGGTCTCCGTGGCCTGTCTCCAGACTATATTTTAGACCATGTAATCCCTCACGAATACTTACACTCTGGTCCCGGTGGTCCTCTGTCTTTTCCAGTGTTCTGGCTGGAAGCTAGAGAGGATCAAGCCTTTGCCAATGAGCTGCCCGAGGAAATGAGGCGGTCTGAGTCTGTCGTCTTCTCAGTCTCTTTGAAAGACATACTTTCACCAGAAAGCATAGTGATTTTATTTGAGCTGCTGAGCATTTTATTGGTTTTAATTTCTTGTGTACATATTCATTTTAATTCTATGTCTTCATTATTCATTCATCCATTTTCTCTGCGTAGCACTTTGTACTTTGTTTTGATAACTATTAGTAAGTATAAAATGTGATTTTTATTACTTATTATCGTTATTATCTGTGAGTGTGTGTGTGTCTTTATGTCCAGGGTGTTATTTCTGCACTTAAATCTCCTTATATTGCCGGGCTTTGCAGAAATGTTTTCAAACTGTTATGTCACTTACCATTTGTGTGCTATTCTGGCTTCATGCAGCTTTCTTCAAATGGAGATTTGGTTTTTAATTTTATACTGCAGTGTGCTTACCTACCTGCCTAATTTTATTAGTGCTTTTACACTTTTACTGAGTCTCTGCAGTGACTTGGTTTGTTAGGAAAATCATTGAAGTAATGAATTGAGTATTCATGCAATATGCACTTTCACTCTGCAAACTGAAATGCAGGAGCAACAGTAAGCTGGAGAAGGATCTGAATGCAGGTATAGATAAACTGTAGCAGCTTTACCGAGGCTCTCAGCTAAAAGGCAATTTTTGCAAACTCCACTTGACTTTCACAAAAGAACTGAGAAGATTTTGTGCCACCGTATGCTGAGTGCTCTACCTCTGTTTCTGAATCACATTCACATTAACTCTGAAGAACTATTTTGAAGAACTTGTACTTTGTTTCAGCTCCAGAGTTGTTGCATTGTAACGTTAGACACCTGGCTTTATTGTTTGTTTATTTGTTTTAGTTGTGACTAGTATCCTTTTGAATTATCTGACATTAAAATTGGTTTGTGACAAAGCTGTCCTCTACTCCATGATATGTGTCTGTAATATGATAAAACCGTGTGCTGCAGTTTAGCAGCCCAAACACTGAGAAAATTTAGTCTTTATTTGTATTAATGGTAGTGATTTGTTGGTTATGGTTATTGTGTTTTTAGGCCACAAACAGACGGCTGTTTAGAGAGACCCAAACCCTGAGGTCTGTTCTGTATTTCGTCATTATCGTTAAACACTGTCTGCTCTGGCTGTGAATCCACATTACATCAGCCCCCACCTATCTGCCCTCTTCCGATTTTCTCCCAAAGATGAGTAAATATCTAATTTGCAGAAATGGTATCATCATACAACGCTTTGGCCTCAGCAATATAAGCTTGCCACTTGATCCATTGTGTTTCATTCATTCCTCCCTATGGGAGATTTTCTGCTGCTCGGTGTTTGCTGCGAGCATTAGCAGCCAACCCCCCACCACCCTCCAACCACCACCCTTGTGTTCAACCTCCCTAAAGCGCACAGAGGTGATACTAATAAAACACCTTGTTATGTAAAAAAGCAATAGCCACATGAATCACTCCCAGGATTTAGTCCTAAATGGAAATGTTGTCATGACGCACAAAGTTTCAGAGAGAAAGAGGGAGAACTGATCCTCCCACAGCTTTACACAGATATTTGTATATTTATTTAAAAGGGGCACTGTTTTTTCAGTTTGTGGCTTTCCATGTTGATGGAGAAAAATGAGAATAAAACAGAGAGCAGCAAACAGAAGCTGTATGACTTTTCCTGAATTGTGCTTGTAGAGGAATGCCAGGATGTTCTTCAAACATCACACCTCTTTGTTCATCTGCAGTTTGTTGATGCTGAATTGTTTGAATAAAAAAAGATAACAAGGCAAGAAGAATGTACATGGTTTGATTTTCTTTGTGTGTAATGTTCGAACCTCGAAGCAGGCAGCACAGCAGTGCTCTTGTAGTCAGTGTTTGTCGTCGAAGCATTTTCCTGCAGTGACTCAGCAACACGTTTAAAGACTGTGTTGTTTTTGGACAATTAGATGAGGTCTGGCAGAGAAGATTAACACAATTAATTACTATGCTGATTGTGTATGTATTGCATCGTAGCACTTTCTGGCCTTTTGTTTAAAGTGAGGCACATTGACAAAGAAGACCTCATTACATAGTGGAGCAGCACCACACATTCATGCCTTCACACCAGTCCAGCCACTCTCTCACACTGTGGTTTTACTGCAGCTGCAGGTAACAGGAGCGTCAGTGATTCACCTCTTCCACATGCACCAATCTGAAAGATAAAATGCATAATACAACATTTTATCATCATTAGTATATATGTTAAGGATTTTACTTGAAGCTGTTTTGTTGAGAAATCAGTTGGGGATGTACTGTAGATTATAATGCTGATAATATAGCCTCCAACTCCATTAAAATAAAGGTTAATTTCAGCTGGCTAGGTCTTTGTTGCGGTTTGCTGTTATCAGCTGTTCCAATGATAAATTAAGATAAATTAAGACTTTGGAAAGACCAAAAAAACAAAAAACATCTGCTCCATGAAATTAGTTCAATTCGAATGAGTCTTTGTTATTTTTAGATCTTTCTGTTTCAGTATGAGCCTTATTCCACCAACGGACTGACCAGGGTCACTAAAATCCATAAATGTGCTTATGGCAAGCCAATGGTGGACCCCTTATAGCTGCTAGCTGCAGTGTTCTTTGCTGAAATGTTTCATTCAATGATGCATTTTTTCTGATTTTCACATGGGAAATCATTAAGTTTTATGATTTACCTAAAAAGTCATTCCTGCTGGGTTTAAACAGTTCTGTGGCTGTAACACGGGTCACACATGTATGGTTTTTTTTGGTGATGATTTTCAGACTTGTTTTTTATTTAATTGGTTCTTCTAAGGAAAGTCCTACAATCACAACTGTCTCATAAATTCAACAGAATTAATATTAGATATGTTAGAGAAAGATATTAGAAACTATGCAATGTTGTGCTGTTTTTAGGAAACTACAGAACACGAAAATAAACATTTCATTTTCCAGCATAAAGATTGAAATGCTGTTTCAAAATTACAGTGAAAACAGGTCAATACTCACTACAATACAAATACAAAGCTGTGGAATCAGCCTATAAAGTTTTTGAAATGTAATAAAACCATGCCAACATTTCTAAAAACTACAAATCTCAGAAGAAAAATACAAAAGCACAGCTTCAGTGCTGTGTACGAAACACAGGCTATGGTCACAATAATGTACTAATGTTCATTAACTGTTCCCTTCTTTCACATGAAATACTGCATGTATTCAATTAAAATAACAGGTTCATAAAAACTGGGTGTCTGAATGTGGATTCACCAGTTAACTAATCCAGAAAAGGTCCACTGAAATAGATCACATATCACAAGTTGACTACTGGGGCTGACCTCTTTTCTCTTCTTGTCTACCTTTTTTTCCCATGAGTCTTCCTTGCTATAGTGTGTTGTTTTAAACATCAAATGATCACAGGACCATGATGGAAATTAACAGAGGGCAGTGTTTGTGTGCTGATCGTTATGATGAACAGGAGGTTTGGTTTGGACACTCCAGATTAGCCTTTATGACATGTCAGTGAATTTGCATTAGACTTTGGTCGAGAATAGCTTATCTCAGCTTGGTACATAAAGGTACAACCACACAGGTATCGATGGATAGACTAATTAAGCCAGTGGGAGAGTACAGAGCAGCAGCAGTGTGATGACAGTAAATTACATGAGGATCATTTAGCATGGATTCACGATAGTGTGTGTAATGATGACAGTGTTTTACTCACTTTATCTGAACAATAAATAATCTAAGGCAAAATGAAAAAAATACAAATTTTAACTTTTACTGTCCTACTAAAGCACTATATATTTTTACCAATTAAACATTACAAAATTGTGTGAGGTATTGCAACTCACTGAACATGTAGCATTCTTTAAAATAAATTGCATTCCAGTACAGATCTGGTCAGTAGAAAAGCTGCAATAGGTCTATGTATAGAAAGATATTTTGACAATGTTTAAATTAATTTCTTCCCTCGCCCATCCTCACTGCAGACTTATATCAGAGTTCACCACTGGAGTTATGAGGCAGAGCAGGTTTCAAGGAGGAATTCTACCAATGGCACTTCATGGAAACCAAAGGGCAATGAGAAGCATTTTCCCACAATGTGACAAATGTCTGCTGAAGAAAAATAACCCACAAAAATTCAAAATGTCAACAAAAAAAACCTCCCCTAATGTCCTGCACTGATTGGACCACTGCAATGAAAACCTTTTTGCTGTTTCCTTCATTCTCCGGTCACTCCTGTGAAGAAGGAACTTTGCACGACCTGAGGGTCTATGACATACAGTAACTGACAAACGCAATCATTTCCATCATCTTTTAAGACTGTATGTGAAGGTACAGCTGACACATTCCTGTGTCAGACACAACATGTCGATATTATGGCCTCTATGTAGGAGACTTTAAATGTCACAGTAAAATTTCTGCTGTACATCAATACGAGCACATGGCAGTCCCTCTGGCTGTGAGAAAATAGCGACGGGAGATGAGAGGTTTTCACCTGACAGACAGCGACAGCCCGACACCACCCTGAGAACGAGTAAAGTTAATGCTCCTGAACATTGTCTGGGCTGTGTGCGGCTCACAGCTGAAACTAAAGTTTTCTCCGAGCCGCTGAGGAGACATTTAAAGAGGGCTAAACCTAATAAAGCATGAGCTGTGAAGACTGCCATTTGTTAGCTGCAGAGTATTTCATTACCACAGGATGGTTTATCTGCCCTCAGCATCACTCATGAGTGTGAACCTAACCTGCCAGAGGATCCATAATCAGAGGAATGGAGATGAATATTCAAAGCAGAGAGGAGAGGGGGAGCCTTTTATTGACACATCAAGCCTTTTCTGGGATTGACTGTTATTATTTAAAGATAGAAATGAATCAATAATGCGTTGACTCTAAGTGTTGCAGGCTTTTATTGTGTTTGAATGATGGTCTCTGAAACCGCCGGGTCATTTGAAACAAATGAAAATGCGCTTTTGGTTGGAGTCGTATGAAAACCATGTGTTCATTAAATTAAAAAAACAGCCTCTCTGATCCAAGTCAAACTTACAAAGTTTAGAAAGTTCCTCTTTTTGTTTCTCACTTTAATCATCCATCAAAAGTTTTATGACAATTTGATTTGCATAACTAGCTTTTTATTCACTTTTTTTTTGCCTTACTTTTCAAAGCATGCTAGGAGAATATGATGCCTCAGGGTTTACTTGTATCCATCTCTATTCTGTTCAGATGAGTCTTGTGATACATGCTTCTACAACGTGGACAGCCTCAGTGCTGGGAATGTCTGGAAAGCAGCTTCTTCCTTTGCACATCGATTTTCTGCAGCAGCTTGTGGGCTAATTGCCCTTATCAAAATCATGACCTGCTAAATGATGGCTGTCTTTAATCGCCTGCACCCTTGCCAGCAGCTACTGACATTTACTACAATTAATTAATGCAAAGACAACAGGGAGTTGGGATCTGCTCCGCTTGGCTAAGATGGCAGCTTGCATTATGTAACACAGCCGGGGGAAGCCTCTGAAAGGGAGGGAGTTGGCAGTTGATATCTCACTATCAGAGAGGCTGCACTGAAGCATTGGAGATACTCAATTAAAAGCTTGTTGGTTGGGGGGGAAGGTAATGTGGGAAGAATAGCCTTGGGAAAACTATGTGCGACAGTAGTAATGATCTCCTACTGACCGTTTGCTAAACCCCTTCACTGAGCAACAAATATCCAATCATAGCTTGCAGCAACCAGTTACCAAGATCTGGATACCTCCAGACAGAGAAGTAGTATCTTTATCTGCTCCTAATTTAAGCTTTATTACAAGGACCCTGGAAGTAGAGGCTGTAAAGGGCCAGTAGCTCCGGCACTCTACATCACTGTCCCATATTCTTTTTAAATTGTGGATCACTGAACACAAAAATCCTATATTGCAACACCTACAGTAAATACATGATTCAGTCATTCCTGTCCAATAAAAGACATTGGGTGAAATAAAGCAGAAAACACTGAACAGGAAGAATATTAACATTTTAAACCAGTCAGAGAAGATATTGGCACACCAATCAAGTTGATGTACATATTTCAACCAATAAAATGGTTTCATTGCTGTGTGTTACATTGTTTCTATTGAGCCACTGATCTAGCAGGTTGAACTAATCTTAGTTTTCAATATTGCAATGGCCTGCATGCTTCTGCAAACATGTCAAAAGAAGTAGTATTTCATCAAGTAAAATACAGTATTATGAAATTTGTGATCATGCTGCATTGCATCTTTGATTTACTGCTAATGCAAACTCCTACTACAATTTCCTTCTGCTACAGCTTAAAATTAAAAGCGTTTCACTGGTGAAAAAACAGTCACGTTTTATTACAAAGTAGTTGAATGAGCTAAATTTGTCAGTGACATTTGCACTGACTGCTACTGTTACATCCAAAATGCATTTACAAAACAAGAAAATGGTCAGTTGCTGATGTTTTATGACAGCAAATCAGTTTGAAATATTGCAGTGAGTAATGTAACAAGAAGGAGCAGCCAGAGAGAGCTGTTAGATGAAGAGCTGCAGGCGACAGGCTGCACACCTCCGACTTCTCAGAGAGGTAACCAACTCCTCTCTCACTGTGCCCTGCTGTTCAGACTCATGTCATGTGTAGCATAAAATCAGATCACTGTTGCTCACAGAATGATTGAAAAGGGCCCAGTATTATTTGATATTTATGTCAGACCTGTAGAATTAAACCTCACTTGGTCTTTCCACTGATAAACACTGGTGTTATATTACACTTTACAACTTAAGGATAACAAACCAAATTAAACAAACACACTGTAAATACACACAGCAGTTTGTATATTTGATTGTGGTCTGTGAATTTGCAGCATGATGAAAATATTTTCTGAATCTGCTTGTGTTTTCTCAAACACATGCAGTAATTTGCTGCCTTGCCAACTGTACTTACTGTTTAATCGTACTGTGGAATGTATTTACCAAACCATAAAACCTAAATCTTACCTATGTGTTTCTCAGCCATACATACAGGATGTTTAGATAATATTTAAATTAGGTGATATTTTCTCTCCCATACTGCACGTTAATCCCAGGGCTTTACACTGCAGCCTAATGCAAAAACAGTGCTATTTATTTACATGTTTCTGTGCCCATCAGCAATCAACATGTGTATCTGAGACCCTATCAGAGAGTTCTCATTTAAATTGAGTAACAACAAAAAAGTGGAAACAAAGTGGAAACAACAAAGTAAGCTGGGGACAGAGTTCGCAACAAACTCACGGTTTCAATTCAATTAGCGAGCTAGCAGGTTTATTCTGCTAGCAACAGTTTTCATTTCAGTCAACAAAACGATGGTTGTCAGATGTGTTGAAATGAAAAGAGGCTGTTTTTTGTTTACTTCTGTGTGACCCACTGTAAAACAAGACTACTCATATTTTCAAATCTATCTGCTAACATTATCATTTGCAGTGCTAGATTGAAAAGCTTGACTGGTGTAGTGAAAAGGATCTGAAGGGCTGATTCCCAGCTTCCAGCATGACAAATGACTGATATCAAAGCATGCATTGATCAGAGAAAATCTTCACATCTCATTTGAAAATATTCCTCTGACTGGAGACTGATCAGAAGAAAGAGATGTGCGAGGAAGAGGAAATGAAAAACAACTGAAGAGTGGAAGCCTAGAATGATTTTTACCAATGTTAGAGCAATTCGTATTGGTTACCTGAGAGAATAGATACGAGTGAATAAATAGGATTCACTAGGGAAATTAATTTGACTGTTCCACCTAAACAGTACAACACTGCTCCGACACCAAAGCACTGTACAGCTCTGCTCAGAAAAGAAAGAAAAACTTTCACATTATCCAAACAGCAGCTGAAAAAGCAGTGAAATCCAATTAAATTATTGTAGACTGTTGCAAATGTTGAACAGGTGTAATTAGTGATTAATGCTTCATCGCTTTTGTGTTTGTTTCGCCGTGTTCTGGCTGTGTTTGCTCCTGCTGCTCTCCATCTGTCATAAACAAACATGTTTTCCCTTCAGGTGGAAGTGGGCCTCCCAGGTTATTTGTATTTATTGTAGCCATCTTCTGCTGCTCCTTTTATTCTGTTTTCCCCTGCTTTGTCACTCACATTTGTGCAGCTGATCTCTTTTTACTGGTTTGCCAGATTTTAGCATCATTGCTGCACGACATGTGCTCACTCTGGCTCCACTGTCCCCTTCTCCCTCTGCCGAGTATTTTATTAGTCTTTTATTTGAATCCCAACATGCTTCCCCACTATGATCCTCCCCAGGCCATCTTTATCAAACAACAATTAGCTTTTTTATCTACTTGCCTGTGTGCTTGACAGTTTTTAAATGTTTTAATGAAAACAAATGCTGAATTAACATCTGCCGCTTGTCTCTAGACTGGAGCCATAACCCACAAATATGCACCGTCAGGTCTCCAAGCCACATATTCAACCTATGGTGTTATAGTTTGACTGCCAGATTCTGCTCAGATGCTGTCTGACTGGCAGCTGAAAGATGTTATCATGTTACATATTGTATCTCTCTGAGCTCTTGTTGTCTTGCCCTGCTAACCATGGCGAGAGCAGCCCATCCTGTGCCTATTTCACAGGAGACGAAGATATCCTGGTTTGAATGTTTCTGTAACACAAAACTCATATTTCTGAAATCACCGGTTGCAAAATCATTTCTCTGCATGGCTGGAAAGAAGAAGAAAAAGAGGGCACAGTTTGAGTTTTTACAAAAACGAAAAATAATCTCTGTGGTGCACAATAGTAATACAGCAAGCAAGGTAAAGAGCTGAACTCCAGAGATGGATACATCTAGATAGTTGCAGGGCACAATTCTTTAAAATCAATACAGCAAAGGAAAACAAAGCAGCATACTGCGTGTAGGTAGTTAAAGATTTGGACTGTTAGAAATCCCAGGAAGGCAGACAGAATATAAACAAAAAATAGATTTAAGCTGCAAAAAACCCATCTGGCTGCTTTTATAAGCTACAATGTCAAAAACATCAAAACTCAGGATCCTGATGAAGGCCATCAGGTCATTAAAATTTAAATTGTTTAAGAAATGTAGATGTTTAATACATTTTATACCAACCTGGCATGTAGATAATGCTATGCTTTGCACTAATAACTTTTTCTCATAGTGAGGAACTCACATATATCTGATATCAATGCAATGTAAGGTAACATCCTACCATTGTGGGCAAAATTAGAACCAAACCAGAACAACAAATTGAACAGCCAAATCTTTATCCAAGTCTATTGAAACTACATCAACCCAGCTGTTTGGTGCTTCATGGTCAGTGAATTTTTACCCATCAACTGCAGTTTGCTGATCTTGCTGAGTCTTGTAGCGTCTTTTGGCTGAATGTTTTGGATTTTTGTGTAAGAACTTTACTGTTTTGGTCATACAGTAGTGGTGGCTGTTTTCAGTGAAAAAGCTCTGACAAAACCTATTAATGCTACTGGCTCGACATCAAATGACTGACAATGTGAGTGACAAGCCGGTGAACATGGATGAGCATTTAACATCTACAGAGGTGAATAGTTCCCTCTGGAGGTCTGGTTCAGACCAAAACAGAGCTAGAAGAAATGTAATATTTGGCATTTTCAGCAGTTTGCCACAAGTTCAAATGAATGCTGCTTTGTGTCTGCTGGATGTGAGAATAAGAAACTGATTGTTAGCATGGTCGCCATAATAATTTTGTAATGTGAAATGCAGCTTTAATGTCAGAGCATGAGGGTGGTGTGAAATGGACAGAAATGTGTTGTGAAATGTGTCCAGAATGTAAAGGCTTTATCATCTGGAGACCATGAAGGTGTTCTCGAAGTTTCATGATAAAGAATGTGCTCATTAGGTTTTGATAAGTGTTGTATAAAAGTGGAAAATAAGGCCTGATAATGGTGAAAGAGGCGGGGCATCACCAGATAGACTTTAAGAAACCTCATCAAGGCACAGAATGTTGTCTTGATTTAATAATTAACACTACACAAAACATCAGGAGTTCACAAAAAATAGTTAACCATAATAGGACAATGAATATCTACAAGTATTGATTAGAAACCTTGCCAGCAGTTGTTGAGGTATTAAAGTGCATTTCTTGCCAGTATATAAACCAACGCAAACTGGACAAAAACAAACACAACAACAGGCCGAGTGAGGTGATACAAAGGGCAGATTTCAAAATGAGTTTTTTGGGGGTTGAATTCGACATCCTAGTCACATCAAAGTCATTTATTACAGTGTCATAAATTATAATAACAGTAAACTGTGAAGCATCAGCATACAGTATCTGCTGTGCATCTGATTAAACGACATCATTTATGAGGAAAATGTCAATATGACTCAAGGCCATCCATCTTTACTGTATGTTTGATGTTTTGTGGCAGCGTTGTCTTTGATGTCGTTGCTACCCGCTTCACGACTTACCTGAGTTTGAGAGCTCTTGAAACCTGATGGGAAAGAAACAACAACAACAAAAAAACCTGTGATGAGCCCTGAATAAGTTGCTCTGTCGCCACTGCTGTAGAAACACTAAAGAAGAAACTTTGAAATTAACTAGAAAATATAAGCAAGTTCAGTTGGAAGGCATTTTAAGACAAACTCAATTTCTGACATTTTGAATAAATATTCTAATCTTTTGTGTATTCTTGAGCAAATTACAGGCAACAAATAGAGCAACAGAATCAAGTTTGGTTTGGTTTCATTAGCTTGTGGCCGCTGTAATGAGTGAGATATTTTGTTCTTGCACTTGTTGGAGATCAAAGGGTGGCTAAAGGCTGCATGAATATTGAGCTTACATTTGTCATGTGGCCAGGAGACAGCTCTAATTGGATGTTAATATTGCCTTAATTCTGCTAAAGCACTAAGTAGGAATTTGTATTAGATATTACCAAATCAAGGTGATTTGCTAATATCTAATTGCTACAAGTTTGTATTCGAGACTATCTGCTCATTAGTGGTAGGAAATGTATTAATGTATTTTCTATAACCAAAAGCATTTTGCTCCTTAGCTGCATTTGGCCTCCTGCTTACATGATTTAGCTAACAATGTGAACCCCTGCCCTTGAAAACCTTCCCATCACAGCTACCAAACTGCTCTTGAAACTGTATTTGTTCTTTTACTTCTCAGTACAGACACTTTCATGTCTTTAAGCAACAATAATTATCAAATTATTCAGGGATACTTTTTCCACACTAGTATTCTGAACTTACCTTTAATTCTCACTTAGTTTAGTCAGTCTACTTTTCAATGACTACTCCAAAATCTGTGTGTTTAAATACAGAACATGATTGATCATGATTGGTCTTTGCATGTGTGTACTTGATGTTTTTTTGGTATCAAATGTGTGCTTCAGAAATTTCTCAGTGTTTAGTCTGTATTGAGTCAGATGGCTCCTGAGGAGTTCGATATGTCCGATACGTCCTTGCCGAGGATTGCTGGCAGCAACCAAGGAGACATTCAACTGCCTTTTAATTATGTCAATACACCTGCCTTTGTGCTTTGGCAGCCACTTCCTCTCTTGTTTCTTTGTTTCTGTCTGTCTTTTCAAAAGCTCAAGAGCTTGTAAAACATTGCCGTTTTATATCAGATATTTACGCTTTTTGGTGCGTTGGTTGGTTGTAGACACTGCCGCCTCCAAAAAATTAGACCCATATGACACAACAGGACGCTAGTGTAAATCCAACATATTGATGGAGACAAAGGCATGAAAGTTTAGTTTTAAGAATAAATAATACATGTCTACGCAGAAAGAACAGAAGAGGACACTGCTGGAACAACAGTGATGACTCCAGGTCAGGGATGAAGTTTGCTTATTTTTCTATGGGAGAAGAAGTAAGAAAAAAGACATTAAAAACTGTCAAACTTTGCTCGTGACCAGCAAGAAATGAGGCATTCAGTCGGCTCATCGAAGGCACTAAAGCAACAATTGTATGTTGTCATTCTATGATGAGACTAATACATGTGTTAAAGCACAGCCACAGTAAAGACATTTCAAAATAACCTGCAAGCATATGACTTTGTATGAAGCATTTCACTTTTTTTCTAGTACTGATATAAAAAGCCCACTGCCTTCTAAATCAGGCTGGGAGAGAACCCCGATGTGACCAGTGAGTAGGTCAGCGCCACAGGTCTGCAGAGAAAAGTTTTTTTCCCAGAACACCTCAAATCGATATGGAAGAGGAGGGGAGGGGCAGTGCGGTGGAGTGGAGGGATCACAGAGACTGGGAAAGCAGGTGGGGTGAGGGGAAAAAAGGTTCATCATGGTTTCATAAACCCAGAGAGAAAGTGAGCATGAATGCCCCTCACGTATAGCCGGGTGCTCTGTTCTCACTCTGTGAGCAAATGGGCCGGTCACTGCATTATGAGCTTGTTTGTGGTCAGAAGAGCCCTGCTCCTCAGTGAGGTGAAGATCAGAGGAGAGGCCCTTTAACAATATAGGCTACTGTGAACTGTGGGATGTACAGATATAGGAGACAAAGAATGTGTCTGAAATAAAAACAAAAGTGTCTGGAAACCTTTGATTGAAGAATACTGCAGTGAAGTAGCAGAAAGTTTGAGAAAGACTTTCTGGATTTGCTGTTAATCATTTTGTGTATTAACTTTTACACTTTTAAAACTGAGAAGTGATGAAGGCTGCGTCATGTGAACAGTTTAAAAAGCATAAATAACGTTTTCATTAAAGGATGAGTTTGATTTTGGGAAATATACTTATTTGCTTCCTTGCTCATGGTCAGGTGAGGAAAGAAATACCAGTGGCACGTCTGTGATTTGGTAAATAAGAAGCTACATCTAGTGACTACTTAGCATAGCATAAAGAGTAGAAACAGAGGGAAACAGCTAGCCTGGCTCTGTATAAGAGGTGAGGGAACATCAGGCGCTGTAATACAGGAAAACAATTGTTTTGCTGGTGACGTGTTTCTGTCTTGGTGTGTTTGCCCTCATTAGCTGTTTTACTTTGGTGATGTGCTGGACTATTTCTTGGCTGAGAGCAGTGACTTCCTGAAATTTCCACTGCTTGCCTGGCAACTGTTCCCAGCCGATATATAGTCTAGGACATGACCCGGCTTTAACTTTTCAACTTTGTGTAAATTAGATGTAATGTGTTGATTAGTGAGCTTAGCAGCATCGTCCCTGAATCTCATTGACTCTACTTAGTGACTGTAATGGCTGTTGCCTGGCATTGCCTTTACAATAATACAACTGGATTAACATTTTAACAGCAACACTCACTTCCAGTTTCACTGCATTTCATGCTAAAACAGACAGCTTATAGTCAAAGTTAAATGTATTTTGTAATAAATCTGCAAAGGTGAGTTGCAAACAAAAACCTCTGCAGGCAGTTCAACAAGCAGCTTAGTCAGACCCACAGAGAGAAATTCAGTGAGCTTTCATCAAAACACTGGAACAAGAGGAATTTGAGGATCTGCTAACACATAATATACTGAATATGACAGAATAGCATCAGGCACATCTTCGTAAGGTAATTTATCCTTTTTTGTGGTGAAGAAAAAGTGATATTTTAATCCAAATTATATTATAATGAAAAAAAATCACAGGAAAATCTTCAACCTTGATTTAGCCATACATTAGCGTACTTATATTTCATTAATAAAGATTTGTATGCATACTTCTCAGTTTTATCTCACAAAGACAGCTATCATTTCACACACTGTCCAGTAGGGAGCTGTGTTTGTGTGTGTGTAGGGCAGCTGTGTAATCATTCAGAAGGTGTTGAGTAATATGTTTGTGTTTTGTTTGTGACGGTACGCCTCTCACCGGCTGAAGTACAGTAAAATGTGGGATTTCACTTCTTGAAACATTCGCAACCCTCAAGAGGAGGAGAGGTGGGCTGCTTGGCTTTCTGCCAGAAAACCTGTTCAGACACCTCTCGTGTCACATGTACCTATTTCTACATGTGGGATGAATATAGAAGTATACGCTGTGTATGTAGATGTGTAGGAAGATTATTTTGAAGAAAATGCTGTTCACCCACTTTTACTTTCATGTCATATAAATGCGCTGGCTTCTCCTCTCCACACATTTGCATAATGATATAGATAAAACTGCATATGTTTTAAAAACTCCTCTAAAGATGCAGCTGAAAAAAGCATTTAAATGCTCTGTTGAAAATTCATTGGATGCTTTTGTTTCCCCCAGTTTCTGTCATATCTCTCACTTGTCAGTGCTATTGAGTACACTTGAACCCTCTGTCTTCAGCTCATCAATTTTTAATTCACACAGTCAACATAAACGACTGAATTTCAACGTGCAGAGAAACTCTCAAACATCAAAACATTCATTTTCAGATGCACTGGGTTAATTTACCATATAGACCATGAGAAAGAAGTATTTTATTAATCCCTCTTTGGGGAAATAAGTGTGTTGTTTACTGACTGGGGTCCAGTCTTACCTAAACTGAGAAGTAAAGAGTTGTACTGCAGTATTGTGGGATGTGTGTTGACTGCAGTAAATGCAGGTAAATATATGACTGTTTAGGTTAGACTCTTGACATTCGCCTGACTTAGACCTCATTTACTGTTTCAAATTGTTCCAATAATTTAAAAAAAAAATTGGCAAATCAGACCAAATCCAGAAATTGAACATATTTCTGATATCACATGTGTGAGTGTTGTAGGTATTAATACAGCCAAATTAACCATCAGTACACATGTAGCAAAGCAGGCTGAACATGGTGATTGATGACATGTTACCTTATCTCATTTTAACAGCTGTGAGACTCACATTTGTCTCAAGATCTTGGTGTTCTCTGCACTTTCTAAGCCCACCTAAATGATTTATTGCCTATCATTGCATTAAATGTAGTCAGGCAGGAACTTTTGATAACATTTCTTTATTGCACATTTATTATGTGACATTAAAGCTGCACTAATTAGTATTTCTACATCAGCATTGAATCCAACTGACTACCTGTAGTGTCAAAGGGGTGCCTTCTGGTGAGTAACCCACTGCAGTCAGTTGAACCAGCTCAGTTCATTGTTTAGTTTTTGTGGCTTGCAGGTTTACTGTTTTCATTCTCACTTCTCTTATCAACTAGGTGCAGGAAGCACCTATAATGGTTCTTTATAGCAGTTAGACAAAGGTGCTTTGTATCTTTAAGTCCTATGTAATACCAAAAGAGGTTCTCTTGTAATTTTGACCAAAGAACTGTTTGTAATGCTATTTAGCATCATTTTGTTTAGTATAGAGTCATTAGCATCTAGTGTGACTAAAAAATGTAGAGCCACTTTTGTAATTTTTATTTTTTACAGCCACAGCTCCAAGGACTTGACCCCTTTGCTATATTTAGCTGTTGTTCACATGTTGAACAGGTGTTCCTCCTCAGTGCATGTATGGAGTGCTGATATCCTCTTCAGTCTTAATGTTCTTGCACATGCTCTTTGACATCTAGTCATTATGCAGGGTCAAAACGGCAGCTCAGGGGACATCACGATTCCTATAGAGTGATGTGCATTAACAGTGGGTCCTTTAAACAGGTGACGAGTTAATTGACTATAAATATGGCACATTAGTGAAATTTCATGACTCCGATGCATTCATGTACCAGATGCAGTGATGAATACATGAGTTCATGCAAAACTTATAATGTTGTTAATGTTGGAAAGCGATGTGCTGTAAGAGGCAAACTCACAGATGTCTACAAACTTTATACTGAAACTCTGTCACTGCACTGCAGACAAAACCTTTTCCCAAACTGTCTCTTCTATTTGCTGTGCTGCTTCCTTTTATAAATGCAGCTCAGGCAAGATAACAGTCTATCGCTCTCTGTCTCTTACACTGTAGGAAAATTGAATTAGCAGGAATAAAGAACGGCATTAACACTCCAATGAATCAAAGTTTGCAGAAAGTGTATGCAGAAAGAGGTAACCGGAGACATTTACTGCACGACACAGCCTGGAGGAGTATTTCCATACCTCTCTCACAACAGTTATGGGAGATGGTTTCCATGACAATGATGCACTTTTGAGGGATAAATGAGAAGGAGCTTGAATATGAACTTTCAGATATTTCCCCCTCCTCCCACCTCCAGGCAATGAACTCCTCGTGATTTCTTTTGTCACTGTGTGAGGAGGAAGAGAAATGTTTCATTTGCAGTCATGATGACATACTGTAGCTTCAGAGGAGTCTATGCATACAGACCTGTCTTCAAAACTGCTTTTCATTTGAGTTTTACTCACATTTAACAAGGTAATGTTCATTTGCTCATGTAGCTCCTAAACAACTGTCATCTTAATCCCTAACTAAACTTAATGTGATTGTGTACTGGCTATATTTAACTATACAAGCTCCCCTGAGCGCTGTGGTGTCATTTAGCTAATTTCTCTTGGTTTTACTGGCTTTAAATTTGACATTTTAGTTAGTTACAAGGGTTAGTTTTAACCCTTCTTTCTTTCTCATTAACCTTCATTTCTGCAGTTGTTTTCAGCAAAAAAAAAGCTGAAATAACCCACGGAAAGCAACCTAGCACCAAACAACAGACAGCTAGTTGTTAACAGGGGTTAACAATTAGCTGGTGAATGTAGTAGATTTTAGGAGGTGTTCAGATATTTCCCTGAAGAGCAAAACATTGTAACATGAGAGTCAATACTGGCTTTACATTTCTCAAATTGCATAACTCCATGAATGATAGTGTTGCTCTGTGTCTGCTGGTTGTGTAAAAAGGCTACCCTGCCATATTGCTATGTATGTTTAAGATAATAATATGTCCACTTTAGGTCTACAGCTTACTCTGCTGCCACCAAGTGACCACAAAACACACAAAATTTAACTTAATTTGTTCCACAAAATTTTCTTCAACTAAAACTCTCTTGTTGTTCCAAAAGTGCTGTTTCTTGGTAGTGATTGTGAGCAGTAGTACACTTTGCTATCCATAGTTGGCTAGCCTGAAACCATGGGAGAGAAAAGTCTGCTTTGGGACCAAGACAAATAAGATGCTGGGAAAATGGGTTACAGTTTTTCATGAAAACCATCAACCAGGATGAGGATTGGGAGAGAAATTGAAAAAGAATCAGAGAGTGAAAGAGTGTGAACCGAAGAGACGAGGAGAGAAGGAGAGAGAGAGAGGAAAGCATCTTCACTCTGCCATCAGGTGTAATTTCTGTATTCTGGCAAAAGTGTCAAAAGATTGGTAGGACAGCAGGCAAGATGAATAGTTTGGACTTGTGTGTTTGAGAGTGGATGATGGGAGATGGAGAAGAAAGAAAAATAAGAGTCAGAGAGATACACTGGTAGAGCGGCTTGCTTCTAAGTGGGCAAAAAAAAAAAAAAACAACTGCAAAAGGAAAAAGAAGCCAAACACAAAAGGAAGAAGACACACACGGAGAGTCAGAATGTGTGGAAAGAAAAATGGAGGGACAAGCCTGCGGGCTAATAGTCACCACATTAGCCGGCCATCATCCACCACGGCTGACCACACGAGTCTCTCGACGGGAGCTGTCATTAAACCCTCCCTACAGGTGTCTGGGTGAGTGATTTTAACCAGAGTAAACAGAGCAAGATTAATGGTGCGAAATAGCACACAAGGGCCACAGAGCTGGTGGCGCAACTGTGACCATGTCAATGAAAAGGTTATTAATGTTTGGGAGGGTGCAGACAATGTCTTTGTCGCTCTGTTGCTCAGTGTTTTTTCTGCTGTAATGTGTTGTGCCCTGGATAAAGCATGTACATGTATGTGTTTGTGTAACCTTGACATTTAAGAAAGAAGAAAGAAGCTGAAGGAACACTGCAAGGAGAGGTACGTGATTTTTTTTAAATATTATATGCAGTTACATACAATACATCTCAAATAACAACTCATGTCGCTTCAACTTTGTCTTCATTTTTAAAAGTGGGATACCTAAAGAATGAGAAAAAAAGAAGTTCTTGTAGTTAAATTAATCAAAACACTTAATCATTGTTCCCTTCCACAAACCACCAGATCTGACAGCAGTGGAGCAGCTCAGGCCGATGTGTCCAAATCAATAGCAAATTTAGGATGTTGGTGCCCAGCCTGCTGCTCATTACATGGGCCGGTGTTATTTACTGCCTCCGTCCCTCCCTTCCTCCCCTCTCCTCCTCCTCCTCCTCCTCCTCCTCGTTGTCCTCGTGTTCCAGGATAGTATTTCATACAAATACTCCACCACACAGTACAACCTGCTCCCACTCAGTGTCACCAGGAGACGGTTCTTCCAGAGTCCAGAGCCAATCAGCCAGCACTCCCGAATTAGATGTTATTGTCAAGATGTCCAAATCGCACAGACCAACATGGCCTCGTCTGTTTCCACAAACTAAGATCTCTGTGTTCCCAGAGGATTAAGGGCAGGAATTTAAAATATTTGTCTTGTTTTGTTCTTCATATAACCCTGTGGAGTAGTTGTGATAAGAATAAATTGGTTGTAGAAGAAAAGACAAGGCAGTGAAATCAGCCATGTCACAAGCTTCGAGTTCGAGACAGCACAGTAGATCAACCAAAATACAATTTCAAAGTGAGTTCCAGGAAAGAGGAGTGCAGTCAGCATGCAGTGTAGCAGGACCTCAGACAGCAGTGGTCTAAATTCAGCAGGATCTGAAGCCTGAGCGAGACAGAGCCCGACTCAACAAGCTCTCTTCACTCAGTAGAACAAGCGTTCAAATATCTAAATTTACATTACGGCATCGTTCCCAAACATATTTACAGGGTACAGCGCCCTGACTGTAATTTTTTTCCTGAAAACATATTTTGTTGCATATAATCTAATAAACAGCACAATGCACCATTTAATCTCTAATTTGCTAATTTAACTTAAGTAGTAGTGGAATCCAACCAAGAATATTTACTGAAATGCTGCACCTAAATCCAGTTTTGATGTACTTTATGGTACTTTCAGTATTTTAGAGGGAAATATTTCACTACATTGTATACCTGTCGTTACAAGTTACAATTTTTTTATGCACCAAATGGTATGATGATCTTATAAATTACAATTCTCTGATATAGATCAACAAAGTAGAGTAGTCACACAGCTGTGTTCTCATTCAAACATCACTAATGTAATAAAATATACGTATGACCATGTAACACTGTCAGGGGCCACTCTGCTGCATAATGAGTACATTTACTGCACCTTGTGAATTACATTTTGCAGATGATACTTCTGTGCTTTTACTCAATCAACATTTTGCATGCCTTTTCTTATAATGGAGTATCTCTGAGTTTTGATACTGACATTTTTACTTGGGTAAAGGATTTGAGCACTAAAACATAAAGCAATTTAAAGCTATTCTGTTGGAACAGCTAAATGCCAAGAACAAAAGATGGACAGTAGTTTATTCTTAATATGATAGATTATAATTCACTGTCCCTTTCTCTAGAACCTTTTAAGTTGCAGCCCAAATATTAAATTACAAATGATTTGTATCTACTTTGAAAACACAAGTTCATATGAAATGATTGCATATTCTCAAATGTCAATATCTGTGAGTGAAGAACTTGATCGCTCAGACATTATTATCTATTAGAAGCAATAGTGAGTCACTGCTTTATGGCTGGACATCAGTTTACATTTTGTTCTATCAGAGATGTAATCAGAAATCAAATGAATCTTTAATGGTCAACAAACCAGTGAAAATAAGACAGTTTGTTTTGTCTCGCCAGCTCTGGTACCTGAACAGCTCGGCTTTCTGTGTACTGAACAACCGTTGGAGGAGGAGGAGGAGGAGGAGGCCGTGATCCTGCCTCCACAGTGTTTACCCACAGCTGTTTAACCAGGGAACGTCAGCCCACAGAGCGGTCTGCCGGTGGCGCGGTGACGGTAGGCTGGATTACTCTGCTTCTGCCAAATGAGGTAGAACGCAGCTAATTCTGTTTGAGCTTTAGCACTTGAGTCAACTTTACGGCCCAATTAGCTCCCTCAAACGAGAAAAGGGTAAAGACAGAGGAGGTAGGAGGTGTGGGAAGGTGATGTTGGCAGTAAACACAAATGTCCCCTCTTGATGGTACAAAGTAGGGGTGGGTTTAAATAATATCTTCCTGTTTAACAGGGTTTATATTAGTCATATTTGTTTGAGATCTCCTGTGTATCATTATGTAGTAAAAAGCTAATCTTTACAAATATTTTAAAGTATTTTAGCCTGTAGTAGCAGGGTTTTATGGAAGTCTTAAACTTTGCAAACACAATATAAAAATACACCACGTTCCACATTATTATGCAAATGTAATTTTTCTCTCTTTTTCCTAAATAATCTATAAAAATGATAGTTCTCATAATTTTCAAGTCATCAAGCATTAGAGTATAACTCGACTGTTTTTGAACGAACCTCCAAATCATAACGGTTTTTTAAAAAAAAATCAAAATCTTAAAATGCACTGTTCCACATTATTACGCACAATAGAGTTTCAAAACATTTTATTGTTGTAAACAACTGAAAATGGCCATTAGTTAAACTGCAAGCATTTGCAGGTTATATTTGCTGAAATCAAAAGCTCTTTCAATCAAAAATATCTTAACAGGCCAAATTACATTTTGACATAGGACCCCTTATTGGATAGGAGCTTCACAATTCTTGCATCCATGGAAGTTGTCAGTGTTTGGATGGTGTCTGCTGGAGTTTCTTTGCAGGATGTCAGAACAGCCTCCCAGAGATGCTGTTTTGATGTGAATTGCCTCCCACCCTCATAGATCTTTTGCTTCATGATGCTCCAAAGGTTCTCAATAGGGTTGAGATCAGGGGAGGATGGGGCCACACCATGAGGTTTTCTTGTTTTATGCCCATAGCAGTCAATGATGCACAGGTATTCCTTGCAGCATGGGATGGTGCATTGTCATGCATAAAGATGATCTTGCTACGAAAGGCACGGTTCTTTTTTTGTGCCACAGAAGAAAGTGGTCAGTCAGAAACTCCACATATTTCACAGAGGTCATTTTTACACCTTCAGGGACCTTGAAGGGGCCGACCAGCTCTCTCCCCATGATTCCAGCCCAAAACATGACGCCACCACCTCCTTGCTGACGTCGCAGCCCTGTCGGGACATGGTGGCCATTCACCAACCATCCACAACTCCATCCATCTGGACCATCCAGGGTTGCACGGCACTCATCAGTGAACAACACTGTTTGGAAATTAGTCTTCATGTACGTGTAGGCCCACTGCAGGCGTTTCTGCTTCTGAGCTCTGGTTAAGGGCGGCTGAATGAGGTTTATGCATAACTGCAACCCTCTTGAGGATCCTACACCTTGATGTTCTTGGCACTCCAGAGACACCAGCAGCTTCGAATACCTGTTTGCTGCTTTGCAGTGGCATTTTAGCAGCTGCTCTCTTAACCCGACGAATTTGTCTGGCAGAAATCTTCCTCATTGTGCCTTTATCTGCTCGAACCCATGTGTGTTCTGAATCGGCTACAAATCTCTTTATTGTACGATGATCACGGTGAAGTTGTTTTGAAATATCTAAAGTTGTCATACCTTCTCCTAGGCATTGAACTATTTCTCGCTTTTCGGCAGCGGAGAGATCCTTCTTCTTCCCCATATTGCTGGAAAATGATGGTCTGCTTAATAATGTGGAACATCCATTCTTAAGTAGTTTTCCCTTTATTTGGACTCACCTGCAAACTAATTGGCACAGGTGTCTGAGATTGATTGGAGTGATTGGAAGAGCCCTGACACACATTCCCATCCATGTGTTTAAACTGACAGACAAAAAAATGACCTTTATGACCTTTAAACACAATTTGCATAATAATGTGGAACGCGGTGTATGGTCCAGCAACTGTTGTTTGAAACACACTGGAAGAATCAGATATTAAATTTGGACAGCTTCTTCCAGCAGAGAAAAGCTTAACAATCATCCCCTGACAGATTTTAAATAGACTGACAAATTTGTTATGACAGCTGATAGAGAATGTTATGGTAACAAGTGCACCTAACCCAGCAATCAGAAATATACTCAATAATTGTTCATAAAGGGTTAACTCCCCCGCATCGCTGAGGGATCAAGAGGTCAACCATGATTGTTACATCTATCTACCTTATGTCCTGTCATCATTTCAATATATTTACAACAAATACTGTCGTTATTAAATGGTTAACAGATTAGTGGGTATTGTATTGATGTAAGAAGGTGTGTTTTTCATAGGTTTGAAGTACAGAGTGGACATAGTCATAGTCATAAAGTCTCTATAATCTTCACAGTATAGCTACTGTACACACTGCTTGTGTGTAGACTGTTTTACAATAGATCTTTGAGGCTCAGGAAAGGAAAACCTATTCTCGACATGTGTACTCTGAAACAGTCTGAAAAGAGTGAAATGTGCCTGTCTTCTGTTCAGACAGAAGAGAAGCTGCATCTGCAAATTCAACAAATCAACCATTTATTGATGATGAACATTTAAAACAGGTGTGAGCAGAAACCCTCCTCTGCAAACGTTTATTTGTCTACAAAATGGGATTGTAATGACTAGTTATGACACAAAATCAAAACTAGAAACAGAAAACTAACAGATATCATGAGAGGAACAATGTGAATTTTGCTGAGGTATGACTAAGGTTGTGACTCATAAACACTGGGCCTAAGATCTGCGTAAACACTGCTTAATCCCAGCTGTTTACACTTATTTGTGTGTTATTTTGTGTTTTTATTAATTTTCAGTATATAGTGTTTTAACTTTCTGTATTTTCAGTCTGTTTTCTTTCATTCTGCTCTTGAGAGATGACACAACATCACATTCTTAAACTCATGTCATAGTGTCTTTGAATGCATCAACAGGAAGAGCGCTTTAAAGACAGACCCATCATGCTGATGGTGTGCCTGTTTCAAGCAGGAATTAAGCCTCTGTGAGTTGACTTTTATGGTCTCTGCTTGCAGCTGCAGTAGTTTTGCCACATAATAAAGGAATCTTTGAACAAATGCGATGAATAAAGTGCCCAAAGAGATTTCAGGAAAGTTTCTAGTCATTGCAGGCTGATTTCCCTTGCATAAGCAATGAAAACTGAAATGAAAACTGCTGTTCTGAAAATGGTCAGCAATAATGTTAAGTATGCAATTTGTAATTAAATAGATTCAAACAGGCACAACGACTGCAATGGATTAAAAAAAAAAAAACGGAACTGGGCAAATTTGCAGCGGGGAGCGAGTATAGATATTATGAAAACACAGTAATCAGAGTGAACATTTGCATGACAATGTAGTCTGTCGCACAGAATATAAAACATTTTTCAGACTTTTTTTTTCAAATTGACAGTTTATTCTCAATGAGGTTTGTTACATGATTACATTATTGCCATTATTAGTGGAATAATAGGCTCAATGTGATGCAGATAGAAACACAATAAGCAATTAGGTCTAAGGGTGCCAAAATAATCTCCCATACATGTGATGTTTTCTGTCACAAAAATATTGAGGCTTGCTTAAAATGTAGATGTGCCATATTCTTGTTTACTGGCAGGACCAGAGCGGCCTCCCAGTTTGATACATACGAGACAAAAAAAAAATCCATATTAGCAAAAAAAAAATTGTATTTACCGTTTTTCTCCCACAGCACAGAGAGTGTCAGCCTCCATTTGTTCGACCTCAGCATTTATGTTTGAAAACGGAGTAGGGCGGGGCAGTGAGGAAAATAGTTTTTCTGTAAAAAGTAAGTGGTTTACCACATGAATGATAATCATGCTGCTGTTGGTTGCTTGGTTACCATCACTTGAAATCAGCGGCTGTGGAAGGACAGGAGAGGGATTTTTGATCCTCTGGGGTCCTGTCTGTTCCAGTGCCTTGTTCAATGCTTTGGGTAATGACAGCCAAGCTTAGACTGAGATTTATTTTGTAAAATTCACAACAACTACCCTGTACCCCTGTCGGATATTTCTTTGGCTGATATTTGTGTGTTTTTTTAAAAAATATACTGCTCCCATTTCCAGGTAGAAATAGCTGAGAGGAACACACACATCAATGACAGATTTTGCGCTCCTTCGAAAAATCAAACACACCCAAGCGAAGTTTCAATGAGGCAGGAAGAGGTTCAAATGGATTTCATGCAGGTTGATGTGGCAGCCTGAGGCCTCAGTGAACTCCTAACGAACGTCATCATTTAACTATTCAGCAATATTTACATTCCTCGTCCTTCAAAGCACCAATACTTTGGATTTTCCGCTCGACTGCAGGCACGGTTCAATAACAGCCTTCACATTAGAGAAAAGTACCAAGTCCTTCCTGATGTCTGTCCAGAATCATTCACGCTTCAATTCAAGGGGATTCATGAAGAAAGACATTATGATGGAAGATCATTTATTAGGTTTTAACAGTACACCAGTAACAAGCCTCCACATCTTCTCATCATCAACCAACTGTAAATCTGTAAAACAATCATTCTTTCTATTTCTTTATTTAAATGTGTGGCAAAGACGCATAAATCCCCGGTGACTGGCTGATTAAACTGGCTTTGACTCAGCACCATTGAGGGGAGCAAAATAATTCCAAATGGTTCGTTTATCAAGACAAATCAAACTTTTCAAGGACTGCAGATTTTCTTTCTTCGCGATCTGACCTTGACCTGACACAAACTTCTGATGTCTGACCTCTCTCTCTGAACATCTATTAATCAGAGAATCTCTGTTCGCCGTGTCACACTCACTAGAAATGTAAGTTTGCATTTTTTGCCAACACTGAACAGTTTTAGATGATGATGATGATGATTTTTTGGGCATCCAGGCTGTGATTATAGCTAACTTAATAACAAAACAAGTTATGTCACAGAGACAGAATGGAGACAATGGTGCACATTTTTTTGGCACATTTCTCTTTCAAGGCATTTATGGTGATGACCTTGGTTGTGCAAAACAGTTATGTCACTTATCTCATCAGTTCATCCAGCCACACACACACACACACACACACACACACACACACACACACACACACACACACTTTTTGTCAGAAACATACCAACACCTATAGTGTTTTAGAACCTGCGCTATTGAGCCACTTGTGTTAAACTCTACCCAGCTTTTGATGAACACACTGATCAACACAAGTAATGTGAGAAAATGCTGTATGACTGATGAGGTGCTTCTGCAGTTTAGTAACAGTGTTTTCTGTGGTAGAGAGAAACTCCCTTTGTAACATTACAGACCTTTTCAAAAAGCTATGTAACACACAAAAGAACAGTTATTTACCCCCCAAAATCATATGAATTTAAGTGAAACAACATAATGGCTTCTTGAATAAAGCACCATAAAACTGGCATTTGGAAGACAGAAAACATCTGAATACCCACTCAACGTCCGCTTCAAAGTGTGTAGGAGAAACTATGTTGACCACAAAAACACGATGGGCCCTCTGTAGACCTGCGGTTTGGTTTGTCCATTATGGGCTACTGTAGAAACATGGCAGTACAGCATGGTACCACTCCCTCTGTAGATCTAAAAAGCTCATATGAAGCTAAAAAAACCCACATCAATTCTTATTTTCAGTTGATCATACACATATATTTTATTAGATCCAACTAAATCCTACACGAGAGAATAAAAAAATGGAAAATTAGGAAGAAAGCCTTTCCACATAGTAAGCCTTCACTAGTAATCTGTATCAGGCTGAACTGCTTTAGGCAGGTCATTTTACAGCCGTGTAGCCTAAACAGCACAAAGTGGGAACAATCCGAAGGGTCCTGTCTGAGGATTTCTGGCTACACATTGGTTGGTAAGGGAACAGCAGTTCAGAAATATTGTCTTGGCCTGAGCCATTAAGACCATTAAAAGTAAAAAGCTAAATCTTATAATCAATCTAAAAACAAATGGGCAGCTGGTGTGAGGTCATTAAAATTGGAGTAATGTCCTTTCTTTTCCTTGTTTTTGTTAGGAGTCTTGCTGCCTCATTTTACATAATTTGTCTATTGATTTCTGATTTATGCCTGGTAAAAGACCGCCACAGTAGCACAACCAAGAGAAAATAAAAACATGGATGGCAAAAAATACTCTAGTATTCCTCAGATGGTTGTAGGATGACTGGATGACCTTGTTAATGTGTTCTCAAAAGTGAGTTTAGTATCTAAGAGCACAACTGACAATATGAACTGATAAGGGACCAAGTGAAGTGGCTGGATACTAAGATGCAGATTACTAATGATGAGTTTTACTTCAGCACTGAGTGTTTGTCATGGTATTAGACGATAAGACTGGTGATATTTTCTTTATGGTCAGCAAATCCCATGAAAACAAAACAAGAACAAAACCAACAGTGAATTGATCCAACTTACATGGACTGTCTGTGTATCAAAGCCTGATATAGCTCATCTCTCTTCACCACAGAGCTTCAACTACTAAAAACACAGCAATGAGCTACACTGTATCACTGGCTGACATGTTTCTTCACCAGGAGAAACTTACACTGTCCTGCTGACAGAAATCCTCACTAGAATATGTATCAATACACATCTGAAAACAGTCCCTGAGTACCACTGTGTCAGATTTGTTATTCTTTTTATTATAGAAATTTACCCTATGCAGCTCTCTATGTAAGCAGTTACCTGTTATTATGGGACTACTATGGTCATGTAAGTTAAATATTGTTAATCTAAAGACATCATTTTGGGCTTTGGTTAATTATGGAGGATTTTTTTTTTTTGCTATTTTCCTACATTTTCTAGTCTAAATAATTGTCTTTTAGCCTGTAAGACATTTAAAGTTTAGGCTATCTCTGCTGAGACATCTTAACAATCTTTTGTCCCCAGACACTTTTCTGCAACTCTGAAGGGGTACAGAAGCTGGTATATGCCAATCCAGGGAGCAAATTTGATTAAAACTATTAACATGTGTCATGACTCTGCTGGTATGTAGCATTAATGTTTGGACGCATTTGCTGCACTAGCCTAAGAAGTGAACTGCTTCAGTGCTGTAAAAAAAGATTATGGTTACAAACTAGGCTTCGCCTCACATCGCTGTTAATTGTTTGCCTTATTTGCTGGGGGCAAACAAATCTAAAGATATCCTGAATGGAACAAGCTAATGTTTTTTTATGTCAATTTAACAGCAATGGAAAACAGTTTGCATCATAAACACAGTCAGACATGGCCCTGCTTGAGTACAGATCTGCTTGTGATTTGGCCAGATGGAGAAAGATGAAAAACTCTTCTACTTACCTGTCTTTGTACTTTTCATTCAAAGCACCAGTTCTGAAAGGTAATGAGTTTTAAGCTGTGTTGGAGGGTTTTCTTTCTAACCTAATGTTTCACTGTAAGGTCACCTGGCTACCATCATATCACTTGAAACACCGTGACAGCTTACAAATCAAAAGACCCTGTTGGCCTTGAGAAGAAAACACCCTCAACAGGCCACAATCATCCATCACCTCCAACTATCTCTTCCTTATTTCTGTAAGCAAACACGCAACTGCTGACAGAATTGGTGGTCACATCCTGTCTAGTTTCCCTGAGCAGAAACTCAGCACCATCTGTAGCTGGATTGTGAGTGCAGGTGGGTGATTTCCCTGTAAATGTTAGTCAGTTGGCTGCAGACCTTCAGCTCTCTGCCAGGTTTCAGTGTAGAGGATTTGGCTGAGTTAACCTGCATATGTATGCTGCTCCACTGCGAGACTGGACACCATCTGTAGAGTGTCAGCTGTCCTTCTGTGTGTGTGTGATGAGAGTTTCAGTGTGATTAGTGGAGGAGTTAGGATTTGCATGGACTGGAAGACGGTATTTTAAGTCCTTATGGACATACAGATGCTGTTCTTATTAGAGTGAGAGGGGCGTCTGCTTTTATTGTATTTTTAACTAAATGGGCAACAAATTCTATTTTGACTCAGAGTGCTTTTATTCTTCTTTTCAGGTCATTAGGTGGGGCAGCTGTGGCTCAGTGGTAGAGCGGGTCGTCCACCTATCCAAGGATTGGCAGTTCGATCCCCGGCTCCTCTGGGCTGCATGCTGAAGTGTCCTTGGGCAAGACGCTGAACCCCAAATTGCCCCCGATGCTGCGTCATCGGTGTACGAATGGGTTAGAAATCCTCAGTTTCCTTAGTTTCGTTTGGTGTGAGTGGGTGAATGTCAACTTGTAGTGTAAAGCGCTTTGAGTGGTCACATGACTAGAAAAGCGCTATATAAGTGCAGGCCATTACACCTTGTGAGTGAACACACAGTCTTGTTGCTGTCTGTAAGTAGTTTAATTTCAAGGAGCAGCACTGGCAAGTACATGATTAGATGTATATTTACAGGTGTGAATCAACCTATGGATGCATCTGCATTAGTTAAAAATGTTTTAATACAAGAAATAAAAATCTGTGCATTTCCCTGGTTGTATGATATTGTTCATAAATGAATGTTAGACAAGAAGGAAAAGCTCAGAGACAGAGAGGAAATAACAGAAACAAGTGGTACCTGTGGTGCATTCTGACTTCAGGCAAAGGCTAAGCTGAACATATAATTCATTGACTACGGTCAGTGTGTCTGTTGCTAGCTATCTAGCATAGTTAGCAGGCATAGTTTTTCGCACTTTATTGTACTTTAAGTGTTAGGGCATTATATTTATTTATTTATTTATTTGCGATAGGAAGTCTCACTCTGTAATTATGTCATGGACCATCTGTGCTGGATGTCCTGTGATGTACTGTACTGTGTCAAAACAGCAACCCCTCCACTTGAATTTCACTATGAAGGAAGAAGAAGTCATTAGGCGAGTGTTCATGATGGAGCCTACAGGTGCCATAGCACCGCAGTTCAGGTCACTTGAGCCTAACGTCCACCTTCAGACGACTCAGCACGGTGCTGAGACTGTATTAACAGTGGAGGAACAAGTACACAAATTCACTTGAATGCCCCCTTGACCGGACGCACCAACCTCCTTCTTTGCACACAGGCAGTAGACGCAAGAGTACAGATAGTCACATAATAGTTGGTAATTCTGGTTCAGCTGGTGCTTGCCTGACCTGACTTGAATTCTAACTAGCTGCCTACTTCCTTCTTATAGACCCAAGCTACATTTAGGAACAGCAGTCACAAAAATATTTTCAGTGCTCCTCATATATCTCTGGCAACAGTGTTTATTTATATTGCTATATTACTACTTTTACTAACGTAAAGGATCTGAGTATTCTTTCCTCCTAACCTAATGTTTATAAATGCCTTTCCTAGTTTCTTTCCTAGTCTGTCACTCTCTTTCTCACCATCTGCCCTTTCTGACCAGGTAACAGTGAAAGTACGGACAACATGATCCATGCAATAACTCTGTAGGTTTGCAGTGTTCCACTGGGAGATTACTGTGATGAATCATGCATGACTCATGCAAACTAATGCACACGCGAAATGAACAGGCACATTGTGGATCTCACAAACACTTAAAAAAAGACATGAGTCGACCTTGGCAACGTCATTAGAATAAGGTGGAGGAAGGCAGAGAAGGCAGGTCATTAGAAAACCAGCTGATGGGCTCTGGATCAACTCTCACCTCCTTTATGCACAGTACATAATGGGCATATATATAGAATACGTCAGATCGGTGGCGAACATCTGAACAAAACTAGCAGAGAGCTGAAGCAACTCAGGTAATGGAGGCCACCCATTCTTAACCTTGGCTCCCCATTACACATCCACTCAGTGGGCTATTTCAGCAGCTGCATGTACAGGGACAAACACGTACACGCGAAAACAGAACTTAAAACGGGTGTGTGAGGACTAACGAGTGGATAATGGCGGGTTGTTGATGGGCTGGGTCCATTATTTCTTCCATCATCTGTTGTCAGTTGTTTGTATTACTGTCTTGGTAATGGAGGATGTTTTTATTTTGGACCAGGGTCCCTTACTGTAGGTCAAGGTAAAGCTGAGATGAAACCCTGGTTTGTTTGTCCTCTCACATTCTTACAAATGCATTCTTACAAATGTTGCTTGTGTTTTTACACCTACCAACTGCAGTTGGTTTTCCACCCGTTACTGTACATATGAGACTTAATTTAAATCAATTAGTCACTTCATTATCATAGTTTGTTCCCAGTTTATGAGCAGTTTCTTTAAATGTTTAAAAACTGTCATTTTAAGATATAGTGGAACAATGGATGACCACAGCAGAGAACAATGTCACACTCCCTCTGTGCGTTGTTAGCCGAGACTCTTTGTTCTTTATTGCGATAGCTGCAACAGACGTGTGCATGCTGACTTGTTAGTGCTCCACTGTCTTAATAGGCTTAATGTTTTGCATTTCCATTTTAAAGTTAGATTTACACACATAGGGTGGCACTTAAAGAAAGGTCATGTTGTTACCAAAGTTGACAGAATCAGGGATAAAGATCTCATGGGATGTGATTTTGTGATATCTAATTTATATATGTTATATTTATCTGAAAATATTTCAGCTTGTCATAGAGTAATGTTTGATGAGGCTGATGGGTATTGTAGTACTTTGACATATCGAACAGACAGGTTGTACTGTGTATTTATCAAGGAGACTCCCATGATTCTGTGTTCAGTAATATTGTGGTAAAATTATTAAAATTAGAGTCAGAGTGGGGAAAATATTCAGCCACTTTGCAATAATATTGGAAGAGAGAAAATTACAAGATCATTGTTTGTTGTGTGGGTGTACCTACAAAGACTGGCTTACATAAATACATGGATTACATAAATATATTTTGTTCAAGAGACAAATTACACCAGTAATTTTGTTCAGAAAACACACAGAATAACTAACCTAGATATATTCAAAGATACAAACTTAATTTTTTATTGTTAATATCACAGATGTAATTAGGCAACATTTAAATCTGCTCACATTCATTTTTGTCAGTGCATAACGCATAATAAAGTGATATTAAATTAAAATACCGAAAACTCACCCCCAAGCTCTGGAAAATGTTCAACAGTGGTAAATATACATTTGCAGTTAATATACAATACAAACAGTTTTATACCCGGGATGTAACTAAGAATGGTTATACAGTGATATACTGTACATAAAGGTTTAGATAACTTTCTTTAAATTCACAGACTTGTCGATTAAATAACATTTAAACAATCTTTTCTTCCCCCCAAAAAGCAAACAATAGCTTAATAATAGTTTTGATGATAGCTTTATATTAGTTAAATGTCTAAAATTGCATTTCATATTAAACTTTTTACTGGCTTACTGTGGTCCTTAAATGGTTTTGAGACTGTATACAGAGCTATCACGAGCGTGTTGCTAATACAGAATCCTCCCTCATGAACAAACAAGAACAATCATGCTCAAACACACTCCTAATACAAATATAAACAGAAACTGAGCACCAAACATACACACACACAAGCTGGAGTCCCACTAAAGGCTGCAATTTGTTATGCAGCATTGACAGCCTGAGTGATGGGCCCTGGATGACGGATGTCGAGCCGGATCTCTTCTCACCAATGTGTGATACTGCTGTCTGCTGAGTAAGGGTTCATAAATCAACAGAAACTCCACACCGTGTGAACCAGCGACCGCACAGGTTAATGCTGAGCCGCAGAGCAAAGCGTCTAGGACCACAACGTCTGCACAATGTGTTCATTTGTCTAACGGGAGCGTGTGAAGGACAGTCAACAGTGAGTGCCACATTAAACACTGAGTCTTTGTTTTTGTGTGCAGAGAATCTGAAGAGAGACAATCCAAAGCAATGAAACAGGAGGTGAAACTATAAAAGAGAAGTGGATAATATTTTTTTCCCTTTTGTTTTTTAAGTAACCTGCACTTTACAAATTACAGTCTTTTATTAACATTTGAAACATTATTACCTGCTCGCCTGATGGCTCAACGTGCCCAAAACGTTGCTGTAACCTTTCTAATGGCTCTTCAAGAGTGAGTTTGGTTCAAATGACTTTATGTGTGTAACTGCAGCTGAGTGACCTTTTAAAATGAGAGCAAAAAGAAAAAAATGGACTCTGTGTTAATGTGTTCAATTTTTAAATACCAGCGTGGACTTTCAACAAGTACAAAGTCTGTTAAATTCCTAGTGTTTAGGTCGTTTGAGATGGAGGCTTTGGGGCATTATACAGCATGAAGAGGTAGGTATTAGTGTCAGCAGTGTGGTGGGTGTTTTTCATTATTACTTTGCCCTTACACACACACACACACACACACACACACACACACACACATATATATATACACACACACACACAAATAATTAGAGAATTAGAGCAAACCCTCCAGACCCCCAGTGTGGTTCAGTAATTACACAGATGCTTCTCTTTTTGTACCTATAGCTGATGATGATGATGAAGCACAGTGTGCTTGGGTGCTGTAACACAAATCAATTAGACTATTCATTTTGGGGCCTGCCTGATGGCGCTGGCATGCCCATCTGTTGAAGAGGACAGGTCAGGGCTAGGGCCCCATAAAATGGTGTAATCAAACACGGGCTTTAAATGAGGTGTTAGCCTTGCAGATTCAACCTGACCTGTCCCCTTACTGTGAATCTCAAATGCATGTGTGAAATTCTTTATGTGGGTAAAAGCGACATTGAGGGGTTTTGTTATTAACTCAATTATGGTGCTGAAATAAAGCCTTTGGAAGTTCATCTAAAGGCCCTTTTTTGTAAATGTTGGTAAATGAAGACAGAATCATCTGTAATACTGACTGAACACACATTTGTAGCCAGGCTGCAGCATGTCAGTCAGTTGGTGACTTGCCTTAACTCTGGTCCAGCTGGTGATTGCACAATGTAACTAAATACACTGAGTCACAATAGTTCTAGCTAACAGCTGCTACTTCCTTGTTACCAGTTTGTGCTACATTTAGGAACAGCAGAAACCATATGAAAACATCTGAATCGCTCCTCGTATATGAACTTGTATGTGCTCCTTATATATGTGTTTCCCCTTGCAATTGTCCTTGTGTCCTCTTTTCCCCTCATCTTAAAGTCAAAACCATCCCCATGGGATGTTTCCTGACAAGAAATAAACCAATAAACCAGACCATCGTTCAACACCTATTTAAGGGGGCTTGTGTAACTTTTCCTTACCTGATTTTGAATACTGAGGCTACATTTTGTTTGTGATGCACAATTAGACAGAAAACACGGATTGGGAAAAAAGGTCTTTCCTGGTGGCTGAAAGATATTGGGAGAAACAATTTCACAGTGTAATGTGAGTTTGATGGATTATGTGAATAATGGGCTTTATAATTACAAAATTAAAAACACAAACAACACAACAACAACAACAACAAGGAAATTACACCCAATAGACATAAATAACAAAATATTAAATCAAATTGCAAACATTTTACTTGTTGTTCTGCCCCCTTCCCTTATAAACAGCACTGGTCCTGATTTTTTGTTGTTGTTGTTGTTGTTGTTGTTGTTGAAACATTACAATCAGTCAGTTAAGCTAAGTAGGCAAAACTATGCCTTAAAGTTTAAGCAAAACCTATCAGCCATTTAGTTAAGGTTGAACAAAAAGTGAATTAGAACTTTGGATAGCATGCGCGACTAAATCAGTCTGCTGCAGTGACTCTATCGACGTCCTTGTATCTCTATGCAGAGCTGGCATTGCTTCTTGAGACCAAATTTTATCTTACTTGTTCACATTAGGAGATAGACCTCAAAATAGGCATATAATAAGATTAAAACCCTCTGCCAACATGTTTTGCCTGTGGCTGAATTTAATCATACGCTTTGGGAAAAGCTGTTTTTAATCCCATTTAACTTTCTGCTAAAAGTCACCCTCTGTGAGAAGGTAACAGGTTCAGATGGGGTACCCATGTGGGGAGATTTTCTTGGATAAATGTAGAAAAGGGAACAATATGTTTTCTCTGGAGGGGTTGTCTGGACATTTTGTACCCTTGTCAGCCAGTAAAGTGACGCAAATTAACTGTGACAGATATTTATATAAAAAAAGACTAATGGCATGGTTTCCTCTGTTTGTGCCCTCTAATAACACCTATGGCTTTCACATCTCATTTCCACCTCCGGGCACTTACAGACATGTATGAACCCATTTCACCAGCTTCTTATTCATATGATGTCTGTGTGTTCATGTGATGCAAATTGAATAATGACATGCGTTTTTTTCCCCCCAGATGGCAGGCACTGCATATGTCAGGTTTGTGTGTGAGCCAGAGATTTGTGCATGTGTATGTACATACACATATTCATGGCCATATGCTGTGCCAATATGTTTGAGCCTGTTCAAACAATCGTGTCACAGAACAAGCCACACAGCAAAGTCATAAAGTGTGTTACTGCCCATTAACTTCTGCTTTTTTTCTCCCCTTCAGTAACAATGCACCAATGTACATTTTACAACATTTAACAGTACAACACTGGAGAGCAGGTGCTTACAGTGCTGTAGTCATTTATGGGAAACATCATTCATAAAGACGAGGCCCTCACTCTTCATCCCTCCGTCTGGCTTTTTTTCAAAAACAGGTTTTACTAATTTGATATGCAATAAAACTGCAGGATTATGAAGCAGCTCACAAGTAACTGTCAGTAAAAGAATATAATCAGTTAATTCAATAATATATGCAGCAAATACATCAACCATGGATTCTAGTTTAACATAAAACTCACTCGAGGCTTAAAGGCAGTAAGTGTCAGCTAAATGTGCCAAAGCCATTAAGGTCCCTCAAATAAACAAGTACAGTTCTCATTAAATATTCCCTTTCAATGTGATTTTTTAAATTTTGTTTTTGGCTTTCCATAAAAATTGTTCTGAAAGAAAATCGAATTTTACTAATTTATCTTTTTATTGCAGATGTTAATCCTGCATATTTTTAACAAAAACTTAACCTCTGTTTGCTAACTGTTTAATTTGTCTTCTTATAAAATCTGTAAAAATTAGGAAACACTGGACCTGTCTATGGGTAAGACTAATCTTCAACTGCTCAGATGTAGGAAATCGTCACATTAACACATAACAGATTAAACAAACAAGATATAAAGTCTCAATTAGGGGGCTTTAATGGGGCTGGTAGGCGGTCTGTTTCCACTGTTTTTGTTACAATAGCTTGGCTAACTGTCTGCTGGCTGTAGCCTTATATTTAACATGGCATGACAATAGTTTCTGCTCATTTAACACTCTACCAGAGAGACATTTTGCGCATTTGCCAAAATGTTGAACTATTCCTTTAAGATGAACTGTATGGCCATAATTTAAACCTGGCCGGGATGTGAGGTAGACTCAAAATTTATGTAAACTGAAATGTAAAGTAACATAATATATGTTGAGAGACTAAAAGACAAATGGCCTTTGGTGACCTTGCACACGCTCAAATTAAAGCTGCTATGAATTTAAATACAAATCTGCTCTATTAATATATAGATATTATGCTCCTCTCCTTCCTGACAGATACCGTGAGGGATGGAAAGAACATGAATGACAAAGACAGAAAAAGACAGGGGGGGAGGAGATTGATGCACAATGGAGAGGAGGGCCAGCCTCTCTCATCAGTGTAAAGAGGATAATTGGTGGCTGACCCTCCGATGTCCATCATCCTCTGCTGAATAGCGGGGTGACAGTGACTAACACTGTTCCGGTGCACCAGAAGCAGCTGTGTCACGTGCACACACAAAGCTCCGACGAACACTGCAGTTCACGCTCCAAATTCAAACACGCACCCACACACAAGAGACACACAAATTCTCATATGCACACATTAAAACCTGTAACCTTGCATACACGGTCTTATTTGTATGTGTAGTACCCACTCAGTGGAGTCTTCACTCACTAATGTGTGTAATTAGAGCTATTTGATCAGACTGGATGAGTACTCAGCAAGTACCCGGAGTCGTAATAAAAGAGGTGTTTGATGCATTTGTTGTGTGTGGTGGGTGAATAAGTGGGTTCATACTTGCATTTACTGATGTGTTATTTTTTCTCTCCTGGTACATACTGCTCAGAGCAGAAAGTTAACCTGCCAGAACAGGTAAAATAATGGGTTTCTCTTGAATCAAGGTTAATAGGCATTGACTGGTTCATGTGATAGTGTTTTTTGATACTGAGGGATCCATAGCCCTGTGCGGGCTGACATGAAATGGCCATGCCTGACATTTCTCTGTTAGGGTATAAACCACTAAAATTTATAAAACTTTATAAAACTAAAACAGCTAATGGGTCTATTGGCTGTTCCTTCTGGATTACCGGTCAAACGGAGCTGACATTACATCAAGCAGGAATTTTTGCAGGTACACTTTAGGTGTTGGCATCAAACAGCTAGAACTTCTCTGTACACTCACCATTTTGCACCAATGTTTGACAATCATCCATCACGCAATGTGGCTGAAGTTTGACAGGTTTTTCGTTACGGGTATGACCAAACCTTTTCAGGTGGAAAAACTTATGCTGTCACTGTTGTTCCAGTGGCATAAGCCCAAAGCTAACTGCCTCACATGTCTCCTCATTGTGTTGACATTGTGGATGACTGTTATCGAGGAAAAGTACTGGATGCTCAATAAGATGATGACAACATGCACTAATTAGCATCTGACATATCTGATGAAGCATTAGTTCTGGACAAGATACCCTATAATCACTGGAACTGCTTGTATTTACAATCACACTGAACCAAGTGCAGTGGCATAAAAGTCATCCCGATTTAAACCAAATGCTTTGGCAGTCAACATTTAAAGCAAAAACATTTAAGAATGCAACATTTGGTCATGTATGGAGGTCGACAACGGACCTGCTTTCCATTACTTTTACTGCTGTCATGAGACCACAAGTTCATAATTTTGTTATCTCTAGAAAACAGACTTCATTACCTCGAGATAACGAGATAATCAAGCCGAAAACAAAAGGTTGTTTCCTCTTATTACTTATTATATTTATCAGAGATCAGAGGGGCCATGCCAGCATGCAAAGATGGGGTCTTGACAACTGGAGCAACTGATTTGAGCAGAAAATGTCAGATCAAGAAGTACCCAACATCAGACTGTACTTTAAACAAGGCCCAACACCGGCAGAAATCGTAATTATCTCTTCCTGTTTAAGTTCAGATTCAATCTCGTTAGGGTTGCCATCCAGCAACAAAATATACTCCTCATCCACACAGGATCATTTACATCTTACTGTAATGCATAGTGCATGGTGCCTGTATAGTGCTAATTAGCTCATTTTAGCATGCTAACATGCTAAACTAACATAGTGGCAAAGGGAAACATTATCTGCTTCACATCGGGACATTAGCATTGTTATTTTGAGCATGTTCGCATTTAGCAGCACTGTTGAGCCTCACAGAGTGCAGCCTTACGGAGCTGCTAGCATGGTTGAAGGTTCTCAAGTTTGTTCAGTAATGACACGTAAATACAAACCAAATCAAACCGGAAGCATACAGCACAATAAAGTATAAAAATAAAATATAAAAACCACCCAAAATATAACTATAATGTGAAAAAGAGCCAAAAAATAATATAAAAAAAAAAATAAAAATATGCTTCATTTGCTTAATGTTTACACTGTACAGCACAAAAGATGGAATTAGGTTCTGAAGTGGTGATTCAGTGATTTGCAAAGCCTTAGCAGTGGGCCAAAGTGTTGTATATGTATATGGCATATGGCATATGATATATGACATGATACTGGTTGCTGGGGTTTATGCCTGGTGATAGAGGAAATATCATGCAGTCATTTTGTGGGGGGACAGTGAAGGTGTGGAAGATCACTAGAAATATAGAGTCTAGTACCACAAATACTCACAGTGAACTTCATTAATCTGGTTATCATGTTTTAGACGTGTTTTTTGGCCAAATTGTTGTACAGTCAGTCTAACTGACTGAAATCAGGACAGGGATTATTGTGGAGGTAAAATCCTCCTCTCTGTGGTTGTCGACACTATGTTGTAAAGCACAGGTCAGTGCTGATTGATAACCAAATCACTTCATTGCAATAAACATGTAGGCTCAACATGTTTACCTTTGTCTTAAAGTTTGTCACTGTCTCAGTTCTCATGTGCAGCTGCTAAATGAGCTTCACGTCAGGCCTGCTCATGTGACTCTGCTTTGATTTTTAAGGCGACAGGGTTTGAAATTGCCTTGACTTTCGACTGACTTTGTCATTGACTTGCAGTCAGGCACAAAATTAACAAATCTGCATACACCGTTTTCCTTTTTAACTTTTAGGTTCAGTTTAATCTGGTAAGATTGGAAGGTAGATCTGACTTTAATAATGTAATTTCCTTATCACAACAGGGACTTTACACTCAGTCCCATCTCTTCCTACGCTAGAGTCCCACCATGCTTAGATAATCATTAGACTGATAATTGGACAGACTAGCAGGGCTATTATTGCCGCTAATGCCTCCAAAACAGGCTCTCGTCTCTTAAATCACACATGAGTAATTTTTGGCAGTGAGGTTAGGTTACCACCTCCGAACACCTTACCATTCATTAAAAGAAGATTACTCACAGATCCCTAAAGGGGAGACAAGTGTGAAGAACCTCTAATGATAAAAAGAGATACTTGTATTATTGATGTTCAGTAAGTCAGTCAGCCATTACTGTAGAAAACCACAGTGGGGTGATTTAGTCACTCAAGAAGTTTTCAAATTGATTAAAACTTAAATAAATGGTTATTTCTCTCACATGCATAAGCAGATACCTCTAAACTGTGGGTAAACTAATGTTTCACAGACTGTTATCATTTCAGTTTAATCACTTTCCCATGACTGCCAGCCACATATTCCCTCAGTAACATTTAAACCCATAGATTTAGCACCTCTAAGCATCAACCACTTTATAAATCTTTAATGACACCTTATTATGTAGCAGTCCACTTACAGGAGGAGTTCCAGTTTTTGACATTAATTAAGACAGAAACATTTGCTTATCATTGCTTATAACTTTAATTATAATACACTATAAAGTGATGTAACCACACACTGCTTATATACTGCTACTAAATGCTAAATAAGGGGATTAAACTGAAGTGTTGCCACCCACTCAAGAAGGTTCATTAACTTAATTATTTTCAGTAAACCCTAGGATTCACAAACAACTTAGGTCAAATGCATAAATCAAAGCTGGAGCCATTGAGAAAAGAGTAATGCTGCCTCCATCTGCTGTATGTCAGTGAGTACTGCAGTTTTTACACAGGGCCTGAAAACACACTTCTCAACTCAACAGGTGCAACTCGCACTTTCCTTTCAAAATAAGATGTCCAGACTTTGACAACATCTGCTGTACATGACGTGTTTATGCAGTGTCTTGTGTGGATCAGTGTTTAAGGGATGAACATCACTGATTAATTTGTCACTACTTCACCTAATTTCTAAATGTAGAAGACTCATAAACCTTATTGCTGCAGCCTCATTTTTCGTATGATTAGTATTATTATGATTCAGTGCCTTGACTTTATGCATACAGCTACAGGAGGTAGCTCTAATTTTCTGTGGCATAGTCTAGATTCATGCTTACTGTATCTTTTAGCCTTCAAAACAAAGTATAAGGTTGATACATTTTAATTTTAATGCCAAAATATTTCAGGATCAGTTGTGTCCAAATCCACTGCTGCACTGAAGGAACCAGTAATATTTTTTTATTATTATCATTATCCAAGTGGGTTAGCCAGATGTTTATTCCACTGGATTAGTCTTCTTTGCCAGAGACCTGAGGGTTACAGTTGAGCTTTTTCACAAAGGTGCATCAAGAACGCTCATGGACTTTTTACAGTTTAACATCTTGAAGAAGAATCATAACCTTACTCTTTGATGATAATCAATGCACTACGCACTTGAAAATTATAAGAGTTAAATTTTCAGAGTCACAGATGTGTCGTGTTTTATTGTGTCAGGTTTTTAAATGTATCAATCTGAAGATCTTTTATTGGCTTTCTCAGAAACAGTTGAGTAAGTTGATGCCACACTCATGCCTGTTTGATAAACATGCCTCCCGCTGGCTGTTTTAGAATATGAGCAAAGCAGCTCCAACAAAATTTAAATTCAAAATAAGACATTAATTTTTCAAAGACATCTATGTGAGCTGACAGATCTGAAGAACATGGTGTTATTTATGGTTTAATTATTTATCTGTGAACACACAGGTAACTGACAGTGAACACATGCTATGTGTGTATCTATATAATAACTGTTAAATATTTAGATTTCACAGTTTGAATTTCTCTTACACTCTAGATTTGTTCCTGCTATTTTACTGTCATACAGTTGTCTTCAAATCTGGAATACCAAGGACTTGCGTTGTGTGTGAATTTTACCCCATTATATCAGTGTAAACAGCGCTGATTAGCATATCAAGTTTTGTATACATCTCTGTGACTTGTGTTGTCTGGTGGCTTTACATTGGCTTAGGAAGTAATAGCAACATTTTTACTCTTCTTTTTTGGTCTTTAAGGCCAAAGACTCCAAAGCAGTGAACATGGTATCTGGTGTCTCTGTCTCCTCCAGTTTAGACTTGGCACAGAAGAAAGGAGGGGTGTAGTCCATGGGGTTTGTGTTGCCCAATACCCAGTTAAAGGTGCCAAAATATAAAAAATATAAAGAAACATTTACCTTTTAAGAATCATCAACTTTCACAGACTTTCACAGGGTTAAAGTTTCACAGCTAAAATGATAGAACAAAGCATGTATGTTCTTCATATATTAAAAACAGCCGAAGATGAACAGCAGACTGTATACAGCCCAATGTGAGCAATGTTGCAACATTCAGGGCCACAAATTGCTTGATTTCAAAATCAGATGTTTACAATTTGTGATTTTAAATTTTGGTGGAGGTCCCAAAGTTTGAAGATAGGGGAATAGATAGAATGGATAAGGGAATGTTTATAAAACAGTGCACACAAATATTTTAATTACATTAAACAGTGCAGCCATAAAAAGGGTCAAAATAAGTGAAAATAATGTAGTCACTGAAAACTTAATGAAGAGCTGAAACATGCTTAAAATAATAATAGTAACAATCATGTATAGTAACATAGTAACATCATATTATGGTGCCATGATGATGCTATGATGTGTTTTTACCAGTACATCCTGCTCCTTCATTAATATCTTTAAAAGCAGCCTTAAAGGTGTAACGTACAACATTAAGCCTTTGCTGAGGTTGGCTCTCTTTACATGGCAAGTCGTTGCTTGCTGACATCCATTAAGGCTGAAAGAGGTATATGTCACATTTAAGGCCTTTAAGATCACTTTTCTTTAGCTTCTCATGATTATTTTTGTATTTCAATCTGAGTGTAAGTGTGATCCCTCTGTAAAGCACTTTAGCCAACAGCTAAAGTGCTAAAATTTCCTTTTTACTGCTCTCTGCCAATGTTTAAGGAGGCCAATAAATTTGGATTTTTAACTCAAATAATGGCTAACATTATTTGAGTTAGAAATCCAAATTAAGGGATCAAATTGAAATTCATTCAAAATGATCAGTTTTCTAATTACTATGAATAATCCAGCCAAACTTTAAAAGGAAAAGGAAATCAAAGCATGAATAACATCAAAAAAGTGACATTTAAGATGCAAAATCTTAAATTAGATTAGATTAGGCTGGCTCTTGTAAAAATAAGATTTCTTCATTGTCAGTGTTTCGTCTTACCATTCTGTGGCAGGTCTCCATACCAGGTGTTGACGAGGACACCCATTCCCCAAGAAGAAGAAGATCCCATGAATACCTGACCCATCAGTGCAGCATCAGAGGGAAAACTGCACACTTTATTAAATACAAACACACACAACATCTATGTCATCACCACATGGAGTTGGTCCAACAACCTACAACATTAAAGACTTTAAGGAAGAAAGGAGGAAGGAAGGAAAATCTTGTTTTTTATTGCTACACAAAACAAAAAATATTAATAAATAAAAATCAGGTTGGAAGCATGGTTTTCCAGGATTTCACAAAAATGCAGAACCAACATGACAGCACCAGAAAGAATTCAGTGAGTGTGTCAAATATTTGACCCCAAATATGGAGAGGTTAAAAGTAATTTATAAATAATTGTATTTAACTTATTTCCTGTTACAAATAGTTATAAGATACTAATAGTGTCACTATTAGTATCTCATAACTACTATTATTACTAATTACTACTACTATTATATCTATTAGTGCCACTGAAAGTCTTTTCCTGAAGCAGAGATCAACTGATTGTATGACTGAAAGGAACAGACTGTAGGCTACCATATGTTTTGATTAACTAGCATTTATAAACCAAACCACCACGGTCAAATATATTTTCCCATACATACTGGTTTCCCTTCATTACTTTTATTATAGTCATGGTTCTTTAAATCTTTCTGTGAGGGAAGAAAAAAGTAGCTACATTCAGATAGAGACTTATCCCTATGCTGCACCAAACGAGTAAACATGTTGCACCAGACTGGCATCATTCTGTGCACAGATTTGCAAAGTTTGCATAAACCTGTAGAGTATGAAAGAGTTACCCGGGTTATATACCTCTCTGAAAAGCATTAGCTGGTCCATGGCAAAGGTCTGATTGCCAATAACTCCATAGTTTCTGACCCGCATACGCTGACCGAAGGCATCATAGCTCATTGTTCCTGTGGACATGATGGACCCCTTAGCAGCCATCTGAAAAAGAGACAGAGAGCAGAAAGTGAAGGGACAGACAGGGATTATGTGACATGGCTCCATCTAGGAAAGATTAGATATGAGCAGACTCACCACACTGAAGCCTCCATTCATCAACCCTGGAGCAACTGTGGAAGGGGAAATCAAAATATGTATCCAAAGCATACAGAGTGAATACTGTTAAAGCTGGTCTAAAACCTGCTTGCTCATGGTGGAACTGTTGGGTGTAGTTAATAGTAATGAGTGTGGTCTAGACTCGCTCTGTTTGTAAAGTGCCCTGAGATGACTTTGGTTGTGAATTGGCGCTATATAAATAAAATTGAATTGAATTGAATTAAAACCTAAAAGCTGTATCGCTGAAGGTAAGTATAAGATGGATGTAAAAATGTATTTTCTTTATTTGTATTCCTGGATAAATACATATGGCAGGTTGAAAAATCTGACATTTAAAATAATGTCTTATGTCAAATGTCAAATTAAATAAACTTATATAATTCAAAGCAGCATTTGCAGCAGAGTCCTTCTCAGTCCTTCAACTCAAAAAACAAAACATGAATTGTTAAAGTCCAGGTGCTCTTCATGTATTTCACTGTTGTGAAAGACAAGTGAAACATGTGAAACTCGTTTTCTATGTATAAAATTATCATGTCATATGTGTCTTTTGATGATCTAATTTGGAGTTTGTTGTTATTGCTCCACAATGAATAAAACTGTGTCTTTGTTCATCTCTAGTTGTAAAAACTTTCTTCATTTCGATCATTTCTTTTACATCCAGCTTCAAACACAATATACTGATGCAAAAAAAAATACAAATTTTCTGCGGCGTCCATACTCACTGCAGGGTCGTGCTTCCTGGGCGACAGCGGCAGCCAGCAGCAGGCTGAGGCAGGACAGCACACTGAAGGAGTTCATGTTAGAAGCTCTCAGAGAAGCTTTATGAGCTGGACAAGGGAAACTCGTGAGCGCTCTGGTCTCAGGGAGCGACTCACACCTTCATTTATACCTGCTCACAGCTGGCCGCTCTCACACCCTCTACAGTTTTTTTGAGTACCTCTGTGAGGGAAAGTATGACCAAACAATAAACGGCCCTGCTTTGTAAAAGTTGGTGTGACATATGACCATTGATAAGATTATGCAGTGCATCACATGGTTGTTTTTATTTTCAGGCACCAAGCTCATCAGATATCATGGAGTTATGTTTGCCCTTTAGTCTGATGCATTTTTAGATGCTGTTCCTTATAATTATTTTTCCACATTCAAGAGGAGTGACTCCAAATGTGACATTGACATTTGTATTCTGCACAATACATAACTTTTACAAATACATATGCACATGTGTGCATAATGATGATGTCTGTATTTTTTTAAGTTATAATAATAAGAAGAATTTGAGTGTCACGGTATATATTAAAAAAATTCTCTGATGGATTCTTTTATATAGCCTTCACTTCTAGTTGGCCTGTCATTCAAACAAGGACATAGCTGCAGACAGAGTTAATTTAAAGCCTCCAGCCCACAAGCGAACAGCTCCTGCTTTAGACTGCAGCTGTAAATATCCACGTTTTACAAGCAGACAAAAAACACCAAACCCACCTGCCTCTTTTCTCAGCCCTCATGGGGGTCTGTTTTTTGGGGTTTTTTTGCTATTATGAAGCGCTGTATCTTGTCTTTTCTAACTGAAAAAAGCTTTAAATATACATCAACTAAATCCCCTCAAATTCAGTGGCTCTACTTACTGTTTATAATCAAAAATGTAGGCTGATTTCATAAACAGCCCTGATCATATGAAAGTCGGTAACATGTAATAAAACAAAAATGGAGTCATAGTCAGGTGCACCAGTTTTCTGTAGGAAATCAATCTTTTTCTTAAATAATCACAGAAATTAAAGAGTTAAAATATGTCACTTTTTAGTCTTTTAGAATCCCAGAAAGTGTCTGTGATGTTTGAATTTTAGTATTTTTCCTTTTTAAATATTGCTCAACACGTATAATGGAGCAAAAACCTTGAACCATGTTGAATATGAATGAATATGAATGAATATGACCAAGCTGATGACATGTCAGTGGAAAATGTGTGTGGGATTTCCTGTCAGTCACTGATAATATATCAACATCACTGTAGGTTTGTGCCTTACAGGAACATGTTCTGGTTATGCCTATGTTGCCTGTTATGTAAATAATAAGATATTTTAGTATTTCAAAGGAAAGGCTGAAATGAGACGCAGAAAGTAGAAAGAAGTTAGAAGACACATTGGCATTAAAGCATAAATTGTCTCTCTGCTCTCCTCCACATGTACACCACATGTATTGCTTGGTTAATTTTCCCTAGTTTACTTTTATAATTTGTCTGGCACCCGACAACATTGGCAGCCCTAACCTACACTCATGCACATCACACACCACTGACTTTACAGATTTCCCTCTTCACTTTGTGATGATTTAAACTCTGCATTTTAATGTCGTGTTGCTCTCACCAGATAAGTATGCAAAGCACGAACTGGGCACAACGTATGCAACCGCTGCTGTTTCCTAGAGCCTCCTGTAAGGAGGTCCACAGGGCATGGCACTGCGGGTGGGGATGAAATATGTGCTGACACACCAGAGAGTAGAAAACCCTGCACAACAGGAGAAGCCATGGACGACTGCATAGCACCTGCTTCATTTCTGCAAGCCAATGCATAGACAGCCAGTAACAATTAAAATCAGGGGAGAGGTGATTCCTCTGCATCCTGAAGAACGTTTGGGGAAAATGCATATACTGGAACACAAGGCCACTTGTGTACAGACACTTCCACTCCTAGCGATGGACTAACAAATTCAGCTGTGCCTTTTCCCCTTATATAAACAGGTTTCCATTCTGCATGAGATGCCTGTACCCAAATTCTGAATTACTGGGACCTGCGCTGCTTTCACTAAGAAAAAAGTGTGGCCTAAAACCAGTTTGTAAGACAAAAATTGCAACTGTTGGGACAGTGGATATGCTGTGTGGGAGCAGTTTAAAAAATAACAAACAGGCAAGTAAACGGTCGACAGTAAGCTGGACCTTCCTAAATTGACTGCCTGTCTGTGTTTTTTGATTAACTTAGACCAATCTTTACAGATGTTAGCTTCAGAACTTCACAGAAAGAATCTCAGACTAGCCTTATTTGTTCTACATAAAATGAGTCAGCATGTGGAGGTTATGTACCTTAACACGCCTCAAATATAGATTTGTGTTTGAGAACCAACTGCTGGTGTAAACATTGTCCAAGCATGGCCAACTCTCCTGTCTGAAATCAGTTTAAGATAATGTGATCTGCTCATTCAGTGTTCAGCTGTGTCAACTTTGCACATGTGTACTCCTACAAGTGTTAGGCACATTTAGGCTAACTTGACAGTGAGGTTTAGGTGCATCTGAATATCAGTCAAGCTGATAACAGTCAATAACAGGTTATAAGAAAGAAGAAAAAACCTCAAACGACATGATGCATATTATATTTATTTTCCAATATGCATATTAAACCATTATCTGTTTTTATTCTTTAGATTCTCTTGGCATCTCAGGGTGGATGTTAAATATTAAACCAAACATCTTCTGAGCAAGGAATACTTCTTCAAATATTTCAGTGCAAAACAGCTAAAGCCAAGTTAATTAAAGTAAGACAACCCCCACCTCGCCCACAAAATTCTTAAAAAAAAAAAAAAAAGCAAGAAAGAAACTCATTTTTAAAAAGCCAGTAGTTAACAGGTAGAAATAAAACTGAATGGATTTTAAAAGAAAATGTTTGTTTAGGTGTAGGTTCCCTTGTTTGCAGCAAAGCTTCAACTTATAAATATCCACCTCATATACATATATGAATATCAACAATGTGTATATTATAATATTATCTTGTTACAATTTCTACAAGAGGTCCATATTAATTAAGAGTTAATAGTTACATGAGGTGAATTTCTGCCCATTTGAAAATAAGGATTACTCTGGGTCTCTGCGTATCCATGTTAAAACAACTTCTTTGACCATCACTTGTTGGCTAGTTTTGAAAGACTCTCAGCTACTGTACAGTCTCGCTCACACACACACACAGACAGACACATGGTCATACACACCTTAATGGCCATTATACGCAGAAACCTTGAGTGCTGTATGTGTGACCTTGTGCAAGAAGAGGTGGGCTGCCTCACACTGGTTTGCTGTGTTAGTGTCAGTCAAATGATCTCTCCGTCTGTTCCGCAGTCACTGTTCACTGAGAGCGGATCAACCACTGGTTGAAAAAGGCATCATCTTTATCTCAAACAAAAACAAGCAGACAAAATGACATCCACTCATTGAACTTCATCGAGTTCATCACAAACGCTCATTTACACCTTATCTCCATCCACTGTTCAGTTTAGTCATCTGCACACACATCCAGCACACTATACGCTACTGTGGGTGAATTTTAAATAACTTAAATTAAAATAACACTTAACTCACTGGTCCATCTCTTTGTCTTTGTCTACAGTCTTCTATACATTTACTTTATTTTCTTAAATTCACGTTTCAAAACTTTCAACAGCGTTCAATAATCTCTCTCTTTTAATAAATGCCTTCCAATTTGAATCCATCCTCACTCTGCTTCTGACACTGACCGTGCTCTGTTTATTCAACATAAAGTCTACTTTGGTGTCTACATTAACATCTATTCTTGCTACATCTTCCTCTAACTGACATCTATGTCTACACCTCTACTTCTAACTTTACTTTTCTGCCTCCTGCTACTATTTCAACAAATCCCAGCGATGCACGTCTGCACCCAGCAGTCATCACAGCACAGGCAACAAATACACACTCACGCACGCATGAGAAATGAATGGACCATGTAATTTGTCAAAATGCCAATAACGGAGTGCAATGAAGATATCGCGACATTAGAAAAAACAGAAACACAGACGGGAGCTGTAGGTGGGGTCCTTCTGGCTACTTGAAACTGAGAAACAAGAGAGTGACTTGGAAGCTCAGTTTAATGTGTCCCTGTTTCATTGCGCTGCTTTCTTGTGGAATCCTGGTTTTGGCAGGTTTGGGTGTTGGCAGGCAGGGATTCTGGCAATTGGTTCAGTTTGGTGTGAAAGTGGCTGAGAGAAACAACTGCAATGATTTGAGAGCGCATATGTTCATATTTGACAGTGCGGTCATTGTGTGAACAGATGAAGAAGCCAGTGTGAGAGCGAGGAGGAAGCCACGTGATGCAAAGAAGGTTCAACAGTTTAGTGGATAAACGGTGATGTCATCCAGAAAAACAGAAACAACTGTCTGAAGAGTTTCAGCTGAGTGGCATTTGAGTCTTTAGTCTTGACAGTTTATGGACCCATCATTTGGCCCTTGCTCTTGTTTACACTCCCAATACTCCTCAGTGACCTGCTGTCAGCAGTCAGAAACTTCGGAGGCGTTGGAGTCACTGGTTAGTTTCCGCCTTTGTCTCACAGTTTTCTCCTCATCCTGCAGAGAAGAAGAGAGTGCATTGTTTTAAACTGGTTCATAACAGCTGAAATCCAAAGTTTTTGACGTGTCTTGGGCCAAAACGTCACCTCTGCACACAAGATATTAAGAGGTTATAATTTATATTAGGACAAAATGTTTTAATTCATGGCCCCTTCTCCTTTAGTATCATGATCATTTATGTCCTAAGAATGAAAAAAACATAAAACCCCTCTATATCAATCCAAACCAGTTTACAACTCAGGATATCTGCTGTTGTTGATTATTTTTAACCAAAAGTATCTGTGAACCTCGTTGGATGGAACAATATTAGAAAAGTAAAGTCAGGGATTTTGAATGGAAAAATGGAAAATAACAAAGTTTGAGGCGCTCAGCTGCTGAAGAAATGTAACAGACTCAATTGTCTTTAATATGAATCAGTCATATCCATGTTTTCTGTTACTGTGTGTGCTTACAGACTGGAAGACTCCATTCTGGACCCATTCTCCAGGGGAGTGGTCCTCAGCATCCTCCTCCTCCTCTTCCTCCCCCTCCTCCTCTCTCACTGTGTCCATCCCGTCCTCCTCGTACTCTGTCAGACAGTCCGACTCCTCTGCTGAATGGAAAGATTTAGAGGAGACATTATTGGGAGGATTTATTGCTAAGTAACCTGCTGAGTTTAGATAGACCCCATAAAATATCAGGGATGTCTCCAACTGTACTTCAATAAAACAGGTCGGGTGAATGCCATGACCCTTTATTTATTACACTGATTAAATCCACCATGATCTTGAGGTGGAACTGTACATCTAGAGGAGCAGAGTGCTGCACCATGTGAACTCTGCGTAAAGAATATTTGTAGGACCATAAAAGTAATTATTTCTCAATAATAATCAAGTAGCGAGTGATCCCTCACCTTCTGCTGCTACGTAGCTTTGGACCGGCTCTATCCTGGATACGATCTCTGCAAGGTCAGTGAAGTCAGCTCCTGGACAGGTGCAGGACTAGAACACATAAAATTATCATTATATAATGGCATTTTAAAAATTATTGTTATACAGTTATAAATCAACCACATTACATATGATTTATGGTAAATGGGAGTTTGTGCTCTACTCACATCAGTTCTCTTGCTGTCGTTGTAGTCGGCCGAACGGTGGTCCTTCAGCATGTTCTCGATAATGTCACCCCGGGCCCAGCCAGTAAACACCAACTTGCCATGCTGGAAGCCCACATCCTGAAGTAGTTGAAATAAAAATGTGAGGTACTTTAAATAAAGTAAGCAAATGTGTTTTAATGAAATGCTTCGGTGACTCTGAATGGATTATGCGTTGTTTTTTTGTTTGTTTTTGGTTGAAATGCCTTTTTAAATATGCAGCGTTAATCTGTGCATGGCATAAAAACTACCACCACTGACTGGAGTGAACTGCGAGATTTTAAAGACATATGTGTATTTTATTTATGAATTACATAATGAGACACAGATTACAGCCCATGGAGTTATGAGTCATGGTGGACATTACTGTAATACAACTGGCTTATAATGTAACTGGTAGAAAGGCCATTTGTTGGTCTTGCTAATGAGTTACATTTTACTGTTGGCTAATTATCATGAAGACATAACATCACCTGCGAATAAAGATTAACCTTCTCAAGAAAATGATGAGTACCGAGCAACTGATGGTTGAAGGCTTATATGGAAACCAAGTTGTATGAACTGTACTAAAACAAAGTTTACTTAGTTTCACCATTGCCATATTACAATTATTAATCTTATATAGCTGCTAAAGTAAATTCAGTATTTGCACAGTGCTAAATTACAACAAAGGTAATCTCAGGGCACTTTACACATAGAGCAGGGGTACACCCAAATTAATTAATACATTAAAATTAAACTTTATTTTCCAGTTGCCACCAAATCAAAAGTAGACACTAGCCAATTTAAACATTTATGACATGAGACAGTGGAGAGTGCCAAAATCAACAGTAATAGTTTGCTGTAGCTGCTTTAAAGGTATCACAATTAACAATTAACTTGCAATAATGCAAATGCTCAATGTCCACAAATAAGTTAAACAGGCAATGCTCATAACGTAACTCACATAGATCTCGTCGAACTTGCCAAAGTCCATGGTCTTGAAGCGGTCGATGGGTGGTCTGATGTACTCACAGTAGGCACTCTTCTTTACCACCTCTAACTGACGCACGCAAGACACATAGGCCAACCGAGACTGGATCTCTGCCATGTCTGGCACCTGTGGGAGAGGTTGATCTGAGAAAATCAACACGATCCACCAACAGAAATATTTCAAGCAAAGTATGTCTGCTATATTTTGATTGGAAACGTTTAAAACTCAAATGGAGTATTTTAAGATGCTGGGTTACCAATAGCTAGTTGGTGCCTTGAAACGCCAACCCGCACTGTACCTTTACTTTTTCTGCCCAGGGATTGATCCGTTTCCACAGCAACCACCAACCAGAAAGGCAATCGCCATAGTTACAGAGGTCGGTCTCGTCTTGGCTACCCACGTCGATGGCAATGACTGTTCTGGCGCCCATGTTCCTTGCAATGTCCGCTGTTGGACGTGTAATGTGTACACCAGCATTCACACACATGCACACAGACATACAAGCACACCACGACAAAATCCAGCAGCAGAGATGGTAAGACAATGAGCTGTGTTACTATTAGGATAGCATCGGTTTCTTTGACCCTCAATATTAAGACACTAAACAGACTTACACCACAAAAACATTAATTTTTGTAAATTGTTACACTCATCTGTGGCCAATTAGTAATAATCACTGCATTTTAAAAGCAAAGAAATCTTTTCCAGCCAATGAGCACAGGGCCTAATGTCTTGAGCTTTCTCACTAACGTGCATTAAAAGCAAGTGGTGGGCAGTGAGCATTTTTGTGGTATGAGCCGATTCAAGGACAGAAGGACAGGACGACATCCCACAAGCCCAAAGCACTGATCCAGTGTGCAACTATAGTGCAACTATAAATGTAGCCGATGGAGCAGAAACTCCTCAGGGAAAAGGCAAAGTAACAATAGTTTGAAATAAAAAAGATGTTGAATTTGCAAGGCTCCCTTCAGTTGGATCAATCTTTGGGCCCAGAACGCGCTGTATTTCACAAACCTCTTTGCTCGGGAATGAGTACTGCTTGGGAGATAATCGATCGTATTTTCCAAACAAAGTACAATGGGTCAGTCCAGAGTTTTGTGACACATGGCTTTTGACATCCATTTATATAACACAACAGACACAAACTGAGGGAAGTTTTCATCTGTGCACCAAAATACAACAAAACCAGTTGTTAAATCATTGACTACATTACTGGCATCTGTACATTTGGTCTGGTGCACATTTAAAGTGTTTTTTAGGCAATGCGGATGAATTTAATGGTGCGCAGAATAAAAGCAGCTCCTCCCCTCTTTCTACACAGACTATAGTCACTTCTCTGGAGGTTGGAACAAAGAAAGTACAGACAATAAATTTAAAATAAAATAGCAGAGGTGCCATCACACTGTTATTGTTACTGTGTCTATAAAGAGAAAAAAAACAAAACAAAGTCTTTGATTAAATTTGGCCAGGTTTTGATGTTTGAGGTCCATGTTGGCAGTGGCAGTCATGCTCTTTACCATACTGTTCTGCGTTCAGGAATAGCAAACACATTTATTCAACAATATGATGACACCTCGTATAAGGAACAAAACATTGTAGGGTTTAGCAATATGAATCAGCATCAAATTATAAAGAAAGATATTTTTTGATTTCAATTATTTTTTACATGAGGCCATACCTTTCACGTCAATAACTAATCTTATTTTGTCAAATGATAAGATATAATCATGTGACTACTATATGATTCTTTTCAAAGTAAATTAACAATAGTACTTAAATATTGCCAAACCCTGCAGAGACATGCTAATTTCAAGATAAGGTCAACCAGACTTTAATGTCAAAGCAGATTGGTGTCTTATGGCATTGGAAAATTGCCCTATCAATTATGGCTTAATGTGAGGAACTTGAAATGCACCCCTTTTGAAAGTAGTAGTGACCCCGCAATTTTAATTCTACGTGTTTTTGACACCAGGCTGTTTGACAGATGAATACCACATTTCTCTGCATTGAATGTGGTATTTTTTTTAATTCAAGGGAAACCTTTTCATAACATACACTTTAACCCACTCTCAATACAACTCAAAACGCTGATTTTTCCCCATCTAGCAACTCAGAATATTTCAGGGTCTGATAAAGATTGTTTTCTCACTAATGGCATTCAGTTTTTATCTTTTTAAAATTGGTTAATAATGAATCATTATTTGATGAGCTGGCTCAATATTCAGATGGGGAAAACTCAGCACACTCCTCCACTACCAACTGACTTCCCTCCATGAGCATTAAGACAAACCCACATCTGTATACTTACCCAGCCTATAAAGAACTTCATTAAAACCCCTCATAATAATTAGCCCCGCCCCTCACTCCGCCTCCCCCCTCCTCTGGCGAACAGGAGTTTGGGGAATGTTGAGGACTGTTTGTCTGTGGGGATAGGGGCAGGAAGTACCACCTCTACTTGCCTGGCAGGTTGTTGATGTAGCCACCGTCCATTAGCAAGTTGCCATCTTTGGGGTCGCAGAGAGGTGGCAGATAACCCGAGAGGGTCATGCTCGCTCGCACATAGCGCCACAGAGAGCCTGACACACCAAGGAGGGAAGGAGGGAGGAGGGAGGAGGAGGAGGAGGGGGGGATAACATCTCAATAATGTTTGCTATACGTTTCAGGTTAGTGTCGACACAGACCGCAGTCCAAACACCAGAGGGAGGTCGGACAAAGAAAGGTAGCCGATCCCTGGAAAGGCTGGGACTGTGGTTCTGTCCACCTTTAGACTCTGTTGTACACCACTGCAAACTTCATTACCTTGCACAGAATGTGACTTGTGTGTAAGGTAAAAAAGTAAATGGCAACCATCACAGAGCACCAAGGTTGTTTGGATCTCCAAACTGTGTCTCAACGACAGTGCTTTACAACATGTGTTCAAATGACATTGCTCCAGCAAAATTCACAGATATCATATAAACTGAAACCAATAATGATAATCTGGAGAGACAAAGCAGAACATTCTGAATTGTACCTATTTTGATTGTCTACATATGAGATAAGGAGCAGCAACAGATGTTGTGACAACGTTTGGAGATCCCTAACTGTGAACATGGTAGGGAAGCGCCCAGCCTGCCCACATTTGCAGTTCAGCTCAGTGCCAGCTGGGGGCAGGAGCAGGCCAGGTGCTGCATGGGTTGGAAGGATAAGGAGCACCACAGAGAAAAGCAAGGGGTGCAGCTGTGCATGGAGTATATGTGAATGCTGAGTCAGAATCATCTCCCTGAAATATGACTTTAAAGAGGTAACTAACACCTACAGCTTTCCATTTCTTTACTTTGGATTTATTGTAACATTAGGACTTTACTTTGCACAAGAACTACAATGGGCAACAGCAGGATCCAGAACACACAGTCTCGAATAATAAAAAAGAAAAAGTAAAAACAAAAAGGTAACACGTGCCATCAATATATATTCATGAGAAATATATAGATTGGCTCTCAGTGTCTAACACTGGCATGCACATTGAAGCAAGCAAAGCCAGGGGAGAGGACAGAGGCTGTGTAGGAGAGACTGAAAATGTTCCTGTAGACAGATGTGACTGAAATGAAACAGAAGCAGTTTTACATGGACCTCCTCGTGGCAAATAAGATGCGCTCCAGTCCAAAGGACAGACACATTTAAGCCACCAAAACACACAATGATCCATAACAACAACAACAGGCAGATGTGATGTTGACATGGTGCAGCCCCTCACTATCTTAAAAAGTGTCGCCTCCTGCACCATCAACTTTCCTTCGGTCGAAGCACGCAGTACCGTCTGGTCTCTGCAGGGGATCTCTCACTGAAAATCCAGCTACATCTAAACCAATCAACTGATTTACGATGAAGATTTTGCAAAAAGAAGTAAATACAAACAAGCAAGTACAGCGGGGTGCATAAATGCATCAGTGTTTGGAAGCCAATTCCAGACCTTTACAGATATCAAGGAGAAGGAAAAAGATTAGCAAATATAAGGGGCCAGAAGAAGCCAGACCAACATGCATCTCTCTATGACCCATAGATGTCCAGACATGCGTGAGCAAAACCTCACAGCAGTTAAGCCCGGATGTGGTGGCAAACCAACTGGAGAAACTGTGGGAAGTGTCTGTGTGAAACAAAGGGGCCAGATGGAGAGAATGATATGTCCTATTGGCCATGATTCAATGAAAGATGACACACTGATCAGTCCTAAAACACATTTTAGATTTAGTCTTTCCTTCCAAACCATGGGCTCCCAGTGTCCACCTGGTCCTGGCTGGGTTAGTTATGAGTGAGAACTTGGGGGAGGGGGAGGACAGGAAAGAGGAGGAGGGTAGCCGAGTGGTTGATCGTTGACTAAAGAATGGGGAGGAGGTCTCGGTGAGCGCGTGTTTAAAATCTGACCTGGGACATTGTTAACATAGCAACCATCCACAAGCAAGTGGCCATCCTTTGGGTCGCACAGGGGAGGTAAATAGGGGGTGTAGGAGGCGCTGGCTCTAACATAGCGCCAGACGCAACCTGTCGGGAAATGGAGATGGAGAAGGAGGAACACATCAAATATGGGCCGGACTCCATGTCACGGATGAAACAGAGAGAGAGGGAGGGAGAGAGAGAGAGACAGAAAGAAAGAGAGTGATACTGAGAGGGAGAGGCTAAAAGGAGGGAGAGAGAAAGAAACTGAGAAAAAGAAAAGCCCGCAACACTGAGAGGGAGAGTGCAAGAAGCTGCCAGGAGCAGACAGAGAGGAAGGAAAATACAATGTCAAAAAAAAATAAAAAATCATGCCCCTACTTTTAATATGAGGCCAATTTCAAATAGAATAGAAATAGAAAACTCTATGACCAATTAAATCAAACTAATAGGAGGCTAATTCAGGAAACACTTGATCAGAATTTTGACAATAAACCAAAACATAAAAACACAATAAATTTTGTGACTTTGCAACTAACAACACGATTAAGGCTAAATATCACCAAAAGCAGTCTGTGATATGAATGACAACTACTATTATGGATGAATGACACCAAATGTGTGAAAATAAAAGGTGTGTAAATTAACTATAAAATTTGTGTTCATTGGGCATTTATATGTGTATATATATATATATTATATATAGTAAAAAAAAACAATATTAGCATTGTTAGCTGTCTGGTATGACAAGCAAAGAGAGAGAGACAGACAGAAATAGTGAAAAGAGAAAGAGGGAGAGAGAGAAAGAGCCCACCGATTTAAGAAAAGATGATGGGCATTAACTAAACTCTCCAAAATGAGTGATGAGTAAACTGCAAGGGAAACTGGACAGAAAATTTTACAATGTGCATTTAGTTTCTGTTCTCACTGTAAATAGTTTTCTTAATGGATAAAGGATAGAATGCAAACCCATAAAACTATTATATCCGCCAAAACAGCTACATAATGCTACCACTGAGCTATATAATAACTCTTACTTTCCCCTTCAATGAGTAGAGCCAAAGTGGCATATTCAGAATAGCACCACCCAAGTGATGTTTGACAAAAACAGACCAGAAAAACTACAAAAAGCACAAAATGGAGGTAAAGAAGAGTGAGGGAAGCAACATGGGATGTCATTAAAGAGCAAAGAGGGGAAGGTGGAGTGTTCTGGATCCTACATATTGACGTGGTCATGGGAGGAAAACAGCCTTTTGGGGTCAGTAACTACTGTCTATGGAGTAACCTATAGATGGTCAGCTCTGTGATGTCTCTCTATGTACAGAAATAAACGTTATACAGTACATGAACAGGGTTTGAGAGTTTGAGACATACATGTTATGGACAAGAAAATGATGAAAAAGCTACATCAATTTAGCGTGTGAAAGGAAGAATCTAAGGAAGATGAAGCATAAAACTTTCATAGTGACAGAAAAGATAAAAAGAGAGAAAGAAAGAAAGAACAACAGAAATACAGAAAGAAAGTAAGAAATAAACTTGCACAGTAAAGTGAGTAAGAGAGATGGATGATGGGAACAACGAGACAGAGGGAGAAATAGGCTTTGCTACAGCAGTTAGTTCAGACACATGCCAAGATGCAAACATTCAGAGTTTCCTTGCAGGATGCAGACCTGCAAACCCCTCAAATCCAGCCTGAATAATAATCATTATAATAACTGAATTACAAAGTAGTATTACAGTGATTACACTAAAAGGTTACATGACATAAACCATGGCTGAACAACACACTGGATTTGTGGGGTTGGCTGGAGGTCCTTTCAGACTAAATCTACTTTAGCTCAAGTTAGTGATGGTGCATTTTTATGCAAGTCAAACACATTTGCCTTTATCAGTTAACACAAGCATATAAACATCTACGCTGCGTTTTAATTTGAACATACAATATTTAGTGAAATTCACTCCAAATGGATTGAAACTGATATGTTTACACACCAAAGTATTGCAGGCTGAAGCCTGCCTTTAAATATGTTTACTTCCTGTTGCAGGAATTTGTCTACTTTTAGACTTGCAGTGTCCTCTGGGTGTAGGAGCTACATCAGCAGCAGCTTGAAAACACATCAGCTTCAATCTAGTTTGGAGTACGGTACACATGCATTCAACCATAAATCTGAGGACATGCAGTCCAGTCACTCTGGATGATGCTTAGACTTAAAATTCTTACTAATATAATATCAATAGACTTGTTTAAAGAGTAAAAAGTGCAGCAGTGCTCCAAATCACTTTTGAAATGAGTGAATGCAACATGTCAATATATTCACTTAGGTAATAACAGTTTTAGTTTGTATGCCATTTGTCTGCCGACTGACTGCTGCTAGCATTACTTAAAGCTTTAATTACTTTGGAAAAAACAAATTGGTGTCAATGCCAAATTCACACATTAGTTCTCTTTCATTCGGAGCAGGATTACAGATTGAGTTGTGTTAAATGCTGAGAAAAACTTCATGCCCTTTATTGTGTATGTCTGTGTATGTGTGCATGTTTGTGCTCATATACAGCTACTGATTAATGCATTATCCTAAAAAGTGCTGCAACAAAAGTATTGTCTTGAGTTTTCCTAATCACAGTAGTAATATGATAGAGAGGGGTGGCAACCCCCGCAGTAGGCTCAGCTGTCACTTACCATCCTGGTGAACACGCATGGCTGAAGCCGTGATGTCAGTGGTGACGTTGAAGTACGGCAGCCAAAGGTCCTGGTGAGACAGAATATTTTTTAGTGCAGTAGCCCTTACTGTTATTTTCAAGTGATTGATCCCTAAATCCCCAATCCCTTACCTCAGCTTGCTTGTCCTGGAACACTTTATAGATGCTGGTGTTGAAGGCAGAACCGGAGAACATGGAGGTGATGGGATAGGTCAGGTCCAGGACTGTTTTAAATACTGAGTTCATTGCCTGATGAACAAATAATTGATGAATTACATTGAAAGAAGTTGCATTTAAAGCTGGGTAAATTAAACCTTTCTCAACTTAAGCTGAGCAAAGTTAAAAATGTTATCTCAGACAGTGGCAAGGCTGAGATGACAGAATAATAATGCTGTAGATGCGGGCTGCACCTTGGACCACTCTCTGGCTCTCTGTTTGGTTCTGACGGCACTCCTCTCTTCAGCGTACAGCGCACCAATGAATGAGCCGATTGAGGTCCCTCCCACTATGTCAATAGGAATTCCTGCTTCCTCCATAGCTTTGATCACACCCACATGAGAGCAGCCTCTGCAGAAGTTCACACGTTGGACAGTTAGGAATTTAGGTTAGGTAAGAAAGTACAAACTAATTAAGTTTCAAAAATGAGAAAATTTACCACACATTCTTGTTTTTGGGCTGCTTACATATTACTGAATACTCCCATCTGTTGGGTGGACTCCATTGTTAATATTACATACTAAAAATTGTAAGTCACAAACTCTGTCAGAGTCTGGGTGTTTTGGCTCAGCCTGCTCACCTTGCTCCGCCTCCACCCAGCACCAGGGCGATGCTATTTCCAGTCAGGACTCGGGCCAGCCGAGAAAAGTCACTGTGCCTGTCAGCTGTTTTCTCAAACACCTTCTCGTATACCTCCCTCTGCACACACATGCATTATACACATTAAAATACAGCAAATGAGTCAACATTTAGTGACACAAGACCAGTTTGTCAGACCATCATCTCATGATTGCGTCCTTAGTTTACAGTTGTGATGGAGTGGCTAATCAGTCGCTTTCCACTAGTTTACCTGATTTTATCTAATTTGGCATATCGAAATATGGAATATATATACAGTACATATGTACAGTAGATTTCAGTAGAAAAAACACAGCTAAAAACGTACTAGTTTGCTGGGGCTGCGTCTGGAGAACACCCTGCGTGGACACTTGAGATGCAGATGCCCGGAGCACCAGCTACGCATGTTGAGCCATTCAACTGTCCTGGAGGGGCCCGGTCCATCCTCTTTGTGCAGGAGGACTAGCTGCTTCAGAGCCCGAACTGCTGTGTTCTCCAGCATCTGCTCCAACTGAAGAGAAAGAGAAGCCGAGGGCAACAAGATAAAAAAAAAGAGAATTTGGAACGTTTGTTTAACACTGAAAGATTTCTCCCCCCGTCATCTTTCAATTCAATTCGATTCAATTTTATTTCCTCTTTCCTCTTCTAGACATACACATACCTCTCCCAGAGTAGGCTCCTGATCTCCAAGGCCGACAATGAGGATGCAGTCAGCCTGACGGATGCAGCGCTGAGTCCACGGGGTCATGCTGTTGTCAGTTTGGTACAGGACAATGCGATTGATGTCCTCCTGCTGGGCCAGCCAGCCGGACAGACGGTACTCATGGATACTGACGGATACAGTGGAGAAGCAGAGATGAGAATATGGAACAGGGTTTAATTTCACCAAAACAGACTCTGACTGAGAGCGACAGGGAGGAGAGAAAAGTGCCTAGGTAACCGAAAGAAATGTGTGATAGAAAAAAGGCTGTGGGGATAGGAAGAATAAATCTAGTGAGTGGAAAAGTCAGTGATCGATATGTGCAAAAGTAAATTTAAGCGCAGAAACAAAGGTGGTGGGAGATTCTTAAAAAGAATACAAATGGACAGTCTTTGTGATGTTTTTTGGATTGTCAGACTGACCTGTCCAAAGCAGAGGCACCTAGTCGCTCTCTGATTATGTCACTGGTTAATAGCAGAGTAGGCCCTGCAAGAATCAAACAAAGGCAAAATGAAGGAAGACAAAGAATAAGACCGTTACAACAGAAAACACTACGATGTATATCTCAGATGTAACCAGGACCCAAACAGAAATTCCAGATGAAAAACAGAGGCTACTGTAGACAAATGAGAAATCTGTGGGCCTACCAATGGCACTGAGGGCATGGCTGAGCTCCAGGTTGAATGCGTTGATTGGCACCTCATCACACACAGGCAACACAGCCACAGTGGAGAGGTTGCTGGCAGGGTTGGTGACATCGGCACTGGCTGTCATACTGGGTAGACTCAAAGCTGAACCTGGAAGACAAGATCACAGTGTGCAGTATACAGTTTATTAAATGCATTAGGCTCCACTAATAAAGACAAAGTGATCATCACCATACCTGAGAAGGGCCCACGACCCTGCTGCAGGTTTCCCAGAATCTTTTGGCCTAACAAATGGATCAACCTTGTCACCACCTAAAGGAGACATCAGACATCAGGACCATGTAACCTGTACAAACAAACACAGTCGGATGAAGATGAAGCTACAGACCTGGGGATATCGTCTTTTGATGTTGTTGAGTGTTCCCTCAGGCAGTTTAACCAGCTCTGTGTCTCTCACAGCATGGACGGTGGTGGCTCTTGGCTGTCTGGTCAAAGCTTCCACCTGAGGAATGAAACAGGACCATGAGATGAGACAACTTGAGATGTTTCAGAACAAAAAACATAATCATGGCAAAAAGCTAACAATAACAATGAATAAATTGATCAAGATTTCAAGGAACATGACTTATCACTTAAAATTGCGTATAAATAATGAATATGCTCAGCATACAGTAGAAATTTGTTTTAAATGCTAATCCAGAATGTAATCAATCTTATTTAAAGGCGATCAAATGTGGTAAAATGCACCTGAACAATCTGAGATAAAAAAAACACAGACTGAGACAGTGGCTAATAGAAACACAGCACGGTTCTGACCACTCCGATGAGGTCTCCTCTGCCATATTCTCCAACTAGTTCTTTCTTGCCATTCGCCTTGCGGATGACTGAACGCAGGCGTCCGTTCAGAACAATGTATGTGCAGTCTGACTGGTCGTCCTGTCTGTAAAGAGAGAAAATCCCCACAAATATTGCGGCCATTACAATGATGCTGCAAAAACATACACTGAGTAAACGAACAAAGATTTTATGTTAAAACAGGGCAATGACCAAGTACAGTTACCACAAAAAAGCTTGACATGTGCCTGCCTCATTGTCTTAGACATAGCTGAAGTAGAATACCTGTAGAGTGCTCTGCCAGCCTCCACAGCCATCCAGTCGATAGCAAAGTCCATTTGCCTGACAAAAGGGGACATGCGAATGGCCACTGTGTGAGCTGCACTGAGCACCACACTGGGCTGCTCCCTCATGATCCTGCAGGTGGCATCATACAGCACAGACAGCATAACATCGATATTGTTTGTGAGCAGATGTTTTAATAGCAATATTGAATGATTTCTGCAATTATGGAAGATTAAAAGAAAGAGTAAGTTTGAAATTGAAACTTTAAAAACTGTAACTGCACTGTGGGACATCTAGCAAATACTGTGGCTTTGTTAACAAAGACTCAGGTGTATTCCTGCTGAAAGTGGACTATAAAACTTAGCAGTGTACTCACTCATAGAAATCTGACTTTGAGATCTTGAGGTAAGTACAGTCTCGGACCGCCTTGATGGTGAAGATGAGGGGCTCTCCAGTGAGAACAGCGAGCTGACCCACCATCTCCCCTGGATGTGTCACAAACAAGCAGACGGCCTCCTGCTTGTTAATCATTCGCTGGTAGACGTGTAGACAACCAGACAGGACAAAATGCAGACTCACGTCCTAAAAGGATGAAAAGAGGAAGAGATAATGAAAACAGAAACTGGGGGAGGATAAAAATAACTTTGTTGTATTATCTGAAACACTAAAATTGATGCTGCAGTGATTGGGTTCATATATTTACTTGATTTGATGACTTTCATTGCCAGTGTCAACAATACATTTTCCTACAAAGGCAAAATGCAGTAACTATCTGTCAGGTCAAAACAGCTGTTTAAATGGTCAGTAACTATAAAACTTAGCTCAAAACAAACTAAAACACAGGAACTACCCACTAGGCGGTCGACAGATCTCCAAATCACAATCAGCTCAAGCAAGAGCAAGAGTATGGATTGTACCTGGTCTCCCTGTCTGGCTAACACAGCTCCAGCTTTTGCATGGTGCAGAGTCACTCTCCCATTTAACAAGGTTGGGTCCTGGATTTAAGTAGAAAGACAGAAAAAATTTAAGAAGCCAAGTCAAGAAAAAAAGAAGTGATAAAAGAAGAGAGTCACACCGGATGAGCAGCGTGGCTGAAATGTGCTCATCAAACCGTCTTTGATCTGGTTACACAAACGTGATGTTTTGAAATGTATGGTCTAGCAAGACCTGCTCAGAGAGGCATTAGAGAGGGTTAACTACATACATCAAACCTAAGTATGCAATTTCCTATCACTGAGCCCTGAACTGAAATCTGCACTAGAATTGAGGAGGATCAGTTACTTTTATTAAGAAATCTGGATTTTCAAAATGATCAATGTAATCTGTGTGTTTCTGTTACTTGTGTCCAGCTAAATTTTAGTTTGTAACCTTGTTTTTTTTAGAGATTTTGAAGAATTGTTTAAGCTTATTCTGCAAATTCTGTTTTTTTCCATGCACAGTACCAGACACACAGGGGCAGCTCATGTGTCAGCACTTAGGGACAGCCCTCCCTCCCTTTATCTACAGGCTGGGCTTATCTCCTCTGGTGACTGACCCCCTTTGGAAATCATAATCTGACAGCAGATGCTCCAGACTCATTTGTGACAATGCGATCATTCATGCAGAAAAGAAGAATGCAATCAGTCTATTATTGTGTCTTCATTCGGTCCTGCAGTACATAGCATAACTGAGAGGACACTGCACTAACAGCATGTTTAAATTCAGACTTGCTGTACCCATTTGATAATACCATTTGACATGTTGCAGAAAAAGATCAATTACTATGGTCAGAGCCAAAAAGATTAGTGATTTGAGCAAACGTCTCTGCTGTTTTGTATTTTTAAAGGAATCCCGGAAAATTGAAATTATCTGGCTGTCATATGCATCTTATTTTCTTGGTTTTGCAGCTAGTGTGATGAATGTGTTCTGTTCTTTATACACAGATATGACTCATCACAAATACAAAAGAAACTTTTTTCTTGAAGTAAACACCAGAAAATCCTTTCTTTTAAATACTTTTGTTTGACTACCAACAGCGCCTAGATAGAAACCCTCAGGGTTTGATTACAATCCCACAGTTCAGGTTGTGTATAAAAGATATCTGACTACAAGTCATGTTTTCTCAATAGTGTCTGTGGGCACTTCATTATCATCATGTAATATCACTAACATAAAGATACAATATCAGCAACCAAAAAAATTCAACAAACCTCAATCCTCATAAGTTTGAGGACCTCTTTCTGAGCTTCCTCAAACAGAGCAGCACTGGATCGACTGGACACAGGCGTGAAAATATTGTCAACCCCCGACTCTTCTTCTGGATACAGATAGATCCCTGAGGGAACCTCATCTACTGTCACCCTCCTCTCCCGCTGATCCTGGGATACAGACTGTAATAATACCCATACAAGAGAAAATTAATACACTTTGGATGAATTCACATATTTAGAAAACACATGGGAGGATGTTTTTGTTTACAGGTTGACATTATTGATACAAAACCATTTTAAGTAACAACCTATTGATCGCTGTCACATGCATATCTCAAGAGTCTGCAGTGTACCGACCCGAGTAAAAGTAGGAGGAGTGTTGCCATCCTCTGCAGAGACAGAGATCCGTCCCCTTTCATAAGCCATGTCAAAGTCTGACCTCAGACTTTTCTGTATACCTGCACACACACAAAATTCAGATTCTTCCTCAGCCTTTAATCAACATTTAACTTCTGTTATGGGAAAAACATTCATCTCAACTTTGAGTGATTAATTTAACGGAACAAATTAATATCATAACAGCTAATCTATAATCTACAGTGGTTTTCATCAACCAGAAAAAAAGCACATAGCTACATCAGCAACTGTACTGTGATAGTGAATCTAAAAAAAGGAAAACAGAAAAAGAAATGTTTTTTTAAATGGTTCAAAATGGAAAACAGATTTCTTTAGCCAAAATCAATAATCCTCTGAGATTATTTTGACTCATGAACACCTGTGTTCACTTTTTAGAGCATAAACAAGAGCAGGAACAAAACATTCATGACAACAGATGACTCTGGAGGTTAAAAGCTTAAATCTCTGTAACTGCAGCCATGTTTAGCTTGATAAACCTGTCTGCCTTCATTGTCATAAAAACATTAATGAATAAAAGTAAGCAGCAAGACTGCAGTTTGCCCTCACTTCATGCCTCCATGCCAGCTTTTGCAAACATGATTTCACTGCTGGCTATCACATGTCATCAATTCTTCAGGGCCCTAAATCTCACCACGCCAGTGTAACGTTACCTGCAGATGGTTAAGATTGTTTTGTGGACCTTCTAACAGCACCTTGTTTCATTTGAAAGAGAACAAGGACCTGTCTTTTCAAACAGTGAGGGGAGTAGCTGTTCAAACATGTCTAAAGAAGTAAAATGAAGGGTTTCATAGCTTTAATGAAAATGCTTCCAATATAACTGGTATCAACACGCCCAAAGTCTAGGTACATGATATGTTGCAAACATCAAGACATGAGAAGGGTGGTTTTAGGACACGTGCTCGTTTGTAGTGCCATGGTGGGATAATTCAATGAATAGTTTTTCCACTCTCTTTTCTTTCAGCTCTCTCATGCTTTCATACAAATACTTTCAGAAAATAAGACACCATGCAGCTCAACACACAACATCCTGTCTATCGGTAAAACTGAAGATCATTATGAAAACATCTGGCTCAACAGGACAGAGCTTCCTCACCAGCAATGTCCACAGGCATGGAGATAGTTCTGCTAAGAGTTGGCACTGTTGCTCCATCCTTCCCCTGTTCCCCTCCTGTACGAAGCAGTGAACCACATATTCAACATTGGAAGAAAGGTAGAGCCAGGACAGACACCAACAAATATGTGTATAATTGATATTCACTTTCTCTCAGAGTGACTTAAGCTGTGTTTCTGAGGCTTAATCATGTAAAAAAGACATTGACTCATAAATTTTGAAGTCTATTTTTCCCCGTACCTGTAGCATCACCCTTAATGGCGGCTTCACGGTGCTCCTCAGGGACCGTCAGGCTGCCAAAGCGCTTGCCATGGCGGATGGGACTGGTGCGAGTCGGGTGGGGAGATGGAGGTGGCAGACGCGAGGGCTGCATTTCCTATAGCACAAGTGGTATGATTAGTGTGTTCATTTGTGTATGTGTGTGTTTGTGGGGGTAGATTGGAAAGAGACAAAAACACTAACTTAGTGACTCAAAACCATAATAAAAACAGTATGTGTACCGAGCTAATGACACAGAATTCCTGATAAATGCCAAACCACATCCTCCACAGATGTTTACATGGGACTGTCTGGTTTACAGTGTACTGTGTGTTTGTGTCTGTGGGTCTGTGTGTGCTTGTGTGCATGTGATAAACTCACATGGCTGAAAAGCTCATTGGTTAGCCCCAGATAGTTGTGCAGGGCAAGGACTGTTACTCTTTGAAGACGAACCATAATAATCTGCACAGATAAAACAGGAAGTGAGCCATTTGACATCTCACACAAAAGCTGATCATTTCAGTTTTATATAGGCATACTTTCACAAAAATGTAAAAAACTCACCTGTACTACTCGCACCAGGCTCTCTGGGTACTTCTCAAATATAGAGAGGAAGGCTTCTACGGGTAAACGGAGAACAGTGGAAACCTCTGCAGCCCGTGCCGACACTGTTCTGTAAGGCTTCTGGTGGCCCTATACACAAATATCCCACAGAATACCTCACAAAATGCTCACATTCATGTAGCAACAGTAATAGTAATAGTAGTATTAAATCTTTACTGTTGTCATCTTCATTCACAATTAACATTGACACAACACTGATTCCATGCAGTTTATTAAAGATTTTCACTGAAATAGAACTAAAGATCAACGTATGAGCCATAAGTACGCCAGTGGAGAAGGTTGAGTCAGTCAGGACTAATCTCAGTCACTGTGCATTCTCTGTGTTTGTGTGTGCATGTATGACACAGCACCCTTGTCTGTAACATTTGTCTGTGTGTGTGTGTGTGGCAAGAAGTGAGTGTGACCTACTGTGATGACATCCAGGATGCTGAGGAGGCTGTGGACGCTGTCTCCTGGGTAAACCTCCTTTACCACGCTTTCTTTGCCATCCTGTCAGACAAGAGTGAGACATGAATAACAGAGAGCACATCAAGCAACTTGTTTTTTTAAGAACTTGAGCAGCTACACTCACGTTTAGAGACGTAAATGGTGTCTGGATTGAAAGCTATATCCCATTTCAGACTTGTTAAGTGCCATTGAGACTGGCCATAGGGTACTTATAATACTTATGAGGAGACCAATCTTTGCAAACAGCCATATTCCCCTTGTTCCCTAATGAGATTATCTAAGTCAAATGTTAATAGACGCTAATGCAATGCTAAAACCATAACCTCCTTAGTTAAGCCCCTTAGTAGATTTGCAATTTTAAGTTTTTACTGCTGAACACTTAAGACCTTAAACTCTCACAAACAAACACAACTGTTAAATGTATGAACTTCACAGGTTACACAGGATTAATGGGCGTATTTACCGCTCCAGTAAGGCACAATTCTAGTTTTCCATCCTGAACCACGTAGATGCTGCTGTCAGGCTGGCCAGGCCTGAAAACGTACTCCCCTTGTTGGAATTGCACAAACACCATGTGTTTGCACAGCTCCAGGAAGAGGGGCTTCTCAAAGTGACCCAGCACACTGTAAGTGAAGAACAACAGAAAAGTTAGGTTAGTAAACAAAGGGTGTGTACAGGTGTGAATCTGTGCAGGTTTTATATATTTATTAAGTTGTGTGGAATGCTATTAACTGAGCTTCATGAGCACACTTTGCTAAGCAACCATTTCACACCAGAGCCAGCACATCTCAGAGGCATGTCTGTAGCAGCAATGCTTGTGTGCTAACAGGATGTGCTTGTCAATCATTTCCAACCACTCTGTAATGTCCCTACATGTTTGAGACAACCGTGTTTTGCCTAGTAATACAATTTTAAACAGCTATGATAAAAAAGGACAACCTACCGGACATTTTTGAGCATGTAGAGCACCTCAGAGGGGAGGTGGGAGTTGGCCACGTCAAACTCAGTGAGGTCAGCCTCCAGCACTGAGGGAGGGGGCTCCTTGGCCTGGAGGGTGGGCACCTCCTTCTTAAAGCGCAGGATCCTGCTCGGCAAAATGACCGGAAGATAGTGGGTTGAGATGAAGAGATGTGAAACAGTGTGACCCAGTAACAGTGGACTGCTCATAACAGTAATATAAGTTTAATTGTTGGTGAGGGTGCGCTCTCTTTACTTTTTGGCAATGTTGAGCATTTTCTGCTTCTTCTTTAAGCGTGGCCGAGAGGACGAGGATGTACCCACCAGGGAAGAGGTAGACTGTGAGACCTGTTGGGACACATATCGGTTTAAACAGTATTACTGATGATATTGCTGTTGTACTAGAAGAATGACATGCGGCTCACTTGCGAGAGCCAGAGCCAGCCTGTGATAACTAAACTGATTTGCATGCTAACCGTTGAGGTATTATCATTTTCTGTCAGCCACACACTTACTTTACGCATGATCTTTCGCCCGTAGAACATGACCTTGTCCCTCTTGCGAAAGCGATATTTGGGCGCCTCCTGAGCTTCCAAGTCTATAATATATAAAAAAATTACAAATTACTATAGAAATATATACAAAATCTATTTTTCCTGACCATTCTATGTTCTCAGTGCACATGTGAGGGGATCTTGAAAACTACTGACTTCGAAGTTGTATCCTCCGCAAGATGAAGAAGATGAGGATGGCAATGAGGACTATGGCGATTCCTGCACCAATCACCATCCCCACCATCTGAAGAGAAAAGAATGGGAGAGGAAGACAGTTGATGTGTGTGTCCAGGGTAATGGCTGCAACATGTTTTAATGTATTAAAAGTATTTCATCCACATGCCTATGCTTTCTAAACATTATTGAGCTAAATTTTCTATTCTTATTTTCTGACACTGTTGCCATGGTGAAATATGCATGCTGGTAATACAATTTCCTGCTGGGGTGACCCAACAGCTGTTGTATGAATGCAGTTGGACAAAGACAGTGTATTTTAATGATACTGACCATGCTCGTCTGTAGTTCCTCCTCAACAAATGTCTTGAAGTTATCAATCCCGTCCTGAAGTGACAGAGAAATAAACAAATTATTTACCCAGTCAAACAACCAAAACCCTATATAGGTGACATGCATGTTGCTTAGTAGCGTACCAGCTGGCTGCTACCTCCTAGAGCATATTGAGTCTGAAACACTGAGTGAGTCTGGGCCCAAAGGCTTCACTTTCACTCAAGTGTAATGGAATGTAGGATAAAGGATTGACCCTGGAGGCAGGAATGTCGGACTATCACTTTCAGGGAAACAAGCAGAGATGGGGATGAAGATGTAACATCTTATCTGACCATCTACATGCTTGCACCCTTACACGTGTACCGAAGTTTCCCAGGCCTTAAGTGCCACTTCCAGAGAACCACTCAGGGCTCCTTTTTCTCTGCCCCAACAGGCTGAGGATTCCAGATATAAAGCCGTGCAAATCCTGTGGTCAAGATAAACCTTTTTGTTTTGATAAAATTGATCCCGAGCCTGCACACTAACTGAATTCATTCTTAACGGAACATGAAAATAATGAGAGCAGATGTTCAGAAAAAAATATTACAATCTAAGTTGTCCAGAGTTGAAACTGACAAGGCCACAGTCTGCAGGTCACTCTATGAGTTGTATGTGCTCAATATCAGGCTCAGAGCTACTCTAATTCCTAACTTACTCCATGGGTTGGAGCAGTCCAGTCTGGCTTTAAAGAGGCATTAATTTGGTATCCTGCTGCCATGAGGTGCTTCTCTACTTACAGACAAGGCCAATAAGCTCTCAACCAGATGTAATGAAAACTGATGGAGGATGACTTTATGTGAGGCGAAGGGACAAGCAACTAAGCACGAACAAATTCCAGCAAGAAAAGATGAGAGTGACGCACAAGAACAAGCAGGAATTGGCTTAATTCTAATCATGAGTGTTGTCCCAAAGAAATAAACAGCTTAAGAAATCAAGTCTACCCAAAAAAGGTAACTTTCCTTTGGGCATGATTAGAGATACTTTTATCAGTTCACTGAATTCAGACTAAGCACTTATTTACTCATCAAAGTAAGACAGTCAGTGCAGGGAGGGAGTGGAAAGATCCTGTGGCTAAGATAACCTTGCTTGTTTGTTTTATAGTGTGTGTGTGTGTGTGTGTGTGTGAGTGTGAGAGTGAGAGAGAGAGAGAGAGAGAGAGAGAGAGAGAGAGAGAGAGAGAGAGAGAGAGAGACTTTGGCCAGTTAGCCATCAGATACAATATTGTAAGAGCAAGAGTAATTTGTTTTTAGTGTTCTGGCAGACAGCCAGTGATACTGCATGTCTGTTATCAATGGATATTGATTAATGTGAGAGGAGCTAAGGGTTATTTGGCAGTAAAAGGCCTTAGGGTCTATTGACAGTGAGGCCGACAGATGGGCGATTACATAGGCAGCATGTGCACACAGAAATCTCCCTTAGCTGGAGGGATCAAGTAGGAACAATGTACTTTGGAAATTAAGGTGTGAAGGAAGTGACCATGTGCTTCATTTATTTACAGTGTTGAGCTGGTGGCTTCAATAGTTTGACAAGTTTAAAGTGTAACTAAAAAAACAAGAGAATTCTGAGTGCCATAAACAACTTTTCACCCTCTGCAATACAAATGAGGACATTGTAAAATGTGGTCATATGAGGATTACAGAGGCAATAATGGATTAAGACATATCAGAGAAAGTACACTGCATGTCTACCTTTACATTACTATCTTTATCTAGGTTTTAGAAAATTGTTCTTGCATAAAAGTTTTAAAAGATGTTTTGTTGTGGACAGCTCTGTGCTAAGGTCTGGGTTTGGTTAACTTGTTTTCAGAGCAATGTTTAGAAAAAGAGAACAACAGATAGAATAGCCTGTGTGCTGCACCCGAGTGTCAAGCTAGGCTGCAAAATAGACAAATAAGGCAAAGGCTGGGAAAGACCAACCACATTCATCTGACCAGTGCTGGGAAAAGGTCATGTTGAATTTGATGCTCACAAGGCTGACAGTTTACTGTGAGCTGCTAGTATGTCCTGTGTTGCTAGTTGGCTACAGCGGGTGCAGTGGGATTGCCACTGAACACATAACTTAAGAATATTTTCTCATTTACTAATATTAGAATAATATGGAATATCTTGTATGTAGATTATTTATATTTTATCTGTGACACTCATTCTGTGCGTCTAAGGCAAGCCTTTACTTTTTAAACGATAAAATTGGGCATCAATTGGGCATTTCTCTCTCACTCATTTCTGTTAGGACCCTATATTATCTGTGATTCCATCTCTTTTTAAAAGGACCTTAATGTTTTTCTTACTGTTAACTGTAACTACTGTGTGTTGTCATGATGGAAGTAAATACAGTAAATAAACCAACCTCTGGGATCTCTCCTTGGACCTCTTGTTCCGAGGTACTCTGCCCCATTGTAACCCTGTTTCTTCATAGGGATGGTCCATCAACGGCCACTGTGGACAAAGACAGACATGCAAGGCCTTTTTTAAAATGTAGGACATTTTGACATGTCACAGTGGGAAAAGCACAGGCATGAATATGAAAGTCAATGGCGTGCTGAATTCCATTTAACTACTCCTGGTATTGTGCTTTCTGGCTAACTGTCATGATGTTGACACATTAAAAATGCTATTGCCATTAGTAACACCTGTGGTTTGACTATCACAAAGCAAAGTGTATACAGGATTTACCATAGGTGAAAACACTACATTCACTCATGCAAAAAAAAAAAACTATGGTGCTTTAAAGCTTCTTTGTGACTTCCCAACCTCATCTGTGGACATAAGCACTATGCCACCGTTCTTGTAGAACCTCGACACATCATCACACACACCCACTTGCACCTCAATGCTCAACACAGTTTGATTGCGGTTGCTGCCCAACGTCTGGCTATCGAGTCAGTTCTCATTTCCTGTGACCAATAAAATTACCTCAGCACAGCTTTTTACTACTATCTTATAGTTACTATGGTGGTCTACACACAAACAAAACACTAAACTGCTCCAGCTACTGCAAAACCAGTGAGGAGAAACTGGCAAATGTGGTTAAAGAGAGAGAGGGAGAGAGAGAGTACATAAAGCTGTTAGTACACAGTGTTGCCTTGGGGCAGAGGGTTTGAAAGTGCCTGTTTGGATTCTGAGGACTAGGATCAGAGAAGGATCAAATTATTGCATCCTATAGCAGCACACTGCCGAGGACAGTGAGCCAGGCTTTGTCTCTGTCACACAAACGCAGCAGGCTATCTAGAAAACAGATAAAAACCTGTCCAGATGGTAACCCCTTCCCCTCTTCTTATCCATCCACCCCTCTCCATTCACCTCCCTGTGAGATGATCTTCTTACTGTCCCAATTATTTGTTACGACTTCTACTGCAGATTTAAAGACAATGTTTAGAACAGCACAACAACAATTTAACACTTTTGGTGTAGTTTTTTCTATATAATTTCGTTCATTGATTGCTGTAGTGATCAAGCATATAGCTTGATGTGTTTGTGAGGAAGGCTGTAAAGAACCAGAATATTTTATTTTTTGAAGTATCTGACTGAAAGTAAACCAGTGTAGTATTAACTGCACATTTTGTTTTTATTTTATAGGATGTTTAATTTGGTTGGAGTTACTGGACAACCATAAGCATTCATTTAAGCACTGTAGTCGCACTCAAACAGATACCGCTTCATTGACTAATATTTTACCTATCCAAATTGCCGTATTTTGCAGTCATATAACCCATGCCCTTTTGCATTGCTGGTTACTGAGTTGCTGCACTAAAGCAATAATTCCTCATGTCCATCCAGGCCAGCTACATACCACCTCCCAGCCCACATCTGCCAGTACAAACTGATTCAGCTGACACAGGCATATGTGCAATAGCTGGGACAACAAGCTTCATTCACAGTCTATGGACAAACAAACAGCTATGCTAGCTTAGCTCACCGAGGTCCACTGATTTCCCACTCCTGCTCTAACGGCTGCAGCAGAAAGTGAGACTAGAGAGAAAACAAGCTGGCTAACAACACAGACTCTGTGTTTGCTGAGGGAATACAAAGTAGGCACAGCACTTGCATGAAGGAGCCTTTAAATAAGACAGTGTCTCATGGCTAACAGCCAAAACTTGAAGACCATTAGAGAAAAGACATTACCATAACCATAGAATAGATTACAAGCAGGCCTCTGGTTCTATTTTCTGCAGGTACACATTTGAAAGATCTGAAAACCTTTTGTTTAATCTTAATTATAAGCTGAAGATGGGCTGCAACAAACATTTAGTCATTAATTAGACTGACGGAAAAATTATTGACTCGGATTATAATCGAAAAGTCATTTCAGACTTTTCATAGCAAAAACATGAATAATTACCTGGCTACTGCTCCTTTAATGATTGGCAAATTAACTGAAATGTAAATAATAGTTAGTTACAGCTCAACAGCTAATGATTTATTGCTTAATCTATACAAGATTTCAGCAATTTTATACGTCAATTGACTAATCAATTAATTGACCCATTTTGTCAGCTTCAATCTGAGGATTGGTTATTGGTAACAAGGACTATGTTTTGCACTGATATTGACAGCTAAGATTGCATATACTGTACATAACTAGAACATGTCTGCTCTGCAATGTCCCAGTATTTTCTAGTCTGTGTTTAAAGGAAAAATGCAGGCTGGCATTAGCCGAGTCTTTCATTTGATGTATTTCCTGCTTAATCTATAACATCAGTGGCTGGGAGTGGGTGGCTGTACTGCTGCACCGATGAAATTCAATCAGTGAAAGGCTGAGGATGGAGTGTCATGTTACATGAAGTAACACTGTGAGTCACAAGCAAACCACTGAACAGGATATTGGTGAGTGGGACATACAGTTTCAAAGCCATAATCTCTCAAAGGGGAATCTGCAGTATTAAGGTTGATTATTCTGATATCTATACCTTTTTATAAAATTAAAATATATAAATATTTTATTTAATCCTCTGAATCCTTTTGTTTAAGTATGAATGTGGTTTAATTTTTAAGAACGTCAGTCAATGGAAAGTAGCATTTTTTGCCTTTATCCCACCCCATACATTCAACAACAGACAGCTTGATTAGTCTCTAAGACGTGTCTTACTCTATCTTTTGTTTCAGTATCCTCTGTAACTACACTTTCATCACTCTCTTTCAGTATGTTGCTACACATGACACTTTGCTTCAAACTGTCTCCCTATGCCTCTACATTGCCTTGTGTGTGGTAATAACATTGTAAGAAAAGCGTAGGCCTGCTATCTCCTGGGAGTGAAACAGTAGCCAACCTCTGTCCTCCTAGCAGTGCCTCTCTCCAGGCAAGCCTACTCCCATTGTTCTCTAGCAACAATGAAGCTAGTGTTGACTCCAACTGTCCAGGGGCAGACCTGGCCTACTACTAACACAATCACATCTGTATTCACCTAATACAATACACACTTTAAGCCATGAGATTCACAATAACAAGCCTGTAGGCAGGGTTACAAGGTTATGATGTGTTTGAACTTATCATTCAGAAGATGTATGGTTGGAAGAAAAATACAAAATGTTGTGACTTAGCACTAGATTTGGATTTCAATTATTAAACACTGGAAGAAGATAAAAAAGAGAAACATGACTCTTGTTGAATGTGCTGCTGTAAATACAAACTTACAACAACTACACGCAAGCTGACCTGCCACCTTTCACTACGAAATACTTGCCATACAGTTGCATTTGTATTTACACTATAAAACCATAGAAACATGTTTTACAGCTTGAACAAATGGGAGCTTATACGGACACAACAACCCTATTACAAACAGAAGCAAAGTACTGACCAAGGTGAAGTCAAAGGACGACATCAGCTCATGTTTCCCTCCAGCCAAAATAGTTTTGCATCATTTGCACCCACCCCAGTGTTGCCTTACTGACCTCTCGTGAATCCCTTGGCAGGATTGTTTAGTTGTGTTGTAAACACACCAACCAGCTGGAAGATCGCCTGACTGACATCTTTCAGATCGACTGACAACTACGTGTTTTCTTTTAACAAACCTCAAACTCGTGCTAAATGTAGCCAATTCACACCAGCAGAGGGTGTTTTGACGCAGTGGTGTACCGTTAGCTAGCTAACAGTCACATGAAGCCTATAGGTGATTGTGGCTGAATAGATACAGCCAGGCCTTACTGTTTATGCTCAGACGAGCGTAAAATCAATGCTGTCGACTTGGGTAAACATTTGGCGTTTAGGGTGGTATCACTTTAAGCTTTTTGCTAAATCTGAGGGGTTGAAAATAGCAGACTCAAACATCTCTCCACCATCCAGGGCAGAGGGCACCTGCCTGACTATCCCATAACGTAGCTAATCTCTTGTGGCTAACGTTGTCACTCGATAATACTGGCTAGCTATCGATGCTACTGATGGCGGTCTACTGTGGTCATAATTACTAATGAGGAAGTAAAACGACCCCAAAACCATAATTACTGGGTTAAGCGAGAACGTTTTCTGATGCTTTATGTTTTTCCTTTTTGACCTCCGCACGGGAAATCTGTCTGAGCTCCTAGACTTACCGTTACTGACACACTTGGTGTGTATAGCTCATGTTTACAACACCGGTTACTCACTAACACTAAAGAACAACTCTAAGAATCACCCTACCGAGAGCCCAAACTTATCAAAGTGTAAACATGTAATTGAATTACACACTGGTTATTAAAGGTGGTATTTACCTGAGCTGATGGACTCCCGTCAATCGTCACTGACTGTCAAATTACATAGCCACAACGGAAATCAGCTTGCATGAAACCCCTCCTATTTTACTTCCCCCGGAACTCTGACCAATTATCGACTGAGACGCTATAAAGACCATCCAATCAAAGAGCAAAGCCTGGGAGAGGGGGGACATCAGGAATGGCATGATGACATATACGCTAATATAATATCGCACACAAGCTTTAGAGCGATTTAATCGGACATCGGCGGAGTGCACGTTGGTTGTAGAAGAGTGTCATACAATAAACTATATTAATATACAGTTTGAGGCAAAACACTGTATACAATGATTACGTCAGTTCTATTATTTACCATACGTCTATTCCTTATCTACTCTAAGTTGCTGTTAATTAAATCAGGAAACTGTTTCTATTGATTTGATTCCCACAAAGGCACAATAGTCATGGCAACGTGTCTTTCATCATAATGTAGATACATGTAACCGAAAGGAAAACTGATTAATTGTAAAATCAAAGGCCACTGTAGTCAAAACGTTAGTTTTCAAACCTGAGCTCACCTTTTAATATGAACTAAAGCAACATTGCCCTCTTGTGGGAGCTACCGACACTCTCACAGGCTGCCGGTATTTGTATTTGTATGTGTCCCAAACCACTCAGACAGATTTTCTTTTCAGATGTTTATGAAATGATGAAATCAAACAAAACTCTTTAAAATACATAATCTTTATTGTGAGGTGAGTGTCCGGCAATAGGATTACAGGTCCGCAATGGGCTTGTGAGGCCAGTAGGGGTGTTTGACCTTGTCCAACTTCGTCTCAGGGAAGGTGTTGTTGAGATCTTCGATGGTCATCTGGTCGAAGGGGATCATGTTCTTAAACTTTGCCAACTGTGGCCAAACATGCCGGGGAGGGGGAAGAAAATAAACAGTAAATTTATAGATAAAGATTACCTCATGTTCAAGAGATGTTTGAGCAACTAAAGCAACTTTTGTCTCACCTCTTGCTCATACTGGGCAATACGGGCCTTTGAACCTTCAATGTAGGCTAACGCACCTTTGTTCTGTTAGGGGGAAATAAAATTATATACAATATCTTTTTAGTGTTAGGTAATTGTGAATGTTATAATATTTGTGCCAATAATATAATTGGCAATTTTGTTTTAACTGTAATTTTTCATTATAAGCAAACGCATTTTATATCAACACATTCAGACTAAAAATACCCCAGTACGTGGATTTGTTTAACCTAGTCACTTACAGCTTCAGCTTCTTGTGCATTGATGGCACTCGTCTGTGTGTCAACAGGCTCAGGGACCTGCAGGGCTTTGAACTGTGTATGGGAAGAACATTCATTTAACATTTGTTTTAACCACTGTGATGCAAAAATATATGCTAAACAACCATAAACTAAATTCTGCAGAGGTGCCACAAGTCAATTTAAGCTGTACTTTTTCTGACAGTTATTCACCAGTACTGTCATTTGTCAAAGCTGTTCAGACAAAAAGTGATTTCAAGAAACCCTATAGTGGCAAGGTAAGATTCGTCTGTAAGAGTCAGCCTCTACAGATGACTCCAATGTGTTCATGCTTAACTGAATTTACCAATAATTTGGACTACACTTCATTTAACTTATGTTTACACATTATTTAGAAAAGTCACATTGCAGTTGGATGCAGCCATAAAAATATGTTAATAAAATTCATGTAATATCAGAGGTAGAACTGAATAAACCCACATTTTACAGCGAGCTAATACTCAGACTCACTGAATAATCTCACTAAGTAAAGCTCACCTTCTTCTCGAACTCATCAACCATCCCAGCCTTGGCCACCGCACTCCTGTAGTAACTCCAGTCAATGGGTGCAGGACTCGCTGGCAGGGAGCCTAGTCTGGTTTAAAGAGAGAAGATAGCTTTTAACGCAATGAAGCAAACAAAAACATTTTTCCACGAGTTTACAAAAATGTAAAAAGGTTGCTAGAAAGAACCAACTTTACTGTGGGACTGCGTACGAGACGAAAACTGCAGAAAGGTTATGACTCTTCAAGGACACCAAAAAAATCAGACCAATGAAGTTTACTGATGACCTGATATGAATTATTAAAACAGCTAAGAATAAAATGACAAGTGAACAGATTTACCAGTTGGGGTCTGCAGCTATGACTATATGTTTCCTTAAACACTGTATAACAACATCACGTGACCTGTGGACACCATGTTATTGAGGCGTGTTATTGATATCAAACTAACTTGGCAGCAATAGCATCACTGCGAGTCTTCAGTGCATTGAACATGCCCCTCTGGTTGGGTGGAATGCGCTCAGCAAACGCCACCCAGTCAATGGCCTTCAGGGCTGCACGACGGCCTGCCATCCTGACTGTCTGAAAAACAGAAATGTTGTTCAGTATAGACAAATTTCCACTGAAAGATATCAAATATAATACAGACTACACATGGCAGGAAAATAAAACATGTTAAAAAGTACGTGTTTACACACACTCTCTGTTTCCAGGGCAGTTTCTGAGGTACACTTTGTGGAAACTAGAACTAATAGAGCAGAAGAGAACAGCATTGCAATAAATCCTGTCTTTGTTAAGGTTAATGTTAAGCTTTGGTGAAACTGTGACAGTCATCCCACTGTTAATTTGGTCAAAACAGAAGATTCACACCCAATGTTATAAAGCAGTATTAATGCAAGTTTATGGAAACCTTAAATGCTCTTGTGGCTCATAAGCTGTACTGCATTATACTGATTCTAATATTTCATCTTCTCCATTTAGAGCAGTGAGGGTAGACAAAATCTTCAAAACACATGTCAGTATTATGCAATACAATTCAACAGCACCATTAACACACAAATACCACTTCCAAAAAGGCCATTAGGTTGAACTGAAGCCTCTTTAACTGTTTCAACATATATTAAACATGTGCCAGTAACTTGCAGGTATGTATGTTGGGCGCCACTAGTGGGAGTTAACTGGAAAGTGTGTGTGTGTGGCCAAGTTATAAGAAAACCAGTTTCTGCATTTCAGTCTATATATGTAATAATGTCGCCAGGGTCAGGTCACACCATCGAAGAAAACCCTTATTATGCAGAACTGCTGCTAATAAAATGGTTTGTACATGAACAAGATGAAGCAAAGGTGTATTCTAGACAAAAACATGTTCACGGCCAACTTAATGCACACTGTTGTGTCAGTTCATGATGCAAAGTTAACCGTTCATTAGTGACTACAGGTCCTGAGAATCATGATGAATCACAATTATAAGTTTGTGTTAAACCACACTGACATGCAGCGTTAATACAATGCAAACAGACATGCAGGAATCAAGTTAATTACAAAAATGTATTGATGCAGTGTTAAATTGCAACGTGTGTTGACTGACGTGGTAGAAGGTAAACACAAATGCCTAACAAGAGGTAATCAATGACACCGGGCCCTTGACATTATGTTCAATTGAAGCCCCTTGCAGGACTAGCTATCGGCAGCTAGCTGTTAGCTTGCTAGCCAAGGTCAGAGAAGTCTATCTGTAACGCCAGGGTTTTAAATTAACACCGAAATATCTACTTTGTTATTTTTTGCGCAATAAAAATGTATACGACGCACAAACAACGATTCAAACGGTATTTCGTTAGAAGTTCTTTCATTCGGTAAAACGCTTGGCTGATGCACTCACCTCGCTGTATGAAGTGTAGTCTGTGACAGGACAGAACAGCGGAAGTGCCTTTTCTTCATCGGGAGCAGCAGCAGAGGGAGCGCAACATCTCCCCCTGGTGGACGGGAAGGGTTACACAAGGGTTACAAACCTTCATTTACCCGTCCAAAGCTCTTATACGAGACTGTACATCTGCAACTACGTGACTGCTAAATTATTACCGTGTATCCGGATTTCAATCCTTTTGTCGAGAAAATGTAAATAAACCAAATATTAAACGTAGGTCGTGTTTTTGTGATTTTTCTAATGAAGAAAGGAAGAAGGATCAGTTGTTTTGGAGGAATTAAGCGTGAGGAGAGCAAAAAGGCATGGAAATCAGAAGAGGAAAATATGAAAAGTTTTTATTTTAAGCATATATGTGTTTTTGAACACATTTTATGTTAAACATTGTTTCTAGCTATTGGTCTTGTTCCAAAACTGTTTACCCATAGAGTGGTTGCGTAATAGGCTATACCCATATGTCACAGGTGTGCCAAACATTATATAAATCAGATAGCTAGATCAATGAAACAAAATACACCACAATTAACATCACCTGGGTCACTAAACAATGACTTTATCTAATTGTATTGTACTGCTGTATTCATCGCCAGATTTCTGTAACTGCCCAAGCATGATAACAAAATAAGCAGGTGAACATCGGTGAAGCTCTTTCATTGAGCAGCACCGACATATAGCCTACCACACTTCTACAGCTTCACTGAAGCTGGCGTACTGGAAATCTTTTTGTACTGGACATAAGGTATGCGTGCATTAAACTCATTTGCATTGCAAATGTCAAATATTTATGAAAAGCAAAACAAATGCTGATTTGCAGAAGGAAGACAAAGACGTGTTAAAATATTGCAAATGCTTTTTACTGAACGTAATATTGTAAATACTAAAATCTCCCTGACAATTAATTCCTGAACTGTTTGATAAGTAAATCATTGTCTGCACGCTGTGTTGTGTAAAGTATGGCACGATATTGGAAACACTAGGTGATTATTGGACAATTTACAACGACGATGTCAGGGGATGAGGTTTTGGCAACGATGCATGGCTGATGTTTGTGGTGTTTACCAATTATACTTTTTCAATTAAGATTACGTTAAAAAAAAACACCAAATCTAAGTCTGTACTATTTTTAAAAACATAACATTTCTTGAAAGATCACTACGTATAAACCCACAGCAAACCTTCAGGCTCCTGCTCCACTGATGAATCCGACCTAAATTTGACTATGAGGATTTTTTTTTTTAGAAACATTAAAAAGAAACTGTGAAAAAGGTTTCAAAATAAATCAGCCATTAACAGGTCTTGTATATGTTTATTTACTAAAATCAGTTTTTACAAGTTACTGAACATTTAGATAGAGTGATGTATGTACACAGTACAGATACAAAGATATTTCAATAAATACCACTTTTACCACTGCTCCTCTTCAAGCGAGGCTGCAGGGCTTTATGAACACTACACATTTTATTTACATTTACAGCAAAATCCATCAGCGAAAACCTATCATCACTCCCATAAAGGCCACGTTGTGAGAGTAAAAAAAATGATCTAATACATGAGTTTTTCTAAAATATAATTTTGCTTCATGTTTACAAAAAATATAGAAATCGTGACAGGAACCGTTGTTAGGAAATACAAATATTCAAACAGCAACTCTGGGAAACCAGAAACAGTCAGCGCTGAATGAGGAGAAATACTTCAAGTGATACGCTGGTCTTAAGGCACTGACACCGTTTAAGTACTTTTCTGTTGCATTTAAACCTTTACCCCCTGCCTCATCCTTGACTTCATGTCAGGACACACTTTAAATGTCCTTTTTAACAAACTGCTAGGGAGAGCGGGGTGAAAGGACTGGAATGAGATATTTAAGGCATGTCGTTTAAAGACCTGACATTTTCTTTTGGAGTTTTGCCTAAATAATTTAGGCCTTTGTGGATCCACAATCCACAGAACTGGACGCTGTCTAACGACGAAAAACGAGGACAGCAAGTGGACTCTCTCGGTCCAAATATGCACACAGTTATATAGTTATAAACATGTGTTGCAGATTTGAATTCATTTCTTATCTGGAGATTTGAAAAATTCTCTGAACTCCAAATAGAAAAAATTAAAAACGATTTCTGAGATGGAGTGAAACGCTTCATCCTCGTTCAAAAGTGTATTGCAACCATTACAGGAGACCTTTTTTCTCTTAAAAACCCCTGACACACATACACACAGTAACACTAGGACAAATAGTACATCCCATATGTTACAGGTCCACTGAACAGTCCTGGGACCGGCAGACTGGGCCTCGGAAAGGCACTTGATGGACCCCACGTCGGAGACCCCATGTGCGCTCCGAGGGGGAACGGCAGAGCGAAGGTGGGCAGGACGGGCTTGGAGGCCAATTTAAACTTTTCCAGCTCGGCTTCTTGCAGTCTTTTGGCTTTGGCCCTCCTGTTCTGAAACCAAATTTTGACCTGAGTCTCCGTCAGGTTGAGAGAGTTGGAAAACTCGGCTCTCTCGGCGATGGAGAGGTACTGCTTCTGGCGAAACTTGCGCTCCAGCGCCAGCAGCTGGGAGGTAGTGAAGGGCGTGCGAGGTTTCCTGTTGTTTTTGTGTTTCCTTAAAGTACACTGAGTTGGACTTGAGCTCCCTGTCACAGAAGAAAATGACAAAGAAAATTAGCTGAAGTTAAATTAATCTGAGGCTTGATTGTTAATGTGGGAAACCTTGATCGCAGCAGGTGATTTTCTACTTTAATTTTAAAAGTAAACACACACGACAAAGAAAGCATCAGTAAATAGGAATCATGGTATTTTTGTTTATAAATTAAGCTTTTATGACATTCGCATCGCAAACTGGTCACGTTCAAACGTTAAATGTGTGGTTTAATGACATCCCCCGCATCTGTAGGTAAATATTAAATATATATATAAAACACAAGTACAAAAGAGAACAATCTGGTGATGAACCTGCATGAGGCAAATACGTATTTCACGTGCTTAGTGGCAAAACACCACAATTTATCTGCGGTATGTAAGAAAACAAAATGCAACATTTACGCACAGCCTGTAGAGCTACGGGGATATTGATATTACTGTGACACCACGAGGAAATTACAATCTTGGGTTAAAATAGGCCTTGGTTATCGACAGTGTGTGAAGAAGACATGCAGCGTGTCGCAGTTTTAGAGTTTGCAAAAAAAACAAACCCCAAACAGGATAGCAGAGGGACGGACTTACGAGGCGGAGTGGAGAAGGAGGACGTCTGGAACCAAGTGCTCTGATCCTTCTCACAAAATTGCGGACTGTCGTCGCTGGAACTACTGGAGACACCCTGCGAGCTCTCTGCGGAAACCTTCCTCTCCGCGTAAAGAGTCCTTGGAGAGAACTGCGCGCCGCCTTGCCCAGCTGCGGGCTTTGGCAGGACCAGAGCTAATTCTGAGGGGGAATAAGAAGTCCGACAGGTGGTCTTCTTGGAAATCAGCGACTCGACGCTAAACGGGAGGCTGCTCCGTTGTAGTTTGTATCCTTTCTCGGTGGTCATGTCTTTAGGCTGAAGCTCCTCTCCCTCCGTATCGGTCTCCTCTTTTTGATGAAGCTGTTTGGCGTCTTGGGACGGCGACCCCTGCACAGGATTCATCATGATACAGGGAGATGGGGCCATGCACCTCCGTGTGGCCCGTTCAGAGGAAAAGAGTTACCGAGGTGTACAGTGTCCAATATGTGTCTCTGCGCTGTCAGCGGTGCCCAGTAGCTTTTACGCGCTGTACGGGGTCGTCTATAAAAGGACAGGGGTTGTTCCCCCTCCCCGCTCCCACCAATCAGCACGCCAAGCTGGCCTCGTGACGTCTCCGAGTGCGGTTTTGATTGGCCCGCTGCCTTCCAAGGGAACATCAAGAGGCCTTTGAAAGGAAGGAGAAGTTAATCATACAGGCCCCATGCGGTGCGGGGCTATTGATGACCCTCACAAAGTAGCTTAGACCAATTTTAGCGCAATTAACCAGTGGGGAGGACTCTCTTGACCATTTACATCCATTAGCCGACCACTCCATCGGTACTATTCACTGAATTATTCTTCTACTGTAAAGCTGAGCAGTAAGGGGTCCGAGGAGTCACATGTCAATATCAAAGAAATATTTTTATCAAAGAAGAAAAAAGAAAATCTCTTAAATCCACCGATCAGAATACAGTACGCGCAATTAAAATAGATTAAATTACATAAACTAAAAGCATCAAGTCATTCCATGACAGTCTAAAAATAAAATGGAGGAAAACAATTAAACTGAAGATCAAATCAAGTAAGATGAGGTGCGCTGCCAGGAAAGAAATTGATTAGGGATGACTGTTGGTCACACAGCATTACAGCAATTTAAGGCCTGTCATGAGCTCTTCTCGCTTCACAATGGCCTCAGTTGAGAAGCAACAGGCGTTTTCTTTCTCCAGGTCATACTATTTAATAAGCCAGACAAGTTGTGTTTTGCGAGGCGCCAGGCTCGGCAGGATCAAAAAGGAAGATACCTCGGGGAGAAAAGGCAACGGTTAACTCCACTTAACCAATTGTCCTCCAAATATTTCATAGTCCAGTGCGTGGAGCTGGGAGGAAGCCGCCGCTGACAGTTAACTGTTTCACGTCTAGACTGAAAACGACGAGGGTGTACTTAATTTAGTCAGGGCGTATTTTAGAAAAATCACATCGTTTGCAGCAGGAAAACAAAAGTCATCACGACGGACTTCGCAACAGGTGAAAATGTGTTTTGTGGGGGAAACTAAGCCACTGAATCAAGTTTATTGTAAGGTGAAATGAAGTGTATGAATCATTGTGAGAAAACGTTTCAAACGTGCCACAGTGATGCTCACTGTATTTTAAGAAAATGATCGGCTACGACGGCTGCACGTGACTTAATCTGGCCATTTACTGCTTGGTAAAAGCGCGTGTCCTCAGTACTCAGATCGTTCTGCTTAAGATAAAGTATCCAAGAAAACTAGCCTGTTGCAAGATATATCAGTCTCTTCAGTAAAAGGAGCCTAAGTGTATCAGCACAATGAATTTAAAAATTAATATATATTTATTACATTCTTAAAACCCGTTAGCAGCATTTTATTGTTGTAAATAGTCGATGTGTAGTTCATTCTAAGTACTATATATAACATATAAGACAGTTTAATCTGCAATAAATTCGCATTTCAGAGGTTTATCATGTGCTTTGTGAATAAAGTCTTGCACAGCAACCAGTAACAGATAAATATGGTGGACTAAAAAGTGCAATATTTTCCTGTGAGGTGAAATGAAGAATTATAAAGTTGCAAAAAAAAAAAAAGAAGTAGAAGTACTTCAAAATTGTACTTTTGGGCAGCAATTGACTACATTTACTTCATTGTCTATTTTTTTCTTCTCTATCAGATAATTATTTCCTTCCTCTCAGTGCTTTGTATCAGGAGACATACATGCCTCTGTGATGACATCTCATTAAAAGTGTCAGAAGCACCTCCAGGACATCATCAGCCCTCTGAGAGCTCCACAATCGTATACGAATAAGTAGTTACCAAAAGAGAAAATGGATAAATCATCTCCTGCAGTAGTGTTTAATCCAAGAACTTCTCTTGTCCACCCTGTTTGACTCCACTAAATTACTTTATTAGTGCTCTTGATGCTTAATTAGATGAAAAAAATGACTCATTAACCTATTAGGCTGGTCTTGTTCAGAAACCGCAAGTAGTTGGTTGTGTTTTGCAGCATATAATCGCTGTGCAACTAAAATTTTGTTGCCATCTCAAAAAAACTACAAAAAAACAAAAGAGTGTTTGAGTGACACTAACTTGAGACCACTAATGATCAGCCTCTTGACAGAACTTAGGTGCAAAGAACAATTTACCCCTCATCAGTTGAGAGGCACAACTCTGTTTGACGATTCAACTTGAGTAAATCCTGATGTTGAGTCCGCGCCTTCATTTTCTATTTGACAAAGCCGGCCCTCTGTCTCCTCACACACCGGGGGCCTCTCGTCACCCAGCTGGTTTGGGTTTAAATCCCAACGACCGTGTGTACCCTTTTCTCTATCTCATCTCTGCAGTGTCGTGCAAGAGGGGGATGAGAGCCAGTTCGCGGAGCACACAGACTCATACAGAGATTCATCCGATACAGGTACACCCAGAGATAAATCTACACAAGAAGTACACTTACCTCTCCTCCCCTGGTGTTTGGTCCAGTGTATTTAGCTCCGGGCCCCCTCTCCCCTACCCCAAAAGACATTTCAGTAACAGCATGCAGGCTAGTGAACTATGTCAGAAGGTGTTAGCGAGTTTGAAAGCAGATCTGTCCTTCAAGGTCAGTGCAAGCTCGATAGAACACACTTTCCCCCTCAGCCAGCACCAGAAATGCGAACTTTTTCACATGTACGTGTGGGGGTCGCGTTCAGTACTCTCATGCTTCGATGAAACCACTTAGCCGGTTCATTAAGTGCAAGTGCCAAGTGAGGGAACAATTTTACAAAGTGATCACATCATACATTTGTTTTCTTAGTCAAAAGACGATCCAATCAAGACCAGACTCTGCGCCATCATCTGATGAACTCAGACTTTGTGGGAGCCCAGGTGAGCTGGTGTCTACCCTCCATCAACAATGTGTGAATTCCCTGCTGTAGTGAGGCCCTCTGACAAACAAACAGATCTTTTAGAGAAGCGAGCGAGCTGTGGAACCCAATCCTTGTGAGATGTGTCGACAGTGGCACAAAGACCTGTAGCTGCAGGCCTCAACGAGATGGACACTTTGCTGATGACAGTGCAGAGCAGATGAGGACAAACAAGTGCGTTCCAGTGCGTGACTCTCCCTCTCACAGTTTGTCTGAAATTAGCAGGAGAGGCGTGGTTCACCTCAAGTGATCAGATGCAAGGTGTAGGACAGGACCTTACCGTGGGAAAGTTTAGTCTTCATGTTTGAATGAAAACAAGATGTAACTATCTGTCTTTTCTTGTAGTATTGTAACTCTCTGCCTTTACCCACGCCTCAACCTTTGCTGCCTCTCTCGCATAAGGTGACCAGCACGGCATCCTCCATCTAACGGCAGCTTAAATAGCTGTTTTTAGGGTTGCTCAATACTGTGGAAAAATATCTTGACCTTTCATTTGACTTAACAAGTTGATCCAATCCACATCAGACCGCCTTCAATCCTGCACTTAAATGCTGGTTTGACATTTTCTGCCAAAGCCACTTCCTCTTGTGGCATCAGAGTGCCCTGTGTTTGAATGCACGGTAATGAGGGAAATATTCTTGCCGTGCTGAAGTGAAGGAAGCAAATTGCCTTCATCATGACTTCTTTTTTGGATTGTAAAAAAGCAATCAGGGGAAGGAGTGTCCTGTAATGGCAGCTGTTTTGAACCCAAACCTAAACACAACAGGGTTTATTTCTTACTGCTGTGGTGGTGGAATTTGCATTTTGAGCTTGAGCTGAAATTGATGTTTACTCCTATACTGATAGCGACATTTTTGAATAACATCTTTAATGCTGTTTCCCTCTTGAGCATCTTCAAGAACAGATGTTTTCGTTGAGAGGGTTCCTCCTGAACTCTGCTGCCAATAGAGATTGTTAAGGAGAAAAACCACAAGAGGTGACAATGCAATTGGCAATTCTGTCTGGCTTGCCGTCGGCCATAGAAATCTACATTCTTGAGGAAAGTCTAGAGACAATGCGAGTGGGCGAGTTAGGCTGAGGACTGGGGATGAGGAACTTTGTGTGGCTACTCTGTGGTCTCATTCACAAACCGAAGAATGTCGCCACAATCTCATACGCTCTTAGCAGCCAAAGCTGTGATGCAGAAGATTTGAGAAAAAAAAACCCCTAAGGCAGCAGCATCAATTTTCTCTTTTACTGTTGGCTTCAAATCCCAGTGAGGCCAAAACCAGCAACCATTGTATAAATTACAGCAATTGGGAATATATTATCTGAAATCTTTTCTTTTGCAGGTCATAAAAATGTATTAGCTGGCATGTAAACTCTGTGAAAAAAATAAGAAATTTGTTGCAACCAATTTTCTTCTTTTTGTTTCATGTCATCATTACATTTAATAAGACTGTAACTAATTCACTCTTTATAGTTGGCTGTAAATCTAAAGCTCCCATACAGCCGGATTCTTCTAAATGAAGGATAGATTACATTGATAATTTGTGTTGTTTGTATATGCTCTGGAAAAGTGAATAATAACAGAAATCATCTTCCGTACAATGACAGAAAATGATAAAAGCAACATTTTGTTGTTATAAAAGAAGATTTGTGACTGGAAAAGTGACTTACCATGAGGTAAAATCCTTGTCTCACATGTAAAATCTGTGACAGTTTACAACTGGCTACGTTACCAGGCTTGTTATATTAGTGCTTGATAAAATGTTAAACTGAAAAACAAACCAAAGAGATCTTAGTCAGCAGTTACTGACTGTTGTGTGCTTAAATTTTGAGAATAAGTAGAGTTAAGTCTAAATACCTTACTATTTTGTTCTTATTAATATAATAATGGATGTTTGTGACTTGTTCCTGCACCCATTTCTCAATTAAACTCATCATATAAATCTTTCATAAGTCAACAAAAGTGTAAAATCAGCACAGCATAGATCCAAATTGACAATGCCTGTCTGATAGTAATAATGTTATTGCAGGCACCAAAGGTCAGAACAAATGTGTGTGTTTGAATATCCTGAGATTACAATTTCAAAGTCCTCCCCATGAGAAGCGGAACAATGGAGAGGGTGGGAAGTTAAAAAAGCGGGGTCTCTTTCAAATAAACAAGCATGGGTTGATCCTGAATAGGGCTGCTACCGAGCAGCCGGATTGGTTCTCAGAAGATTGAGAGCAGCGACTGTGCAGGCTCTCCTCCTCCTCCTCCTCCTCAACCCCAACTCCCAAACAAACCAATGTAATAAACACAAACAACCTGATAGAGCCTCACAACTATAATTCAGCACTTTGTTCCATTTCTTTATCCCACCTTTTATCTCCTCCATACTCTCCTTTCTCTCCCGCTGAACAGAGCGTGGACGGGAAAGTAGATGGGGGGTAAGAGCTCCCTTATTCTGTGCTATTGCTTAATGAGCCTGAAAATACAATTGCACTGTTCTGACTCTGGAGATAGCCTGCAGGCTAGTGTAAATTAGCAGCGCGAGGAAGCCCAGAGGGCTGAGTCTTGCTGAGCGGCTAGAATAGAGAGATGTGGTGAGAGGGGAAAATCCTGTTAGGGCAGTGCATGCAGAGGAATCACGGTGCGTTTTCGAGCCGACTGGAGCTGACAGGGCCACTTGTTGCAGCAGCGAACCCCAGATCCGTGGCAATCTCGCTGATGATGTGTGAGATTTATTGAGGCTGCACCGCAGCCATGTGTATTGGCATCCATTATGTGAGATGTCAGTTGTTTGTCACATTTCAAACCCATAATTCCAGTTAGTTGCACACAATGGTCCTTTTGAGCCGCTACTACAATCATCATTCAATTTAATTTTCTATTCTTCTGTAGATTCCAAGGCAAAAGTCTCCCACATTGCATATGTCCTCTCGTGGGCTCAGGGTGCTCTTTTGACCGCTCCGCTAGGCATCTGCTGCCCATGGCCTGCCTATATCTGCATTCTAATGCATGTATCCTGCTGGGATGTTAACTTTAGGCCCTCAGTAATTGATGGCTTCCACACTTCAGCTGAGTCCCCCCTTTTTCCTTCTCCCTGCCGATTGTTGGTATATCTCTGTGGTTTGGGGGTCTTTCAGTCAACCATTGTTCTTTTATGGAGGAATTATAATAGACTAAAGGAGAGGGAGAAAAGAGAAAGAGAGGAGGAGGGGGTGAGGGGAGGAGATAAAAAGAGAGTCGCTGCTGATATTTAGTGAACTCCGAAGGGGGAGTTTTCATTCTCTTTCTGCAAGTTTGGCACATGCCTTCTGTTACTAAGTGGCAGAGCATTGAAAGAGTGCCTTGCATTTCCCATTCTGCGGCTCTGCTAGGTGCCTAGACTTACAACCCTGGCAGCTGTTGGGCCTTCTATGCAGCTATAGACTCCTCTCCACAGGTGAGCTCCCCTACCAAACTCCCAGTCTCCACTTCACTCAATAGGGCCTTTTTCAAGTCTTTTATCAGCGGGGAGAGGCTGACTTTATGTGTGCCACTCACAGAACTGCAATTCATGGCTCTCAAGATTGCAATTAATGTTATTCATTGTGTTGCACACGCAGTTGATTCAGCACAGGGGTGATTCATATCTTGTTTTAGCATCATCAAGCTCAACTGGATGGGAAACACTTGCATATCTTTTTGAACTTTGTGTCAACATTAATTACAATTTTCACATTCAAACAAACACAGGCAGTGTTTCTGTGGCAGAGAGATCAGATCTTTTCTGAGGCTTATCTCAAGTAACTAGTGGTGAAATTAGAGCGTGACACATGTGTAGAACAATTTGAAAAAACAATTTTCAGATCTAATTTCTTCTAAATTTGCCACAATATAATGTTGCATACAGTATGTGTTTATGTGATATGCTAGCCAAAGTGGCCAGTGGTTGGGTCTGTATTTCTGTATGGCCACAATTGCTTTAAAAGCTATCGGCTGGGTTGGTAAACCACTCTAAATGATGTTGTTGTTTTGGTTTGGGCAGGTTTCAGCACCTTTTTTCTTCTGAATTCAGTGGCAGAATATTCTGTTGTTTATTTTCTTCTTCTCTCTTTTTTTTCTCTGTGATGCGAGCTGTTACATATTACTCCTGAGGTGTGGTGCCTCTTCCCTCAAAGGCCTCCACTGTTTCCCCCAAACTGCTGCCAAGCTGGGCTATCTTTTCATTTGGTTACTTAAGTGTAATTGCTCCCCTTTGAAGCCTCAGAGAGGCAAATCATTTGCTTTGGCCCCGGGGCAGTAATGGTCACCGAGCCAGCGACCCCCTCCTGGTCCGAGAGCGTCGGAGAGACCGCGAGAGGCCAGCTCCCATACGGAGAAGAAATAATACAGCCAGGGCCGCTCAATTTCACCTCCCTTTTCATCCCATTCTTTGAAAACTTTTTATTAACAACAGCTTTCTCTCTCATACCGGGGCGCCAGGAGAGGGGAGGAGAGGAGGCAGAGAGGTGGGGAGGGAGGAGGGGGGTGGTGGCATGAGAGGATATCGGCAGTGGGGGGGGAGGGGGTGGCTGTCCCCTGTAGTTGTCTGCTGGATTCTCACACACTCACATGCACATGCATACATACACACACACACACACACACACACATCATCAATAGTGACAGGTCAAGGAGGCATTGAGAAAACAGCTCCCTGCCACCCCCTCACCCCCCCACGGTTCACACTGCTAAACAGGGACTCATGTTTCATATGCCACAGGCCTCAGTGCACACACACACACACACACACACACACAAACATACAGGGATTCCTGCTCTATTGCAGCCTGTCAGTGTGACTCTCAGTGTTCTAATATGAATATGTAACCCTGCTTTATACAGGCATTGTGCTCCAATTCTTACATATGCATCTGTATGCATCTGCTCACCTCACTAAACATATGAAAATGTATTTTTGACTCAATGCCAGAATGCCCTCTTTCAACCTATGACAGGCCGCGGAAATATACAGCAACATAGCGCACAAAGACCCCATTTAATGCTGAAAATTACTCCACCACTTACTGTAATTGTCACAATTCTGAGCACATTGACATTGTAATCTCATAATAAGGTAATGGGGGCTGAAACTGTGTACAGCACTGCGATTAGAAGGGTGTAGCTCCGAAAAAAAGGGGTTAAAATGTCAGGGGATAACATTTTCTCATCCACACAGAGTGATTGCATATTGTATTGTGTTTTTCGCAGAGTTTGTATTGATGAAACCGAGGACGTAAACTTAAAACTGATACCGATGCTCTATTTTCTACCTTATCTCTACAACTTACTGCATCTGAAAGGATTGACTGTTAGAACAAAAATAAGACATTTCACAAAGAACAGCTCCTCTCCAAGGCAGGAATCACCATGCATCATACTATATAATTCTATAGCAGCACCAGAGAGAAAAGGTGAAACCCACGTTTAGAAGGGAAAAAAAAGATACTTCTAAATAGCATGAGTTATCTTCAAGACACTGTGGAGCCAAATCGATGTGGACAGGCATCCATAAAAAGCCAACCTGGTTATGAATGCTGGGTTTTACTTGTATCATTTTGACTTTGAGGTTTTTAAGAGAGAAGCATTCCCTGCAGTCAAGCCAGATGGTAACAATTCTTAGACATATTACGAGCTGCTCTCTGCCAAATAGCATACCTTTGGGCTATGTTTTCAGTGGGCTATAAAAGCCAATAATGTAATTTTGATCTATTTTATCAGATATCACCCCAGCCCTGGCTACGTTTATATAAGACAAAGTTTAAAACAGGACAAGAATTCGCTGTTTTGCTTTTCACTCTATAAGTGCACAATTTTCAATATGTGACCCGCTGCGTGGCTTTGCTTGTTTGACTTCTGCATCGGACTGAAAGGTGGAGCGAGCCAAAACGGTGGGGTTAGCCTGCGTGTACATGGCACTGGGTATGTGTAAAAATACACTTTTACTATAGGTGCGTGGTTCTCCATGAAATGAGTTGTGCAGACCAACGCTGAGAGAAGAGGGGATCCTTTGTGGCAGTAATTAAAAAGCCCGGCCTTGACATCTCTTAATGTAACGATGACACAGTAGCAAACTATCCCAGCGCTGCACCACACTCCCCAGTGGTCTGCCGTCAGCTCTATGACTCACTGCTGACCTTGCGATAACTTTCCAGCACTCCTCCAGACCCATTTAGGAAATCTTAGGGGACTGTCACACGTTTCAGTATGTGAGATGGTGTAACACTAAACACACCTGAAATCCAGCGTGAACTTGCATAAACACACGCTCTCCCCAGAACAACAGCGCTGAGGGAATATATCCCATCTAACTCATAATGCCTACTGAACGTAATTGCCCCAGAAAATCACCACAACAAGGTGGGACGATCGAGGACATTAGCTCAGGTTTTCCATTGTGAAGCCTGTTGTTTTCATCTCCTCTGATCACATGCACAACTGGAGGCCTGCTGTGTGGAATTACTTGCGCTAATGGCACTACACACTTTTGTTACAGGAAATCGGACAACCGCGCTGTAACTGCTAAAACGGTGATTAAAAAACCCAAATTGCATCATGATGTTGGGCATTTTAGCAAGATAGAAGGGGGAAAAAATGCTCCAAATGAAGCGAATGGGATTATTGACCAGTTACGGGTTGCGTAAACTTGTCTCATGGAGCTGTATCCTTGTCTCTTGGATTTCTACGGAAAAATAAGACTTTAAAATAACTTTTCCAAATCTTAAGCTGCTAGTAAAGTCTAATTAAAGATCACAATATTAACTCTGTAATTTGCTCGTCTGTGGGGTCATTAAGTGTCCCCCTGGCTTGGTTTAATGGGATACAAACTGCAGTTAATGAGACAAACAGTTAGCTGTAGTTATGCCTGACTGACTGCTGGCTACAGACACCGCGAGGACTAAGCAAGTCAATTTGAGATTTCTCTGTTCTTTGAAAGTGAGAATTATTGGCTGAATGATGCATATTAAGTATGTTTTAGCAATGATTAAAGGTGGAGCAGTTGTGGGGAAGAAGGGCTGGTTTGCTTAATAAAAATGAGAGAAGAGCCAATGTTGCGTTAGTCAGGTGCCACTGGAAAAAAATGGGAAAACGCTTTGCGTGCACAAGCTTTTAATCATATCTGACCTTTTTAAAAAACGTGGTCTTAATTTAACATCAGAGGGAGAAAAGTACAGTGTACGTTATTTTGAGGTTTTATCTCCTTACAGTCATATCCCCTCGTTGCTTGTGGTGCTTGTTAGAAGCCATTGTCGATAACAAACACAATTTTCCCGTGATAAACTGAGAACGACAGGGAAGCCTTTTTGAGAAGCCTGCACAAAACTGTCTTTGTCTCTCATCTCCAGCGGCCTGTTACAAAGCCGAGCTTCCCCGACGACTGAAGTCTGAGTTAACTAAACATTTTTTTTCTCTTTATCCCCTTTTCTCTCTGTGAATTTGTGGTCGTGTGCAATCCTTTAACGAGCTCCATCTTTGACCTGGGTTGTATGTTTCCAGAGATGTCATGTCTTGTAAGTCAAGGAAAGACTTTAATGTCCACATGATTTAACATTAAAGGGAGGGATCCAAAAAACGGGGCTTGGTGCCAAGGAGGTAATAATATCCCCCTAAATGAGAAATTGTAAATGCTAAATACATCCTACAGATCATGGGAAAAGACTGGGAGCAGCTCCGCAGAATGAGATGCAGAAGGCTCCTGTATTTTCATTTTTAAAAAGTGGGAATAACTTCACCATTGTCCTGTTTCCTCTCACTTTCGTTCTTTAAAATTATCTAAAAGGTAAAGCGCCCCAAACACAAAAGATGATGTAATTGCTGAACAAGAACTGCACTGACTTGTACCAAAATTAAAGCCACTATTCTCTGCTTTCTTGTTTACATTACACACAAATCAAGATTTATCTTTTTCCTTCATCCAGCTCAGCTCCATTTTTTTTTACTGTAAATTTGTTCTGCGTGTTTCCTGTTAAAACGCACGGCTTATGTCTTTATTCTTAACTTCAGATCATAAGGATGAAAAGAAAGAGGAAGGAAAAAAGAAAAAAAGAAAAAAGAAAACAGAGAAGGACTTTGGCTTGTGACCGTAAGTGACATGCTTGCCACGGCATTGTTTGAGGTTTTTGCAGACCTGTAATCAAATTTGGGAAGGTTTGGAAACCTATCGTCATGGTGTGCTCTCCAAGACAGAATGATGTCCAGTAAAAAAAAAAAAAAAAGACAAAGAAGAAATACTCACACACACACACACACACACACACACTCACACTCACACTCACCACGCTGTGCTGAACTATGACTTTTGCAAAAAAGAAATATGCCCCACAAAAAGCAATTTCCATGCACCATGAAAAACGTTCCTATTACAAATACAGTTGTTATGTCCTTAAATCTGTTTGTTTTGTCATATTGCTCCGGGGTTGTTTCTTTTTCAGGAAACCCTGCTTCAATTAAGTGTGATGGAACACATGTGTCCCTTATCAGGGGCCAACATCTTCTACTGTTGGCCTTTGAAACGACACCGGCTCCACGGGATAATTGGGCTTTAAAGGGGGATTTCTCCTGGGGTGCTCCTTGTGCCTGTCGGCGTGGATCAGCTGACGCCCGGCGTGTCTATAGACTTGTTAAAAGTGATCATAAGTGGTTATGCATGTAGTCGTAGCTGCAAGCTTGATAGTGATCCCGGGAAGCAACTCTGTTTTATTTGAGGCCCCTGGCGTTCAGACAGACAGACACATCAGACTGCTCTCAGGTGTGTGACTGAAACTGATCATATTAGATGGTTCATCTTTGAAGTTTTACACTTTCTGCAAAATGGATAAATGAGATGGCGACGGTTTGTATTCTTGAGCAAAATGTGGCCCCTGTGTTCGGTCTTCATTTATAGGCTTTAGTTAGGATGATGATTGGTAGAGAACGAGCACTCGATGGTCATTATAGTACCCCATCACACACACAAGCACACACACATACACGTCAGCTTATGACTCAGCTGCTGCTCTTCCTGCCCTCCATAAAGAATCTGGTGATCTCCAAACCTCTGCCGACATCCCACAATGGATCAGTGTTTACTCTTATGCTTCGTTTGTGTCACGTCACAAAAACAACAATTTGCAGCCCGTACGTGAACAAAAGACTTCACAATAAAAGCTTGTGACAGCGAGTGTACTTTTTTCCAGCGAAGAGGGGGGGTTGACTCAGAAGTAAAAAGAAAAACATAAAAAGTTTATCCTCCTCGTTGCAGAAGATAGGTTTGCCCGTGGAGGCCATTGTGACAAAGACAGACCGAGCAGAATGGAAAATTGATTCCCTGCAATCATCTCCTGTCGTCTTTTGTCTACACTCGGCACCACTTTGGCCCACGCTCCAATCATCCCCACACTGACTGTTCCTTTGAACAGATGAACTCGTTTTAACCCCTTTTGATTTTGTTTATTTCTTTATATGTGGTGTTTATCTTATTGCATACGCTTTCCAGTGACTTAAAAGTACAAAATAAGGAACTCAATCACTGCATTGCACCAAAAAACCCCGTCCATCAGCCGCTCACAAACACACACGTGTTTTGGGGTTTTTTTTTTTCAAAGTAATTTCAGCTCGATCTCCTAAAGTGCTCTCATAATAGCGCTGAACTCAGAATAAGATTTTACACTGGCAGAGCTGGTGAGGAGCTGCCGGGGGGCTCAGAATAACTGCGTGAGCCGTCAACAGGAAGAGCGTGCTTCATGACTTCAGGCCAGGAGCTTTAATTGGCTGTCTGCAGGAATTTCTGCTGTGGCAAACTAATTGACCCACAACTCCCTGGTGCTTTATCAACACAGGGAAATGCCACTGGGCCGATAACCAGCCAGCCTTGTAAACCAATCTATAACCAATGGCCAATTTGAAACACGTGTTATTGGCTATTTTACGACGGGTCCCCTCCTCTACTCTACTGAGATGTTTTGGTGTATAAGAAGGACCTTTTCACATTTAGACAGCAACATTTTCTGATTTAGGGTTTGACAAATAAGAAACTGTGGTCAGACTGAAGTCTACCTATGGCTGTTGCATCATCAGTCTGTACTTTAACCAGTGTTGGAAAAAGATGCCTTAAAAAGTAAAAAGTCATTTTACCTTTAATGTTCTATTGGCCAAGGTTTGAGGCATCTGTCTCTGAGACAATGAGACAGAATGGATCTTTGCTTGTGGTGCTCACAGATTTGATAAGTCGCCCTTCGTCTCCTCTCCTTTAAAATGTTGAAGGAGACGAATTATTTACTATTTCTTTCTGTAGAACATAGTACCAATTGTAAATTGACATTAACAAGTTAAACACAAACTACAGCTGAGGCTGGCTGAACCTTTCGATGCTGCCAAAGTTAAAGAATCACCAAAGTTGTGCACAAGTATCAACATTTATGACAATTCATGCTGTCATTGACATGACAATAAAGAAAAAAGTGTTCATCCAACCCATTAAAATTAACCCAATTTTCCTATTTTCTTATAATATGTCTTTAGTTTGTTCACACTTTTGAATTATATTGTAGCAATAGATCATAATCATAGGAACAGTTGTTAGTTGTCAACAAATGATATAAAAGGATCAATATCAACAATACATTAGTCCTTCTTTCAATCATTTCTGACCTTCCCAAACCCATTTGCTCCTCCTCAGGACAAATGCTTTTAAAAATTTGTAAAAATATATATTGTCACTTTAACACAGTTCATTTCCTAAAATACCTGCACGCTGTAGGTTTCAGTAATAAGTAAATAGTGTTTTTGTCGGGGACTATTTTCAGCTGAAAATTAATATAACCTACACGTGATTCAGGATTCATGAAACTTGTTGGGTGTTTACTTTATTTTTCATGCAAAAAATGAAAAATCTGATTAAAAGTTTTTACTGATACAGACTAGATTTGCAAAACCAACACATTACGTTCACAAGAACTGTAACTAGCTTGTACCTGTCCCACTGATGCATGTTACCGTTGCGTCAGTAGCGACACATTTCCACAGCACACGCTGTTAACATGACGTGATGAAAAGTCACAAGTGAAAGGCCCGGTGTGTTCTCACAGACCTGGTATTCACTGTGAGAGCGACTTCACCAATTGACTACAAAAATTATGCCATAAAATCTCTGAGTGAGTGTGACAGGTCCTGATCAAAACCAGCTGCCAATTAACTTAATGACTGAATCTATCACATTCAATTAGAGGGAGTCTATGAGCTGTCAATCCAGCCCTCGGCGCGCTCGTTTAACAAAAACACAGACGGAGAGTGATCACTTTAGGAGGCACGTCTCTGTCTTTGTGATCCTTATCTGACGGGCCCTGCGTCGTATTTGAAGCAGTCGGCCCTGACAGGTCCCACGGATAAACTGCTGTATGAAAGGGGTCACCTCAACCTCTGGAATCCATCGTCAGCTTTCTGTCTTGCGCAACTGACAAATGGTTTCAAACGGCGATCAGGAAGCTTTGGAAAGGTATTCCCTGATATGTGTGTGTGTTTGTGTGTGTGTGTGGTGTGTGTGTGTGTGTGTGTAGAAAGAAAGAACAAGGAAGAAGTGGAGAGAGTGAGAAAGAAGAAAATAGACAAGAAGAGAATAGAAATAGAGGGATCTAAGTGAGATAAATGAACCAAAACAAAACAAAGACTGAGCACCACTTTCCCTCAATTGCCTCCTTACTTTGGCAAAGAGCCTACTGTAATCCCCCAGAGGAGCAACTATCTGGCAGGAGTTTGCTCCATGGTCAGTGTCTTTAACCCCAGATGATAACACTTAGCCCGGCCATAAAGCATAGGCCCCTTTAACTGATCCATTAGTGTCCGATCCCTGAGAGTGGACCCGCTGGTGTCTACTGAAACTTACCAGGAAGCCTTGAAGGAAAACAGCATAGCAGACATGCACTGAGATCAAAGACAAACCTCCTCCCTCCTCCTCCCCCTCCTCCGACTACCCCTCCTTCTCCTCCCAACCAGCTTTCTGTCTCTCTTCCCTCCTTCTGTCTATATCATTTAAGGCTATGTCCACAATAATATGTTTTAATTTTAAATTGTCTATGCCACTTGTCTACGTCCACACCATTCCAATATTTTTGAATGGAATGAAACGTCAATGAGAGACTCCTACACTCACTTGGTACAACCTTGTTTCATGTTGATCTTGTAAGAAGATTTTGAATTCATTCTATAAAGTGATTTGATAACCATCTTAAAACAGGGCTTCCTGTTTGTTGAGAGAAGAAAAGCAAAAGTCTGCTGGTGCTTTTGTGTGTACACACAGCAAATGCATTGAGCTAAATGCTAATGACAGCATGCTAACATGCTCACAGTGAGAATGCTCATATACTATTGTTTAGTGGATATAATCTTTATCATGTTCACCGTAGCGTGTTAGCATGCAAACATTTTCTAATTAGCATTTAACACAAACTACATTTCGATGCTGCCAAAAAGTTAGATGATCACCAAAGTTATTACTGTTGTTGAGATTTTTCAGTCTGGACTAAAGTGATGGTACAACTGATCAGTATTGCTGTCAACAGAGGCAGGCTGCAAGCACAACTAAAAGAATGGCATGTGATCAAATCTGGAATGTAACCATCGGTTGTCTGTCACATACAAAAGCAGAGGAGGTGTGACATTTGTGTCCTTGTGTGATTTGAGCATGAATGACTGCAGCACATCTCTCATTTCATACTGACACAACAACAACAACACCGATGACAGCGATCTGTCCCTGACCTTCACCAGGTCGCCCTTTTAAGCATGATGTCTGTTTTACTGTAACCAAATCGTTTTTGTGCCTGAAACTAACTTTAACAAGGCAGGTTCTGCTCAAACTATGGCAGGGGAGGGTCAGAAAACCGTTGTGTACATCAGTTTTGAAGTGATCATGTAGTAATAGTAAGTCATGTAGTAATAGATCATGTAATAGTTATCAGCAAACATAGTCATTTAGGGTTTTCACATGTTTTATAGGACAGGTAAAAGAAGAGCATCAGCTGTAATAGCAAATGCCCAGGGACTACCTGTGTACATGATGATACACATCTAGTGCACGTAGTTATGGCTCTGAAGAAGCAGTGTGACATTCAAGAGCAAAGAAGTCAGCGCAGGGAGGAGATCAAGGTGGTTGGACACGTAAACAAAATACCAGACAATTACATGGAAACCACAGTTTGTTTCCTGTTCTTACCATCAGTCAATGCTGGTTTTCCTTTAACCATATCACCTTTTCCTAACACCAGCCAAGTTGTTTTTTGTGCATAAACATCATTTAACCAAAGAGGTAGCGGATCAAAAAAACTTTTTTACCTTTGAAACAGTGACGTGTAGCTATTTTCGAAGACACGGACAAATTATGTGGTTATGCTGAAAGGAAAAACACACAACAGATTAGCAGAAAAACAGACAATTATTTATAACTTGTTCAAGTGAAATCTAAAATAATGTCTAATAACATGAATTAAAATGTAGGTTTAGCTGCATTAAAACTAAAGGAAGGTGATCACACATAGTACAGGAGGAGGAGAGGACAGAGGCACCAGCTATGGCTCAGCAGAGCAAGCAGCTGCTTGTCCGCCAACCTCCTCGCCAGATTCAGCGTTCACTGTTTTGTTGTTTGTTGGATCAAAGAGGATGAAGAGATTTCTCTGGTTTTCTATTGTTTTGGCATCTCGAGTGTGGACACAGATATTGTTGAACATGACTCAGATGCTTTTCCTGCTCTCCTTTACTTAATATATGTCTTTCCTCCAACCTTCTCCCCGGCAGCCGTTCCTCCTTTCCTTTCCTATCAGCATCCTATTTACCCCGTCATCTTCTCTCTCCGCTACTCCTCCTCTTTCTCTATCATCAAAACCTCTTCCTCACTCCCTCCCTCTGTCTCCTCCCCACATCCCCTTGAGCTCTGTCTCTCTCCTCACGAGCCTTTCCTCCTTCTCTTTACTACCAACATCCCCCAGTCTTCCACTACTGGTGTTTTCAATTTAGTGCCACTATGAACCAGTTCAGATTGTTACGCTATCAATTAGTCAGCGACTCCAGCACGTTTATTCAATGGGGCCGGGAGTGAGCTTTGGTGATTTACAGGCTGCGAGGGAGATGTAAGGGAGAGATGTGCAGACATGGGCTGATATGGGTTTTTAAAGTCTGTGGGAACGGAGCCTATGTACCGTGTACCTTGAGGATTTGGTCTTGCGGTTTAAGGTCCCTGTGGTAATGCGGTGAAACCTCAAAAAGATGAAAAGGTTTGCAGAGGAAGAGGAGATATGCAAAGGAAAGAGCAAATGTTGGAGATTTTCTGGAAGGCTAAATGCCTTTTTTCAGATGTATTGGATTTCAACCACAGCTTGTTTTGTGCAAGAGACGCATTCTGGTGATATGCTATGGAAGGGACTTTATGATAAAAAGCAGGACGTATAAATATTGTGTATTGATCTTGGATTTTGCTTTCAAAGGAAAAATTCAGCTTAAATCACCAAGACACTGTCAAAAAGTGTCAAAGTGATGTACATTGCATTTTTAGGTTAGCTTTTTCTGCCCGGGTCATGTAGAGATATAATGTTTTTTTATGTTGTTTAGCTAGAATAAAGGAAATGTTCTTTTATATAGTCAGAAATTACTCACAGAAGAGGAGATCCATTTCTTGAGTTTTCTGCAATAATTTATTTTTCTATCCAGTTACAAGATAATGCTGTATTTTAATAAAATTATAATGAAACATTTACTCCCTTGTCTTGATTGCATTATTGCACTCTCCAGGATAACAAACTCAGAGTAGACGTGTGTCTGGCACATTCTGTGAAACATTGGAAACCACTCTCTAAAATGTTTTAAATGTCACATTTTGAGCAAGTTTCAAATACTTTGGTAAAAAAAAATTAAAAAAATCCCAAAACATGTTATTGCATTTTTATAAATGCAATTGCAATTTTAAAATGCTTTTTTGGTGAAAATTCTGGGGAGAGCACAACTATATTATGTCTTCAGAAAGCTGTTGTGTTTCTCCCAGGACAACCCAGACCCCCTGCATTATCCTACTGTCATTAATAATTTGTACTGTTTGAGGTGAAGACTGGACGATACATACTGATGTTCACACTCCTGCAAATGAAACACTTAGATGAAAAAGCTGCTTTATCAGTTTTAACTAATCGATTATTTTTTTCCTTTTTCTGGAATTTCAAAAGGCAAATTGTGTGATGGCCATTTTGAATTACTGAATGGATCCTTAGACTGATGAAATGTCTCACAAGAACAGACATGAGCATGCCACACATACGACCATGGATCATTTTTTAATTATTATTATAAAATACTGACGTGTGTTCTTCTACACACCTGTTGCTGTTTTACCTGGAGATGAGAGGAGTGTATTTCATGTTAGTCTCAGAGCACAGGGAGCACGTGTCCTCTTATCATTTGATATGTCACACATCAGTGGCTCCTCTGTCCTTCATTTAGGTCCTTACAAAGAGTAGGATGGTTTACTCCCATCCAAACACACACACACACACACACACACACACACACACACATTACATTACACTCATTGCATTTAAAGTGCATATTTATAGTGGGTTTGAGTTGAGCTAGCTGCTCTGACATGGGACAAAATCCTTCAAACTAGCTTTTAAGTAAAATCAATGCTACTCTAAAAAGGTTTCAAAAGAATCTGAAAAGCGTAACCATCTCACAGGTCAGGTTAATTGCAAAGTTGCATTAGATTTCATCAGCCTTGGATAGGTGTACGTCATAAACTGACCACTTTTATTTAAAAAAGAAAACAATGATACCCAAACTGTCTGTAGGAAACATCTCTTACAGTTCAACCTTAATGTTTTGAACTTGCTGTAGTTGAACATGTGCGATGAAAGCTTATGAGTGATATTTTGATGCAGTTCCTGTAATTTTTATTTGTTGTTGAAGCAAGATCACCACAACATGTTGTGTACAGTCTTATCACCACTTGTAAACATATTCTCAAAATATAACTTTTTTAACTTATTATTAACTTAACTCAGTATTAGCATGTTTTATGCAGTTGGGCCATGTGTGTGTGTGTGAAACAGAGTAGGGAACCAGCCTGTTATGGGAGAACCAGAGAAGGGTTTGTTGGCTTGTCGGTACACACAGCCATTGGCCTGTCGCCTGTCACTGAGCCCCCGCCGTGTCTCTCAGTGTCTTCCTCTTAATTACCCATCATTCCTCTCGCGGCAAGGCCCCTCACAAATTACAGTGCATTGTCCCCCGCCGATCGGCCTGTCATCATGCGGCTCCATGTTTCAGAGCGCGGCTCATTGTGGACAGAGAGTAGAGCTGGGGGGGCCAGGGAGGGACGCACACACACACACACACACACACACACACACACACACACACACGCACGCACACACACACACACCCACACACACACACACACACGCACGCACACACGCATGCACGCATACACCAATTAATTTGAACAGACATGCATGCAACAAAACCATTAGTGTGTCCACATCTAGCACAAACACACACACACACACACACAGGGGCCAAATCCATTAGCTCTGGTGCCAGCTGACTCTGTGACCCAGACAGTTTTCTGCTATGTCAGCAGGACCAAATGACAGTGCTATGGTAGTAATACCCCCACGCACTCACACACAGTCTCGCACACACACACACACACGCACCTACACACACACACTAATATGTGATAGTGCAGAGTATTGCAGTGTAGAGAATTAGAGATCTTCTCCGTCAATCAGCTGAATGAGAGGAGAGGAACAGAGTGACCTCGTCTTGTGGTGTCAACCAGGTTCAGACACCAGCAACAGGATGAAGCCCATGCAATACATCCAAATTAAGCAGTTGAGAGGTTTGATTGATGAAAAGCAAAAGAAGAATCCATAGCATTTTGGGGGGATGGGGGAGTTGTGTTTTGTTTTTTTTAATTGAAGCGACTGACAAGATTTGACATGTTTCTTATTGCCAGTAAAGTCCAGCAACAGTCCAACTCTCAGTGTTTTCCCCAGCCAGTCTGTGACCCTCTGGCCCAGTCACTTTAGTTCCTACTGATTCCTACATGATCTGCAGGGTTTCTGCATGGTCAGAAATAAACACTTTGGTCACTGAAATGTTACCCCAAAAGTCATTCAAAAAGGAGAAAATAGTATATTTGTTGAGGAATAATTTCAGCTTTGGCTTAATAAACTTTCAGAACTCTCGTGACTACTTTACTGCGGTAGGATGATGAATGTAGAAATATGTTTAAATAAACTTCAGTGTGGCATTGAAGAAATGTGTTTTTTTTTTCAACCGTTTTTGCAACTAATAAAGTTGTTTGGCACAGAAGATGAAAATAAATAAAGATTTAGCTCCACAATAGTTATATTGGCTTTTGTATTTAAATCAGATTTGTTGACAACAACAATAATAAAAAAAACTATCACCAGACTTCTCTTTATGCATCAGTTTACAATTTTGAGGTCAACATATGAATAATTTCCCTTTTGAAAGTAATACTGACAAATTATTGGCTGTGAAGAAAAATCCAAAATAAAGAATTGACTCTTTAAATTGAACTTATCAGTTACCCAGTTGACAATTTAATCTGAACAATATTTGTTTATTTTAAAATGATTGTAACATTATTGCCATTACAACAGAAGTTGCAGGAACTGGCCTGAGGGAGCGCATAGTGCAACACATCATACATAAAACAAGCCAAAAATTAAAATATATATCATACAGAGAAAATACGACAAATACGACAACAAAACAGTTGTTTTCCACGTATTAAACTCCTTGCTCCTGTCCCTCCTCCTGCTCACCTTAACAGGTTCATGGTCACAGTGAGGATTACCTCTGCGCTGACATCGTCCTTCAACTTCATTCTCCCTCATTCAGGCCCGCTGCCGCTTTGTTTATCTTGCAGGAGGAACTGCTCTGAGACAGCATCTGCCAAGTTGTTGCATCAGCCGAATGTTAAAAACCTATTGAAAAACAAACACATAGTAAACTTTAATTGTAGGCATTTGCCTTGGGTATGAGGGCTCGCAATTTTACTGGTTCTCGTTCTTATTACCTAAAATGCAGGCATAACACTAATTAATAATCACTAGCATATGCTGGGTGAAGCGTGGAAATCTTTTACTGTGGCATTAGGTGCAAATGAGATTAAAAGTGCAGTAATGGCTGCGCAAACATGTTCACTTAAAGCAGCACCTCTTACTGCTTGTTTTTCTTGAAATGGGCAAAAATGTGGATAGCAAATTCAGTTTTATTGAAAATCACATGTAGAGCTCATGATTGTATTAATATCTCTAAGAAAACATGTGAACTTACTGTTTCTTTAGTTTACTCTTGAGCGCCCCTGCACTGGAGATTTTGCCCTACAGTGTTGCTAATATGGCAAAAAAGTGCCATGTGTATAAAGAATTTAGCACCCCGCAGCTCCAAAACAAATACCTCTTAATTATAAGCAATTGGCCCTCCTTCCCCACCGACCGCTGACTGGGACACATGAAAGCGTTGGTAATTGTAAGAGTTGCTGCGTTTATGGGGAGGGGGGGGGTACCGAATGTGACGCGGCTGTAAAAAATAAAAATGGAAGGCACTCATTGAATACAATGACTTCCTTCCTCTCTCTCACTGCCTGTGTCGCCCAAGCTGGGAAAGAGGAGGAAAGAACTCTCCATTTGGCACTGATTAGGGAAGACGCAAATTTGAAGGAGGGGGCTTAGAGACCACAGGGGTTACACACATGTATCTGAAGCCATGACACTCAGAGCCCCCTCTAATTTAGATGTCTAAGAATTTGCTGTATGTGCTGCCTCATGCCAGTAAGTCTCAGCCTCACTGTAAATAAATGGCACGGGGCAGTGTGCAGTCACCCCCATTTGTAAGTCATTAAAATATTTTCTGTGTGACATATTAATTAGAGTGTTGCATTCGTGTCTTCTCGCCTGCGCAGGAAGAGTGCTGGAGTTACATATGTGTCTGTTCGTGTGTATGTGTGGTTTCATTCATTCAATGTTGTGCATTGAACACGGACAAGATAGCTAGACACATCTTTCAGCCATGTGTTACTTATCATGGGCTTATCATTTAAAAACAAAGACATGGATGTTTTAAGATGAGTACTGCTGGTTTAAATGTAACACATGCTGTGCTGAACCAGCAAACAGGGCAGTAGCCACAATTTTAGAAACACAGAGCATCCTCTAGAAATAGCATAAAAACCAAAAACATTTGTTTTTGTTTATTATTATTATTATTATTAACTACTGCATAAATTAACTATTTATGCATCACACTGTACTTTCACAGACTACCATGGATATTGCATTGTCTCTCTCTGAGAGAAATGATCAGCCTGCGTTAGGGTTGTCCTTATTAAAATGCACTGTGCCTCAACTGTTTTCTCAAGATAATGATGTAATTAAATTGTGATCCCCAAATTAAGGTTCCAATAAAAGTAATTGCAATTGTGTTCTTTGCTTCAATACAAACAAAATTTCTGAAAAAAATAAATGACTAAAATGTTTCAAATCTTTCACCCTCTGAAAACCGATGATTATTTTAATTTGTTTATCCAAAAGTAATCAAACTGTACTAATTATGAGAACAGAAGAACAACATGCAACAGTAGCATACTCCTGCACATGATACATGTATGAGCTTCTGGCTAACATGTTAGCCAGCAGAGAAGAAGCAAAATCATCATTTAGTTTTTGTGTCCACCTGATAAATGTGTCCGATGTCCAATATTTGCTGTTCTTTGAGCTGGGCTTTTCTTCTGAGGGAAGGATCTGACTCTTTGGCTGATAAATGCTTCACTACGTTCACCAGCTTGTCACTAATTTGGTCTGTCTGGTCTTAGATGTTGAGCAGGTAGTGTCCAGTGAATTTTTACGGCTTCTGTCATGAAAGCAGGTGCCTTCTGCTGCTGATGGAAGCGAGAGTGAATCAAAACTGTGAAGCTGAAGGTCGTACACTGAAAACACTGAGCTGAAGACACTAAAACCTGAAAAGTGGGGATAACTCTTGGTGGACTCAATGTCATTATCAACCTCGTTCACAAGGTTACATAGTCATTTGGTCTATTGTGGATATAAAAATATTGATGAATGCAGCCTGAGCACACTGAGTCTAAAAATAAAAAAAATCATTTTAATGTAAAACTCATCATCTTGCTTTAACACCCAAGTACTCTGTCAGGTTGAGGAAATATACTGTAGATATAGTTACACTTCCTCTCTGAGACTTTTGTTGGAGAAGAAAAGTTTGGGAGATTAACGGGTGGCACAGTCGGCGCACTGATTAGAGGAGCAAAAGAAAATCTATTTCAGCTTAAAACTAATTGAAATTGAATTAGTAAATCTCTGAATCTCTCTCTGTCACTGATACAAACACGGCACTGATTTCCCTCTGGTGTATCTTCTCTCTCTTAATGTGGATTATCTTTGTATCTCTTGGCCCGCCAGGAGAGTCATGGCTCTAATAACTTTCATTCGAAGCCCCTGTAGCATCAGTAAAATGTTTACTACAAGAAAGCAGAGAGGTCCTTTGGTGAAGCCATGCGTTCGTTACAGAGCCTTTGACTCAATTCATTGTGTATAAATATATCCATTTCATTATGGAGGCCAGTCAAATATTTGTTTCAGCGGTTTTCCCCCCATATAATGTAAATTGCTGCAAGCTGTTGCACTTGGAAAATGTTTTCTCATAATGCTTTTTCTGCCTTCACATAAATCACGGCTAAATGTTGCATTCAAATGACTACAGACAGGCAATTTATTCTTGGCTTGCCTTGTCCCCCTCGAGAGAGGCTTGTGGCAAGAGGGTCGCTTCAGTTTTTAATAGTGACTGTCATTATTTGTTGACAGTTGTTCATCATCGTTTCCAAATTTATTGTGTTTTCTTGAAAGTATTTCTTTGTTTTCTCTGCAGTTATGACCACTGTCAAATGAAGTGAGGGGTGAAAACATGTCAAGAATTAGGCCACTGTGAGGCAATGAGCACATGACATGACATCTTTTTTTATAGTGAGGTTATGAAGAGATTCTTATAATAACCAACCTTGTGTGTTCCTAAGAATCTCGCTCAAGAGATACTCTCATAAATACATAAAAAAAAACCAACTCTTTACAAGAGCCTCTTGTCTCACATTTGGCTTCCATGCTATGCCATGTAACCAGACCCAGAGACCTGGAATATCACCTCAAATTGACAGTGACATTTTCATTCCCTTAATAAAGAGGAATAACTTTAATGATATATCATCTACACACTGAAAGAAGATCCAGTCGTGAAATTGTAGTTGCCTAATAACAGGAGGATTGTCTCGTGCAGTGTGAACGAGCCCAGCTGCTGAGCCGATCTGAGTCAGCTTAAACTGAATCTCAGTGGGGTTCGCTGATAGTCGGCCCTGTGTGTAACTGGCACTAAGTTGCCCGCCAAAGGGATTTTGGCGAATCTCTAAGCAGTAGCAATCAATGGTAATCCTGCAAAAAATCTGTGCGTTTGCTGTCTGTCAACTGGGCTCCTATATAATACTGACATGAGAAGCAAAAGTGGAAATGACAGTGAGGATGTTGAGGAAGGTCTGCACACAGTAACCACCTCTCAAACTGGCCGTAGTGAAGCAGATCCACCTGCTAATGTTGGTTACCACAGGCTGCAGGCAGGAAAAAACCCTAATGTCAGGCTCCTCGTGGTAATGTGGGATTTTCTGCAGGCGTATGTGTGTGTGTATGCCTCCAGAAAAAAAAAAAACCAGACAGCATGACTGGAGGCAAATGTGAAGCTGTGAAACAACAAATCAAATGACAGTGGTTATAAATCAGAAAATAATGGGAATCCATAAATAAAGAACCAAATGTCTGTTAAAGGGATTGACAAGGAAAGGGGATTTACACAAGTTTAGAAAAGCTGTTAAATTAGTGACATTTAATTCATCAACAGCAAAAAACAAATTGTCCCTCCAGGACACACAGTACAGTAATTAATCTGCGAATCAGACACATTTAGCAAAAAGACTAAAATACATTTCAGGAACCCAACAGCTGGGCTATTTAAAATGTAATAATAAACAATGCATTAGATCCAGACAGCTTGTATAGAGGCTAGTTTTATTAGCATTTAACTGATAATAGAAAAACTTCTATGCAACTGAAACAGCTGTATCTAGAGGCAGGGCTCCAATATCTGACTCAGATCAGACAACATAACTGATGTAACATTGTTGGTTAAAGTGTTACACAGCTGTGCCAGTGAAGAAAACTCAACTGAAACTACCTGTAGGGGCATGGTTACCCAGCACAGCTTAAAGCAATGCTTTGACTCCCTTTGACGTCTGCAAATATTTAACATTTCTTAGTTTAACTGCAGTGCAGAGATGTTGGCTACTTCAGCGTCACCAGTGACATACAAAAATGTAAAAAAAATAATAATAAATGGCCATTTGGTTTTTTATGTCATGGTTGCTGGGCCGTGACGCCTTTTTTGGGAAGCTGGACGAGGTCCCTGGAACATGTCAGGGATTAGAAAGTCGTTGGGGGTTGTGAGATGTTGTCAGGGGTCCCAGAATTTGCAGCCGCACCCTTGTTTGCTGGTCTGGATCTGGCAAACTTGTCATATCCCCTAAAACTATTCTTGGATATATAGTCACGAAAGAAAGCAAGGGATAGTTTACGTGATTCATTCGAATGATTATGTCCTAATTCAGTTTTCTCATGAATGGTTGGCTCAGATAATCTCAGAGCGAGTTTAGAGTCCATTTGTGCATTTAGAAAAGACAAGTGGTTAGCTCATTAGCTTGATTCACTGTGTTATTATTTAAGATGGGATGTGATAGTCACCTGATTATTGTGTATCTTCAGTTTGCGATGTGGACGAACAGGCAGATGAAGGACCTTAGTGACAAGAGAGAGAGAAAAGCATAAATGTAGATTAACTTTCTTTTCTTTGAGAACTTTTTGACAAAGTACAGGAAGTCTCAAGTCCACTTGAAACGTTTGTTTGTGATTAAAAGTTAGTTCTTGTGCCATGGGAGGTCAATGCTGCGATGAACAGTTCTGGCAGTGGGTTTTAAAACATGACGATGATGAAGCGTAAAGGAATCAAGCATCATGTCTGAAATCACTCGCTAATTCACTCACTCAGTCTATGGTTTGCTCCATAAGCTGGAAATAGACACGTCACCTATGTATAGGCCATCATTTTGCTCCATCACTTGTTAGGTTTTCATCCAAATGTTAAGATTTTAAAGTAGTTTCAAGAAAAATGCAAAAAACGCAAATTAACTGGTAATTTCATCCACTACTGTCATGTGTTTATCATGTGTTTTGGTGAGATAAACAGCTGGTGGCTGCCATTAAACCATTACAGAAGAAGCGGATATATATTTCACACAATTTGAACACTTGAACAACAGGATGTGAATACAGTACATTAAGCAGCAAACAGGGAGTGATTTCAAACACAGCTTATATTTTATGGACTGTTTCATGGACTGTAAAAGAGAAATAGGAGAGAATGAGCATTCAGTGTTCTCATTACACTGAAGTAAAATGAGTAATTCAATCAACACTGCATTCCTTTAACTAAATGATGGTATCCCAAATATGCTTTGTGTGACACCAGCATACAGAGAGAGATGAAGACACCCAGAGGGAGAGAAGACAGGTCAGAGAGGACATCTTGAAATAAAGACAATGACAATTATACCAAAGCAGGAGAACTACTCCATCACAACATGTTTTCATATTCATGTTTTAATGCAGCTAACATCACAAATGGCAAAAATATATATGGACAACAAGCAAGGCTGTAAAATAATTGAAAATAACACTAATGTTATGACGTTCAAAGCACTTGCCGAATTATAATCATCAGAAAAATAATATGTAGTAAATAATTAAATTAGTAACTAATATGTAATAATCAGTAAGAGACGCCAAAATTACCTTGCTTCTCAGCTGTGAGGACTTGCTGTTTCTCTTCTTTTTTATATGATCATTAACCGAAAAGTCTTGGGAAAGGTTTGGGACTGCTGGTCAAATAAAACGAGCCATTTGATAGCATTGCCTTTGGCACAGGAAATTGCAATGGGCATTTGTTATGAGTATCTGACATTTTGTAGACCAAAATCATCCGTACATTAATCAGTAGTAAAAAATAATATTTAGTCACAAGGTTATTAAAAACCAAGCTCCAGCCTCTGATGCCCTGGCCAAGGAATCTGGATGCAGCCTTCATTAGTTATACAGGTTTTTAAAAAAAGTGGTCCTGATATTGTCAAATTGAAGGGACACTCCAGCAGTTAAATATATATGTAGTATGAATATGTCTAAAAAACATTAGAGCATCCCTTTGAAGAAGCTGAAGACTTCTACTCACTCATCTAATCTGATGTTGTCAGGACCTAGAGGATAAACCTAAATTTTGAAGAAAATATCCCTGAACATTTCAAGAAAGGTCAATTTATAACTTTTCCCGGACTGTTTTGCTAACTGGTTGCTATTGTTACAAGCTGAAGGATGGATCAGGCCACATGTGACCAGACTTTAAACTTGGAGGATGCAAATTTTGACATTTTTAAATATTTAGATGTATTTCACAGTTTATTTTGTAGGCTGGCCTGCTGGACTTGTCATTAGCATCTAGCCTGACTATGTGGCTACCCCCTGTTGAATTATAGAGGGATACTCAGGAGAAACTGTGTGAGCATAAAGCCTCATTTGAGGCCAAAAAATGATGAGTAGGTGCTGGTAGCTGTTTTTCATGTTCTTTTTCTCAGCTAGCATTAGCTTTGTTGTCTTTACAGTGATTGCTCTGCACCTGGATCCTACTGGATGTGTTTATATGTAGACATACCTTTAGCAATGATAAAGCTAAAAAAAAAAAGTAATAGTTGAAGTGCAGGAATTACTTTGCGTGGCAACATTGAGCACCTTTGATTTGCACCCAGCAGCTAGACTGAACCTGATAGTAAGAACAATATGGCCTCCTTAAGTGAAATTTGGAAAACAGTATTTAGAAATGGATATTTCCAACAAGCGATGCAGGTAGTGAACACTTAAAAATTAAAAAGAGAACGTGAACATGAATGTGAACATGATATAATGAGCAGTGATACAATAACAGAAGGCTCGCAAACAATATATTAATCACCATAAAACTAGTGATACCACAGTGCTGGTATTACATGACACATGTTGACTGAAAACCAAATGTACTGTATGATAAACCCACTTTGGTTTAAGTAATAGTTTGATAATAAAATTTTATTCTCAGAGTTTCAAAGTAATTTCTTGCGGCATCAAGCTCTGCAGTTTTTCCTCATTTTCTGATAACTCATCCCATGCAAAGTCTTAGCTGGCCGAGTCATGGATTCAACAGATCACCATTAATCACGCTGTGACCTTCCTCTCAACTGGGCCCATCTAAAGCTCATTCATCCCCATTTGCCATGCAGCTCTGTGGGTCGATAATTGGCAAAGCAAAACACAGATTAAACCCAATTTGGAGGGTTTCAACTTGAAGCTTAGCAGAGACAGCCGGGCTCAGGCTGAACTGGAGTTCACTGTGCTCTGGTCCTCTCTGCTTGTCTGAGGCTGCACCGGGAGGGGACCGCAAAACCTAAATCAAACCAGTCTGTTCTCTGTGTTTGTGTTTGCGTGTGTGTGTGAGTGTGTGTGTGTGCGTGTGTGTCAGAGAAAGCGAAAAAAGGAAAAAGACACAGTGTGAGTGAGTGTGTGTGCAGAGCGTGCAACTGTGCACTTCTGCCTGCATTGCCATCGCTAATAGAAACCAACTTCCAGTGTTCAAACTCCATTTGTCTCATTAACCTATTAGCTTAAAGTTTAATTGCAGGATGTCGTAAAATGATTTGGTCTATGAGTAATGACAATATTTCGGCTTCGTAATGGCCAGAACAAAGCAAACTAAAGCTAAGCTAAGCAAAGCCGGTTGTTTTCCTTCCTCACGGCATGTCTGGGCTGCACATTTGGGCCTTTACCTCGCCGTGTCAGTCGGATAATTGTTTACTGGCAAGGTTTTTGTTGCATGAGGGCAACATCACGGCAGGATAACAAACTAATGACTAATTTCATGGCTATTGAGTCATTTTAAAAAGACCATCATGAGGATCAACTTAAAAGGGCAACTGTGACTAATCAGATAGCAGGTATTCAAGGTATGGTCAACAAGGTATAATTCCCTTGTAAAGAGGGAAAAAAGGGGGTATTAAGCTGTCCACATGTCAGCTTTCTGGTGACTTAAAAGATTTTGAAGAAAACATAATCCACTTAAATTCAGTTTATCACACGAGTGGTTCAAAATAAGCAAAGGGGAGACCGCATTCCTTTCTGCAACCATGGGGGATGACCCCTAGGTGGCAGCGTACCTCATGAAACATCCTACACTGTAACAACAACATCACTCCAATTACAAAACCTCCTCAATTGTCCTCGCTTTTATTTGCTCCGCAGGGCAACGAAACTGGATGACAGCGCGTCCGAACACTCGATAAGTTATGATCAGCTGCCCCGACTCTCGCTCCCGCCCTTCAAACAGCAGCTTGATAGGATCTGTGAGGCGCGCTGGGCATGTATAGTGTTACTCTCATCAAAGGGGACTGAATGGGGGTGAATGGAGGATGATGTGTGTACTGCCTCTGCTTAGTGGAGGCATTTCCAGCTGGCGCCAGGGCAGAGGAAACCCACTGAGACACACAACAACACACACAGACACAGGGGTCAGCCTGGATTCACCCTCCTCCTCCTCCACCATCTCCATGCCTCTTGGCCTCCTCCACCTCCTCTTCTTCTGCCCAAACTCTCACCCCCCACCTTCCCTTCCCAGGCCTGGCCGCCTCTCATCTGCTCTTTCTTTCTTGTTCATCTTTTCTTCTGCTCCTCCTTCCATATCTCTGCTGTCTCCTTTTCTCTTCCTCTTTTTCTCTCTTCCTATTTATCAAATGTATAAGAATTAGACTTAAACATGCTCTAAAGAGCGAACTCGAGAGTAACAAAGGTTCCTTGCTGAGGGATAAGAATAAGACACACTTAACGATATACATCAAGTGTGGGAGTAATATTTAAGAGCAGCTCTCATGTGATCACATAAATAATCATATGTTCATAGTACAGCCAATCAGAGACAAGACAGTCCTTTAAAACAATCCTGCCATTTTACTCTGCAATTTATGTTTCCGTCAAATTCAAGTTTTTCAGAATGTTATTCTCATTGTGAAGAATTATGAATGTATCATCTTGTTTGATTTGTTTTCCTATGTCTTGCTTCTTTGGCTTGTCTGACTTTTATCGCTTTCTGTGAAGGAAGACTTCAAATACATAAATAAGGAATAACTGGAAATGGACATCCATAAATGAAAACAAAAAGTAGCAAAGGTACATCAAAGAAAACATAATAAAGAGAGCTTAGTACGGAAAATGCAGAAGTAAACGATGCAGGGAAATGCTTGTAAACAAAGTCAGAATTAACTTTATTCTTGTTTTTGAACCCCTGATGAATACCAAAGTGATAAAACTACAAAAAGAACCACAATAGCATGTTAGAATCAGGTTATGTTAGCTTAGCACAAACACTAGAAACACACAGAAACAGCTAGCCTGGCTTTGTGTGAAGGTGACCAAACTCACCTCTTCATCAGCACCTCAAAAGCTTGATAATTAACACTTAATATCTTGTTTATTCAAGCTGCACACATGCCACATGGAAAAATAACACATTTAATGGTGGTTTATGCAAAAAATGAAATGACTTCATGGAGTATCTGCTGGTTGCCTGGCAATGGCTCACAGCTAAGAAATAGTCCAGTATATAACTTTTTCTCCTCCCCCCTTCGGTAAACCAGCAAAACGGTGGCCATGCTCGCTTTCTGCCAGTCTTAACGCTAACCAAAGCTTACCTTATGCATGGCTCCAGAACGAGGAGACGAAGTGTGAGAAGTACCAATCCTTTCATCTGATCCTCCACTATAAAAAGCGAATTAAAAGAGTCAACGCTAGATAATTTGCTTTAAAGTAGTGTGCATGACTAAAAGTCAAGGAATTTTACTCTCAAACCAGTCCAAGATCTCACCTGTAAAAGTTTGACAAATGTGCTCTCTTTGTTTTCGTCTCCTTCTTCTCCCCATCTTTTTATTGCATTTTGTTAAAATGCTGACGTAGCTACAGAGGGAGCTGCATCATAACAACTCCTGTCCGATCGAGATACACAGGAAGAAGAAAAGCAGGAAGACAGTACGTACAGTACATCACAACAACGCTTCCTCCCTTCCTTTTCTGCAACATTTGAGTGACACTAGGCCTCAGAGGAGTTTGATTCTGGTGTTAACGGCTAAATGACTCTTGGCACGGCCCTCCCTCACGGTCTTCGGGGGGACCCAGGGGAAGGGTGGACTCTCAGCGGTCAGGACAAATTAAAAAGCCGACCTGCTATTTTACTGTTCAGATCTGTTGATGCTATAAAGCAGGAAAATGGGGCTTGGCGGCCTTTACATGACTACTTGCCTGATTTTACGTGATTTTCCCCCGGCCCAGAATCTAAGCCTTTTTGGCACAACATGCCAAGTCTTGACCAAGCATGGGATCTGTAAATGCCCTAATAAATATTTTTTAGCACTTTATTTAGTTCCATGCCCTGGGCCAACAGCATCTAAAGTATGTCACCCAGTAACTGTGGGGAGCAAAAAAACCCTAAAGGCTAAACAGGGCGTAATGTAGATTTAATTAACAAGCTAAGCATGGGCTCACACACACACGCACACACACACACACACACACACGCACACACATCAAGGCATAAAAACACACACTTACCAACACAGAAGCACAAAGATGCACGCATGGAACACAAAGACAATGACACAAAAACCTCTAGCAAACACACTTGTAACTGTAGGTTAATGATTTCATAGTCACATACACACACCTCTGACAGGGCATCACACTTACACTTACACACACACACACACACACACACACACACACACACACACACACACACACTTCAAGCCACACATCCCTGGGTTTAGAGCGATGGTGTGAAAATATGTGAGTGTAAATGAGATGCAGACAGGCTCACAGCAGTGAACCCAGCGCAGAGTGAGAGGATGTGGCTTGGCTTTGAATTGCTAAACTAAAGTTTGAGGAAGAAGGAATCATATTTTGAATTCTATGCATACTGATCATCTCTGAGCAACAGAGTGGAAAAGACGCTGTACATTTTCCTTCTGCTGGTTATTTTGGATTACTTTTTTTTTTTTTTAACCAGACTGAATAGCAAATATTTCACTTAAACTGCTGTGTTATGTTTTTCTTTCCAACATCTCACAGCCCCCAACTGATGCACAACTAGAGAGCAACTTCGGGGCAAAGCAGAAACCTAGTGATGATGAAACCTGCTGTCTCTGTTTTGTTTTCAAGAAACTATAAGCAAAGCTACCTGTCAGTTTTACAGGATGGCACTTAATTTTACTCAAGGCAGCAGATAGACGGTATGTAATGACAAGATAATTATTAAGTTATGGAGGATCACCTAACGTATGCTGAAACACACATGCTGAGACAGGCCAGAGAAAAATAACTTATTCGGGTCGTTAGTGATTAATGAGAGCTATTAGTTTAAGAAGCTAAGCAGAAGATAAGATCTCATGGTTTTTAAGTAACATGTCTTTCTCATTTGTTGCTTGTGAACATCTCACCATCACCTGTACCTTATTGTTCGGTGCTGCTGCTATGTTACAGTATTTGATTGTGATTGTTATTGATGCATTAATGTGTAAACAGCATTTATTACTACAGCTGGTTGAGGCTTACTTATATTGTAAATCACATCAACTCAAGTACTAAATATTATTAAAAGGTAGTTGTGTGCAATAACAAACTATTTTACATTTTAACAACTTTTCAAATATTGCTTTTACTCCACTACCTGTATTTGCCATATTTAGTAAAGTAAAATACAGATTCTAAATGTTCACACAAAACTGATCATCAAAAACACAGATCATTACACACCATTATTTTTTTTAAAGTTTAAGAAGACTTTATGTGCTTTTACTCCAATCAAATGTGAACTCTGGACTTGTAATAGTAAAATCTGAAAGTGTTTCTGAAATTCAAAAATTAGAAAAAAATAGTACACAGTAAATAATGTACTAATAAAACAGTACGTGAGCAGTGTATCACAAACATTATTTGTTACTGTTTGACGTCTGATGAGTTTACTGACATACAGATGTCAGTCCGCCTGTTTCCTAATGAATGTTTTCTGTTTAATCCAACCATCGATATTTCATCAATGTTGGCAAATCATTAATTCAGGTCATTAGAGGCAATGAATCCAAATCAGCAGTTGCGAATGAGGGAACTCAGCGCTTGAGTCATTTATTTCTGTTCAGTCAGTGACATCAGAGCAGATGGGTCTGATGTAAATGTTTGGCACCTGAACTCCAAGGAACAGGCTGTGCTGTGATCTCACGTTTGTCCTTTCTCACATGAAGAGCATCGCTCCAACATAAGATATCTGCCATTTGAAGTGTCTCTATAAATACAAAGAAATACAAAAAGAAACAGCAGATCAAAACGAACCATGGCAGATAATTAGGACAAATTGCAGGATTTGTCAGAGAATTGTGGGTAATTTCTGATTTCACATAATTTTTTTTCCTTGAATAATGTACAATGAATCGAGCTCTTCATGCTCAACAAAGCAAGATTTGCAAACATAACTCTTCAATTAAAAAGACAACAAATAATATACACATAAATACTTTGTTAATTAAATAAATAAATTGAAGACAATAGAAGCTTTTACACATTACATTATACAAATTAATTACATCTACTGCATGATTAGAGCAGCTACTTCATACATTCATGTGAGGATTATGATGAGTTTATCATGTGGTTATACTGTACATGTTCATTTACAGGCGCGTTACAGCAACATTAATCAAAAACAACATTTAGCAAAAAACTCAAATAGAGCACAGTTTTTACAATTAGCTACCTACATTAATATTCAGAGTTATTCAAATTTACATATTTTTAAATAGTAACACATTAAAGGCTCTCAGCTTTTATCCATATTTCCATTAAGTGGCTCTAACTATAATGTAACCTTACAAGAGTCTTCAAATGAAGAGTTGCACAGCAGCTTCACAAAGTTATCAGACTTGTTTACTTAAATTAATAGATTAAATTTGCTTTTTCAGCTATTAATTCTGCACAACATTAAAACACAATGGAACTGAGGAAAAAAACACATTTTCAGGTAGTTTTTCATTTTTAACACTTTCCAAAGCCACTGTGTGAATGTGTTTTTAAAACAGCTAGCATGCTTGTTGTTGTGTAACTCAGATCATTTGGAGCACAAGTGCAACACTTGACTTAAAAAAACAACACACACACACACACACACACACAATTTCCTGAGGCTTTAACTGAAGACGTACATCTCCAATTAACAGTCTCGAGATAACAAGATGTGGACTCAACTTATTTCAGCCACATTTAAAATGGTCAATTATAGGTCCTTGTCTTAATGCTGAAACTGTGAGCGGATTCACTGATGATTTCACTCAGTTTTCCTCTAAAAGTAAATGAGTAGACGGTGAGATAATGAGACGGAGTGATGAGGAGAAACTCACAGTAAATCTCATTAAAAACTTGTTATCTTCACTTCTCACACCGAGCTCTTGCCTTGCTTCTCTTCTGTCACCTCCAACTTTCTCAGACAAGCAAACAAATGTATGCAAACGCACGCACACACACACAGTTCATATGATGGCAAACAGGCATACAGTACATTTGTGCTCACATATTATAGCAGCCTTTACAGAGTACAGTGGTTACATGCACACATGTGCAGATGGCAGAGTTCAGTCATGACTCAGTAACACTGTAAAAGTCAGGCACATTCTGCAACACTTTAATAACATTCCTGCCTCTAACCTCAACAACTCCCTGCACACACACACACACACACACACACACACACACACACACACACACACAGTTGGGTACTTGTCTGTGTTGAATATGAACAAAATTTTACTGGAATGAAGTTGCTGATTTGAATTTTCAGTAGGTATTCAAACACCTTTAAAGTTTTGGAGCACCAGTATAAATCAATGGACTGTACGAGGGAAGGGGGGAAAAAATCCTGAACTCTCTCTCACACACACACACACACACACACACACACACACACATACATACACACATGTGGCCTCAAAATAACCTACACCACCTCCACATCATCTTTACCACCGTCATATCTGTCAGCCCCTTCACTCCTCGCCCTCCTGCACTGCCTTTAGCGTCTCGCTGCTCTGTTTGACCAGTTCAGCCTCCTTCAGAGCGGTGATGACTGGTAACCATGGCGGTGGCAGCTCAGGCCCAGTCCTCTTGACTTGGCTGAGGTGGCTGAGGGCAGTATACAGCCTGCTGTTGCTGCCACCGGGAAGGCCCGACTCCTGCTGCTGCTGCTGCTGCTGCTGCTCTGTATAGTACATCTCCAGAGCTGCCGGGGTGCAGTGTTTCTGCTGTTACCACAAACAGACAAAAATATCTTGGCTTTCTTTCTATTGATAAACAACATGTTTCATGAGTTTAGATAAAATGATGTCTATTTCATTAAAATAAAAGAGTAAAGTATTTGTTCATCCATAGAGGTCTCAGTCTACAGTCACATTAGAATATATTCTGATGAATGTCTTACATAATTACAAAAACTTAACATAATTTAATTGTAAAATGTATCTTTAAATGAATCCTTATGGAGCCAACCAAATAATCATGGATAAGTGGTACTGCTGAATCTTACTGCGCTGAATGCAATGCAATGTAACTTTTCTGTTTTCTTCGTGCGTTTTGGGAATAGGTTCCTGAGACTCTGCTGAGGAGATGATATATATCCAAGTACTTTCCAGCAGAGTTAGCACTGTTGACAGCCATTACATCAAAACAAGGACTATTACAACAACCACAATACAATAACCACCATATACTATATTGCAGATATAAACAACAAACTGATTTGATGCAGTGAATGCTGTTTGGACCCACCAACTGGTTTGAATTTCCAAAGCATTCCAGCTTTTAATTTGCAATTGTAATGCAACTGAGCACCAAAAAGGTGCTTAAAGGTTAATGTTATCGGAAGGTCCAGGTCACAGATATTTAAGCTGCTGCAATGGAAGAATTGCCTTCATGGGAGAAAACTCTATACAAGCTACCTAACCAATGAAAACAACCAGTTTTGATCAAAAACAATTAATTCTCAGCAAATGGAGGATGTACTGTTCGCAGACAGGTGAGAGAAAATAACACTTAATTGTTTGGTTTGCTACAACTTTCCAGCAGTGAGAGACAAATGTAAATGGGAGAATCCAAACAAACATTTTCTACATTATTACGCTCAGCAAATGTTTCTTTTTTTCAGATCAGGCAAGAAAAAGTCGCTCCTGGAGGTTCGTCTTCATCCTAATGCAGAGACATAGTTAAAGATTTTCTGTAATGCATCCCTCACTTAGCTGTGACAACAGAGGACCAGTGAAGGAGGATGAGCTTTCAGCCAAGGAAGAAGCATCCTTTGCAATATCTTTAAACTCACATAGATTTGTTTCAGAGGAGAGTGAAGCTGTCTATGAGGCAGCGTGGATGAATCAGATCAAAAGAACTGAACATCCATCTCTGTAATGTCATGTTTTGGAGTAGAGCCCACAGAGTTGTGATGACCCTGCCAGTGTTTTCCTGTTGGAGGATCCACTACCTGACCTCCCCTCACAGTGAGGAGTCGACCACTGAAAAGCACAGCAGTGACTGTGCCTCCACCAGTCCTCCATCCTTACTCCTCTTTTTTATGTCTCCAACAACGCATTAGCAGGAAAAAAATGCTGAAAGCAACTGTAACCGGCAAAAACTTCAAAAGCCTTGCCGGAAGATACCCCCCTCCCCCTTTCCCTTCCTTGCTTCCCCCCTCACTGTTAAGCCTTTAATCACAGTTTAGTCACGCTCAGCCCTAATTAAAGACCCCTCCGATTCACAGGCGGGCGTCCCAATCTCTGCCTGACCAGAAAGCGGGAACTCTCATTCCCTCTCCCTCCTTCTCTCCCTCTCTCTCTCCCACTCTTTCATTTTCTTCCGCGAGACAGGCTCTTTAACTAACATGCGTGGCAGCGCTCGCTCGGTACACGATGCCTCCAAGGTGTCGTTGAGAGATAATGAGTTTGGGTTTCCAGCTCCACTTTTCAGAGAATCCGACTGAAATGACTGATGTGAGGGTGTACTGAGAAACAGAGCGCCGGCTGCATTGTAGACTGTGTTAGTACCCTGAGTGGGTGTCGCACAGACTACTTTGGCCTCCAGTAATGCAATAAGAAGCCTGTGATATCCAAGGATGAAACTCTAATATGAGGTGCTCGCTATACTGCAGGAAGATGATGGCCCAGCCAAGATATATGGATTTTCTTTTGTCCCCTAAATAATGTCAATCAATGTTTATAGACATTTGTATGTGTGTGTGTGTTGTGTGTGTGCATTACCCACCTTAAGGATGAAACCCTCTGGGCAGGTAAGTTGGTCATACCACATGGCTTTGTACATAAGCAGGAGGAGCAGGCTGGTCAGGAAGGCCAAAGTGATGAGGATCAGACCTGTGATCTGAGCAACACGCACAAACAGACAGGCACCACACACACACACACACACACACACACATTACTTCAGCTTTAATAGTGCAATGTACATTTGTGTTGTCAACAAATTCCATCTCTAGTTTTGCATTAACGCGACAGAAAACCCTTAGTCATCTAACAGTGTTCGATCACAGAGCAGACAGCAGCTACAGACTCTGAACAACACACTACATTAGCTTTCCTGCTCAAGTTTCCTTCTTATCTAACTTACAGACATTGCACACATCTTGTTCTGCACCGACCAAACAAACATTCACAGGGGAAAGTGCACTGCAAGCTGCATAGTTGGTTACTGCTCAGCTGCAGCATATTAAAAATCAGGGACATTAAGCATACCTGCAAATGTAACTTAGGTCCAGTCAGATGCTGGTGTGGTCTTTAATCTTCAATACCTTTAACAACAATCTGTGCATGATATGTAGCTACAGTTTACATTGAAAAACACATTACTCTGGACTGCAACAAGGAAAGATTAAATATTATTTCATTTCAGTTTTGAAGCTAATGGAGCTTTGCAGCAAAGAGGAACAAACCAATAGCTTTGGATACCAAGACAACAACGGTAAATGTGATCAGTACATTGTTGCCTTTGCATGAGATTTGCTGACAATAATCTGTAAAGTCAACAAATCCCATGATATCACCATATGTTGCTGTTGTACCTTGGCTTTATCCGAAACATCACTGTAGAAGTTGATATTCAGCTTCTTGATGCTCGGCAGATAGAGACTATTCTTCTTCTGTTGTTGTAGCTGATATTGTGTCGACGTCTTCACAATGACCTACAGCAGGAACAGCACATGTGAAAAAAGAAAAGACCTCATAATTATAATAATGTATGTTATCTGTTTTATGTTATCCTTGATGGATAATATGAAGTGTATAGAACAGGTTCAGTGATCCTGTATCAACTAAAAAACAATTTTGCATGTGTAATAATACACAAGCTTCCAAAAAAGCAGCCAGTTTTAATCAATGTCCTAAAAAAGTCATTCAGGAGCTACAAAGTGTTTTTTATGTTAATGTTTCTGCATCATCTAACCAGTCCATGGAACATCCTGTGCTGCTGAGTGCATCAGGCAACCAAAATATGATTGTGTGGGCTATTATGCATTCAAAGAGGTGCTTGCATTGCATGGGCTGATGCCAAGGTTTTAACATGGGAAAGTAGGAAAGACAAGGTAAATACAACAGTCTCTTTGTGACTTTATGGAAGGTAGGTAGAACAGCCACACCAATAGTTTGTCCAAACATGTTCTGCAGTCTGTTGTGATCGGCTGGCTTTTTCTGTAGTACTGTAACACATGATTTCTTGTGGTTGGCATGCAACAAATGCAGCATTTTAAAGTGGGCATGCACATACATAAACTTAATAGTATAGTAGTACTCACCTTCTCTGCAAATGGCTGCTGGAGCTGGTTGACCTCCAGGGGTGTGATGAGCGGGATGTTATCAAAGCCATCGTCCACAGACGGCTGCTTCTCCAGCTTATCAGACAGATTGCTGCCCAGCTTCACCATGGTTGCTCCACTTGCTGCCTAAAAATGCCTGGACAGATCTGGAGAGCAGGGACAGACAACACAGGTCAGACTGACTCAGACTGTGTGCTTTGTAACCAAATGTGACAGCACTGCTTGTAGCTCAAATCAAGAATCCTGCCAGGACATGAAATAACACAGAGAAGATGACAGAGTGATGAGAAAAAACAGGACAAGACAAGTAAGTAATACAAACCACACCAAAAGAGAACAGACTGGACTAATGTTTTTGATACGGCAAGAAATAAGTTTGAAAGGTGGTGTTGGTCTGTTGGTCCAGACAGAAATATTCCATATTGGTATATGAAATGCCTGCAAAATTAATAATGTTCCAATTAGCCTCAGCTGAACTCATAATTAGCAAATAGTAGCACTAACACTCTAAACTGTGTGGACAGAGTCAAAATTTGACATGCTGCGTGTTACAGCATGTTGGTATTGTTATTGAGAGCATGTCGACGTTAGCATTTAGCTCAAAGCACTGTATCTAAGCTCAACCTCACAGAGTTGCTAGCTTGGCTGTAGACTCTCAGTCTTGAAAGCTTGTTAAATAAAATATAACACAATAAATATAATCTATGAATATATTCATAACCTTGTAAAAACTGAAGTGTAAAAACGACAATTCGTTGTTTTACAGTAGGTTATGTGTCAGATAATTTCTTGGCTAAGAGCGGCGACTTCCTGGAGTCTCCACCGGTTGCCTGGCAACTACTCAGAGCTCAGATCAAGTCCGGCACACAACTCTCTGCAGAACCAAAACATGTGGTTTTTACACATTCGTTTTGTATGGATTACTTGACTGAGATATTCTTAATGAGCTTTAGAGATGTTGGTAGGTGGATTTTGCCACATTTGAAGAGAGCCCAGCTAGCTGTTTCCCTCATTTTCAAGGTTTTATGCTCAGCTAAGCTAATTCACAGTAACTTTATACAATATACAATACAGATATGAGAATGAAAGGCTTAAAGGCCCACGCATATCTCCCAAAATGTCAAACTGTTCCTAAAAATAATTTGAGCGTGTTACGACAAGTGAAATAATGATTTAGTGGCTTAAATTGGGGACATCATAAGTCTGTATTTGTAGTCTGTATAAGTCTATTTCTGTCTGTATAAGCAAGAAAGAAGTGTTTTTCTTGCTGTTTATCCAACCCAATAGTCTAAAGTTAACATGTTCCATAACTACTGTTTATGATTAATCTCATATATCTCATATCAGGTCATATCAGCCCCATCTCTTCCCCCAAACTATTTTCTCTAATGTCTGTAATCGAAGTGTAAATCTGATGCACCAGCAACACGGCGCTGAACATCTCTACACTCTGACGATGATTCTATTTTCTCTTCTTGATCAAATGATCATCTAAATTCAGAGGGAAGAGGTGAGGATCCACTTATCTCATTCACACACCGCAACACAACACCTTCCCTCAGCCAAGGACCCCAGGGGCCCCTGCTGACGCCAGTGACTCACAGTGATGATACACACAGCCGGAGGCAAAGAGCTACAGTATTTATGCTGCAGGAGAAATCCCTGATGCACAGGAAATGTGTTCTTGATAAGGAGATACAGGATCATTAACAAAGTCCCCAAGACATATCTACCACAAATACATGATTTACTAAAGAGGGAAATATATGCTTTCATTGAGTGTCAACGTAGTAATATTGTTGATTTTTTTTTAAATTTGTATTTCAGGCTTTTCTGTCTACAATATGCACTCACTAGACTTTTTAAATTTTAAAATGCGAAACAGCCTACAAACTAAGCAATCAAGAATATTAGTACAAAATAATTAAAACTGTGTAATTGATTCATTGGTGTCTTGTAATGATGAATCACTTTATATTTTAGGCTGTTAAAGAGTAGCTTTTTGTCCACTGAAAAAAGGAATCTTGGATACATAACATAGTCCGTGGTGTCTTGGTGAGTGGGTGGCTGAAGTGGTCATCTGTGCTGACCACCATATTTCTACCCCACAGTTGGAGAGAAGTGTGGGTACGATGATTCATCCTGCATCTGTGATTAACGAATGAGCCGGGTGTTGCTGTCAAACACTCACTGTTCCCACACTCTGACAGGAAACACATCCAGCAGCTCCACCAGAACTGCCAGTGACGTGTATGAAATTCACATTTTAGCCACAAAAATATCAGAAGGCTCACACGATTGTACGGGTTAATTCATCTTCACAATTTGGCATATATTATCAAGTGTAACAGGGCAGGGAAGAGGCTGGTTTCTAAAGGTGAAGACATGCTGTGTTATGAATAGGTAAGAGCGGGCTGTTTATGCCTGAGCCTCTCAAGTTCTTCAGGGTTCACCGGTCATGCATATCCGAACATGGTGCATTGAAGACAGCAGCAGCAAGATATACAGGCAGTATAACCAGAATCAAAGAGCAGAGATACAACACATAGATATAGACACATTAAAGAAAATCAAATTTGTGCCTAATTATAGATCTTAACTAAGTATTACTGCAGCCCATTTTGCATAATTGTCTGATCATAAATCTCCCACATTTACATACCTAATAAGGCTTGTTTTGCTGAGTTACGTACTTAATGAATGTAACCTAAGGCTATATGGACAATCAATAGATGAGTATTTAATTGTAGCCTTTTATGTAATGTGGAGGAACCGCAAAAAACCCCAAAACAGCGCAATTCAGCGTGTCACATAGACATGCAATCCTATACAACACCCGAATTCAGATGTGATGCCTGTCCGATGATCTCCTAAAGCGAATGTGAGAATTACCTACATTGAAACACTTTAATATTAAGAGAAATATAGATATATAGATATAGAATGTATGTATGTATGTATGTACACATACACACACAGACACACACATAGAGAGAGACGTATATTCCGCAGCGGCTCTTTACCTGCAAACACGTCTGTCTTACACACAAATGAAGCGATGCATTGATGTAGAAAACAGAAAATAAACTTACTGTGGTTTTCCGTGCTCTCCGGTCGCCTGTGGATGGGATCGGACCCCACTGATGCTGACGGGGACTCGGTGTGAACGCCGGTTGCCGTGGTGATGTGTGATTCACGGCAGGACTGCGCATGTAATTCAGCCTGGAGCGGCTCCGTCCTCCGGAGGAAACTGGCAGCTCAGCGTGAATGCGCATCTGAACGCGGCTCGCGGGGCTCGTGGCTGATCAGGAAATTGCGTTTTGTCTGGGGAGAATAATCATATCTCGGTTTATCTGAGTGTTTGTCATCGATGCGGTGAGACAGGGCCTTGAGGTCTAGTTTCGGCTCTGACAAGAAACAAAGAGTTGTGAATTATAAACCGCACAGTTTTTTTTAAAGGACTGCAAGGATTCAAGCGCGCTCTGCATCTGAAACATGGAAACATAGGACCGATCATAACAAAGCAGCATAAAAAGAAACAGGGGCAAACTACATCTTATTATGCAAACTGACCATTATGGTAAACCAAACACTTCGGCACATACAACAACTTATTCTGTAGCTGTATTATTACTTTTTCTTTATTGTGTGACTTAAAGAGCTCAAAGCGAGTTAACTCTTTGAACCTTCTAGGTTTCTCAATATTTGGTTTAAAATATGTCGGACAGACAAAACATTTTTCCTCACTGCAGGACAGCATCATGCTGACCTCAGTGGTGGAAACGATCCCAAGTGAGATACTCTGCTGGTCGTTTACTGGACATTTACTTCACCAGTTGTAATTATTGTGGTCACGCTCCCACTAAGCATTTATAATCAGTACACAAACATTTAACAAATTGTTTATACCTCACTATAATGCAGTTGTGAGCAGATATAAGGACATCGTAAAGTGTGAATTAATGCACAGGCTCTGTAAACAATTATGAGTTGGACATTACAACTATTTCATCATTCATCTGTTTATATATTCTGTTTATATAACCGCCTCATAAGATAAGTTAAAGTTGTAAATAAATGCATTAATAAACACTTAAATCCACTATCAATAACACTACAGTGTCTTATAAACTAGTTATTGTATGTCTGTATCCTGCTTATACATGCTAAATAGGGGGACTTAAAGTTAAGTGTTGCCATGCTACTTTACAGATAAATACTTTACACACAATACACATGATTGATTTGACCATCCGTTAATATAAACTACTGGATTTTATTTCAGCATACTTATTCATAAATCAGTAATATTATGATTCACAACTGCATAACAAGTGTTTTAACTTTTGATACTTGAAGTCCATTTTGCTGCCAATACCCCTGTGCTTTTTCCCCTAATAAGCATTCTGAACTGAATACTTTCACTTGTAATGGAGTATTTCTGCACTGAGGTATTACTTCTTAATTAAAGTGGCAATGATTCTGAAAGGTCAGAAAACAATATAGTTGAAATATTCATACCCAGAGAAATTCTAATGGTGACCTATATACAGTGTAAACATTCTGATGTATGTGTATTATTTTATATGCATTTACCTGTAATTCAGCTTCACTGTATTAAGTATTTTTGTGCAGGGATTATTTAAGATGTTCGGCTGAAAAAACCTGAAATGATGGCCAGAAGGCCTTCAGACATGGTTTAACTCAGTCGCCTTTAACCTCTGGACAGATATCCAGTGACATGGATGAGCTGAGCATTCTTCAAAGACATAATAAAGCATTTGTCTATTAATGGGTTATTGACTCTTGAATCAAAGGCGTCTTGCCGTGAGGAAGAGTTAGGTGCAGCAGCTTACTGAGTGGTTTTTGATCCATGGTGATGCGGGTTCACATTTCTCGGTGAAGGTGAGGAGGAAGTGATGCACACGCAGAGGTGTGTGTCAAAGAAAAAGACAGAGATACCTTTGAGTATTTAATCATACATGTATGAGTGTGAAAAAAGCATATGCTTAAGAGAGAGAGAGACTGAGAGCAGAGAGTGATGTGTTGGAGAATGAGTGGGAAGAAGGAGCCAAGCTCGTCTGCAGATTTAGATCAACCTTTTCATGGAAAGAGAACCCATGCTGTTTTCCCTCTCTGGCCGTGGCTGACTGTATGAATTCATTATGCCTTTAGGGGAGCACTCGTCCAAAAATCAGCACCGAAACCCCCCACGCCCCCCTGCCAACCCATCAATTGGGCCTACATTTATTATTTTGACCTTTCCTTTGCGGGGGAGTGACATCAAAGTGGATCCTCCACTCTTTCCTCTGTGAGGAGACGGAGGTGTCATCCTCACAGTGTGAGAGGCAGACTGTTGGCCTGCACTGGTTTTGTTGTCAGTGAAGAAGAGAGACGGAGTCTGGGTCAACATAATTAAAATGAGAATCAATTAGGCTGCAGTGAATGGGAGGAAAACTGTGTGAAACCAGGCGTGCTGATGTGGGGGCATGTTTGTGTGTTTAAAAGCCTGTGAGACACTCTGGGTATCTGATAATATTCAGATTTGGTATGTTAAATATATATTACTTTAAAATTTCTTTATCATGACATTTCCTCTCTTAATCAATTCATTATATTAATCGATTGTTTTGCCACAGTGTTTAATACGTGGTAAAATGTTTTAATTTTTTGTTGTACAACATATTCTGTTTGTGTGATAATAAGAATAATTTCTCTTCTTAATATTTTAAAATCTACTGAACACCAGCGGAGACATCTGTCATACTTGTCCCATACAAAGCATTAAAAAACAAACAACAAACAAACTGAAACTATTGTTGACGAGTCATATATGGTAATTTGCATAACTTTCAGGCCTTATAGTTTGAAGGTTTTATAGGGAAGTTGTTGAAAAGTTGTGTCCTCAAAACCAAAAACATTAAATGAGAATATTAGAATAAAATTATTTAATTAGAATAAATTAATAAAAATGTTTTCATTTTGGTAACTGGTGAAGTTATTTACATGGTTTTCTTTCATCATAAGATGAGCTTATATCATTAAACAGTTCTTTATGAAACTTGTTGAATTTTCAGTCCTCATGTCAAATTTACACTCACAGTGATTCGACATTGACTGCATGTTCCCCCGCACTCAGAAACACTTAAAGCTTTCGTTTTGTTTTATTTGAGGCAGAGTGATGATGATGTGGCTAAAGGAAAAAGAAGAACACACATTGGTGTTCACCATAAACAACAGAAGCCCAGGGTTTCCTTGTGTCTACAGTGATTTCCCACAGCCATTAACAACACAATTTTTTCAGTTCAGTCGGATGTTGTTTATTTAAGTTATTTTGGTTAAAGTTTGGGGTGAAGTTCTAGTCATGCTTTATTGAAGTATAACTCTCTGCATCTGCTCCACATCAGATGTTGAACATATTTATTTTCTGTTTGAATAATTGCAGATTTCCAGTGAGAGCAGCTGATTCATTGATCCCAAAACGCCCAGTTCTCATGGCCTTTAATATAGCAAAATACTGAATTTCTCTGGCAAATGAAGACCCTCATTGAAGACAACATCTGTAAAAGTCTGTGAAGAATATAGTTAAATGGAGGCAAACTACAGAACGGGGACTCAGACCTTAACACATGGATAAATAAGACACTGTAGCTCACAGAGACCTGGAGCAGAATCTATCAAGTCTAACACAGAGTCCTTCACACGGCAGCTCCCCTCTGCCCTTGGACCCTCAATCTCCTCTTCTCAACTGATCCCTGACTGTCCATGTGTTCCCTCCTCCACTAAAAAACTCATCATCTAGACAATATCGCCCTCTTCCCACCATCTGCTGGAAATACCATGCCCGTTTTTTTCCCAGTTTAATTCCCCCTCAGCATTCACTCCTCGTTCTTAAGGATGATCACATCATCATCATCGTCGTCGTCATCATCACTGTGGCTTATGTGACTTTTGCAAAGAAACAACAGAGGCTGATTTTGTAGCAATGCAAAATGTAAACAGAAGCAAACACATCAGTGAAATTTGAAATCAGTATGAAAACAATAATAGAGTGAATAATAAAATCACCTGCCATGTTTAGTGTGAAGTAATAAGAATTGTGCAGACTGACTACAGTTAAGTGTTTCTAGGCCTTCATTACAATATTAGATATTACTGTCTTTTGTTCTCTTAACAAAGGAAGAGTATAAATATTTTATTGGAAAATGCATTAACATGACATCTTTAAAGCAATACATTTGAATCTATCTTCATTTACAAGCTTATATAACAGTGTATATCCACTTAATAAAAAATATAAAAATTATATTCTCATATTATTCTCCATGTTTCTGTTGAACATTTTATAATTCATCTCATGATACAATCAGTAGTTTGGATTAGATTATGATATACTTATTTTAACCGTAACCAGAGTAGGTCACTCAGTACAGTTTGTTGTGAGAAATCAACATACAACTAGAACATGAGTAGGGAGTTAAAACCAATATGTTGCATTAAAACCTAAGGTAAAATAAAGTATCCACACATAAATTATATTCAAAGAGCAGAAAACTGTGCACAAGTTGCTAAAGTTACTGAGGTGCTGATTGCTTTACCAACAGGGCCATCTAGTGTCTGATTATCAGCATAACCACTTGAGTGGAGGCCAAGCACAACAAGTCAGATCTCAGCCGCAGATCTCAGCCAGTCAACACGTTCACAGTGTGAGGATCTCTGCATCATCAACAGATGGCAGCAGCACATCAGGAACAAGAAAGATCTAACATGGGACTGTAATGTAGTTTCAGCACTATGTAACTGGACACTTGACAGATCAGTAAATTATAGTTCATTGATGTGAAAATCAGAGTAAACATTATGGGGTGTGTGCACGTGTGCATGCTGTAAAGGACATTTAACATAAAGGATATTTAATGATTCCAGGCGTTAAATGATTAGTAGATGTTTTGCTGAGGCCGTTTACACCGCGTTCCACATTATTATGCAAATTGTGTTTAAAGGTCATAAAGGTCATTTTTTTGTCTGTCAGTTTAAACACATGGATGGGAATGTGTGTCAGGGCTCTTCCAATCGCTCCAATCAATCTCAGACACCTGTACCAATTAGTTTGCAGGTGAGTCCAAATAAAGGGAAAACTACTTAAGAATGGATGTTCCACATTATTAAGCAGACCACCATTTTCCAGCAATATGGGGAAGAAGAAGGATCTCTCTGCTCCCGAAAAGTGAGAAATAGTTCAATGCCTAGGAGAAGGTATGACAACTTTAGATATTTCAAAACAACTTCACCGTGATCATCGTACAATAAAGAGATTTGTAGCCGATTCAGAACACACATGGGTTCGAGCAGATAAAGGCACAATGAGGAAGATTTCTGCCAGACAAATGCGTCGGGTTAAGAGAGCAGCTGCTAAAATGCCACTGCAAAGCAGCAAACAGGTATTCGAAGCTGCTGGTGTCTCTGGAGTGCCAAGAACATCAAGGTGTAGGATCCTCAAGAGGGTTGCAGTTATGCATAAACCTCATTCAGCCACCCCTAACCAAAGCTCAGAAGCAGAAACGCCTGCAGTGGGCCTACACGTACATGAAGACTAATTTCCAAACAGTGTTGTTCACTGATGAGTGCCATGCAACCCTGGATGTCCAGATGGATGGAGTTGTGGATGGTTGGTGAACGGCCACCATGTCAAGGCTGCGACGTCAGCAAGGAGGTGGTGGCGTCATGTTTTGGGCTGGAATCATGGGGAGAGAGCTGGTCGGCCCCTTCAAGGTCCCTGAAGGTGTAGAAATGACCTCTGTGAAATATGTGGAGTTTCTGACTGACCACTTTCTTCTGTGGCACAAAAAAAGAACCGTGCCTTTCATAGCAAGATCATCTTTATGCATGACAATGCACCATCCCATGCTGCAAGGAATACCTGTGCATCATTGACTGCTATGGGCATAAAACAAGAAAACCTCATGGTGTGGCCCCCATCCTCTCCCGATCTCAACGCTATTGAGAACCTTTGGAGCATCATGAAGCAAAAGATCTATGAGGGTGGGAGGCAATTCACATCAAAACAGCATCTCTGGGAGGCTATTCTGACATCCTGCAAAGAAATTCCAGCAGAAACCATCCAAACACTGACAACTTCCATGGATGCAAGAATTGTGAAGCTCCTATCCAATAAGGGGTCCTATGTCAAAATGTAATTTGGCCTGTTAAGATATTTTTGATTGAAAGAGCTTTTGATTTCAGCAAATATAACCTGCAAATGCTTGCAGTTTAACTAATTACCATTTTCAGTTGTTTACAACAATAAAATGTTTTGAAACTCTATTGTGCGTAATAATGTGGAACAGTGCATTTTAAGATTTTGATTTTTTTTTTTAAAAAACGTTATGATTTGGAGGTTCGTTCAAAAACAGTCGAGTTATACTCTAATGCTTGATGACTTGAAAATTATGAGAACTATCATTTTTATAGAGTATTTAGGAAAAAGAGAGAAAAATTACATTTGCATAATAATGTGGAACGCAGTGTAGATAATAAGTCAATTTAATAAATTCTGTGTTAGTGAAACGTTTTAAAATCCAAAAGACATACAATTTGTGACAAGAAACAAGAATTAAAGTTATTAAAGATGCAGGCAACCAGAATTCATACCTTACATGACGGACAAGACTCTTTAATTCCATATGAAATAATCATGTACTAACTCAGTTATTATAAATAATCAGGTTCTGTCAATAATCATGTAGAAATATCATAGCTTGTTAGTGTATTTGATGAAAAACAAAAAAGTCATTTTGGCAACTGTTCAGTTGGTTGTCATGCTATTGTGAGAAGTCTGAAATGGTGTCAGCAGTGGTGATAAATAACAAAGACTTTTTAAAATAACAGTTCACTGATTTTCGATCCAGATATTGTTAAAGGTTTTACATAGAGGAGCACAGTCTCCAAGAATCCAGTCTCTCACCAGCTTTGAAACAATGTTGTAGTTTCCAAAAAAGTATTAAAAGTATTTGTATTAGAGTATTTGATGTCTTGTGACAGTACTAGATCTGGATATTATTAATCATAACTGATTTGCTTAACTTATTGAGCTGAGTGCAATGGCACCATCCCATGTAAAAACCAGGAAAAGCCAATAATAACTATAATTAATTCATTAAACTTTCCTCTTTAAATGCAGTGATACGGTAAGTCCTGCATTCAAACTGTGCTCGAGAACCAAACTCAAATACTAAACTAAATATACATGCTGAGACTGAGAAACATTCAGAGTTCAGAGTCTTAAATGAACCACTATTTAATAAAGATGACTTTGTGGTCTAATATCTCCATTTACATTTCAGTTTAAACTGATTTAAGTATTTATCATTAATTATATTACCATAATTTCTTATGAACTAGTGATGGATTTGGATGCAAAATCTAATACATTAAAAGAAACAATTACAACCATCAAATAAATGTAGTGTACTGAAAATATGTAAAACTGTCCTCTGATATTTGGAGAAGTAGTTATACAATCTACCCTTGTAACTATCATGTTACACAGTCACATTTAAACAATAAAAATGTTTAAATGCAACTGTGCACTTGTTTGCAAATGTGACAAAAATAATAATTACAGTAAATGATTAAAATTACGGGGTAGAATGGTTTAAGTTTTGTATGGATGTTGTTCAGGACTGACACACATGAACTCATCAAACTCATCAGTACCTCAGAGGATACATTAGTTTCAACATAAAAAAACAACAACCAGGGCAGTTGATAGCTGTGCTGTGTACCAGAGGGACATGTTCACACCTTGTAATAATGTTTGATAACACATTAAACCACAACTGAGTTCCAGTCAAAGGTGTTAATAAGCACACTTTGATATCAACACATGATGCAACCATACATCCTTTCCACATGTGAGCCGTGACCACAGCTGGGGCAGAAAACACGAATGTACTTGTTTGTGAGATGGAAGGAGCCACAGCTGAGCCGAAAACTGGGTCGAGCCTCTCTGTATGTCATTCATTACTGCAGTACAGATGGGCGACTTTAAGAATGGCTATAGAATCCGTTCATATATACAGTCTGAGTTGATGACTGAAATATTTCAGCATTTCTCAGTTCTATTAAAGCAACTCAGTCAGTCTTATTTGCTGCAGACAGTTTGACTTGTCATAGCAGGAAAAGCACAGGTATGAAGGATCACCTGTGCTTGTCGAAATGCTTGTTGTGAAAAAGGCCTGTACACACAGCTGCAGGAATAATAGCACAGGGATGAAGGGGAAATACTCTGAACTGAACTCCACATCCAAACCAAGCCAACAATACAACAGCATCTCAGGGCCTGAAAACAATCATGTATGTAATGCAAATGGGTGGCAACGTGACCCTAATGAGAGTGCAAGGCCCCGTCCAAGAGGAGCTAAAGGAAAGTTCGGTTCAGATTTGGTTTCAGTTGTTGTCACGTAAACTGTGACCACAGAGAAATCTGTCTGTTGCCCCTTTGTCAACCCAGAAGTGCAAGTGCAAGAGGTGGGTGAACGTTGATCCTAACAGTGACTGAGGAGGTTAATCTGTTAAATACTGTCAATGATAGTTTGGAGTAGATCTTTTGTTTGTTTGTTTTTCATGCAACCATAATAGCAGTTATTTCAAAGTGCAGCTTGAGAGAGTCTATAACTCATCTCCTTAACTCATGTCTGTTGTTTACTGACACGACCAGATAACAAACACCCATCCCTCTCAAGGTTTTAATGAAGTTGATCTGACTTTAACAAAGTTTTAACAGAGAAGTTTTCCAGTTGCATGAAACTTATATGTTGCATCATGTAACAGTGGGATTAAATCGGGAGGAGGGAGGATGCAATAAGCAAGGGAGATGTGAGGAAGATGAAGGGAGATGAAAGAAACATGGTATAGGCTGACAACAGCAACTCAGACAGTGATGAAGGAGATGACTGCGCAGTTGGGGAGGAAGTGAGGTCAGAGATAAGTGAGTTGCACTGTGTCTAATTTGCTCAGACAGCTGCTGGAGCTCAGCAGTTTCGGGTCATCTCCTCCACATCAGTGTTGGATGATGGACAGCTTGCAGGGAGCTGAGCTTTGCTACCCTCAGCTTCTAAACTCTTCCTGCAGGGGTACACTTCGTCCCCGCTCTGAGGCCGTCCTCATCTACACGCTGCTCTTCTGCATTGCGGTGCTCACTGTAGCCCTCAACCTGCTGGTTATTATCTCTATCTCCCACTTCAGACAACTTCACACCCCCACCAACCTGCTCCTGCTCTCCCTGGCCATCTCCGACCTGCTTGTGGGGCTGCTGGTGATGCCGGTGGAGACCGTGCGGTTTGTAGAAACCTGCTGGCTGCTGGGCGATCTCATGTGCGCTCTGTCTTACATTATCGGCTTCACCCTCACCTCAGCGTCTGTGGGGAACATGGTGCTCATATCCATCGACCGCTATGTAGCTATTTGTTATCCTCTGCAGTACCCCAGCAAAATCACTCGCAGCAGGATGGAGGTGTCTGTGTGTCTGTGCTGGGCCTGCTCTTTTCTCTATAATGGGCTGATTTTAAAGGACCATCTCAGGCAGCCAGACAGATACAACTCCTGCTATGGGGAGTGTTTGGTGGTGATTGACTACGTCTCTGGAACCATCGACCTTGTGTTCACCTTTATCGGCCCCTGCTCGGTTATCATTGTTCTGTACATGAGAGTGTTTATTGTGGCGGTGTCTCAGGCTCGTGCTATGCAATCTCACGTTACAGTTGTCGCAGGTAGTGCAGTTACAGTCACCGCGAAGAAGTCAGAAAAGAAAGCAGCCAGGACTTTGGGTATCGTCATTCTGGTGTTTCTGATGGCCTTCTGCCCATATTACTATCCCTCTCTTGCAGGACAAGACATCCCAAACAATGCTTCATCCTGGGCCATTGTGTCCTGGCTGTTGTTCTTTAATTCTTGTTTGAACCCACTCATATATGCCTTTTTCTATCCGTGGTTTAGAAAAGCTATCAAGTTCATTGTCACCCTGAAGATACTAGAGCAGGACTCCTCTCAAGCAAATATTCTTTAATGAAGTTACCTTTTTACCTGGAGAGTGAGAGAGTAGCAGAAACTGAATGGCTTTCGGTTCCATTTACATCACAAATAATGCATATGACATGTTTGAATGTTTGATTTCACATCTTGCATGAAAATGTCTTTTTTTCATTTGTTCCCGTCTCTCTCTTATCCACATCTTAGTCTGGGAGTCAGAATACATGTACATCAGAGCTGAAATTTGATTAGTAATCTGTAAACAGTTAATCAAACAATATCAATATGGTAAACTTAGTATTTGACATATCTAATCCAGCGAAAAAAGGTATCAGAATTAATTTAGGGTTTTTGTGCTATGTTCTGTTATTTTATAGACCAAACAATTCATTAATTAAACCAGAAAGTATTCACTGGACTATAAAACAATGAAAACAGCAGTTGCTTCCCTGGTGTAATAATACTTAAATGATGAACAATTTCCAAATATAGAAAAAAAACATGTATACTGCGACTGTGAACCTTTAATTCTGATAGTGGCTGAAATTAACATGATTGTGAGCAAAGTTGCCCAACTGCATATTATTTGAGTGTGTAGGTGGCAGAAAATGAGAAGCTTTGCCTAAAGTTCAGGGGAAATGTATTTTATCATTAACAAACCGTTTTAACATTCAGGATTATGAAGTGATTTGTGAATTGTTATTAACACTATCAAAACTATTGTTCAAACCCTATTTTCTTTATGATCAGACTTTAGAAAACATCTCTCCTGTTTTACATGTGTGTGGCAAAACTAATTTCTGTCAGATCAGGAACCTGGCTGTAGAAAAGTTTTCGATGGGTGGATAAAACCATCAGTGTGTCCTGCTGAGATTAGGTAAGAAATGTAAGAAAATACGACTCAACCTTCAATTTGAAGCTTTTTATGTTATAAAAAAGAACAATCGAGGTGTTTCCTTCCTTTCTTCTTTCCTTCCAGTTATATTGTGAACAAAATTAGCACAATAAGAAACTGCATCGCTTTTGTTTTTTGATGTCAACTGTGACTTAATAAACACAAAACATTTCACTGGAGCACATTTTTGTTTATTTTGGTAAAAATATCTATAGAGAAATTTATACAAACTGTTTGGTTTATTACAAAGTTATGTTAAAAATACTGAACTTTAACAAACAAAAGCACATTTATGCTGAAATCCTTATCTTCTGGACTGAGAGAGGTACCGCCTGACTTCTGTAACAGACACAACGAAAAACATGTGAGATATACAAACAGACTTATCCTTTTTCATTATATACATTAAACCATCTAAAGCAAACTGAATATACTCATATAGTAAACAAAACAAAAATTATTTTTAAAATAGGATTATATATATATATATTTATTTTATCAAAACAACAAATGACACAGAGAAATAAACAATACCTGGGATTTCATGCGGCCAAAAATCATCACAAGCTGGACACCGCGGCTCTGCTCTTCCTTTAAAGTATCTGGCCACACATGGATTGTGTATTCTTATTCCACATGTGGGATTTTCACAAATTTGGCACTGAAGATAAAATATATATATATTTTTTTTTATTTATATCTATCAGTTGATAAATCATCAAAGCAAATACCAACTCATTTAGAATGAATATGGTTCGTCACATTAGCTGGACTGTGTTTACTTAGAATTTTTGCAAAGTCATCATCTACTCAACATCACACCAGAAGTAAAAGCTGAACAGAACTAAGGCTGACAGACATGTCACTATTATATATGACATGTACTCTATCTGTCTGAACTGAAGTAACACAACAAATATTATTAAATAGAAAGTAAATTATTGGTTGTTTATGTTAATGAAGTGAAGTTCAAGACCAAGTCTGTGAGGTCTCCAAAGTGATTTTCTTTTTTACATTTGATGACTTTTGCCTTAAGGACATGAATCTCCTGACAGCTTCAAATACTAGTTAATGTATTTTATTTATTAAAATAAATAGAAATGAAATAGAAATGCAGTGTGAATTAATGAAAGTTGTACTGAACTGACTGCACTAATGTCATTTAGGTACTTATCACAGGGGTAAAAGGGTAACTAGCTTCACGTACAACAGAGAATAAGAGGGAACATTTACCTGGAACGCCACAGTGTGGCAGATGTGGCACATTTTGACCTGGTCCTGATACATTGTGCGGATGTATGGCTCCATCTCTATGATACATCTGGTGGACAGAGTGTAATCACCCCGTTTCTAAATCAATGAACAGACCAAATAAGCCAAAAAAGCAGGAGCAAGAAGTGGTTAGGTACTACAGCAAAGAGACGCAGATTTAAACTGGTATATCTAATTACAAATATAGTATAATTATTTGTGCTGACCTGTTTTAAATATATCTTCTTCTTGATTTAAACAGCAATGTCTGGATTTTAGAATATGAATAGATCTGTGATGCTAAATAACACGACACTTCAGGACAATTTATGGAGCCCATCTTGTAGTTTACAACAAAACTTATCCACACTTCTGTGTAGATGCTGGGAGTCAATATCACTGATCACATAACTGGGACAGGATGTTAACCGGAGCAAGTGGGACAAGAATCACAGCGATATAGGGCTGTTCAGTGAGACATACAATATATGTTACACGTACTATGAAAAACATCAGTTTGTTTGATGAATGAAATAACTGCAGTAGCCCCCTAAGATGCAGCTTTACAGTGTGTGTGTGAGACAGAGTCGCTTGTTTGTGTGTGAGGTGTGAGTTTGGTTTCTTAGACATACCAGACATGTATTTATAAAACCAATTACTTGGCTTGCTTAATTAAAAATAAGTTAAAATTATTGTTTAAATTCTGATTGGAATACTGTGTTGTACCTTATTCAGCCACTTGTCATGGACAAGACGGTCCAAGAGGTGCTCTGTCTCGCTCTTCTTCAGTTTTTTGGTGGTCAGGGAGTCAGCGCTGTTCAGGATGTCAGTAGAGGAGACTTTGCCATTCTCAGAGCCCACGATCAAGTCCATCTGAATCAGATCAACTCAAGCTGAGAAACACAGTTTCTGAAACTCTCTGAACACTGATTATTGCTGACGTGTCCTATTGCCATAAATGTGATTTAGAGTTAGTAAGTTAGAAGTGTCTACAAAGTGTAACTCTGCTGGATTCAATTCAGTGAAATTTACTCACCATTTTCCTGAACAACTCCAGCTCATTATCAGCATAATCTGAAGCCATCATGGTGACATGAGTCTGAGTCATGTTTACCTAGAAAGGATTCGATTGAAACTGTTATTAACAATGCCTCCTGGTGTCTCAGCATGCTTTTAGCACAGCTAGCTTTCTTTTAATTTCACACATCATTCATCCCCATACTGAACAACTACAGATACATAAAAACGTCTTTTTGTTATTTGATTCAGTGGCCCTTAACTCTGGATTAAATGGTCAATGATTAGCAAAGAGGGATCTCAACATTATGAAGGTCTCAAACAGGCCTACATCCAAAATACAGCAGCCATTTGTATAATAATGTTGTGCCTAAAAACAACAGAGTTTGATGTTTGTTGCTAGATCTAATCATTCTAACTGGTCAAATACTGCATGGAAAAATGAAAACATCCAAAAGACCACATTGTTTGTTTTCATTGATTAAGTTGAGTCAAATTTGACTCAATCACCACATCACCCTTGCAGCTGCACCACAACCTCCTATGTATGCTGTCTCTATGCAATGCAGGCCTAGAAGATGAATTAGAACTACTAACCAAGGCATAGTACTGGTGACCGTCATCTTCAGACATCCCTTTCCTAATCTGCATGAACATGGGCTGCAGCTTTGAGTTGATGGTATCAATAAATTCATCCAGACTGTCAGGGCCGTATTGCACTGCAACAGAAGATAGAGAATTTAGGTTCACTTAAGTATAATACCATTTTAATCACATTAAATTCTTATCGAGTTCCCTAAATCTACTGCCTGTGAAATGTATTTCTTATGCTTTTCAAACAGTCTTTTACAGTCCTATGTTATAGAAAAATGTAATCCGTCTGTAAACCTTTTCAGAATTCATTGCCAAGCCAAAAAATACCTGCAACATCAAAGCTGGTGACATTAAAATACAGTTTAAATGGATCATAAAAAACCTCTCATTTAAACATCACAGCGAAAATGATCAAAATACTGAGAGGACTTGTTTTAAAGGTGTTATTCTACTGTTCTCATTGAAGGATCTGCATAGGCTTATGGATCAATAACACCGGCAACTGGTTACTAAAAAAGTACTTACTGTTGTGGGCCCGACAACAATACTGACAGATTGCCTTCGCCCCATGTTCATCAACAATGCCATTGGCCATCATGGCTTGCAGGAACCTTCGATGGGTGTCTTCCATCTGTCGTGACATGTTTCTGTGCTGGCCTGGACGCACGGGACAAACATAAGAAGTCTTCAACACACAGAACAACGGGATGTTGTAGGCAAAGCAATGTTAAATCCAAAATGATCACAAGGAGACACGAGGTCTAGGGTCAAACTGTCACCATGTGCAATCAAAAATGTAAACTGCTGTTTTGGTTTAATGCTAACAGGCTATCCCTTGTTTGTTTGAAACCCTACTCAACAAATCATCAAAAGTGTTATCCAAAAACATGATTATTACAGTGAGTTGACGCTGCAAATCTTGTGAAACTCGTTTAACGTTTAACAACGGTAAGTAGCTAACGTTAACGCTAAAGCATACAAGTGTTTCAACAAGCCAAACTTCAGCTAACCGCTAGCTAACGTTTTGCTAACCTGCGCCAACGTGAAGGTCTTGTCGGTTAACAGCAGAAGATTAGTTACCGATCAGTTTTAATCAATTTATTTTTGAAAACTTTACAGAAACAGATTTCCTAAATTGAAATATTGCGGGAAATGTTTGTATACAGTTACAACAGTGGTCTTCCGGCGTCCTTCTTCTTCGTTTCCTCCTCCTGCTGACTTCCGGCAGCACGTATGGTCTTGTAGCGCCGCCTGCTGCTCGAGAGACAAGAATGCAGAGTATCGCACAAAAACCAAACTGTTAACTATTTTAATACTCTCTATACATTTTATAAAGATTATAATGGAGCGAAAAATCTCTTTGATTTCAGTATTGTCACAAAATAGTTGAACAATTTTATATTTGAATATGTAATAATTATTGAGAGCACTGATCAATGCTTGAATTCCTAGCAATGAAGGTTAAACATTTTACCAATTCTTTCATGAATCTGATTATTTGCAGCACCTTTAGACTTTGAAAAAAATGAAAATGTAACATGAACAGCAAAACACAGAATGCATAATTTATTCATTTTGTTCCTTTTGAAAGATGCCATCTTTTCATGTAAACTGATTGATGCAAAACTGAGATTGATGGGTGTAAATGGAGTGGTAGCATAAGTAATGACGCCCTTAATTAAGCATCAGCCTTAAATCCCTTGCACAGACACAATGTTATGTTGGTGTAAATGTAATCAGCACAAATACAGAATGTTTTTGGTTTGGTAGTTGATTTTAGTCTTTGTGACTAGGTCTGTTGTGCTGCCTTGGTTTTTCCCTACAACAATAAAACTTGCTGAGTAAGAGCTGTTCCCACAAGCATTGTATGCTTTTGCAGGTCCTGTCTGTATGAACCTCGCAGAGCTTTGAACTGACTAGATTTAACGGAGCAAACATGTACATGACGTACTTCTGCCAGACAAATGATTTATGTTAATCTATTAATACTGCATATTTGGTCTTGGCTCTTTGTGAAGCACAGAATAATTTGGTAATATTGATTACATAGTCATTGCAATCTACATGAATACTTTTTGAGTGACTGTGCTTTAATGCTGCGGAGAAGCAGTGTGAGGTACTACATCATACAGGCCACTGTCTGTCCTGTATTTGTCATTTAAATCCTACATTATTTTACTGTCAACTATCCTTTTGTTTTCCTACTGTAAAGCTCAGATATTATGTCTATATGTGCCTAAATTAAATCCTTTTATGAACTCTGAATCTACAACTAAGGAAAAGATGTCACCTGAATAAACATGTTAGTATGTAAGTATTTATACTGAACTCCATGGATTATCATTATAATAAAGAGAACAGTGTTTACAGTGTTAACAGCAAGTAAAGCAAACAAGATTTATTCTAAATGCTTTATTACTCTAACAAATTAAATAAGAAGATATAATACAAGGTGTCTGAGTCTTTGATTACAATATAGCCTATTATTAACATTATTTAAATACAGTATCCAATGTCACCGAGTTTTACTGCAGCATTTAACCTAATATTACCCAACGTTATCCCAAATCTTCTGAGGCTCTGCTTCAAAATGTTCAAGTTGAAATGGTATCACAGAATAGCCAGGTTATTATAATGGTGCTGATTATGATCAGTATGTTTACTTGTACACAAATAACTCAATTCAAGTAAAACTGTTGATTAAACCGCTGATGTGGTTTACAGCACTCTGATGCCCAGATAACATCCCTTTACACCATTTGTTTGTTAAAGTGGTCAACGTCTGAAACAGTGTGTCATCACCCCCACAATCTGACCAGTATGCTGGTTGATTGTTTGGATTGTGTTGACTCTGATAACTCAGTTATGGTGTTCACAGTGTTTCAAGAATCAGAGTATTGCCCTGGCAAGTTTAATCAAATTATTTATGCTCATGCAAACACACTGATATCGAGGCTGCGTTCAGGACATTACTTTTGAGGGACACCCAACAATTTGATAAAGGACCAACCACTGTCCGCAAAGAGTTGAAACAGCCCGAGCTAAGAGTCTCCTGACAACACTGCCCTGTCCTTGCTTTTGTTTGCTTTTTAGAGAGATTATCTTGACTTTTTAAAGTGTCACTGATAATGCTGAGTTTCATGTAAATGTCTAGAACAACATTTCCAGTGTAAACAGGGGATTTGCAAAAGCATTTCCTCTGTCTGGCCCGTAGGAACGGAACCTTTCTGGGATTAAAAAGCAAGGACTTGACTATGATCTCAGGGACAGGAAGTACAGACACCGACATTAGCATTTTAACAATCATTTCATAGTGACATTTACTTGCTCACTGCATGGAAAAGTGTAAGATTGGGAATACTGTCCTAAACAATTTATACTTTCTTCCAAATGTGCTCACACCACCACCCACTTTGACCAGATGCAGGCATTTCTGTTATTGAGCAACGTGACAAAACTCCTGGAAAGAAACAAAACTCTTTGTCATCACTGTCAAGTCAAAACTGGACAAACAGCATGTTCAATAGAAATTATCCACTGTGTGTTCAGTCCTTAGTTATGTGGTTAGAAAAGCCAGGCATGTGTCACTTGTTCTCCCAGTTTTGGCCTCTTGTGGTGACTCGACAGCTTTTCCATCCAGCTTCAGCTTTATTTTTTTTTTTCAAATCCCAGATCTGGGCACAGTGAACTTCTTCTTCTAAAGCGCACCATTGCCATCACCATCTTCGTATTCCTCCAAAGTGCCCATTGTTGTCTCAGTGTGCTTTTCATCCCCTCAATTGTCTTTATCCTTTTAAGTTGGCAGCAGTTGGCTGAGAAAACATCAAACCTGAGAATGGAAGAATTGAGAAGAGGGACGAGCAGAAGATGATGATGAAATCTGTTATATAGGGAAGTGTAGCTGTAAACAAAAACCACAAGGGCTGCCTGTTGTGAAACAGTCAGCTGAGAATCACTGGTTTCCCTCCACAAGAGACAAATGACTGACTGGATGTCTGATTACATTTACTACCTGTTTATGTATGCATTGTACCTTGTGTTCTAGTGGCTGGCAGGAAACTGTCCATGTGTGTTGATGGACTGTTGCAACTTTTCCTCTTTGGCCCTTCTGCTGTGACAAAGCTGTAGATTTACACAAAAACACAAACTGCCCTTATGACCACAGTCACACTCGCAAAAAGACACTTTATCATGGTTCTGTTTCCACAACTAAGTGCACTTTTGGCTTCTCACCGTTCTCTTCTCCATGAAGCTGGTTAGGAATTCGTCAATGTCTGTGCGGCCCTCCAGGAAGTTCTCAGCCGTCACCTCCGACTCCTCTTCAGCCTGATGGGCTGCAACTTTTAACCGCGCCTGTAGAGTACTAAGACTGCAACTCTAGTGGGAGATAAAAGACACATGGTCAGAAACAGAGAGACAGATTTTTTTAGGGGAGTGTTCAAGCAGTTTTGTGTTGGTTTCTTCAGTTAAGTTTAGTTTCTTTTATATGACAAGATTAAACAAAACGCAGTCTTAGACTTCTCTTCTCTACAGCAGTTTTATACTGAGAAGGGAACAGCACAAAAGTTTCATTTCTAATCAAAAAAATGGTGAAAACAAAACTGAAAATAAGGACATAAAACAGGCAGCTATAGATAAACAGGCAGTGCAAATGCACTTGAAACCAATTATCAAACCACAGTGTGATGAGCCTCTTACCTCACTGAGCTCATGCTGTCTCTGCAGCCTCGTCTCAAAAGCCGACTTCATCTGAGTCAGCTGTTCGTACTGTCAAAAGATAAAAACATGCGTCTTAATCTGCGAAAACACAAACACAAATGTGTTTGTTGTGTGTCCAAGGTGTAATATCTGACCTTGTAGAGCATTTCTTGTCTTCTTCCCTCCAGCTGAGGCTCCATTTGAAGGTTTTTCTCTGTAAATGACAGACGAACAAATCTTTGTAAAACTGATTTAAATGTCAGGTTCATTTTCATGGTCGACCATCAAAACCTTCAAACCATGGGAGAAGAAGAACTTACTCGCCATTTCCACTATGTTGGTGACCAGCTCTTCTTTATCATTGGTGACCTGTTTGAGCTGTGGCAGACTCACAAAGAACTCCAGTAACACATCCTCATTTTCAGACATGTTAGACAACTGGATCAAACTAAGAAGGGCCGCAGCAGAAGGTGAGAGACAGAAAAACATACAGCAGTCGGTGAGAGGACGAGAAAAAAGACATTGACAGTACCGCCACCAAATAATGCTTTTTTATCTAAAAGAAAAAGACATTTGATGATATTTTGGAATACTTTACTTCATTTCACAGAGTTCAGGAAAAGACTCGGGAATCTCAGGCATCTTGTACATGTGCCCATTCAGTCCAGCCTGAAACACACAGTGGCAGTGTAAGAAAGTCACATTCTACAATGAATTAACATGTTAGCATGAGATTAAACTGGACCCAGTGAAGGCAAGATGTCTTCAAAATGAAAGGCAGCTTCTTTCTCTGAATAGACTCATACTCTCATTGATGATCATAATGTTAGTGCTAGAGATGCTGTTGCTCTGCTACTTCCTTTTATCATTAGTTTTGTTTATACCTTGGTTGGTGAACCTGGTGGTGGTGCTTGTGATAGCACTGCTGAGTGTATTTCATGACTCTTGGCTTTACAAATTATATTCTTACTCCTCTGTGTGTTTGTTTAAAACACCTGACAGGAAACCCCTTGTGTATGTTTTCCATTATCAATGTACCTGAGAATCGCCAGTGGGAACAGGCAGTGGCAGGTCAGAAATCAGTCCATATGGGGCGGGAGCTCGAGGGGGTCCATGGGCACTATCAACTCCAGAGTGAGGCATGGGAGCTGGAGATGGAGCTGGGCCTGGACCAGCAGGCGGTGTGTGACTGGGAGCCACATGGCGAGGTCCATAGTGGAAAGCCTGAGTGGGGTAAGGAGCGATGCCTGACGGTTTGTACATACTGCTGTGGTAACAGGGAGAAAATGAGAAAATTATTTAACAGAACTTATTTTAGTGCCCTGCCCCATTAAAAGCACAAGTATTAAAACATCTACTGTTGTAATGAGAAAGTACTGACAGACAAGCGTCCAGAAAAGAAGGGGAAACTCACTATGGAAAGCTGGCAGGGCCAGCAGACATCAAGGCAGGAGGACTCTTCCAGAACTCGTCCAGCAGACTCTGGATGACCTTACCCAGATCTGAGTGCATCCCAAACTACGACATACAGAAAAAAACCCCACAATACTTTGAGGAAGGTGGAAATATCGCCAAATATAAAACTACACCATAAACTAACAAAGAGGTTAAATTACACAAGAAAAACAACTATGTATGCATGCACACAAGAAAACAGATTATCGTGAGAAGTGGAGAGGGGGCAGCTACTTGATTAGAGGAATATCCATGTTAGAATCAATTTACTCCTCCCATCTCTGTTTTGAGCTAAGACATATTTTATCAATATGTTTACATGCACACTTGTATCTCTAGTATCGGGCTTTTTTAATATGCTCTTTCTGTAACTGCATGTATAAACACACATCTCACATTTCAGACAGCTATTGAACACCATAGATATGAGAGAGTGGACAGGAGGTTGATGAGTCAAACAAATGCACAGTAATAATGATCAGAAACCTGCATAATGATGGACTCACAAAAGCAAGTGATGACAAAATCAAAGTATACGTTTCATTTTAACGTTACATCTTGAACTGAGGACAGACTCCGTGTCTTGATCTTACCAGAAAGGTTCAGCTGTGGAAACCACCTTGCTTTAACAAATTCATTTCAGTTTCAATTTTAGTCGCATGTGAGATTTTGTTATTTTGGATGCATAAAACTTTGTAGAGTCATGAGTAAAACTGTGTGTATGTGCAAACACTGATACATGCATACACAATAGTAGGTTATATAAATCTGTATGTATGGCTGATTCTGTTTTATAATAAGTCACTGAAAAGTAATGTAAAGTAAAGAGTTAATGAAAAAAAGACAAAGCAAAAAAAGCGGCTTCGCTGATTTCACTTCATCAGCGGGGTTCTCCAACAGAACAGCTGCCATTGTGTCTGATCGTTATCTATGGCTGTGGCTATTTACAGTACAGTCAAGCTAACAAATTAGCCAATGGTGCTTTTCTTTAATGTCTCACTGTACATCAAAGATCTGGAAAGACAAAGCCCCTATTTCTCCTGAAACCCTTTTCACATTATAGGAAGCCCCTCAGTAAACCGTATTTGGGAACCACTAGCCAAACAAGAACAATTAGAACCAAAAGTCAACTACTTACATTAGTGATGAGCGGGCTGGTGATCATGGTGCCATTATTGCTATCAACTAAATGATGACCAACAGGGGGGTAGACACTGACCACCGGCTTCTCCTGGGGGAACTGAGGCGGCAGCAGACTGGAGGAAAGAACGAGAAACGAGAATGAGAGTTTTCAGCAACCCCTTTTAGAGGATATTTATGACAAGATATTAAAATAGGATATATATTAATATTGTAATAATATATGGTATGGTAAAGGTTTTCACAAACAGCTCTCACGAACAAACAAAATGTGATGACTTAACGCTGTGGGGTTGTCTTTTCTTGTCTCCCTCTTCTTCTTGTGTATATATATAACATTTTAACTTAATTTCAAGTGTAATATTTTGATCTAGCTTTGTCAGTGGAATGCTGGGTTTGCCTACTTTGCTTTATACTACCAGCGCATGTAAAAAAATATTGTATTATAAATTAATGGCATAAGACAACATTGCTTCCATCTCGTGTGAAATTACCTTTCCATGTGTTAGTCATTTCAAGTACAAAGGTTAGTTTTAAAAAAATAACAGATTCAATAACAAGGATGTCATGTGATTGATGAGCTTTATGGTCAAAGTCAGAACCATGTCCGCGTCTAAGGAACAGAGTGACTGCGAAGCCAGCCCAAAGCCTTCTTTTAATACTGTGAGCCTGTGACTGAATGCGTGAAGTACTCACATGTTAACACTAATGGTGGAGTTGTTGACTGTGAACGGTATTCTGTACTCAACATCCTTCTGGATCTCTGCGAGGCTGTTAAGAAATAGTAAACATTAGGAGAATTGCCATGATCTGCAAACTTGCATCAGCAGTCATAACCAGCATCACACAAAATGGAAATGAGTATATGTCCTCTATCAGTGTTTATGAAACTTCTGGCAGTTTGGAGAGAGAGGTGACTTCATAAAGTAAAGCAAAACACAGCTTTCCAAGCATGAGCAATATGTTCATGGTGGATTGGCAGTCAATAGCTGAAAAGCAGTTGTGGTTAGTGACATCGCCAGCAACAGTTTGGACAGCATGCTCTGTATGCTTAACCGAGGTTCTCAGTGTTTTTTCAGATAATTTTATATGTGCGTGTATAACAATTTATACAAGAGTAGTGTCTATGTTATGGCACAACAACAGAAAATAAACAACTGTGCTATACCATCTGTCTTAAAATACATCGTTTATTTTTACCCAATATTTGTTTACTAGTAATTTGCATGTTCATTGTGCATAATTAGGGCATTTATTTATCTCTCTGCATTACTGCCACATGGCTATGTTTCACTAGCCATATTAACTGTATTAAACACCTGTATTGCAATACTGGTTATTGCAGTCATCACTTGAAAGAAATTCACTGGTAAGTTATGTGGATATTGGCGCAAATGTCTGTACTTCTCAATATATGTCTAGATGTAAATCATTTAACTCTGTGGCCTATTAGCCTGTTGAGAGAAGCATGTCAACAAGCTCTGGCCTAAAACCAGCTCCTGTACACAATCATTGACCGGTGTGAGTTTTCTATTCCCATCCACCAAGAACAGCGTTCATCGTGGCATGTTAGCCTTTGTGGCATTTGCGATTCCATGAAAGTAAACAAAGGCTAATACTTTAATCCCCATATCTAATTAGCTAGCTCCTCCTAAAACTACAGGCGTGAGAAGTTGGCGTGGCAAACACTGGAATGATCACAGGATATGCCAGGCCAGCGACAACTTGAGTCATCATTCCTTAAAATAGACACTGTAACTGTCACTTGCTTGCTTGATTAGCTAGCCAGCTACATGACGCCAAGCCAAATCACACCTTGCTAGTTGGCTATGTTGAAAGGTTAGCAAACATGAGTCGCTCGACGACCACACAGGCTCATGTCAAAGCAGTGGTTGAATGTTCACGTAAAATCGAGTGACATGTGGACACATGTACAAAGTGTTATAAGCTACCTGCCTGCGTTACTACGTGCATATAACGTGTGATCCAGGTGGCTAGCAGTGCCGGTAAACATCAAATGTGTGTCAACTTAGTCAATATATCGCGCTCATTAAGGCCAGTAATGTGGCCATGAAGTATTGACCATATTCTCAGTTTAAATAAGCAGCTAACGTTTTTAAACAAATGAGTAGCATCATTTCATGTTTGGGTTCGCATTTGCAGTTCATGTTACCTTGGGTGAGCGGCTTTGAGTGATTCGATCTGCCGCTGTCTTTGTTGTTGCAGGCTGTTCAGTGGAGGGAGAGGTCCGGAGCCTTTGGACAGGGGGAAAAGCCAGTTCATCCTCTCCTGGCGAAAAACACGGACTGAACTTTGTGACAAAATGTACAGGCTACAGACGAAGACGAAATGGAAGAGAAAGTGAGAGGACAGCACACGGTGTGGAGATTTGTGGTGCTAACGCCTGTTAGCTGGCTGACTAACGACTCGGTTTGTTGTCCTCACGGAGCTTACTTTATGTTACAAAATCAGACGGCATATCCTCATGTGTAGGACAAAATATCAATCCCGTTTCTGTCTTCAAGAGTCTGTAATTTGACCACTGCCAATGTTACCAACGCGAAAGATAATTATAGCTAAAAGAAGACAGCCTTTCGAGTAAGCAGCAGAAGCTTGATCAACTTATTTACGTATTACGTCACGCAACAAGGCTACGTAAGTGCAGCTTCCGGCGTGCACGTTGTTCTTCTTCGTTTGTTTTAAGAGGGAGTTTACCTCCAAAATGCCACATACCTGCCTCGTAGTGGGTAAGGCTCAGTTTTCCACTTCACTATGAATAAATGAGCCAATAAATAATTCTTCACTGCTAAACATCACAGTCTCTGATCAAAGACTACCAAACCCCTAAAGCTTCTCCAGTAATGTCCATGAAATTGACAAAACTTAGCATCAACAACTCTTTCTATTCTATCGCATTTCCATGGCAAAAACTAACAATAAAAGATATATTCATTAAGCTTCCTTTCTGATCCCCCCCCCCACTGATGATAGCTAGTACTATTTGACTACAAATACAAAATAAACCAGTGACTACATTAAATATCTATTATAATACAAATTCTTTCCGATTGAATTTCATTCTTATTCTCCAGCATTACAAACATAGACACTACAAACTCAGGAATGTAACAACTCATCCTTGTAGTTGATAAAACACTGTCCGTAATCTTGAACAGATGAATTCATCAGTGCTTGGAATCAGTTTGTGTTATTTTAACTTTAAACCTGAACTCTACATTGATATAAATGCCATCCATTTTCCTACAGAACTTTCCACTACCAATCTGATCATAATCTCCTCCTCAACACTTTAGTGAAAAGCACTGAATCATCAATGGCGAAGAAGATATGAAATACTCTTTGCTAGTAGCTTCACACTCAGGAGAATATCACAAGTCTTCATCATGGTTAGCGAGACCAAATACTTTAGAAACACATTTTTCAACTCAGAAACTATAGAAACAACCCCTGAAAGTATAGTCTTAGTTTGGAGGAGGCTGAACACAGCAAGTCATTCATAGGAGAATTATTCTCGCTTAGGGTTCCTCTCTGCCATCAAACCCATCCTTGTTGGGTCACAGCAGAGCATAGCCAATCAGCGCATGACTGTGACAGCCTGCCGACAAAAGAGGAACGCAGCACAGGTGATCATAAGGAAAAAGGTTGTAAAGGAAGAATAGGCTGAGTTCTGTCAGAACACAAGAATTTCTTTTACTGATTGAAGAGAGGCTGTGTTACAGTCTCAATAACCTTTTATGATTTCATTTTGGGGTTTTTTCCCCAATTTCTATCCATTGATTTTTTCACATTTCACTTGTGATCAAGTCCTCCATGGGTTATCACATATGTAACATGGATGACTCATGAGTAAACCAGTTTTTTTAAACACTGACATGTAGATTTCATGTGCTTTTCAGATACTGTTGGTCTTACTGTGATAATTCAGTTTCAGCCTTATTGTTTTTGTCACGGAGGCCACAGATGGCAATTTGAGATCATGAATCTACTTGATAAATTGCCTGAATGATCAACCGATTGCCAAAATAGGTGATCATTTCCATCTATCAATAAATCAACTAGTTGTTTCCTAACTAAATTGTTTACACCATTACTTAAAATTGTCAAACTTTGGTTTTCAGTAATATCATAGCATATATTTATTTACTTGTTACATGTGTACTCTTAGCCACTCTGAACATATTCCCATCCTCTTTACGCCACCGACAAGCAAAGAACGATCATCAATGACAGAACATAAGATATACATCGCTGTTTTCTGTCAGCTTCACGCTCAGAAGGGAATACCACAACTCATCATCGTGGTTAGCGAGACCATACACTTTAGAAACACATTTCTCAAGTCAGAAACTATAGAAATGATCCCTGAAAGTATAGTCTTATCTTGCCTGAGGCTGAACACAGCAAGTCATTCACAGGAGAATCATTCTCATTCAGGGTTCCTCGTCCAGTTTTTGTGTCACATTGTAAACCAATCACTGCAGGACTATGAGCAGCACACAGACAGAAGAGAAAAACAGCACAGCTTGATGATAAATGATCATAAAAATAACAAAATGAATGAATCATGAGAGAATCTGTTTTTAATACGACTAATATGTACTCTTTGTATTGTTTGTCTTACTCTAATGATACCGTTACTGTCTTATTGTTTTTTCATCAAGCATTATAAAAGTTACGAAACAACCAGAGAGATAGAAAGTGAGATATTGTTACTGAACACACTTTACAACCACTCGGATCATATTCCCTTCCTCAATGCACTCACTCACGGTTCATCGCTATCGTCCAACTACTCCTTTAATTACTGTGGCTTGTCCAGTCAAATATGTTAATGTTCTGTTAATCACAGCAAGAGCTTGACAGCAAAACTGTGAGGCAGACAAGAAAGGTAAATTTATGACATTGTTCAATTTGATCTTTCTTGTAGTTGTTTTAACAAACATGTTTTTCAACATTACTAGTCCTTGAGAAGCAAATGTTCCAAATGACCAAATGTTCTGTTAAGTCTAATCATAATTCATCGGTCCCCATCTTATCTTAGATAAGATACACATCAGATATATCCATTAATTTGGTTTGTGCTTGAGTAGTCAACCATAGACAATGCATTCTAAAAATTAAGTAAAAACACTTCATTACATGTGAGAGGCCTAATCCTGTGTTTTATTAAACATTTGTGAGAACCACTCTGATCATATTCCCTTCCTTCATCAATACTCCTAAGGAAGTAAGGAACAGTCATCAATGACAGAGAACACATGATACAAATCATTATTCTCTGTCAGCTTCATGCTCAGAAGGAAATATCACAACTCATCATCGTGGTTAGCGAGACCAAACACTTTAGAAACACATTTCTCAAGTCAGAAACTATAGAAATGATCCCTGAAAGTATAGTCTTAACCTGTCTGTGGGTGAACACTGCATGTCAGTCACTGCAAAGTTAATGTCACTCAGGGTTCACTGCAGTCATCCATATCCTCTTCTAATTACTGTGTCTTGTCCAGTCATATCTGTTTATGTAAACTGAACAGCATAAAACAGCCAATCACAACAAGAGTTTGACACCCGAACTGTTACACAGATAAGAAAGGCTGTACTCAGATTTTAAAAAATTCATGTACAAAGTTTTAAACAAGTAAACAACAAGTTAAATCACTACATGTACTCTAAGTTAAAAAAAATATGTGGCATTAGAGGAGGAAATATTTTCTCATTGATCTAAAGAAAGTCAGTGTTCAATAACATTGTTCTGTTTCAGCCTTAGTGTTTTTAGCCAGTCACAGCATGACTCCAACTCTGACTCTGGCTGTGGCAAAGACAGAACACCGACAGGAGAGCAAAGCAGCAACAACAAAAACAAACCAAAAAATCTAAACATACTCTGCTGACTTTCTGATACAGGACAAAAGCTTAACCAACCACCAATCAGCTTTTTCCTTACTTCCCTTTGTTATGAGTGGTAAAAATATAGTATCCTAGAAATACATGCAATACAACTTAAATTTTAACTGCAAGCATTTTATTGATTTTAGTTAACATGGATCTGCTTCTTCCACTCTGATCATATTCCCTTCATCAATGCTTCATAAAGAAGCAAAGAACAGTCATCAATGACAGAGAACATATGACACAAATCATTATTCTCCATCAGCTTCATGCTCAGAAAGGAATATCATAACTCATCATCGTGGTTAGTGAGACCAAACACTTTAGAAACACATTTCTCAAGTCAGAAACTATAGAAATGATCCCTGAAAGTATAGTCTTAACCTGTGTGTGGGTGAACACTGCATGTCAGTCACTGCAAAGTTAATGTCACTCAGGGTTCATTGCAGTCATCCATAACCTCTTCTAATTACTGTGTCTTGTCCAGTCACATCTGTTAATGTTAATGACGCATAGCATAAAACAGCCAATCACAGCAGGAGTTTGACAGCATAACTGTGACACAAGCCTCTTGTATACAGTTGAATTGAACTGAATTAAGTAGCATCATCAAAAGTTACATGGTCAAAGTCAAATACTGGCAACACAAGAGGCCAATTCTTCTTAGTGACTTGAAGTCACACTGTACAAGTAATGACACATTAAAACTATATCTTTCCCTCATTTTTTGTTATTGAGAAGTGACCAGCTTCATTAACAAGACACGGACCTATAGCCACACTCCCAATATAAACTTTTACCCTCCTGCAAAGGCTTTATATGTGACATTATCGTGAGCCTCAATCTGTTTATACGTTACACTGACCCACATTTCCATGACTGTATCTTTACTGTTTATATTATATTCCATGTGTTAATTTTACACATTTGCTGGCAGTTATCTTACACAACCCAGCACAAACTGTACAGCAACACATCCTGACCTACATTTAGGCACTTTGAGCATTCTTGAATAATTTACTAATCTGATGTTTTTATAGTGTTACTTTATAGTTAGACTACAGAGTTTGTCTTACTTGAATAAGTGCAAACTGTCATCAGCATAATTTCTAATAAATAAACAAATGAAAACTTACTTTCATTAATATTTAACATGAACGTGAACCACTCTGATCATATTCCCTCCCTCAATGCTCCACAAAGAAGCAAAGAACGGTCATCAATGACAAAGAACGTATGAAATGAATCATTATTCTCTGCCCGCTTCACGCTCAGGAAGGAATATCACGACTCTTCATCGTGGTTAGCGAGACCAAACACTTTAGAAACACATTTCTCAAGTCAGAAACTATAGAAATGATCCCTGAAAGTATAGTCTTAAAGAATATTGCGGTGAACGCAGCAAGTCATTCACAGGAGAACCATCCTCAGTCAGGGTTCCTCTCCAATGTCACAGATGATCGATCCGACCGAACAATAAGCACTGAACAACGCACAAGTTTAACAACACCACGATATTGCAACTTGAATAGAAACTGCTACTAAACCTATATGATTCAATATTAGACTTCAATTTCAAAATACCCACAATGCCCTGCGAGTCAAAAAACGGCTGTCTGCATGTTATATTTTTATTTATTTAAACAAAAGCTATCCCAGCCCAGCCACTGACAGTCGACCAAACTGTGGACAATTAATAATGCAACACGGACGACACTTTACGTAATTACCCTACAAGCGATTAAGTTTGGTTCCACCTTGTTTACGCGACATACATGCAGAATAGTGCGTCGTTTGTAATGATCCTGACAAAAATGTTACAGGTACTATTTAGTTCCGCTTACATATCCGACACAGGATTCGCCTCGTATTAATGTTGCTAGATGGCTTAACTTCTTTCACTTAAATGTTGGCAACATACAAGAAGATGGGTGAAGTTACAGTTAACACCACGTCACGTAAATCACGAAAATCCTTTCGTCGTTTAAAGCAGAAACTTACAGTCCACTCTTCAGCTATTTTACATGGGGTTTGGTCTGACACACGAGGGCAGCATTTCATCCTTAAGCGACGGGTATTTTAACAACACAGAGCTTGAAAGGTATTTACATAAAATAAAATAACGTTAACCCATTAGCCGAGCAGAATATCGTTCTAATGCGCGCCATCTATATTTTACCGTTACCAACTCGCCTACAAAAGCGGATAACGTTATTTCTTTTAAACGAAGCTAACATCACTACAGGTGTAATACCGAGATTAGTGGAGAATGTTTTCCAATTTTGTAGTTCAACAAATTACGGATAAAAATAACCAAGTTCATATTACAGTGATGAGATGGTGAGAACACGACAGAAGAAAACTCTTGTGATATAGTTACTGTAACGTAGCTAGCTAATAACGTTAGCTTTGTCGCTGGTTAACTTATGTCTTTCCACCCATATTGCTTTAAATGCCCGACAACCTCCTGTGGTGTAAACTAACTTTTTTGTGCCTCATTAGTTATACAGCAACTTACAAATGTAGCAGCACATTGTTTTCGTTTTCGTACCTGGCACGACTGTCCAGTGTTGACGCCCAAGTTCAGGTGCAACAGGTCCGTCTTCGCCAACTGAAAAGTGGTTGCGTAAATAGTTTCGTTGCGCATGCTCAGTGAACACCACGGATTTCTCTTGTTCTCCTAAAAATATTTATTCATGCATGAAAATTCATTCACCAGATCCACTGATGTGATAAATACATGAATGATTGAGAATACATATATAATGATTCACATACTAAGAATGCAAACCCCAAACAACATGTCTTATATATCTAGACCTCTTCCTTCATTTCAATATATTCAAAATATATTCCGTTTTTCATACCAAGACATTCAAATATTATGCTCGATATTTCAAACCATATTACAACAATAAAGGTTGGCTTCTAAATCACAAATGGTACAAATAATGTCATGTGTATATGAAGTTCTGTTGCCATTAAAGGCTACACAGTGCTTAATTATTACTGAAAAAGTCTGTTTCATAAGTAATGGGAGGAGAGAGGACGTGGATATTTATAATGTACATAGACATGAACTGTATACATCATACGGTTATGTGTAGTGTGTATACACATCAATGTATGTATGTATGTCAGACATGCAACATGCAAATAAGACTGTGAAACACAAATAATTAAAGACATTATGGATTTGGTCATATCTTTCATGGGCTATGCTGTCCAGACATCCCAAGTGCTCCTCTTATATTAGGATAATGGTAGTAGAGCTATAATATAGAATAATATAGTCTACTGATAATTTGGACGAGTGGCTAGACGAGAGCTAAAAAAATGTAAGTGACATGATTGAAATAAGATGAGGACAGCAAGTAAGACTAGTGTTCTTCTGAATATTAATGTTTTAGATTATATTACTGTAATTTCATTACATATTACCGTAATGTTGCATGAATGTTATCATTATCAAATATATTTTGCTATTTGATTATTGTTGTGCTCTTTCAGTTGTTCCACTTTGTAGTGCAGACGTTTTACAACTTATTATTTGAAAACAGCATATATTATAGGATTGATAAGTGATTGATAGCATGGAAATACCATTGAGTTGGTAAAACTTAAAAAAATGCGAAAACTTGCTTAATTATAGCTATAGAATATTGTTATCAATATCAGTGCTATGTATTTTTAAACTGGCCAAAATATATAATTAAAACACTTCCTAACAGTTTAAATTTTATGAATTGACAGATTTATTTGCAGTTCTACCAAGCCTACCTGGCACTAAAGATATTCCAATCCAATTCTGTGGTTTTAATAAACTGTAAAAAATACTTGTGTTAATGGTAAGTGGGAAAACAGGAACCAAAAGAATGACTATTACTCATTACTCATTATCAACATCAGTCAGCTGTGTGCAGTCATGCTTGTAGTTATTACTGTTTTGGAGCTCCACTGGAGATCTGCCTGGGGATTGGAAAAATGCACTGCTGTTATTTCACAGCACTGACTGTAACAGTCAAAGCTTAGTTCAGTTTATTCCATCTTTAGACTTCTTTCTTCATGTGTTTTTCTGTCTACTTTCACTTTCCTCCTCTATGGCTTCTCCTTGTATCTCCTCCAGAGCTGGTGCACTTGTCTTTTGGCCCCAGCACGAACACAGCTGGAGAAGGAGGTGTGCTGTCGACCCTTCACCTGGTAAACACAAGCAAATTGATGCACAGTCATGCTCTGAGCCAGAAGCCAGTTCCTTTAACTGTAAGTGATACCGTTGCAGTGACAACTAAATATTCCACTCGAATTCCAGTTACAAGAAAATAGAAATTCCTGGCAGTTTTCCATGATTTCATCCCGTTTGAACGTGTTGAAATGAGGGAAAAGGTTTGTAAAATTTCAGAAATATGTTGCACATAATTTTCAGCTGTCCACAAATTCTGGATTTCCCCAAATGGACACATCCCGGAAACTACTGTTCCTACTGGAACAGTGAAATTGAAAATTTGCTAGTTTACAAGAAGTACAAGTAATGAACACACTCACTGTTATATGTGATGAACAAATCTAGACATGACAGGATTATCAAGAGGAGGTCCACAATATGAAAGACTGACCTGGCTCACAAAGTGACAAAGTAAATTATCAGGTCATTTTACTGTAATAACTGTTTTCCACCTGACTTAACTCAAATTCACCCCTGCTGTTATAATGCATTGCAGTTGGACCAAGTATTACAAAACACAGTATGATTACAGGAAGATAGGTGAGAGAGACATTTCAAAGAAGTATGAAGTCACACTGCCTTAGCTATCAGCCCTGGTATTGTTCTTTCCTCATACAAGAGGAAGAACGTAAGTTACATTTGAAGGTCATATAATCCAGTACTAGTTCTAATGATAAAAATCATATTCCATGTCTAATGGTTAAAAGTCAAAGTGAGGTCATGAGAATTATTAGAGTAATGCTATGATCACTTTTCCAAAAAATCATTAAAAAATGAATACAAAACATCATGAATTTTCTGTTGGTTGTGGTACTTATCTGCTTGCCAGCTCCTTCTTCAAACACGATCTAAAAGAGGTAGCACGCTCCACAGATTTATAGCCCTGAGAGGTTTGTGGAGGCATTGTGGTCGAGAAAATTAGAAGAAGGGAAAGCACAGGGAGGCAGGGAAGACACGAGACAAAAAGAGATAGTAGGGATGATGGATGGGGAAGAGAAAGATATGTGGGTGTTGTAACATAGGATGGGTTGGGATAACAGCAGCACAGGTGAGTGTGGCAGGAAAAGATAAGATTGAGGATGCAAGCAAAGCAAAGAGAGGGGGGGACAAAGAGATAGAAAACAATGTTAATAAGCCAAGACTGTGAGGCCAAGACAATACTGATAGAAGTGCATAGGTTGATAACTAGAACCACCTTGATGTTTGCTGTTGTGCATTTACGTGATGTTTGGCCTCTGTTCTAACAGACTCTTTTGACTGTATAGTATTATATCAAAGTACTCCACTAGAGGGCAGTATCCCACCTTGGAAACCACAGCACTATGAAGTCACTTGAGGCCAGTTATTACTTCGTTTAATGAACTGATGTCATCTGCTTCTTTTTCCACATCTGTTTAATTTAATAGTTCTTCAGATCTTCTACCATCCATAAATATTTCATATTAATATATGGATCTTATTCTATTTAGTGGCCACATTATTTATTTCCTGTAATTACCAGTTGTTTGCATTAGCAGAGAAGCAATAAAGAGCCCCTTTACAATACATGGAAACAAGCTTTTAAACAGCACCATATCTAGAGACTATAGATCAACTGGATTACCTGGACTCAAACCAACAAGGCCCCTTTTATAAAAGACTGCTGTGTTAATGGTATTAATATGAAAGGTCATATCAGGTCATATTGGATCATCTTTATCATAATAACACACAACTTTATGAATACAATTTTTAGCTAATACTGCATGTCTCCACATTTTAAATGTATTCCAAGTTATTCCCATCCTTCTTATTCTTTAATTTCCAAAGCAGAACTTGATCTCTAAGCTGTATATAGTGAGAGATGGCAGTGAGATCAAGAAAATCTTACTCATCTTCATGTCTTCCTTGCTGTGATTTATTTTTCATCTTTTTCAAATGAAGTTTTGTTAATAGGATCACAAAATCTCCCTCGGCCACTGTTCTACTGCTTTATCAAAGTCAATGCTGAAGCAATAGCTTAGCTATTATCTTTCTGTTTCTTTTACACAGAGTTCCTCACCCTTGCTCCTCTGTGCAGACGGTCCTTCATTATTCCGATGAACTCCTTGTAGGACAGCTGGTCATCATGATCCACATCAAAGATCTTGAAGATTGTGTGAACAAGGTGACGTGTCAGCTTTAGCCCAGTTGCCACATACACAGCTCTTGCAAACTCATCTGGTAGGAGAGAGTGAGGACAATATTAATCATTTTGGCTATTTGTTGCACAACAAGTTCATAAGAAACATAGATCATCTGTGTGTGAGAGACAATCGGTGCCCCTGGCTCAAACCGACCCTGCTCTCCTCCTACCTTGTCCAATGGAACGAGAAGCAAAATTGTACATCTGCATGGCAATGGCAAAGTCCTCGAGGTTGTTCAGAAACTGGAAGAAGGATCTGAATTCATCGAAGGTGATTCCCTGAAATACCAGCGCAAAATGCCAGTGAAGAAATAAAACTTGAGCCAAAAGGAGTGTATTAATGCAAATGTTTTCTGAAAGCAAAGAAGCTTGAGAATGAGACTAATGAGCAATTCAGAGGGTCAGAGAGACCCTAACAGACATGCATACATTCAGGGAGCCACACCCACTCTGCTGACAGAAACATAACCCAAAATAACACCAAAAAATGGACCACAACTTATACTATCAATCAATAATAAGAATACGAAATAATTAGGATATTACATGGAATAGTCCCATTAATAACATATAAAGTCATTAATGGCAGGATTGTATAATGATGATATGAAACATTTGAGCAGCCTTCTGCAGTGTTTCAAAACCTTGATGTAGCTGCATACAGTTATAATGCTGAAGCCATCCAACAAGTTGCTGTAATTACCACATGCTATTTGCTGCAAGGTCTGTAGCAACTAGACTAATAACTAACATTACACAATAAAATACCTATGAATTGAAACACAGGAAATGAAGTTATTATAGGAGTATGTGAAAAGATGTGAAATACACAGATAAATACAAAAAGAACTAGGCAGCCGGGTATCTGCCCAGACATCCCTTATATGAAGAAACAAAGACAGAAAACTAACTAAATAGCAGGACTGACTGATAGATTGTAACTGCAGGTTGAGTACCAGGAAGAGACCAACCTCCTGCTTCTTCCACAGCATGAAAAGGAAAGAAGGGAGGGACAAAGATAGTGTTGGGTTGCATTGGAAGTACATGCTAAGGTAGGTAGGTAGATAGATCGATAGATCGATAGATCGATAGACACATTCACATGTAACTGGAAGTGTGTGTGTGTGTGTGTGTGTGTGTGGGTGGATGATCAAGTGAAGCACTGGAGTGCTGAAGCGTGGAGAGCCAAAACAACCTCAGGCAAGCACAGTGGTGGGAAATTACGGACACTCTAGATGACTAGAAGGCGGGAACACCCATAAAGCATTGGGAAGAAATGAAACAGGTAGATAAAGGATTAGGAAATGTATCTGGTGGAATTTAAAGATAAAGACCATCCAAAATCCTGGTCAAAACTGTATTGTTGCTGCTGTCTGTAATTTCACGGTTTACTGCCACCATTTGACTATTCTGACTATTCTTCTTTTGTATGTTTCCTTATACTTTTACTTAATTTCACTGAACAAAAATTACATTATATCCTACAGATAAATTCACACGCATGTAGTAAAGTTGTGCTTAAATTTACTAGGATGTGATGGATCAAGAGATTGTGCATTATCAGTCGTGATTTGTTCATGTCTTCCTCTCCTGGTGCAGTATTGTACCTTCTCATCAGGTATGCACTGGCGGACATTTTCCAGGTAGGCACTGATGTTCTCCACGTTGGTGAAGCGCAGCAGGATTTTGGCAAAGTCTTCCTCACTGATGGTAGTCATCCCTTTAGAGTAGGTCAGAAACTCAATTTCTAACACCTCTGTTTGAAGGTTATCCATAAACCTATATAACACCAATGAGGGGAAAGAAGAAGAAAAAGATTTTTACTCAAAGATTCAAAAGAAGCAGTTCACTATTTTGTGACTTATGTGAATAATGTTTGAAGCAATAGCACATTTTATGTTGCACATTTTTGGCACCTGTAGAAGTCATCAAACGTCAGCTCTGCCTTCCCTTTCTTCCCAAAGAAATGGACCAACAAGGTGGTGTCAATGGTGATACTCTCATCTGCTCGCTACAATAATCAGAAAGGAATAAGAGAGAAGATTAATGACTAACTAATCAATAAGCAACAAGTGCTATGGATGGAGGAGAAGCAGCAGGCTGGACGAGTCCATCATCAATCCAACATGGCTAGCAGGAAGCAGGTTTCTGCTGCAGAATGTGCAGAATATACAACGGATGAGCAACAACAAACTGTCAATCAAAGGATTTAGCTCAGACAAACAGTCAGCAGCCATTGTGACATCAAACATACAATCTAGGCAGCAGAAACATTTAAGTTAAACCTCTTAAATAGGAAAAGTATCAGTTGGATAAAAGGGTTCAATACATTGCCATCATGATCATGATGACACAATTAAAAATGGTAGAAATATTGTCAATGCTAGTGCTTGCTGACCAGAAAACTGTAAAATTGAAATGAAATGGTAAAATAAGCAAAGAGGTTTTTGTTTAACATTAAAAGTAACTAGATAAAATGGTACAGAGCTATTTATTCCGTGCTGCCTAGACTGTCGAGGAGTGTTGCTGTTGCAGCATGAAACATTGGTCTGGTGAAGAAAAAAGAATTGTTCAGGTAGTAGCACACATAAAGATAAAGAGACCCACTGAAAAACAGACATGCTAATATGCATTGAGCTGAAGCAAGAATGTAGTGACGTGTTGACCAGTGGAGAGAAGAGTCAATAGAGAGGAGCAGAAGAGGTGAGAGGAAGAGAGTCAAGGCAAGGAAGGCAGGTAGAACAGCAACTAAGGGCGAGACAGAAAAGTACATAACACTGAGCTGCCAAACATACACAGATACATTGAAGCCACCACATCCCATGCATTTCTCTGCAAATGCCACACCGACACACCCGGACAGACCCTCAAATCACAAACAGCAGCACGGAAACACAACCCACATAAGCACAAACACAGAGAGTGAGAGTCGATTCCACCTTTTTCCGTCGACGAATGAGAATCAGTATGTGATTTCTACACCTTTGAATTATTTATTTTCCATTTAACTTTTAGTGTCTTTACTCTGTTCATATGGTTCTCTAACCGTAGCCCCTCTGTCCTCATTCCACAGTTTGCAAGCGTGTCTTTTACTGAATGATCCTGGTCATCTGAAACCCATTCAACAGGCTTTGGGATGTTTGTTCTGTTTGCTCATGCTATAATTTGTTGGTTAACATTTTCTTAATTTCTTACAAAAACAAGGACATGTGTACATTTGATTAGCCTTCAAGAAAACTGTACCTATTGTGTGTAATTCACTGTTTGCTATCTCAGAAAAAGGTGACTGTGCGTCCGGCCAGTTCCAGAACACTCAGCCAGCATCAGGGCAGAAAGAGAGGATATCAAAAGCCCATCTTTTGTCTCTCGCACTGCCATGTACAACCCAGCCACCCCCCTGTCCAATCCATGGCCATGCTGAGGTATATGCAGACATCAGATTGGGAGGAATCTCATGTCCTTCTAAGGAGGAAGAGCACTTGTGCCATTTCCATCATCATCATTATCATCATCACCACGATGCCGTTCGTGGTTCTACCTCAAGAGTAAAATCCTAAAATCCGATGTGAGACAAGAAAAAGATGTCAAACAAGATGACACATGTTTACAAAAGTTAAAGCAAAATATGTTTGTTCAAGCTGGCAAAGATTTACGTCTGTGACAGATGCCACAGTTGTGACATAAATGTTCGTTCTTCCTTTTTGTCTATGGCATTAGCTATGTACTCCTTTAGAGCATTTGATATTAACGGTGACTTTCATGTGAACACATTATAGATATGTATGTATTTGACAAAAAAGCTGAAATAAATATAATGGTAAATAAAAACAATTTTATGGTGCAGGAAAAATGTTTTTGTTCTTCCTTTCTTACTGGTTAATCATATCTTCATAAGCTGGCAACCACCAGAGTAGAAGATTAGTGAGCCAAAAGCTCTACTGGCTGACATGTCTGTTAATGTATGTAAGCATTAACAGTAGTTAGTCCAGATCTCAGTTTTGTATTTTTGAGGCTACAAATGCATGCCAGTAATATTCTCTACAGTAAGATGTAATCGATTAAGGCCCTAACCAAATTCCAAACAAAATGCCTTTTAGTAGATCCCAAAGTAATCGATACCAATTGGTAACTCACAGGACAAAAATGTCTTCTGGGAAACAAACATTAAAAGTAAACCCTGTTTTTTAGGACCACCAACATTAGTTTGACTCCTAACATTCAGTCTGTTTCTGATTCACTTTTCAGTCTGGTCTTCCAGTCTTTGATTAGTGACTTCATATAAACACAGACAAACTGAAACAATTACAGACTCATCATGCCAGTGTCCTGCTTTCTATGTCTCACTTATTTTAGTGTCTTTTCATTAAGGCTCTGATTATGGACAAACAGGACAAAAATACTATTGCTCTTTTATCTTACAACTGACGCATAACTGATGTCTTTATGACACATGAGCTGTTCATACATGTAGACAGCATCCAGGTGGTGTGTCTCTGCCTCTTTTCTGCTTCAGCATATTCTTTTTTAAAATGGTTTATTTTGCTCCACCAGTGATGGCAACACTTAAACAAGAGAGAGGTAAACAAAACTGTTTTTTGGATACATGTGATTATTATGTATTATTGATATTTGGAAATATGTGAAAGAAAATATGGAACGTGAATGAAACCATGGATCATCTGTTCAACTCTCCCATTATAACTACAAAAAAAAGTTGGTTTTGTGAACGTGTAAATACATTTGGAGTTATTATGCACGCCCAACAATATTCTCTCAACATTTTGTTCTCTTACAAGTGCTAAGGGAAATATCGATCTCTTTAGGTCCTCAGTGCCTGATTATGTTCACCAGATGGTTGTGTCTGCTATTTGAGGCTGGGCTTATAGTGTACATCTACATATGAACTGTAACTCTCTTGAGAAATCTGCCTACTGTGGACCATCAAACCAAAACAACAAACTGAATGAGGCTAAAACACTTTGTAGAGTAAAGGTAAACTGTTGGGTCAAATGATGATTCTCTATGGGTTCATTGCTATGAGAGGCATTCTATAACATTACACATAATCATTTGATCCATCGTTGTAACAAAAATATTACTTGGTGCAGGTTTATTCATTATTTTAATGCAAGTAGTAACCTATTATTTTTGATTTTCACAGGTTGATAACCATCTGACATTGGATACTATACTTAAAAAAACATAGTGTCAAGCAAATTTTGATATTAGTTATATAGAATATTTAAACTAGATATTTAAACTAGAGTTAGTGATTGTTTTTATAAGAGGCCATGACTATTACTTAATTTTGTGCATTAGATGTCTGAACAAAAAAGAAAAACAGTCTTCATATAGACGACTGATCATAACACGTTTATCATTCCTGGAAGTGTGGCAGCATCAGTGTGAGCTCATCATCCCCATGAAGACGTAATGGTTACCACGCCCACAAGGCACGAGCCAACACCTGGTGCATGCATGTGTCTATTTGTCCATCTGTGTGTGTTTGTGTGTGTGTGTGTGTGTGTGTGCATGAGCTTCAACAGACTTTGATCATGAAGCTAAGGATAAAAACAGTAATTACTGATGTAAACACTAAACGGTCTTCTTCTCCCTCCCTATCTGTGAGTAATACCTCGGAGCAAGAGCTCATTGTCAGTCTTTAGTCAAGCCAGTCAGGCTGTCAGTCAGTCACACCTTCCAGAGTAAAAACAGCTAACCCCCCTTTTCCTTCCAAAAACCAGTTTGTCCTGACTTTATCTCCCACCTTCTATCTTTCTTTTTCTTTTCCACTCCTATTGCGCTTTTCCCTCTTGCCCAGGCTCTGATTACTCTGATTTCCATTTTCCTCACACTACCCGTCAGTACCTCCTTCAGCAGACAAACACAGAAGTGATTCGCTCTGTCCTTCCCTCCCTCTTTCTCAGCCTTTCAATCGGTCCCTCCTTCTCGAGACAAAAGCAAAGAGGTATAATGATGACTAATCTGTTGAGTAAACGCATCTTTCTCCAAATACAACCTGCTTCCTTCTTTTCCCCTAAATGTGCTTCCCAAACTTCTCTCCACACCCACTTTGTTCCCTAACATTTGTTCCCTCCGCTGACCTGTGTCATCTTTTGACCTGCCTCACCTGTTTGTTGACTCTCTGATTTTATCTCACCCTTCTTCACCCTCAGGTCTTCTACTTATCTTATTTTGTTACAGATTTGTTACAATCCCGACATTTCCTTGATCTTATTTATCTTTTCTTTTTTATTGTGTCTAATTTTTGTTTTTACTTTCCCTTATTTTAAACATTTTTAATACCTCACACTTTAAGCGTCATTGTTTTTCTTCCTTTTATTTTCCTCCTGCCCTCCTCCCCCTCTGTCTGATTTGTCTGTTCTGTCCGTCTAACATCCCAGCAGATGAAAGGCTGCTCGGTGTAAATACAAGGTCAGCTCCATTATGCTCCACTGTCATTACCTCCACCTCAGCTTCCGCTGCCACCACAGTGCATAGCCTGTCATTAGACAGCTAGCCTGCTAGCACTGTTAGTGGTTATTAATAATTACCAGCAGTTTTCACAAAAAAGGTTTGATTTTAGTCCTGTTTGTCTCTTTAATTTAACAGATTTCTGGCCAAGCCTACTCGGTGGCTCTGTCAATGGCAGTGGCAGTCTGTTGGTTGGTCAGTCCATCACTTGGGTCCAGACTGAAATATTTTAAAAAATACTGTCTGGATTAAAATATATTCATAATTCCTACTTTGGTGATCCCTGGACTTTCTGTCTAGCACCAGCATGAACTAGATTTTTTTAGATAAATGTCTCTGCAATTATTTGATGGATTGCCATGAAATTTGCCACAGAGATTCATGATCCCAACAGGATGAATTGTAATAACGTAGGTGATTAACTTCTAACTATCAACAGGTAAAAACATTAATATGTCAAATATTTTTGCTTATGGCCTATCCCTGTTTGCCTCATCTGTACTTTGTCTTTTGTGCTGATTATCAAATTAGCACTGGTATACCTATGTAAACCTCACAGAGCTGCTAGCATGGCTTTAATCTTATCAATTACTTTTGTGAAAAAAACATTGACTAAGAACTTGGAAGTAGAAGCTATTGAGGGTTGTTTAAAGGTATCAAGAGCATGACAGTCATAGGTACTTCAAGTCAATGTTTTGTTTAAATTACTGAGACACAATAGCATTAGACACATAGCAGCATTACACTAAATCATTCAGTATACATGTGTGGTGATATAATGATCAGGGTTTTGTATGTGCTCTGCAGTCAGCCTTGTTATCAATGTATAAGTGTCATCAAACATGTGGTGTACACCAAGAATGATATGACACCAAAGCTACAACACTAGCCACAACACAGCACAGATAACAAGGCACAGATACACATAGAAAAGCACAATGAAGAGACCAAATGACAGAAGGCAGGTGAGAAACAGAACAGGTTATTAGAATATGGACACTGCAATATCTATCATCTAATTAACATTATTGGATCAATGCTGTCACACCAGTGCAATATAAAAGAGTCTTTAGGATGAATAATAAACAACAACAAATATGAAGGGAAAAAGTGTCATATTTGTTCATTGGGGAAAAGTGGGTGAAATGAAATGGGGAAAAACTCTTATAAAACATTTGGAGGAGCCTCAAGTTGTCCCAAAAATTATACATTTTTTTAATAAAACCTTCTCTTAGTTTTGGAAGAGATTCATCTGATGGATTTGTTGTGGTTATAACAACCAAGTCTTTTAGAGCTCATCCAAACAGAAATTATTTCACATGGGTAAAGGCAAACTTTTCCATCCAGGTTGTCAAATGCAGATGTTTTGTTATGCCCCTGAGATCAACAATGTACCCACAGTAGGGGAGCAATTCTGCCAGAAATCCTTTGAAGCATGTGGCAAATGTTGTGAAACAGTTACAATCTGATTAAGTTTAGACAGCAACATGACTTTGATAAGTTTAGGCAACATAAGTATTTGGTTAGGTCTAAAAAAATTGTGGTGTGGGTTAAAATACGCATGTTACTTAAGTTAATGTAAGTCAATGTTAACTTTTAGCATCAAACAGGACAAAAACAGCAGTCTCCTAGGTAAAAGGCTTGTGTTTGTTTGACACATCCATCCACAACAACCTTCTACTATGCAGATTTTGTACTCTTTATACTGAACTACCTGACTTGTTGACACTGTAAACCACAAATATACCAAACATGTTTAACTCCACATTGACAACGAAAAGGAAATTCATCCCTAGTTTTGAGAAGCAATACGATTCTTTATTGTTTATTTATAATTTATAGTGACATAAACAAAAAAAAGACACCCAGAAAAAAGTGTCAGAGATATTAAGGATTTCTGGTAGGTGATAAGACCTGCTACCCAGTGTGGGAAAGTAACAGTACAAGCTAAACACTTTTGCCCATCGTGTGGTATAGGGCTAGGTGAATCACAAAGAACACATATTACTACAATACTTAATACAGTTGTAGTAGTTCACTTCTAGCTTGCAGAATAGCTCTACTCCAAACTTGATATTGGGTGCAAACAAACATGTGGTATGTGGCTAACAACTTGAACGCCTGCTGTCGTTCTTGAATCTCCTGGCACGAGTTACCTGTAAAGGGTACCAAAACATTGGTATTTGACAACCTGGTGATGAAAAAAGTCTGGAAAACAGAACAGAGGGATGGCTTCAGAGTAGGTTCTGTACCTTACTTAAGCCTATAAAACTTAAATTGTGATATATGGCTGATAATGAGTCATCTAAATTAAATATAAAGTAATGTTTAGAAAAGAGGAAGGAAAAAGAGATAACTAACAAGTCAGTATATGTGAGTTATCAGGATCAAGCCAAACCAGAATAAAATAGTTAGTGATTATAACTCACAATTTTGACAAATATTTTGGGTTATTTCTGACAAAATAACAAAATACATTTAGAATATCTTTTGGTCCATATGAATGTTTCTCCAAGACAAAGATAAGGGCTTTTAATTTCAAAGCTTTTGTTTCTAAGGTAAACTTTTCTGGTCTTATTCTGGCCATGCTTGATGCAGCTACATTACTCTGAATGTATGGGGCAAGTTGAAGGATCAACACTAACTACAAAGAACTGAGGAAGAACAGTAAAGGATGAAGAATGGAGGGATGTAGGGACACAGGACAATTGCATCTGTGTACCTCCGCCAGGTCAGAAAAGAGGACTTGACTGGCGCTTCGCCTCAGAACGTCCCAGTAACTCCGCGCCACAAACTCCTGACTGTCTTTTTTTAGCACCTGTAGGAGCGGTCAAGCAGGGCCTGGGTCAGTTCACCTCCGACTCAACCACTTCAGGAAGCAAACTTCAGCTTCCAAAATTTACGCAGTTCACACTACGTACAAACAAATTCATGAAGTTGATATTCTTGTTCCAGGATGAATATACTAAACATTAATGTATAGTGTTACATACAGTATTTATTAACAGTACATTATTGATTAAGATGATTTTGATCTGTGATCTGGCTCTCACTGAGTACCTTAATTTGTAAACCTCATCCTTTCTGTTTTGCCAAACCGCATGGAGAAAAGAGTAAACGGTACGCTGATCCTATACTGATGAACACTATTTATTTTGAAAAAATAACCAATACAACTGGAGAGAAAGAAACAAGATAAAATGTTTATGAAATCTATCATCACCATAATATACAGTAGTTATATTATTTATGATGTTCTAGTTAACTATATGTCACCTCATCTAAAAACTCAATGAAGTGTCAGATTTAGGCCAAAAATCTTGTTTTCCCTACAGTTCATAGGTTGGATAACAGAAAAAAACATCAGGTAGAGAAAAACAAAGTTTCTAACAACCTACTGTGGTTATGATAGACAAAACAACGAGGATTAAATCTGATATTTGAATCACCTGAACTACCATCTCCATTTGTGCTGAATCAATAATGTAAGCAACATATCTAGCTGATGGCTGAAGAAAATGCCTTTGCCATTATAAAAGACAAGCATGATGCTGAGCTCCTGACCACCCACCTCGTCTCTCTCTCCTGGGAGAACGCAGCAGTAGCCATTTTAACATGACCCTGCACTGCTCTTAACTTCACAGTGACAATGCAGCTATCCATCACGACACTGACAGGACAAGGAGTGTCTGTGTGCGTGTGTGTGTGTGAGATAGAGAGAGCGAGAGAGAGAGAGAGAGAGAGAGAGAGAGAGAGACATAGAGGGAAACAGAGGGAAAGCTCAGAGTGAATAGAGACTAGTGATTGATGGCCTACAGTTGGATAGTACACATCCACCAGATCAGGCAAATGTTTATAGTGGTTATCTGTTTTTTCTTTAACTGAACTTTCCCAAGATAATGGGTATTAATATTTAATATACAGCATCTGAGAATTTTTAAAAATATCTGTTCAATGTTGGACACAATACTACTCAGCAGACAAATGTAATCTGTTTGCTTTCTTTATTATGTTATTATTATTGTTCTATTATGTCCTGCTGTTTCTCTTTGCATTAACAAAACTCAGCAACACCCCAGCAGTAACACACACACACACACACACACACACACACACACACACGCACACACACACTGCCCTAAAATAGTCTCAAATGGACAATGTCTGATTGTGTTTAGAGCTTTAGAGTGCCTCCAGTCTTTCTAAATCACATCACTCTCTTTTTGTGAGAGTTCATCTCTCCTGACCCCTTAAATCTATTACTCCTCTTCTGCCTTCCTTCTCTCCATTCACCCAACCCTCCACCATCATCCCTCAATCAATCAGTCAGCTGACCTGACAGATGGACACCCTGTCTTATAGGAAGTCTTTCTCTATTCATCTCATTCTCTCTGTCCATCCATCCTTTAAAGAAGTCTACTCTGTACATTTTACTGACCAGAGAGGATCAGGTGGACTGGGTCAGGGTGAGAGACAGGGACACTAGTGTTTGAAGAATCTGGGTGCATTAAAAGTATTAGATGAAAAATCCCTGTTCTAATAGCTCCTGTTAATTTGCTGTAGCTTTCTCAGTGTCTATTCCATTCAACTGCAATGTCATATAGGCAGCACTGTTTTGCACACTGTATAAGTTAAAAAAAAACAGCAGTGAACTAGAGTCTAGTCCAAAACAGAGTCCCTTAATAAAACAATGTTTGTATGGATTAAACAAGCAAGATTATCAAAAAAGTAAATTTTACGTATATTTGAAAACTAATCATATTTTCCAGTATAGAGAATTGTACACTAGGTAGTAAATGTATAAATCCTTTCTAAAAAGAGAGCCACATAGATAAACATACATTGGTCAGGCACAGAGTTCTGGATATTCAGAAATACACTAAAATATTTCTACTATGACTGCTTAGGTTTTGGATACATACGCTGTTCATGGGGGCAACCTGATATCCATAGAGCTGCATACTCTAACACACAGAAAGAGACATGGGGAAGAGAAAGAGGAGGACGGAGCATGCAGGCAGAGAGGAGGAGGAAAGAAGGTAAAAGACATGTTAGTACATGCAAGGAAAGAGGTTGTGGATACACTTTTGCACAGGGATGTGTCATTTTCAACACATCTAGGATTACATTTTACAACACAACACACACTTTGCATTACAATATTGTGCACTACATTTCCCAGATATGATTAGTGAAAACGTGTGTATGTGAGAAAAAATGTATCTCTTTTTAATTTCAAATTAACTGTAATGTTATTTTATAGCACTTCCTGTGAGTTGAAAGGTTCACTAGTTCTTTTTACCATAAGATGTAATTGTAAGGTTTAATAAGTTGATGATATCTTTGTTGGTGCCTTTAATAATCAGTACTAACATGTTCTAACACAGGAATAAAAACAAAATTTGGGTTTGCCAGGTTGTCAGCATTCAGTTTAATCAAAGTGCCTCTTTGGTTGAAGTGCAGAGTGTCCTCTGCCAACATCTCCTGCCAACTAATGAGTGATGATGATGGGCCACATTGTTACCCTAACCTGACCTGCAGATGAAATATCTGAGCCAACTACTATTCTTTAATAACGGAATATTCTAAAAAAAAATAAAAAAAATAAAAAGCAAAACAATATTGGGTTTTTGAATAAAATATGATGCATATGTTTAAGAATTTGGTACTGATATACTGGCCCATTTTCACATATATATGTCGACACATAAAAAAACAAAACTTTTTTGATAAGGCCTACAAATTGTGTAATGGCATGTCTTGTAACTATTACCCCACATTTATGCCAGTAAAGAGCTAATATTTAAACAGCCTGACAAATTTATCAAATACATTTTACACAAGATTTATAGATTGTAAAGTTTAAGCCTCCAGATATAACTACATAATTGAACCATTCTGTGTAATTATGCAAGTTTATCTGTGTTGTTCCAAAAGTTTGACCACGGACATGTTGAAAAGGGCAGATTCCTTTAAGAGTGTATCCAATAAACAATTACACAGTAGGGGTAACTATTACAGTAAAAAGAGAGGAGATACAACATTGTCAAAAACAGTGTCTGTAAGGCAGCATGCACTCAAACATGGTTACTTTAAGGCTTTAGCTAACTTTAGTAACTACTTAAATACAGAAGAAAATAAACTTGGATGATGATGTGTCATATTCAAATACATCCACATGTACAGTTTGACACAGCATTTATACTGCACCCTTAGTAGCCTTAAAGGACAAAGGGGAGGTGCTGTGCCACATTACACTCACAGATGTATTAAAATGCCATTTTAAGAGTAATGTTTACTTGTTACATTAACACAATAAAAACATAACATTTTTGATGTTTGTATTTTTAAGCTTACCCCACTAACGATAACAGCCATGTCCATAAAGACCATTGTTCTGCTATTGGCTGTAATCAGTGTAATTAGCAAAAACATTGCATTTTACACCCACACAAATGTACCTCTATATATACTCAAACACACGGCTGTCCTCTGTAACCAACTTTCTTACCAACTGAGCTGACTTCTCAGCATCTCCTTTCCTTCCTTTCTTCTCATTTTTCTTCCGGAAGATCTCCTGAAGCTGTAATGGGAGACAGAATGAGGATCTTATTGACAATTCAAAGGCAGATTCAAAGCTCTGTTTGAAGCTTAAATGTTCACTGAGTTCACAAAGTCATTCACTCTTTCATGCAGGTCTCCGATGTGATTCTGGCCTTTTGACAACATGATTTAGAGTGTTGGTTTTCTAGTTTGGCTTTCAAAGGGACTTATGGTCACATATATTAAATGGTAAGTCAATGCTGAATCTCATCTGGCAGAAAAAAAAACAGATGCCCAGTCATCAGTAGTATCAGTTTTTTAACATTAATCATTCATCAGTCATTGCTTTTTATTTTGCTTTAAATGCACCGATCCGAGAAATGTCATAAACTGCAGTTTCTACGTTTTACACACTAAATAATGTTTGATCAATCAATTTTCAATTATTAATTTAAATGAATAATTGACATTGTTTCCTACAGCATGAAAGCAAAATACTGCAATTCCAATTAGAAAGAGAAATCTGACGGGATATTTTAAAGTGATCAGAACAGGCAACATCAGTGACTGATGTTCTTCATTTTAATTTAATGAAATTAAATATCCCCTTCTTTTAACTACAGATCACATTTTTGTCAAAGTCTAAATTGAAGACAGCAACAGAATTAAAGCCTATTTCCAGACCCTCAATGGTGGAATTCATTTTCAGTACTGCACCTGCCCACTCCCAGAGGATCTTCAACCATTTCTGACCACTCCCACCAGCCTCCACAGAGATTCTGATCACTGTCTACAGCAGTGTTTTCAACTGAAAATATGTTGGTTGCACCCCACCACAAAAGTAAGACACATGTAGCCCTTTTTGGTTTTGAATCTAAATAAATGCTTCTAAGTTGTTTAATAAGCTGTCTTTACAAAATGCAAACTGAAAAATTTGCTTTTAATGTGTAAATGTTAAGAAAGCAGCTTCAGCTTTAGACAACATGGTTTTATCATAGAATAGATAATAGCATGAATTGTCTTATCTCTGTTCCCTGCTTTGCCCTTATTATAAATATCTTGTCAATATCTAACCTTGCCCCTTATTCTGACTGGATTAAAAGGCAATGCTAATTATAACATATAAATTCAGACGTGGGATAGATTTTCTCTCGGTATCAGAGACTCACCACCAAGAACTCCCTCTTGTCCACCATCTGGTTGCCGTCTGCATCAAACATATTGAAAGCAATCTTAAAGCCAGCATGGGGCTCTGGAGAACAGAGAGGAGAGCACATAGGGTGAGTGTGTGCATGTGTGTGTTAAAGGCAATTTTAATCCAGAAATAGCATGGGATGAAGAGGCATATAGGGGACGGGAGAGAGAGAGGGCAGGTGGATAAATCTGTATGGACTACAGGCTACAGTTTATATTTGAGTTTTTCTTTCACACTCTACTTCTGTTGTAGTGGTAGGTATTTTCTGATATACCGAATAAGAAAAAGCTTTATTTCTTTATTTTAGAAGAAACAGAATTTACATAATTTCTGCAGATCAAACAAAATAATTTAGAAAATTTTGATCAAAACAAGATGTGTTTCTACTTTAACCTTTGCTGGTCCCTCAACTTGGCTAGGAAAGTCCAATCATACACATTAATTTTAAGCAGTCATTGAAACTCATGCAGGTACAAGCAACACACGACTAGTTTGGTGTGAATTTCAGTAATTAAAAACTGATCTTGTCAGAAATCACATCATTACTTTTATCTTCCCATCTGAATTGCATATTATTGTTGATTAGATTGATCAAAGAAAATAACACAAATCCTCTCCTGATCAGTATAATTATTAATGCTAAATGGCTGTCCTCCAGTTTGATGCTGACACATACTGAGCTACACTAGATGCAAAACTACTGCTAAAAAAAATCCTACTTACTCTTGAAGGAAATATTGTTAATACATTGTTACGTTAAAAAAAGGATCAGAAGATTGACATTGTTTAAAGGTGTAATGGTGAAATATTTAAATACACAGTACAGCACACTTCTGCAATCCATGAGTAATGAGAAAAATACTTTTAAATAACTTAAGGAACAAACCTCACATTCCAGTCTACATTAAAGTTTTTTTTGTTTCTTCTCACCCCAAGGGGAAGGGGAAAACCACCAGATTGGTGTCATAATTGCCTCTTGCTAAGTTCTGGGTGGGCCTGAGCATAGTTCATATTTTTCTAATCATACAGTAAGAAAGTTGAAAATAAGATGAATTGAAGGAGGATGTGTAGAAAGAGACTGCACTGACTCACTTGTAAGGATGCAAAGCAGGAACAGGTACTCTGTGTATGAGATGATGCCTATTAATGAGACCAAGACAGAGAGAGTTAAAGAAAAGGTCAACACACACACACACACACACACAACCACAAAATGTTTACAAATGTTCAAAGACTGTGGGCCTCCTGACACGCACACACACACACACACACACACACAACCATAATCCTTCCTTTCATGAAGATAGCATCTTAAAATGTGTCTTCTGGAGCTGAGCTGCCAACAGCCATTTGGCCACACACCGTTTCTTCTTCTACACCCTAAGTGTCCACAGTAAAGACTCTGGCTGGCAGGGGTGTGTGCATGTGTATGTGTCTGTGTTTGGATAAGCAAGTGAAAAATGTTTTAGGAGATGATCCTTTCTTGCCTCAGGCCCATTTAGGAATCTTTCTAGCTCCATCTCATCTCTGTCTCCCTCTCACTCTTTTTTTGCTCTCGGTCTTGATTGTTCAGATAGTTCAGGGTGACTCGCTTGAGTGTTACGGGACACTGCTTTCCCGTGTGTATGTGTGTGTAGGTGAACATGACACCAGATAAAGACCAGTGTGGGTCTTGTGTTTTACTGATACTTGACTGCTTTGTGCAGAGGAGCTGGTTTGGAACTGAATTCTCTTTTTCCCAGTGTAGCCTGAGCAGTGCAAAGAATAGAGGGCAGACTGTGAACTTACTCAGGTTTCTATAATAATTTCAGCATGTTTAGATTCACATATTATCAGTGACATGCTGCTTCATAAAGAGGTGATTAATATTGATCTCCATGGGATATATATCATTAAGAGAACAGCTTTCAGTCAACGATCACCCTGAAAATGTGCTTGATTTTTATACTGCCATGTCTGCTATTTATGTACTCATATGCTACAACGGTAATGTAAACTGAAAGGTTGGTACATATTTATAATCCCCTCTATTAGATCCCAAATTGTAGAAGATGTTTTCTGCAGGAAAGCACAGTTAGACATGGACAGAAGCACTGATTTAACATCCCTAAAATCAAATTAATCACTGATTCTCCAAAAGCCATGTTCACAGTGCTACCTACCCAATGTGAAAAGCTGCAGACACAGAAGAGACAGAAGAGATTTAGACATCAAGTAAGTAAACTAGCTAAACTAAGAGCAGGAGCCCATATGAATAACTTTTTCTAACTGAGATAAAGTTCATGAAGAAGCCACACTTACTTGATACTTAAATAAAACTTTGCAGACACGTAAAAATATAAGTCAGTCTACTTCTGGGTTTGTCAAAACTTAAGCCGAAATTACAATTCTTTATCATAACAGCATATACAATAATAGCATAATAGTAAAACAGCGTGAATGTGGAATCACCAAAGTATCTGATTGTTCTAGCTATAAAGACGAGCTTACCACAAGATAGACATAAAACATAAATAGGCATGTTCATACAAAAACTGATATGATGGACTTTTGCTATGATCTGATATAAATGCCTGTCATGCTATGATATAATAACAATCACCCTAAACTCATCTCAGTGCTGAATACATCTGATGTTTCTAAATCAAAGTAGTACCATTTCTTGCCACTCACACACGCACACACACACACAGTCTACAATGTTGAGGCAACACTATGCATTCCTTTGTCTGACACATAGCTCTGTCATTCTCAGAAATCCAAAGCCATCCCAAGGATTTTAACTGTCTTCGCACATCACAGTATGAAGAAGAGAGCAAGGCCTGACAGTCACACACATAGACACGCACATGGGTCACACACACATACATGGGGGATGACCTCTGAATTGAATAAAGCTGAATTGAAGAAATCTTTGATGATCAACTGAGTAGTAGTAGTTCAGGTTAACAGAGGGAAATATGAAGACATACAGAGGTATCGTGAATGCTGACAATTTGTGTGTGTGTGTGTGTGTGTGGTCTTGGCAATATGCCACCATCAACTTAAAAACACATGGACTGTATTTAACTACAATGTCTTCTACCTGTGGACTTTGTATAGTTTTACAAACTCTCTCTTTCCTTACACTCCATGTTATTCTTCAATTTCACATTCCCCTTGTCTTTCACGTATCTCCTTTCCACACCACCACCACTCTTCTCATGTCTCTTTCTTGCTGTCTTCTTTTTCTCTGCTCCCCATTCTCTTTCTCTCATTATCTTTTTTTTCATTTCCTCTCAGTGGTTTGTGTCTCATTTTTCTCCCTCCTCTGTGATTTTTAGAAAAGGACGAAGGCAGTGCTCCTGGATTTTGGTCCCTGAAGCAAAGCGTAACACACTTACACACTGTTGTTACAAGGTGTACAACATTACATGGTGGAGGAAAAAAGGGTGCATTATATTTAGCAACTCCCAGTGTGTGAGTGTGTGTAATTATCACTACAGGGACTCACTCCCAGACTGTGTGATTTCTATGTCACACTCTCCTGAAGCAAATGCTTTAATTAGGGGGAGCTTCTTTCCCTCTTTCTCTCTGTGTTTTTGGTACTGTATAATTTGTTCGGTCCCCATATGAAAAGAGGAGAGGAGAGGAGAGGAGAAGAGAGGAGAAGAGAGGAGAGGAGAGGTTTATTTTTAGTTTTTTCAGCAGGTTATTTGGCTGTAAGGAGGGACAGCATGGCTTCAACCCCGGATTAGAGACACCTACAGTGGCACACACACACATTCTCTCAAGCACTATTTAGTCACACATCAGCAGGTAAGTGCTGGTATACATAGACAGAAGCAAGTGGACTTAAAAGTAGAAATAATAATGCAAAATGTAAAATGTAATGTTACCCACTTAATTCTCGTATTACCATAAAAATATAAACATAACATAAGCTATAGTGATATTTACATACAAAAATATGTATGAAGCACATTAAAGGGCTAAAAAACTCAAAATCAAAATCCACTGACATTCACTGACCTTGTCATTATCTAACTGCTATTTGTTTTCTGTGTGCATTTGTATTAGTAAGTGCTGAGGTACTCAAGGTGCCTTTGCTCCTTTTTTGTGTGTTTGTGTGCGTGCAAGCAAGTATGCGCTCTTTTACCTCGTTCTCTCAGGTTTCGAAACAGTTTGGAGGATCCTCTCCATACTGGGGGAGTTTCTGTCAAAATCTTCTCCAGCTCCTGACACACACACAAACACACAATTTACAGATGAGCTGTCTAAGACACACAGTAGAATTACAAATCGTCACCTTCCAACCTTAATCAATAGTTTTTGCATTCACTGAAGAAGAGAGAGAGACAGACAAACAGAAAGGTAGTATGCAATGGAAAGGAAGACAGAATTCACTACAAATGATCCATCTTAATATACTATTTACACTAGTGTTATATCTAAAATGTTATTTTACTGCAATCAAGTGAAAAATAAATAAGGAAATATTTTAAATTGTTTCACTACAATTAATTAATACTTTGTATTTGCTTGTTCTTTATTTATCTTTTCCCTTTTAGCTTACCGGACACAGAAATGTACATTTCCATTGGTTGCAAAAAGGAAACCTGTGGAGTCTCATACTTGCACAATAGAACAATTTATGATTAGCAGTCTCCCATTTTCCTGGTATTATGTGCTCTACTGGAGCAGCCACATGGCTATCATGATACATAATCCTGCAGAAGACTGGGAGCCAATGTCAACAACAGTGTAAAATGCTGATTTGTTATGTGTTGAGCAGAAATGCAATACTTCTGATGAACGTAGAAAATAACTGTGTACAAGAAAACACAGGGTGTGTTTAAAATTGTATCAGTTTTAACCTGGTAAGCAGTGACAACACTGATTTTCTATTATCTCCAAAGTCAATGGCCCTTAACATACCATTGACAAACGTGACTATGGTTTTACTGACACCAACAAACCTGCAGTGTTTTGGAAGTCAAGAACCTGATTTCTGTTGAATAAATTGATAAAAAGCTGATTCCCATATAGATGTTACATTTTTCAGTTTAATTTACATTTAGAATTAATTACCAAAAGGTAAGTTCAGTTATTTTGAAAAAACAACTATGACACCATAGAGTCATCAAAATGTGAAGGGGTCTTGACACTTACTAGACCCACTGAGCAGTCTAATGCAAAAGCAACTCTGACCTGTATAAGTGCTCAATAAGCTCAGAACTATCAGAACTATCTTCTACTTCACATATTGTCATTGCAAACCTTGTATCTGTATCCCTTTTTAATTTATTTGTGCTGTGCAGCACCTATTTCTTGTTCTGTGCCCTAATGCAGTCTAAAAGATGTCAGGCTTGGAACAACATCCAGTGTTAAATTCAGTGTGGAAGCCTTTATAGACTTATAAATGTCTCACTTGTCTTTTCTTTACATACAGTGATGATGAATCTAATAATGATCTCCAATCACGCACTCTTGCTTCATGTTGAACTTTTCGATTATGTAAAAAAAGCTGCTCAGCAATCATAGAAAAATTAGGAATTTAACTTCAGAGAGCATACAAAGTCTGCAACAGATGTAACATACAACAGATGCCTGCAATATGGAAGAGCAGAAGAAAAAAGCATTAAGAGTGTGTCTCCCACCTGTTTGGTCAGGGACCTCCAGGGCCTCTTGTCTGCCAAGAAACGAGACAAAAGAAGAGAGAAGGAGAAGGGAAAGAGGAGAAGAGAGTTTGGGTGGGCTTGGTAAGATAGCATCTGTATGATCTAGAAATGGGTCTTAATGTGCCGGGTACAGTCACAACACACACATACACACGCTGTATATGCACTGTCATCATCACAGGCCCATTTGTACCGTCTAAAGTGCCCCGTGCTTGTCTTTGTAGTATGCAGAATGTCCCCGTAAAAGCACATACTACTTTTGTTCTGTTTTATACAACAAAGTTCATCTAATTCAACTTCAAAGGGGGCATTAGAGGATGTCGGCTGCTGAGAGGGTATGTGCGGCTGTATCGTATGTCAGTGAGCCAGGGTAGATGTAAACACATGCACACAGGTGCACAGTTTGCACGCAATACAATTACATGGTCGCTGAAGCAAGGAACGGTAGCTTTTTTGTCATAACCTAATTTTGTAACTACATTTTAAAAGGAGCTGTCACAAAGGTAAAATAAGTTAAGTGTCTGGTTTAGATATTTACTAGTCAAGAAAAAATTTGGGAAAAAGGAATGTGGACAAGTAGAGCAGTGTGAGTGTGAGTGTGAGTGTGTGTGTGTGTGTGTGTGTGTCTGACTAACATTAACCTCAGACTAAACAATAGCTGTAAAGCCATCTGCTTTGAGGCTGGCCAGGACTAATCTGTTACGACTGGCAGCAGGCTGACAGAAACAGCAAAAATGTGTTTAAACCCAGGATTTTAGTCTGTCTTCAGAGTGAAGTCTATATTGAAGAGAAAGAGAAATTTAATGCATGACGCCAAATATTTAGATGTTGCATAAATGGAGTCAATCAAAATCTTGATATGATTGAGATATATAAGCTGTACATTAATGCCAGGTGAAAATGGGACAAAGATCATGAAAATAGCTAAGGAATTATGCCAACAGAATATATCATTTGCTAGAAGCAACAATCTTCAGATGTTTTCAAACTGAAGCTTTGTACAAATCCCATTATAATAATATTCTGTCACAGGCCAAGAGTTTCAACCGCACGTGTAAAAGCTGTGACACATACTTTTGGGTTCACTCATGGTGACAGACTCAATGAAGTTCTGTGGAGTCATGTAGAGCTGCCCTTCATACTCCACAGAGCTGAACATACGGAAACGATGCTCGTGGGATGACATGTACACATCTCCATCCTCAAAGTCAAATGGACGACCCTGCAGACAAAAAAACAAAAACAAAACGCTAAACAAAATGCACTGTTATTGACTGGTCCTGTTGATCGGCCAAACATTTGTTGTTGGTCCAAAGCTAATGTATTTTGGTTATATCAATATTATTTAATTACTGACAATATCAGCATCATATCCAGTGATGTGGAGGGAAAGGTTCACTAAAAAAAATACTGTACTGTTACTATTTTACCATCAGATTTAAAGAACCCTTACAGTGATGATGTGATTATAGCTTAAATGTGTGTGATTATAGCTTAAATGTGACCAGCTGTGAATGTTTTCTGTTAAGAGAAAACTCTCACACAGCGCAGAATCTCAACTATATGTGCTTCTTCAGGAGATCATTCTATTCCTGGCATTAGCTCTCTCCATTTAGCTCTCTGAGATGATAAACAGTCACCACCTCTGGCTCAGTCCAATAACAAGAGAAGAGAAACAAGCACACACATACACACACAAATACTTTGTCACTACTTTCTACCTGATTGGCATCTTTCTCTCTCTATGTCTGTGTGAGGAGCCAGCTTGATTAGCTGCAGTATAGATGAGCTGCTACTCCAACAGATTGTGTTGCATGAAGCTGCGCAATTAGCAGAGAGGTTTCCAAATTTAAACCTGTTTGGCTGCAGGGCCAGTGCACTGAGGTTCCTGCTCAGCTCAGCTAACATGCTAATGAGTGCACAGTTTCATTCATAAAGCTTTGATGCTGCCTTTACCAAGGGGGCTTTTGAAGGCATGAATAGGAGATGAGTGCTTTGCTTCATAGGAATGCACTGTAATCAAGTGTAAGAGCATATAAGCCCATGGGTTTGACTCTCACTAATGAATGAAGTTTATAAAGTTCTGCAAAGGCAGCTGAGTTCACATGCCATGGTGCACAACATGATGTGAAAAATAATGCAATTTCCATGGAAAGAAATGATTAAATGGCCGGGATTTTAAATTCAGTGTGATTCAGTGTGGTACACTGTGTTCTTGTGTAGTTCTAATGTAATGCAGCTAACTAAACCGGTTCCTGTTGATTAGTTTTGTTTTCCTGACTGCATAGTAGAGGCTCCAGGTGTTTTCCCCTTGAGCAATCCTGTGTTCCCTGTTCACAGCTGCAGCTCTTAGTCCATCTCCACAATTTTCTCAGAGCAGTCTTAACCCGAACCATCCTGTTTTTTTCACATGACATTAAGTCTAGTTATTTCACTTCAGTTAATGTTCAATGTAGCCAGCTATGGTCCCAGCAAATATCAACCAGCTCTTACAGCTGAGGTAACAGGAAATGCTAACACTGCCAATGTTCTCTGTTGTTATATAACGAGTCTTATACTGAACTTGCCTCATATTATCTGGCAGTACTTAAGCTGCTTGCTTTTCCTAAATTGAGGAGTTCTTCTAGCATGAAATTGAACACATTTGTCAGACAGAGAACATTCCCAAGTGCTGGTTTGTCCCTCTGAGCCCAGCTTTGCCCAAACGCAGCCGTGCATCACTCTGCTAGAGCCATGTAATTCTACATATCATCTCTAGTAGCCACACTGACAACTATACATCAGGTATACACTGGTATAGTGTATGCCAGTTAGAATGCAGACAGGATTATCTTTAGGAGTCTTGCCCAGTTTGGTACTGTCCATCTTTGGTACTGTCCATCTTCTGGATCCCTTTAGACCTGGCAGTTTAGTTTTCTGTTTTCCTTTTAGCATCACTATCTTGATTTCAAGCATGTGTGAATTTACCCAACAGCTTTGTTTGCTTTCCCTACAGGTGACTGGTCCCAATTTAAAACCTAATTATTCTGAATCTTTACAGGCTACCTTTAGTGAGTAACAGATGGTTCTCTATCCCTCTCCCCCCTGGGGCTAGCCTGTTCCCAAGTTGGGTGGCTATCTAGCCAAATTGTTCCCCAGTCAGATAGCCTGTCTATCTTCTTTTGGTCCTACCTCTCCTGCTTTTAAATTGGCTACTACTCAGCAGGTAAGTCCTCTAACCAATATTATAACATGCGCTGATGACCATTATTTCCACATGTTTTGATGATTAACCACACTTCAATAAACCACTTACAGTTAATTTGAATAGGTTTTTGAAAGAAGCAAGTGTTAAAACAGTAATGATTAGTTATTGGTTTTGTTCCATTTAGCCTATCTTAAATTAGCCTATCTTAAATCTACTATCTCAAAGGATGATGTAAGGCTGCAACTAAAACATTTTAATTACTAGTTTGATCATTAATAATGAGCTGATTATCAATTATCTAATTGTTTGGTCTACACAATGTTTAAAATAGTTTTAAATGGTTTTCTAAACCCAAGGTAACATCTTCAAATGTATTGTTGTGTCCAACCAACACACCAATGCCCCAAATTGTTCAGTTTGGTATCACACAAGACACTGCATTTAAGACTCTGGATCTATTTATAATTTCACAGGATTGCAGAGATGTACACAATTAATAACTAACGGTTTCACCAAATATTTTTCTGTCACTGAAATTATTGCTTCAGCTCCAATAGGAACTATAATGATTAGACAATGCCAGTATTCTAGTACAGTACTTGTACTTGTGTACAGACCAATTTTTTTAATATTCAAGACATATGACCTTATAAATGCTGAACCTGTATAAATTTGATTAAATTAGCTTCATTAAAGTGTTGCTTACATATTAACACCTTATAATAATGACAATTATATATACTTTCTGCTTTATAAGTCATTGTAATACTTTTAATACTCTCTGTATATTTTAGTCTTTACATAAGTGAAAACTGTGAACATAAAACTTTATGAATTTGCGGTATTGCCACTTTTTTTATTTATAAATGCATTGTCTGTGTGCAGCTGGGCACACGCAGCTGCCTGACTGACAATATCAACCTCATCGTTTTGTCATTTCAGCACCAGCGCGAGCGGAGAGCGCCATTCCTTTAACTGCGCGCACGTCGTCCTGCAGCCAAACAGTGAGCAAACTGTTTCCACTGGGCGTGATGGGAATGAATGACACAGTTTATCCGCCCGAGAAAAAAACTTTTCAGATGCCAGCGAACACCATGGCCACAAAAAAGAAGAAGGCCTGTCTTACAAGGCCTATGTGGATCTAACCTTAGCGGAGGGAGATGTCAGCATTCCCAACGCTCTCTGTCCTTTCGCTCAGTGGTCTGTCGTTTTCACCTCCCAGCCCCCCAGAGGCCCCTATGTCAACACTGAGGACGACACGTTTTCTGCCAACGACTCAGTGGGAAGTCGCTAACGTACGTGTATTCTACAAAAAGCCTTGTCATTACCGTTACCAGTCCAGCTCCGGTTAAAGTGAACTCCTACCTTCTCCTTGGCTTCAACGGTCGGGATGGACGGCAGCAAACCGCTGATGCTGTGACTCCCCATCCTCTTCCTGCCTCTGCCGCTCGTCGTATCATTGTAGAAGTAAAGTGCCACGGCGCCTCCGGTTGCAAGACACATCCCGACAGCCAAGCGCCTCCGTCCCCCTCTCCCACCGGCCTTCTGACCACCGACGAGCTCGTTTCTCGCCGCCGACCAGAGGTTGAGCTTACCAGTCAACGCTGCCACTCTGCGGAAAGCGGCCATTGCTGCTGCTGCTGCTGCCGTTGTGCTGCTGTGATTATAACTTTACGGGCAGCACAAAACTATCGCGGTTCCTGGCTTTCATCGCGAGATGTGCGGCCGCTCTGTTGATGCTGAGGCTGATGAAAGTCTGTCTGTGAAAGAAAGGGATATGAGACTTCGATGACCAAATCGACAACTTTACAATAGACTACTACTCCATACATAGGAAGTCGATATAAAATACCTTTAAAGTTTATATAAAAATCTTGAGAACTAGGGGGGATTAAACAGAACTGGTGTATGACGAATTTAAAATACCCTGTTAAAGGGAGAACTTAAAATTGTGCATTCATCAACTTAAGTAAAAGCGCAGAAGTATTAACAACAAAAGGTTGAAACTCATCGAGCAGTACAAATGCCCCAGACTTATAATATCATTAGATAAATTATATTACTCAAATATTATAATTATCACATTTCAACGAGTGGAAGTGCAACAAATTTTATTTGCTGTTATATTTAATCTATAATGCATGTACCAGCGTACTCAAATGTGGTGAAGTACAGAAAAATTTAAAAAGACACTCAAAGGATTTCTACCACTGCACAGGTCTACTTCCATGAGAAAATGAAAACTCATTGCATGTGTGCCACATATGCAAAGTTTGGCAAAGCATATTCAAAACCTGTGAGAGAAGCTGTATTGGTTAAAAGTCCAATACCTAGCTACCAACAAATGAGTCTAAAACTTGGATTTAAGTTAAAAGGCATCTCAGTTTACATAGGGGAAATTTTAAGTGACCGATGACATCAACATCTTTCAATCTCATGTTTTTCATCGAGGGTCAGTGTGGTATCAAATTTCTAGTGGGAAGTACAAGATCAAAGTCACAAATGGAGAGCAGATATCAAACGAATATCAAAGATGAACTCGTCATTTAAGTCTTTACATGTAGGACTAATGCCAACCTGATGGGGCTTTTCTTATGACTTTGATGCTGAGAGAATAAAGGAGAAGAGTAATAGATGGGGCTGTCACCTGTTCACACATGAAGCATGGTGGATCACCATAACCTATAGGCTACAACTAGCCAAAAGTTGAAAACAGATCAAACAATAACTATTTAAAAGGTTAATTATAGCTATTAAGCCCTTAATTTGTTGCTTTGAGTTTTATTTTACTTGTAACCCAAACAAGATTAGCCTATTAAGGTGACTAATCATAACAATAGGGTCCCTCATTGGTTGACTGATATAGATGGAGAAATGTTTAATAATTAATGCAAACCTGACTTGTATCCTTCACCTCAGATGGTGGATATGCACAAATGTGACATATAATTTACCACCACTGACTATTGAATACTGACTGTTGCATAAAATCTGGCCATTTAAATTATTCAAAGCAGGTGAGTTTCAAGAAGAAACACGTTAGGACCTCCTCATCTGTAACATTTCGTCTCATATCAGGCAAAAGCTTTTGTTGTTGTTGATTTTTAAACACCTGACCAACAGTATGTGGTAACATACATACAAAATCCAGTCTACATTTTAATATACAGTCTTCTCAAACCTGCTTTCAAGGACCCCTGGAGTTCCTCAGACCATAGTTTGGAAACCACTTGCATTAATAACCTCTAGGCTACTTATTCCGTTATTCCATTATCCAGGCATTCGATTAGGTTGTAATTTCTGTGTGTGTATGTGGATGGGTGGGTGAGGGGTGGTGGGGTATAACCCCAGGGGCCTCCTCTTCTATGACTACTATATGGTTGGCTTCCCTCAGTTACCAACAGAGCAGTAAGACTATAGAAAATATATTATAACGCAAATCATGTGACCATGGGAACTGGGCACTTGTACCTTGTAAGCATGCTTGGAAATGTGGCATTGTATGGACGTCTTCATTGTGGCCAGATCGATATCCAATGTATCAGGATCTGATCACCCTGGAGGCGATTCAGATCGATCTCGTCTCCTTTAAAAGAAAGTTCATTTTTTTTCGCTGGTCATAAATACTAATGAAGCGAAGTAAAGAATGAGTGGGACGCGCGCGACACACATAGATGCCCACTTGGTTTGTCTGTGTCACACACCTCCACAAAACCACATACAAACCATATAAATTAATTAAATACATAGAAACAACAGCAAAAATGGAAGAAAGAATAATCCGGCACACAATGCCTATGTCTTCCTGTCATGCTGTAGAAATCGACATGAGTACAAAATGACCTCCGAGGCGACCACACACGCGCACACACACACACGCAGACACAAACACCTCTGCACCTTCAGCTCATTTATCAACGCAGCTCCCAGGGGAGGGGGCAGCTGTGTATACGCGTGCGTTCGTGTACGCCAGCGTGTGTCTGTATAGCTGCCAAAATCAATGCCATATTAGGCTGGACATGGGCCTCTGTGCCGCTGTTCAGATAAAGCCACAATGTGGATCAACCGTGGAAACTGCGGTTTAACCCAGTGGTAAACTAACGCCGATCTGGACAAATTATATGGCGATAATAAATATATGTTAATACTACATATCCAAGATATATTTGGAAACATTGGGATAGGTAGGCTAACTAATCTTGAATTATTAATTGACAAGCCACAGTTGCGACCATGTAGCTTAAATGGAAAACAAAAGGTGGTTAAACTAGAAATGAGTGACCAAGGCCAAGAGCCACCAATTTATTATCTTCGTCTTCTACATAAGAAATTCCTGTAAAGATTCATAAAGCACTATTTTTTTCTGGACAATAGAGTCTAATTGATTAGAAAATCTTTGTTCAAGGGGTTTTCTTTCATATGTAATAACAGATTCATTATGGTTAGTTGTTGGCTATACACAAAATAGCCAGTGGAGTATGTATGATCAGTAAGAAGATGTTTATGCATAACATACTCGGAATATTTACATAAAGATTTAACTACTATTAACTACTTTTTTTATGAAGCCCTTCGAGTGTGAAGTGTCGGGGTATTATCTAGGCTTGTAGTTCAAACAGGTATATTCCCTTCTTCTGGTTGTTAGTGCCTGATCCCCTTACAAGATCCCCGCACTTTGAAGCATCTGTGTCTTTGATTCGTCTTTTAAGACCACAATTAAGGATATATGGGCTCCTGCGCTGTTCAAAGCATCGTGAAAAGATCAGTGAAGGGATTGACAGTCAAGTGATGTCGTTTGCACAGGTGTGTGTGGATGTGTGTGTGTGTGTGTGTGCGGGCGGTGTAAATGTGCGGCTGGGTTACATAAAACAGGGGCAATAAATCAACGGCGGAGTGCGAAAATTACGCAAATGGGGGCTTTCCTCTCTCTCTCCCGCTGCACCTGAGTCATTTCGAAATGGGGGCGTGGGGTTGTAAAGCGTTTAGGGTAATGGCAATATCACTTTCATGCTGTTTGACACACACACACACACACACACACACACTCTCTCTCTCTCTCTTCCTCTCCACGTCCTTTTACACACACGTTGCTGAGTTGCACACTCCCTTGCGAACCTCTAACATGCGCTCACAGTTCAGTCTGGTAGTGGCCATTACTGAAGTGCCCACGAGCAATTTGATATTGCGTCTATATGAGCTTCGGCACAAGGCGATGTGTTGCTGCAAGGGGAAGCAGGGGAATATTCCTGTCATGCTAATTTTTATTAGTCGTTTTTAATTTCCTTCCCAAATCCCTGCGCTCTCTGCGCTGAAACTGAACATCAAAGGTGAGGCAGGAGAACGATGAGCAGAGGGATGAAGGGGCACCGTTTCAAACGGGAACAGAAATGGGCCATACAGAGAGAAGATCGGAGTGTATTTGCATAAAAAGGCATCTCGGGGTGAATTTCCATAGGGAGTATTGCGTTATATAGGCCTAGCCTAGATGTGGGGTGTACTGGTCTTACTGCGCTACATGCTGCTGCTGCTGAAGCAGAGGGTACCGCAGAAATAAAAGGCTGAAGTGAATTGAGGCACATACACACACTCAGAGGCAGGGAGGGAGGGAGAGAGAGAGAGAGAGAGAGAGGGGGAGAGGAAAACCCTCAAGTGCTCCGGAGCAAAGGGGAGTATCCCGAGGTGAGGAGGAGAGAGGGAGCGGGCAGAGGACAGGAGAGAGGGATAAATAGCAGAAGAGAGGAGAGAAGAAGGGACACGGGCTACTGCAACCAGGGATACCTGCACACATCAAGATAACGCGGAAGTTAATCCTCAATTAGATGACAGCGTAATAATTAACGGTGCTGGTGACTGCGCCAAAACGCGCACCCATTGAGGATTTTCTCCGACCAAGTCCAACTTTTCTTTTTTTCGCTTCTCGAGGCTGACCCTCGCTCGCTGGCTCTTACCGAGCTTTTCTCTGCTCATCACTTGGACCTCGACTTGGATCTCCTTCGCTCTAAACCGGATCGGGTTTCTTATCTGTGATGGGGGCAGCGGCGGAGGTTGGGAGCTTCGCCAACGGATTTCTGGACAGCTTTGGCCCCGCGGGTGCTGCTCCGGCTCCCGTTGGCTCTCATTTCGTTCTCACGCCAGCCGGGGCGGTGGACTACAACTCGGTAACCGGACTGATGATGGGGGGACAGGGGCAGCCGCAGGAGCACCTGGTGTCCGCGGAGAGGCTGTCCCGGAGTCTGGCGGATCTCAGCCATCTGAAGGGGATTCTGAGGCGGCGGCAGCTCTACTGCAGGACTGGCTTCCACCTGGAAATCCGTCCCGATGGCACCGTGCAGGGCACCAGGAAGGATCACAGCAGATTCGGTACAGACCCCTTCATTAATGAAGCTATTATTATTTTTATTATTAGCAGCAGCAGCAGCAGTAGTAGTAGTGGTAGTAGCAGCAGTAACAGTAGCTGTAGTAGTAGTTGTAGTGCCGTATAGTCTATTTCTGATATAAGCTTATTGTAAGAGACAGTAAACTGACAGGTATATGTTGTAGATATTGGATAACACACACACACACACACACACACACACACACTGAAAGAGGTTAGAAAAGTAGAAAGTTTAGTACAATGTCATAATTTTCCTCAATACTACTCACTATATAATGAACAATAACTACAAATAAATTAAAATGGCAAATAAATCAGAGAGAAGTAGCGGAGGTTGTTCCAGCTCACAACGTAAGGAGACATCGCTGCACCACTCCCACTCAATGGATCACCCACTCTATGTAATCATGAAAACTATTACTGTAATATCACATGATCATACCCAGTCCCATCATATATAGCCTACTGTGATGGCAGCTGCTTCTGCTCTAACAGTCTCTGTTGCTACTAGTAAATGTTACAATGCATCCGGAGAGACATAAGTTTGAGGTAAATGAGCTTTCCAGATGGGACACTTTGAGTATTTTATGTTTGCACATTTCCACCATGTTTCCTCTTCGAGATTAGATTGGAAGCATTTCTTTACTTTTACCAGCTTATCTTCAGTTACAAAGATAAACAGCTGCAGCTTACGGCAGATCAAAAGTAGATCTCTTGGAGATTTCTTTTAGTGCTTGCGAGGCTGTAGCACTTCTGGCACTTGATTCATTCCATTTGAGAGTTGGATATGACTGCTTGCCAGAGGCCATTCCAGACACCCAGCCTTGCTTGTCAGAGTCAGCTGGTGTGGATACATAGATTTATTCACTGTGCTTTTTATGTGTTAAGTGCAGATACATTTTGGTTTCACCACCAACATCAGATACTCTATGGTCCCCTTGACTTGTGTATCAGAATTATTTCAAACAACTGTGATATTATAGGATATTGCAGTGGAACAAACTCCAGCACTAATGTGATATTGTATCCAGTACTAGTAGCATCCAGTAGATGTTGTTAAAAATCATATTCTTTTGCATTTGATGAGCTTAAATCCACTAATTGTAAGTTATTTTGAACAAAACTGTCAAGAGAATTTAATGTAATGTAATTTACTGTGTGTGCAGGTATTTTGGAGTTCATTAGTCTGGCAGTGGGACTGGTTAGCATCAGAGGGGTGGACAGTGGCCTCTACCTTGCTATGAACAGCAAAGGAGAACTGTATGGATCGGTGAGTACTCACACTATATAAGAACACACAAACGGGGGCAGAGCACAAAATTCTGGACTCTGTACATAAACATTCTCTATTGGCCAGATTTATATTACAATCCACAATGTATTGCATGTTACTTCTCAACATATATGTGTAACCAATGGCCAGCAGGTGGCACATCCTACATCTCTAAGCTCATATTTTTCCCTTTGCTTGTATTCTGTCTGCAGGAGAAGCTGTCTGCAGAATGTGTTTTTAGGGAGCAATTTGAAGAAAACTGGTACAACACTTACTCATCCAACATCTACCGGCATGGAGAAAAAGGTGCATTTTACTTTGTAGCTCTGAACAAAGATGGGACATCTCGAGATGGAACGAGGTCAAGACGACATCAGCGGTTCACTCATTTCTTACCACGGCCTGTAGACCCAGATAGAGTACCAGAGCTATACAGGGACATACTGGGCCAGAGTTGAGACTAAAAGGGTATTGCTATGACCCTGTCAGAACCAGTCTGGGCTGAAAAGCGACCCAAGTGCACCTAATCCTAACCTCTGCTTGAGGGAGACAGAAGATCCTGTTTGTCTGCCCAAAACAGGATGATAGAAGTGCACCAAATCAACACTCCCCATCGCTGGAATGGAGGAAGAAAATAAACCCCCCTCTGAAACAGACTAGCCAGGGAGTTTGACTCAACCACACCAGGGATCTTCTGAGGAAGATGTGAAAGGCCCAAAACCAATCACAGAGGCTACCTGGGCCCCTAATATTGCTCATATTGGCCTATGCAGAGGCCCTGGTGGCCGAACAAATAATATATGGATTTTTTCTGAGTTCTTGAGTTCACTAAATAAGTCTAACTACCTGCTAGTCCATATTGCATGTTCAAGAGGATACACGTGTGGGAATTAGTAAGTGAGACTAACAACTGGCTGCTATTAGCCTTTTACAGCTGTGGCATGTGAGCCCTGTCAATTCTACTGTTTCATTTGGCCTTTTAATTTTATTCAGAATTCTACTTTGGCTGCTAAGTAATCAATTTATTAAAAACTGCTTAATCCACTATACAGTGTGGCTGGTTTACAAAAAAGGTAGTTTTATGCACTGGAAAGCAGCCATGTCTGTTCTGGGACACGGGTCTGAGAGCTGGAGGATTCACCTATATCGAACTGAATGTTGTGATGGCACTAGTGGATTCTCTTTGAAACTGCTTCAAAGATGGATGCTGCTCAGAAAAGATGACTTTTCTACAAAGTGCATGAGGAACAAGAGAAGAAGTACAAATCCAAAGGAGTTTTATGAGGACTTCTTCTATGGTGTCCTGTGGTGGAATACTGAGTGGTTTGTTGGAACTGTAGAAACTCATTCAAGGACCCAGTGAAGGAATTCTGTTGTTTTCCCACCGATGGCAGTCAAACAACGAACACAGGACTGACAGAGACACCTTTACAAACCTGTTGACAGATTTTATTCTTATTTATGAGTTTTTGTTTCCTAGGGCATACAGTATATTTATTTCATATATTTATTTATTTTGAGAATATATTTTTACAGGTATGAGATAAAATAAAAAAAATATCCAGAACAAGCCACAATTATTAATGAGTATTTATTGTGATATCACAATATGAATTTCTGACTGAAGAGGTATATAAATATTATGTTTTTAGACTTTATGCTCAAAGCACTGAACTGTAAAATCGCTGATGTGTTAAGTGTCTATGATGACCAATCTCCCTCATGTCAAATGCAGTGGACTTTTGCCACAAGCGTGTTTATCTGGGGCCTCTTCTGCATATATAGATAACCAAGTTATCTAAATTAGGATGTTGAGGAATTAACGTAAAAATTCTTTGGGTTCTCCAAGGGTGGATTTAAATGAATCTAAAACCTTTGACCAGTGTTGCAACTGGAACATGCAGGTAATTATAAAATAACTATGATCTCTAGGTGTTAAGTATTGATAATCATATCAATATATCAAGGTATTACCCATACTTATATGTGATAAAATATGCAACAAAATGTGGATACTGTTTGCCAAAAAGAAATAAACTTAACTACAAGACATAGGTGTTAAAAAACCAATGGAGCCAAAACAAATGGCATTTAATTTGACATTTCCATGCCAATTATTTTTATGTAACTACATTCACACATTTCCCCGAATAGTGTTGAAAAAAAGCAGCTTTTTAAGTTTTCATTTTCAGCGCAGGCCCATTAATGTCCATTGGGTACCTCCATCAATCTCACATTACATGTGGTCACACCACCTTCATTCACTTCAATTTCTAATATCTAATGAGTGCTCACATTTTAGAGCACACACCACAACGAAATGCCACTTGTTACAGTGCAGGAACACACACAGACAGAATGCACTGGGGCACTGTAACTGCAGTCATATTTTTGATGATCACGGTTTTAACCCTCTACTCATTTTCCCTTTATTTCAAAATAAGAGCACCCAGTATTTAAGATAATATTGAGTAGATATTAAAAAAATCAATCCTCAAAGTGCTTTGAGGGCACTGTCCTTTCCCAGACCCCGCAAAGCTCCTCCAGAGCCACAGAAAATACAACGGTGTTGTTTAGGCTGAGCAGTGATCCCAAAGACTAGTAAATTGACTTGGACATTTAATATCACTGAAGTGCTCCTTTGTTATACAATATCTTTCCATATGGCAAAAGCATATATACTACAAATCTGCTCACTTTCAATATAATGTTATTGAGAAACTAACATTTTTTCATTGTTGTAGCTGAAAGTGCCTTACTGTTAAAAACAGAGCCAATGAGACAAATCATTTCACGTCTTGTTTTTACTTAAATGAATCAAAGTCAACTGTATTTTGAGTAGTATCACAGACACTATGTGCACACCCCAAAGTTTGCAGCGGCTGATTCCCGTAAAGACGGTGGCACAACCTTCACAGGCACAACGCAATGCTTTACAGCACTGTGACAGGACCTTATGCAACAACTGTCTGTTGTTGAGACAGGATATGAGTTGCTGTAGCTAACACTAACAAGTTAATGGTTCTCTACATCACACAAGAATAGTGTTGTCTGAACACTGACTCAAATGATGTGCAACAACTTAGCATCATCTGGATGCTATGCTCTCAGATCCATGCTATGCTCCCAGAGCTCCAGTGACTTCAAGCACAAACACCTTAATTATGCAAACTCCCTTTGAAGGTCCAACTATTGTACAAAATTGCTGTTTCACATAATGACTCTTCTAGTGTTCAGTTTCATGCATTTTTGTATTTCCAAATTGGTGTTATGGTCAGTTGCACTGTCATTCTGGAAACAGCATAATGTATAACTATTTTTTGCAGGAAGAATTAGTGTAAAGACATTCTTTTAATTTTATATTTTAGTTTTAACTGAACTAAAAAATGTCTATAACAAAGAGAAAAAAGAAGCAGATTCACTGGCAAAGCAAGGATAAAAGAGGGGTGACAAAAGGGTAAGACAGGGTTCAGCTAAAGGGTTCAGCTAAAAGAGAGAGACAGACTGATGGGATTAATGGGAGCTGAAGAAAAAAAACAACATGAAGTCATCCATGTGAGAGACAGCACGCGCTTCCTCTGACAGACACTGCAATTAGACAAGTGACTGGCAGGCCGAATGCGCCGCTGCAGTCTTTCATCCTCCCCTTCATCATCCCTTTATCTCTCTCTTCATCCGCCTGTCTTGGATGAGTCATCCCTTGTTCTTATGACACCTGAGACTGAATTGGCCAGATGTCACTCTGGCATGGGTGAGAGACGGAGCAAGGAGTGCCAGAGTGAGAAAATGATGAATTAAGGCAAAGCATTTTAAGGAACTCTGGCCCATGATTGCTTTAAAGTTAAGTTTCAACATTTATTCTTGGGCTCAGAGGCAGCAGCTGGCAAAACTTTCTCACCTCAAGGTCCAATTATCATGTTTTCTGGAGCTTTAGATCATCTGATGATCATTTTACAGTATAATAAACTGGACTGACTTGCTTAAACCTTCACCAGTCTGTACTTGGGAGTTAAGGATTTGGATTCCTCCACATTTTGAACTGAACTGTGCATGGGGTGTGAGAGCAATATTTGGTACACAAATAGTTTTGAGAGTAGTCTTTTCCAGAACCAATAAAACAGCAAAACAGAAATTTAACAGTGTGTTTCTGTGCTCATGTATTACACATGTCTATCTCACTAGCTTAATACAAGCAGCCAGCTACACTGGCCTTGCTAGATCCAATAAAATGTGCAACTGACAGTGCTGCTAGACAAATTTTTGGTTGCTGGCTTCAGCTGAGAACCTTTTCTCTTCTTTTGAGTAAAATCAAGGACAGGTTTTTACTGATTTATCTGTGCCCATTTTTAATGTTTAACCTGTGCAGGAACCGAATGCTTGACAGGTGTAGCAACAGTAACTAAGGGGGTTTACAAGGCGGGGCTTAGAGCATTCAAATGGGTAAACTCATGGATATGAACTCATGGGCAAACTCCATCTGCTGGACAAGGATAATTGTGTGGTATGATCACAGGATGCAAAACAGCCAGTAAATGGACCTCAAGGTGAGACTATGTGTGTGTGTGTGTGTGTGTGTGTATAACAATAATTGTGTAAGCAGATTAAGGTAATGTTATAAAAGTGGAGTGACTTTGAGCTAAGCATAATTAAGTTACTAAAGCTTAGTAACTCACAAATCTTTTGAATTACTTTGGCACACCTTAAGCACTTGAATTACCTGGGGACCATGTGTGATATATGAATTTACCCCCTCGTGCTATCTAGAAACCTTGTTCTACTTACTCAGGCTAATAGCTCTAACAGGCTCTATAGGGGCTATGTGAGCGAGGTACAATGCTTAAACCCCCTATTGTGACACCCAAAAGACCCCTGCATATTGAGGGCAGCAAAAAGGCTCACAAAGCCTGAGTGACCTGACTGCATCAGCCTGTATGCTTCAACATCTGGCCTGTGCTTGCCTGACACTGGGGAAACACCACCTCTGTCAGATTTGTCTCAAACTGTTTTATGTCTCCAGCTGCATTTCACATCAAGGAGATATTGCCATGTATAGGTCGATGCCAGAACACAGGCTCATCAGCTCGGAAACATGTTTCAGATAAGATTACAGGGTGCTGTGGTTCACATCTGCCCAGTTGTACATGCAGGAGCATGGCTACATTGTGTCTAGTTAAGACATGGTTCAGTGTGCGTATAATCCTCTGATAAGGGCATACAGTGTAGGATGAGATGGAGGCAACATCAGACAGACAGCGCCTGAGTACCAGCATATGCACTCTGAGTTAGAGTGTATGTCACAGAGAGGGAGAGAGAGGGAGACAATGAGAGCGAGAGAGAGAGAGAGAAAGGTACGACATGAAAGTTTGTAAGAAACAGGTGGGTTTCTGTGAAGAAGATTCAGAAAAAAGCTGTATGTGGGTTCTTAGTGTTGCCGGCCTGTCAGGTTACAATCTTCCTTTGAAGTGTGTGTGTGTTTGCAGGGAGGGGGAGGCATGTTTATGTGAGTCAAAGTGACTGCGTAGATTCATGTCAGTGCAACGTCTGTGTGTGTGCATGTGTGTGATCTGTGAATCTGTGTGAAGGTGAGCCAGGGGTTCTCCTGACTAGAGGGCTGTCTGACTGATGTGTGAAGACTCTTGTGTGTGTGTGTGTGTGTGTGTGTGTGTGTGTGTGTTTGTGTGTGCAAAATGCCTCCACCTTCCCTCTTCACATACTGTCTGTCCTCTGTGGGGTTTTCCATCGAGTGGTTAGATCTCCACTGCTGGATCCAGCAGGTAATGGTCCAGGCAGAGCTAACCAGAGCAGAGGAAGTAGAAAAAAAGATTCTCATTAAATCATTTCTATCTCCTCAATATGCTGTCCAATAAAGCTCTATAAAAAAACAAATGTCTCATGTTTTTCTCAATATTTTAGCCTAGAAATAAGAATATTCTGGACTAATTCAAACCTAAATGGCTTGAATGTGTTGTCTCTTATCCTGAAATCAAGTGCTGTATTGATGAAAACAACACTGGAAGCAGTTTGGAATTAAAAATGTAATTTAAGGCATCTCTGACAGTAGCAACAGGGAGCATTTTGAAATTCTAATTTATTGTTACAGAGTGAAAATTATTAAAACACTTCTCAGCGACTGTCCCTTTATATGCCATAAAGTCTGTGTGTGTGTGAGTTTTGTTTTCCTAAACAAGGCAGGTGTAGAAGTCAGTGATCTCTGCTGGTACGTATCTACAACCAGAGGAGTCCACACAGGTGTTCTTCCTGAAGTCGTCAACAGACACACACAAGCACACGCACTTAACACAAGCACATACTGTCTGTCATCACTTCTCTGTGTGAGAGATTAATGGTGCTAGCAGTGACTCAGCTGTGGTGAATTCAGATGAAAAAAAAGCTATGTGTCCTTCCCAAATTCTTAGACATATTAGGCAGCTATGAACTCATCTAACGTTTGACTAACAAATGACTTAACCTCTTACAATCTGACGTACCTGCCATTGGCTCTTTCTTAACCACGCACTATGCAGCAACGTATTGTTCTAACCCACATATTTTAAAGTAAATTTCTATGAATCTGCTAAAATGTACAAAAATACTAAATACTTCATCCAGGAACTTCATCTTACAATTAAAGTACATGGAGGCCAAATGTGTCCGTCCTAACTGAAATAGCTTTATGTGAATAAGGTCTAGCATGAATCGCAGTCCCTGGTGTTACAAAGACCCATGCGTTGTTCCTTGTATGGCCAAACCATTTATTCTGTATCAGTACAGACTGTTTGCAGTGACATAATGTTACTCTCCTGTGCTTCCACCTTTTGTTCTGACAAAATAAAAATGTTGTTTGTTTTAAATCAGTGTATGCAATAATAAAGCAACATTATATGTAATGTGAATTGTATCCATCCTTGTGATTAGCAAGATTAACAAGAAGAATTATCAACAATGTCACAATTCCTGTTAGGTCTATGGTGTGTTTTGGTGTCTTTCAGCTTGTTGTTTTGGTTTCACAGCCAGTAACCTCTCTGTTTTTGTCCATTCTCAGGGTTTTCATCAACTACATTTTCAGCCATACTGACTTCATGGGGACCATGGAAGTGTAGACTCTTGACTTCTAACTGCTAATAAGGGTCCAAATAAATAAAAACAGCAATTAGGAGGTAACCAGAACTCTTGAGAAACAAGTTCATTACACACTGCCATGTGGTCAATGTAGCTTTCCACTGTTTGGCACAAATCCTTGCCATCAAACCATCTGAATGGTTTCCAGCTGGACAGTCAGCAACTCTATTAATGTTTGTATTATATTAAGGCATAATTAGCATTAACCACTACATTAACTATTTAATATATAATAGCATTTATTCTGAGAAGTGGTGAAGAGACTCCATTAATCATCTTTTTCTGCATGATTTTGGAAGAAAAAAAGGAAGAAAAATCAGGTCAAGAAGGCTGATGAATAGTCAATATAGCTTTGATGTCACACTGCAATTAGAATTTAAAAAAGTGATTATTTTGTAATAAACATGAACTAAAGCTTACCACTATTGACTAGCCAGCTAATGCATTAAGATGTTAAAAATGATGTCCTTTCATCAACTTGGATGCTTTGGGAAACACCGACAAATGGGAATCAGTGGTTTTAACATGTATTTTTTCAGTCACAGTAAAAGTCTATGTTAGTGCTACAAGTGTCTTTTTGACAGTTCTGGTGATAATGAGACAACATTGTGTTTACAGGTTGTTCCACTGCCCCCAGGTGGCCAAAAAATCAATGCAGGTTTAAGCACATGTAGAAAGCTGGATGGATGTGCTGTATCTGTCCTCTGTCTAACAGAAAATGTGGCAGACACTACAAACAGCAACAGCCAAAGCATAATAATTGAGGAAATACATTTAAATAATAGAAAGTACAGTCTAAACAGTGTGAAGAACTGGGCCAAGGTAAATTATCTCAGAAGACACAACAATACACAGTCAAACCACATCACAGGCTAAAGTAAACCAAGTGTAACTGATGTGTGCCTCCACACCTTCCTGCTGTTTCTCTCGGTCTGTTTCAATGAAAGAGTGTTACCTGACATATTGCAGATGAAAGATTCACACCGGCACACATATTTTCAACCCTGTTATCATCGACAGCTCTGAAACAGGCATAGAACATGTTGTCGAGCAGAAGGCACCGCACGGATTCCATGTCAAATACCCATCTAACCACTGTCTTCAGCTCATATCCACAAACCACAAATTACACACAACATGGAATAAAATTGTCCAGCGAAAGAAGACTTTTTTTACCTTACAATAAAGCAGCTGAGTTAGTTTTTCAGATGATAATCGCAATCCATTTGTGTTAGTTTGTAATGGTTGTTACATTAAGATTTTCATTGGCCCTTAGGTCACACAACAGTGCCAGTACATTAAGTGAACAGGTTCTACATGAAATCTGTGGTTTGTCTACAGTTACAAACAGTTTCTACCTTATAATTTTAATTAATTTAGCTGACTGAATCATGATACTGGGTTCCCTAAAATGCACATTAGTCATAAACAACAAACTCAGTTGAACCTACAGGTGTGATCTTGGTAAGAGCCCAATTTAAATAAAAAAAGCTATGTTAAGGAAATGCTCATTGTGACAATGAAGTCAAGCGGAGATGGACATCCTCCTCTACAGTAAGTGAGTTTAATTTCATTTTCTCCCTTTAGTTGCAGTGTGTGAAATCTCCAGACTCTTGTTCCTGATCATAAAATGAGGGCTGTGAAAAGAAAACAATCAAGGGAAGAAAAAAAATCATTGCAGCTATCCATCCACTTAGTTTCGTATTTACTGACTTTTATAAATATGGGAAAAAAGTTATTATTTTAAATATTTCATTTAAATAGTTCCTGCTTTGAGCTCCAAGCTAAAATGAGTATACTAACATGCTCACAGTGAGAATATTAACATGCTCATGTTTCACAGGTTTGCTACATTCCTCTCAGTGTGTTAGTGGGTTAACATAATGCTGACACGAAGTACACCTGATGCTAAGGGGACTTTCAATAGTTTGCAGATATTTAGTCTTTAAACTAATTATTCGATAAAGGAAATTTTGACCAGATGTCGATACTAGAAGAAAAGTTTAAGCTGATATAATAATCATATTTACTGATATAATTAGGATGAACTCTCTGTGCAACTCTCTGGATATCTGTATGAAATCTTACAGACATTCACAGTTACTCAGATATTTCATTCAGAACCCAAAGGTGCACCTAAAGGTGGTATATCTATATATCTATACACACACACACACATATCTGCTACAGGAAAAGTCACAAGTTTTATATATATATATATGTGTGTGTGTGTGTGTGTGTGTGTGTGTGTGTGTGTGTGTGTGTGTGGGCTGGAAGTCCCCAGATCCAAGTGGGAAACACCTCCAAAGGTGATAGAAAATGAGCGCGCAAAGATCCTGTGGGACTTCCAGGTACAGACTGACAAGATGGTAATGGCTAACCAACCGGACATTGTAGTGGTGGACAAGACCCACAGGAAAGCCGTTGTGGTGGACATCGCAATCCCAAGCGATGGTAACATCAGGAAGAAGTAACATGAGAAGCTAGAGAAATACCAAGGCCTGAAGGAAGAACTGGAGAAAGCCTGGCAGGTAAAAACATCAGTGGTGCCTGTGGTGGTCGGGGCACTCGGAGCGGTGACCCCCAAACTGGAGCAGTGGCTACAACAGATCCCAGGAAAGACAACAGACATCTCAGTCCAGAAAAGCGCAATACTAGGGACATGTAAGATACTGCGCAGAACCCTCAAGCTCCCAGGCCTCTGGTAGAGGACCCGAGCTTGCAGAGGAGGAACCGCCTGTGGAGGGCGAGATGGGAATTTTTATATATACACCACGTTCCACATTATTATGCAAATGTAATTTTTCTCTCTTTTTCCTAAATAATCTATAAAAATGATAGTTCTCATAATTTTCATGTCATCAAGCATTAGAGTATAACTCGACTGTTTTTGAACGAACCTCCAAATCATAACGTTTTTTTTTTTAAAAATCAAAATCTTAAAATGCACTGTTCCACATTATTACGCACAATAGAGTTTCAAAACATTTTATTGTTGTAAACAACTGAAAATGGTCATTAGTTAAACTGCAAGCATTTGCAGGTTATATTTGCTGAAATCAAAAGCTCTTTCAATCAAAAATATCTTAACAGGCCAAATTACATTTTGACATAGGACCCCTTATTGGATAGGAGCTTCACAATTCTTGCATCCATGGAAGTTGTCAGTGTTTGGATGGTTTCTGCTGGAATTTCTTTGCAGGATGTCAGAATAGCCTCCCAGAGATGCTGTTTTGATGTGAATTGCCTCCCACCCTCATAGATCTTTTGCTTCATGATGCTCCAAAGGTTCTCAATAGGGTTGAGATCGGGGGAGGATGGGGGCCACACCATGAGGTTTTCTTGTTTTATGCCCATAGCAGTCAATGATGCACAGGTATTCCTTGCAGCATGGGATGGTGCATTGTCATGCATAAAGATGATCTTGCTATGAAAGACACGGTTCTTTTTTTGTGCCACAGAAGAAAGTGGTCAGTCAGAAACTCCACATATTTCACAGAGGTCATTTTTACACCTTCAGGGACCTTGAAGGGGCCGACCAGCTCTCTCCCCATGATTCCAGCCCAAAACATGACGCCACCACCTCCTTGCTGACGTCGCAGCCTTGTCGGGACATGGTAGCTGTTCACCAACCATCCACAACTCCATCCATCTGGACATCCAGGGTTGCACGGCACTCATCAGTGAACAACACTGTTTGGAAATTAGTCTTCATGTACTTGTAGGCCCACTGCAGGCATTTCTGCTTCTGAGCTTTGGTTAAGGGTGGCTGAATGAGGTTTATGCATAACTGCAACCCTCTTGAGGATCCTACACCTTGATGTTCTTGGCACTCCAGAGACACCAGCAGCTTCGAATACCTGTTTGCTGCTTTGCAGTGGCATTTTAGCAGCTGCTCTCTTAACCCGACGCATTTGTCTGGCAGAAATCTTCCTCATTGTGCCTTTATCTGCTTGAACCCGTGTGTGTTCTGAATCGGCTACAAATCTCTTTATTGTACGATGATCACGGTGAAGTTGTTTTGAAATATCTAAAGTTGTCATACCTTCTCCTAGGCATTGAACTATTTCTCACTTTTCGGGAGCAGAGAGATCCTTCTTCTTCCCCATATTGCTGGAAAATGGTGGTCTGCTTAATAATGTGGAACATCCATTCTTAAGTAGTTTTCCCTTTATTTGGACTCACCTGCAAACTAATTGGTACAGGTGTCTGAGATTGATTGGAGTGATTGGAAGAGCCCTGACGCACATTCCCATCCATGTGTTTAAACTGACAGACAAAAAAATGACCTTTATGACCTTTAAACACAATTTGCATAATAATGTAGAACGCGGTGTGTGTGTGTGTGTGTGTGTGTGTGTGTGTGTGTGTGTGTGTGTGTGTATATATATATATATATATTTATACATCTGCTACAGGAAAAGTCACAGGTTCTGACCTCTAGTGGTCAACAACTCAATTTTTTCTACACTGAGCAGTTTTTAATTTTATTGGGAGGTATTGGGAAGTGAACTGATAGGAGGAAAAAGAAGGGATTAGAGATGAGACTTATTCCCATGTGGTTCTCCACCCTTGTGGTGTAAAATCATTTATGTGGCTTGCGGTGGACATGTTTGCTCAATGGTATGGATTCACAGACAAATTCACTCTTAAATTCTTAATAGGAGCAGAAACATTCATTAACATGCCAAACAAGGAGGGTAGAGTGAGGGAGAGGGTGACAGAAGGACAGAGGGAGTGGTAAAATCTGCTACTGCAAAGACAGACGGAAAGTGAACGACAGAGTATAGAAGAATGAATGCATATACTGCATAAAGTATGCATTGCTCTATATACATGATGTGTTGGACATACTGTAGAGTCCAATAACATTTAGAGTATGACCTTATTTCTTTCAAGAGGAAATTAGTTATTGACACAAAGTTTTAGAAAAGCAAAGATATGTTGCCTTTGTAAACTGGGTAGCAAAGGATAGCAATCAACAGATTTGACAAACACATATATTGAGCTTTCTTGGATTCAATATTGAATAGTGGAGAGTTTTAGAGATGGAAAAGAACAGCATGAAATTGAACCACCAACTCTATGGTCAAAGGGTCAAAGGGCTACTTGGACCTTTTGGTAAATATTATCTACATTCTTTAAGTTTAAGTCAGAGGGGGATCAATACATACTTAACATGTGTTATGTATGTAGCTATAGTGATTAGCATAGTTTAGCATAAAGACTCAATGCAGGTAGGAACTCCTTGCACAACTCTGCTTCGCTTATGAAAAAGACCTACATTGCTTTATAAATATATACACAAACAGAATTGTACAAATGATTATTTATGGCTTTAATGGGACTTCTGGATAGAGTCTCTGCTGGGTGACTGGCAGTAAATATGTACAACAACAACTTCCTCAGTTAAAGCACAGACATGAGGGTGGAATTAATCTGACCTGCACAAAAGTGAATAAAATTATCTCCCAGAGTATTTTGTACATTTTCCTAAATGGTGCCCTACCAACTGGAATAGCCCACACATTCATCCACCCAGTCTCACCCTTAAGGATGTTTTGGGACACTATCAGAACATCAAACAATTTAACAAAAGGGCCGATGTTCTCTCTCTCTCTCACTGAAAAGTGACATGCTTTGTAGCCATATAGTGGTCTCTCCTGGCCCAAAGCAGCACCTGGACTCATCAACAGTATAAAAGCTGCTAGTTTTTATAGCAGGTTGTCTTAAACCTACTAAGTCAAGCTGCCAAAAATTGTTGAATAAAAAATACAAAAAGTTACAAAAAGATATGAAATGGATTGAAATGGAAATGGATAAAGATTAAAAATTTACTGAAACAAATTCACACCTGGAGGGGTCACAACCCCCGAGGACCCTCCTAAATACTCAGCAGACCCTGAATTCAATAATGGCCAAAGCTGTATTTTTATTATCAGCCTTCACGGGTAGTCTAACACCACTCAGCCTCTCACACAAACACGCAAACACACACACACACACAGGGTGGAAGTAATTAAAGCAAGTGGAGCTAAATTGAAGTATATTGAACTCATCTCTCACACACTCCCGCTCTGTCGATAGATCACTCGCCAAGTGCTATCGACCGCTGCAAAGACTTCCCTCTGCAAAACACTCTTCCCTGCAGTGTGTGTGTGCGCATGAGTATGTATAGATGTGACGTGAGTTTGTGAGTGAGAGAAAGGGACACAGGCTGAGAGGACAGGAGATTTTAGAGAGAGAGAAAATGATGCTCTGTACAACAGAATTTGCACAACCTAATTTTAGGATCACCCTTCACGCTATTCTCTCTCTCTTCATGCCTCATTTGTCCTTTTTCTCCCTTTTTCTCATATTTCCCTGTCAGCTCATTTGTCCCACTCTCTCTTTCCACCTCCCTGCTTTCTCCTTTCTTTCTAAATCCCTTTATCTCTATCTATCTTATGAGAAGGGTAATGATTTTAACTAAATGAGAGTCTTGCACTTCCCCACCCCACTAGATTAGCGGATCAATGGGACAGCATTTGTGTGTTCATCATGGGGGAGATGCCTGCGTGTATGCCTGTGAGTGTGTGTTTGTTCAGTCCACACAGACTGTATAGTCATCATAAATACCCAGTACCCCAGGTGACTCCACACTGCACTGAGGACAAAGCCCTGCAGATGAGAAACGACAAGAAAAAAAATGACAGCAGAGATTTTCCAGAAACGGCAGGGGACAAGGAAGCTATAGATTTTTACTGAATAATCGGTAGGAATTCTCCACAAGGCCTCGACATGACAAATGTGTGTCAAACACACCGTCAATGGTAGAGCAGAAGCACGCCTCCACCGCTCTGCTGAAATGCCTTTCCCCTCTGCTTGATGTGAATTCAATTGGAGTCAAATTGATTATCTCCTATTTGTGATCAATCCTAAGTGGGTTTGCGGCCCTTCCACTGTGAGGCTGAATCTGTGCTCCTCTAAACAGTTTTCCTCTCTGTTTACTCTGTTTGCCCACTTTCTTTATTGCTTCTCTCTCTCTGACAGTCAGAAAGACACGATCTTGTTGTGACTGATATGTACTTTGCATACTTGTTGTACAATACATATGCAAGGAGACTTGTTTGTCGTTTATACAATTAACAGCCAAATTAACTGTCCCCTAAGAGCAAACCAAGACAGAGGGCTACTTAAGAAGTCAGCTTCTGTGTATACATCAGATGAGGAGGAAGGATCCATCACTCAGGAATTGACCACAAAAGGTGCTCAAAACACAGTGAGCACAAAATGAGCAGAGGTCAATGTGGGAAACCGTTAATGAATTTCTTTATACATTATACATAATCAAAAGAGTGGATACCTGGTTGATGCCACAGTTATTACAATGAAAGTTGACCACTAGATGCATTGACAATATGTGACCCTATGCATTTTGGGATTAATTGAGCATATGCAAAGCATCCATCTCTAGCATAGTTATAATAAGTTGAAGTAACTCCATAACCCTTACCTTATCCATCCCATAGCTGCTATGGGAATAAAAAGAGCATTAAAAATGTTTGCACTGAATATAATCCAGTCTGGGTTGTCCAGTTTTTCTTGCCACATGGACAGCTTCTAAAGTAACATTCAGACCTTATTCTATGTGTAATTTGATGAGATGAGGCCCCCTGCACTAGCTAGCATCCCTTTGTTGGGCCATTTTTACATTTCTTATTGTTTTGCTGTCAGTCGGTGTAATGCTGTGACCTCTATGCACTACACATTTGCATTATTTGTGTTGCACCTATTCTATATATGTTGCTTTGGATAAAAGCTTCTGCCAAATGACATTGCAGAATTGTAGAATCACAGCAGTTAACTGTAATGTAATTCATGTCAACTGCCTACTTAGTACATATATGTATATGAAGTCTAGTAGAGCACAATATGTAATAAAAGTGAAATTAAGGACTCATTCAATTCAACATTGCTTCGTATTGCCAGTAATTTATTTTATTCTAATTCTATTATATTCTAGTCTATATATTTCTGTTTATTAACTGTATCCTGATATGACTGATACATAGATACACAGCATTCTCCATATTTCAAACAGTCAGTGTTGTTTGGCCTCACCACTAATATATATTTGGAAATGAAGTGGACTTGAGCAATGAAACCTGAGATTTGGCACGTAGATACTCAAACACACGCACACACACACACACACACACACACACACACACACACACACACACACACGTCCATGCATGCTGTCTGCAGATTTCTGTTGAGCGTGGAGGGCCTATCAAAGCATGGTGGTTTCCTCCTGTTAGTGTGACAGCTCTTAAGCCTCACACATGAAAGACTGACAGGGAAGTTTTATTACACCTTTTCTAAAAGCAAGTGTGCAAGTGTGTGAGTGTTTGTGTGTGTGTGTGTGTGTGTGTGTGTGTGTGTGTGTGTGTGTGTGTGCTCGTGTGTTGCTGTGTTCTCAGCTGGGTGAGGTGTAGACAGCGGTCAGGTTGAAGAGTTGCCAGATTTTCAGAACAAAACATGACTCCACAACAACACAGTCCTACTCGATGCTTTTATCTGTCGCTTCTTTATGAAACATGTAGCTATCAGAGCAAACACGGAGGATTAATCCTTGAGCATACACACCCAGATGCAGACAGGGTTCAGTCAGTCTGGAATTTTGAATATTTCTAGATTATACTTTCTGAGAGAGCACACTAAATCATATGTTGATGCAACAGTGCCATGCAAATAATATAAGGGCAAACAATTTAGTGCTCATGGCAAGATTTAAGCATTCCTTAAGTAGAAAAAAAACCCTCCTTAAAGGCAGTTATGTATGCTGCATGTACCGGCCTACTACTGTAAAATCTAAAGTGCAGGTGGCACACATCCTCTTCCATCAATAGCAGTTAAAACACATTTTCCAAAAAAATGCAAATTTTTAGGCAAGCAAGCACATCATGTCATCACTGATCACAAGGCAAGATGCTCCAGAATCGCACATGCCACATATATTGTGTGTGGATTCTTGGATGTGGCCACCTGATGAATGCGAAGTCCACAATTCAGTCTCCTTCAGCTCTACTATTGTTTACGGATTCCTGAGAGAAATATCTGGTTCTTTAGCAACGAAAACCTCAACATGACAACATTTGCTTGCTGTACCTAAAAACAATGCTAATGACAAAAGTTAGAGGGAGGCAAAACAATAAAATTGTGAGCATAAAACACTAAAATTTAGAGCAGGAGATAGCTGCAGATGATTTTCTATGCAGGTTTGTCATGTCATGCAACCTGACATTGAAAGCTGCCATGTAATTAATGTGATTAATGTATAAATATTAATAAAAGTTGTTGTACAGCTGTTTGCATACTTTACATATCATATCTTACATGTGTTCATTCTGAAATACAATGTATTTCTATTAAAATACACCCATCTGTATGTGTTTCACTCAGTAACCTTTAAGCTGCATCTAAAAGAACAAAGTAACCTCCACCTAAACCAAGTTATCTTACCAATAACTTAATTTAGGTGCTAACTGTACAGTACATAACAGTTAACTGAGAACAGGAGAAGGAGGATGGCTCTAATGAAATAATAATGTGCATATACAATGAAATCACCAAATGTACATGTGAACTGTAACAGCGACACTGTTACGATCACTGTATTATTAATTGAGCTTCTTTTGATCAGTCACAGCTGCTGTGCAAATGCAGGCACAAACATGCACACAGACTAAAGGTTTCTGATCACATCTTATTGTGGTTCTATCACCTCTACATCATCTCTTTAGGTGGAAAGAGACCTCAACAAAGACATAGAGAGAGATGGAGAGAGGCGAGTGCCTGTGATGACAGTATCCATACCTGAGGCGTTACGACATGTGGAGGTGACAGACAATGTTTGGAAAAGCATGTGTGCATGTGTGTGTGTGTGTGTGTGTGTGTGTGTTTGTGTGCAGAATAAATAGCAGCAGAGGTATGGAATGCTTGCAGAGCTATAGCACCTGTAAATATGAATGAATAAAGCCAGTAACTATGGCAATAGAAACATATGAAACACTGGAAGAACCACACACACACTTATGCGTACAGACACGCACGCTGCTCACACACACACATTCTCACACTCAAAAGAAAACCACACACGTGTTGTTATCAGAAGATCAGGATATGAGTGATCACTGCCTTTTGTAAGCCAGGGAGTTTCCTTTCCTGGCTGCAGCTATTAAATTAGTGTGTGTGTGTGTGTGTGTGTGTGTGTGTGTGTGTGAGTGTGTGTGAATATGTGAGTCCTTACCACCACTTCTAAGCAGCTTTGACCCGCCAGCAGATAAACAACATCGTCACCTCAGGTTGTTCTTAGATATACCTCAATTACACACTCATGAATCCAGGCAAGCACACGCAATCTCACGCACACAAGCAGACACTCATTCTCTCCAGGATCACCAAACACCTGAAAGGAAGCTGTGTTCACTCATTCAGTAGTGAGTGAACACAGTGCAACTCACTCCTGTTGCACAATGCAAAATTGGTGCGGTACATGCTGTACCCCATTTCACAACATGTGATGTTAATGACGTAGCAAAAGCTAACTGCTCATTAAAGCACAATGTTCATAAAATGTCTACTTTTTTGCAAAAAAAAAGCATATTCAGGATATGTAAAGATAATTACTGTACTTTATAACATGAAGGGGGCAGAGGGTTTTCCAGTTCTGCAAATGGGGGCTTCTGTGATATCGGTAAGGTTGAAGACCCCTAATAAATACATTCAGTCAGTATTAGAAGAGGTAAATATAAATAATTGGGGAACCATTTTTCTTCTGAGTTAAATTACTATAACTGTAACATATATGTTGAGCCTGTTAGGCAAAAAAATTTCCCATGAAATTCTTCTGCAACACACCAGATAACATGCAGAATGCTATGCAGAAACTATGCACAGCAGAAATCTGACATTGGCCTTCTGAGTTTCCTTGTCTGTCCCCCCTCCAGCTTCTGTCTAGTTCTCTCCTGCAGAGAGGCTGAATCCAGGCTGCGCCTGCCCAGCTGTGTTGCGTTGAGTCTGGACATGTCAGGACACATAAACTCCCCGAACATCTACACAGAACTGGTGATTTATCTGTGTTAGACTTTTGTGTGCTTTAATCGCCAGCAAGACACACACACACACACACACACACAGTGACAGGTGGTGTGCATATACAGTACATGTGTATCTGTGAGAGTTCAGTCAGTGTGTGAACTGTCCGTGTTCGTGTATGTTTACAGTATGCGTATGAGTGTGGATGTGTCCCTATACTAATGCTTGAAGTCAGGTGGGCTCTGGCACAGCTAGGGTCCTCTTTGAAGGTGTGTTCATGTACACACACACACACGGAGTGTACATACTGACACACACACACACACACACCAGCAGACCAGCTGTTTCTCTCTTCCAATGCTTTGATGTCTCTACTTTTTCCATCCTACCCACCATACTAGCATCTCTCTCTCTCTCTCACTGAAACACACACACTGTCAATTGATCCCTACTGAAGCTCTCAGCAGCATCACCTTATCTCTAATGATGTTACTACAAGCATTTAACACTTTTAACAGAAAATAACTGTTTTAAAACCATGCAATACTGCTTTAAACAGGAGATGTGGCCAGGAATACGACAAACAGCAACAGCAAAGTAACATTTTGTTTCAGCAAACAATCTGCACTGTTCCACAGGCACAACACTGCTTAAACACCTCTATCTTAAAAAGTCATTTATCCTCTGATTGAATGTTGGAAAAAATGAAGTCTTATTATCTCAAAGTGTCAGTTGATGGATGTCTTACACGGAAAACAAATGGCAGTTTGCACTTTGACCTCAGAGTTAAACAATAAGATTGCACCATTAGCACTGCATCAAAAAATAAAATAAAAGATGTTAAAACCATAGACTAATAATAAACATATTACATAAACTAGTAATATTAAAAAGTCTTGATGAGATACAGGAAACAAGAGGGATCTTTTGTGCATGCACACACAAACACACACACATCTGCCTGTCTGTATGTCAGTCAGGTATGGTAATTATTGTTTGGATTCAGCACTCTGCAGTAGGTACGCGTCTGCAGTGAAATGTACGGAACAATGCAGAAATCAACACGCCTATTCTTTCATTAATGTCACTGCTGTTGCTGCACGGGGACATGCTGGCGCTAAAACACGGATCAGTTTCATATTCACTCATAACAATGTTTTTTTTAATAACCACACACACGGACACACTCAAACACGAACACACACACACACGGTGTCTGTGTTCACTCTTTCCATAGTGAATTGTTTTGTTGGTTTCCGAAATGTTTCATGATTGATGAGCATCTGAAATTTCTGGTAAGGTCACTATTACAGTGATTTTTGTGATTTTGTTTTATACAGGTATTCATTAATAGCCAAAGCCAGGGGACTCAATATTGTGAAAAATGTGACACGACATCAATAAGCGCACAAGTTACTGATATTATTAACACTGAAAGCATTGTGAGAAAAGACAACACATCATGTACTCTAGGGTCATTATTTCTAGTTTATGTCAATTTTACAGTGCAATATCCAGATGTTTGTTTGCTTGTTTTTATAAAGAGTCAAGGCGGAGAGGATTGGTTTAAATAATGAAAAATATATTTTGAGTTAGAGAAAAGACTGATACAACTTTTATGTCTGAATGCCACACTTAAAGCTAAAGACTGAAACAGTAATTTTCCCAAAATGTAACACTTTTCATTTAAACTAACATGCATCCTCCGGTCTATGAAGGTTTGTTCTATTTCCCACCTGCCAGCAGAGGACTTTTACTGTAAACAAGGCCATTAGATAGCTCTATCTAATGGCCTTGTTGTTGTTAGACAGCTCAGAAAATACTAAAGGCAGAGAAAATCAGGAAACACATTGGAAAGAAATGCCAAAAATCTTCTGATTCTGCTTCAAATGAGAGTCAGTCAAAGTCATGAGGCTGTCAAATGTTGTTCCAATGGTCAAATTTTCATCTAGATGTATTGTGTCACAGAGTGTGTGAGAAACATTGTGATTAGCTTGACTGATTTATGCAGTCTAAGTTTCACCGTGTTTGTAGGTTTAACAAAGAAACAGACATTTCTGGACCAAGTAAATAAACAAAAATAAACACTCTGTGAAGTAACCCTGTTTGGTTATTTAAAACGGCCGCATGGGAAAAAGGTGATTGCAGCGGGAGATCATCAAAAAGCTCAATTTTTAACCCAACATTTTCCCATGTTGTAATCTTCTTCTTATATCTCTCCTTCACCTTGGAGCCATTAAGACCTTCTAATATTACCTGGCTTGTCTGTGGCCCAGCAGAGCCCCAGAGCCCCTGTCTTTGTCCAGGCTCGGGCAGCAGGTGAATAGGATGCCCAATGCGAGGGGCCTCACAGCCCAGATACACCTGATACCTGGCTCACACCCCCACAACAACGCCCACCAAAGTCCCCACTGGACCCCTAAAGCCCCCAACTCCTCCTCCTCGTGTCTGCCTGCCAGCTGGCTTCGTGTCTGCTCACAGACACACAACAAGAATGAAGGATGTTATTGTCGACAGTATTGGCAGCTTTGCCCCCCACTGAGTGTATGCAATGTGTAAGTTCTCAGTTCTGCCCTCTCTCTTTTTTGTAGAGTCTATGTGGGCTCTGTCCTGTTGTCTGAGCCTCATATCTGTGTGAACTCTGTGTTCACCTTTGAAGTTCTCTACCACGCATCTCTACGCCCCCTGCACCCCTCCCCATCTCTCCTCCACAGCTTTGATTCCCTTTCTTGTTACGGGGAGTTGGCTGATCCACAGATAATGCCACTCAGTCTCTTCTAAGCTACATGTGTTAGAAAAAAAACAGTGTACATTGTTCAGGTGCAGAGCAAATGGAGAATTTTATTTTGTCGTGCCCGATCTGGTCCTTGTTTCATTTATTTATTTGTCTATTTACACACGTGAGTATTTAACTACGGGCAAACATATTCAGTCTTTGACAACTCCTGCACAACCCTGTGCAAGATAAGTGGGTCCAAACAAATGGCTGGTCAGTCTGAAAACTGTCCCACTAACTTTGTTTGCACTGGATGATTGGTGTGCTTTTGCCACAAACTGACTATTGCTCTCACTTTTTACTGTGTGCCACCAATGTGCTGAAATACCGCAGTTGCTTTGAAGGCACTCAGGTGGATTAAAACCAGCCTCACATTTGCATGCTGATGAGTGTTTGACTGGGCTGGCTTAAGGACAATCCAGGGGAACCATTTCATTGCTTTTTACTGCAGTTGCAAACAGTCGTAACCATCACAGGAGTTTCTCATCCTGCATCGAGGAAGAAGTTTTCTCAGTGTCTCCGCTGACAACATTGTAGTGCATCCTCCAGCCTTCTGTTAACTGGCGGCCATTTAATTTCCAGGACATAAGGCAACACCTGGGGAAAATATTTTTTAAGAAAAAAATAATTATAATAAATTTTAATGAATGACGCTGCTGTTTTAATGTTCTACACTTATAATTTACTGAAAATCTACAGAGGATCACTGCACTTGTGACACAATGCTGAGGTACAAAACAAGAAAAATAAGAAACACTAAAACTAATGTGTGTAAATTCAATTAAACAATCAAGTGTTCAGTCACTGGAGCTTAACATGCTTGACAAAAGGAAAACTTAAATGTTACAGTGAGCAGAGCACCCCTGCACTTTGTTAATGCAAATACACATCAGAAGTGTCCAAGTTACAAATACACAAAACTAAAGATACCTACTCTTACCACAGCTGGGACCAGTGAACTACTTACACCAGGGCGACAGCTCCCCATCTTTAAACCGTTTATGTCATAATTAATGATGTAAGACCTCTGCCCCTGTGTGCCTATGTTTTACTGAGCAAATAAAATTGTATGCAGTATTTTTATGCTTTATTAACACTGTGTGAGGTTTATCTAACTTTTTTGCCTAATTGCCATTGCGGCATCATAATTAACAACTCAACTTTGTTTCTTGCTTCTAAATCCTATAAACTTTTTATTTTTCAACTGATCAACAGAGAATATAATAATATGGATTGATTTTCCAACGTGTGTGTGTGTGTGTGTGCATATGTGAATGTGTGTGAATGCTTGTGTCTATGGGAAATGATAAATGGCTTATTTCGATCTCTCAGCTGTGGAGTCCTCAACCCGTTTATACAAACCAACAACTTGGGCTTTGTCAGCAGAAACAAATAATCTATCAGCACGCACGCACACACACGCATGCATGCACACATACACACACACACACACACACACACACACACACACACACACAATTTTGCAGCCTGGTCAGTTGTTAGTATGATGGATTGGACCTGAGGTGTGTCTTGTCTCAGTTATTGATAGGCAGGTACTGGAGTGGCAGCATGAAATATTAATAGAGTGGAGCTAAACGCCAGTATGACAAAGAAACAGAGGGAGAGAAAGCACAAATGGGATTTCTGGAATGAAATAATGCAATGACACCAACAATATCTGAGGCATGACAGCATGCAGGGCTGATGAGTAAAAAATAAGAGAAACAAGCACTCACATACATGTGTCTGAGAATTTGAAATATGTCTGATATCAGTATCAAATTTTTTTTCTTTTCTCAATGGAAATTCCCTCCACGTTTGGTTCATTTCATTTCACACACACACACACACACACAAACTCTCTCTCTCCTTCTGTCACTCTAACCCACATCCTGTTGTGGTTCTTTTTGCTCTTCTCTGCTTTGATATCTGAGAACCACTGACTTATGTGGAAACACAAAGCACACCTTTGTCTGTGCTACACTGCACTGGAGTGTTTGTCATCATTTCTGTGATTTTGTTGCGTGCATATTTCACTGTGTCCGAGTTCATCCTACCATAGTTATAGCAACACACACACACACAAGCAGTAATCCTTCGCCAAGGATTTCTCCTCAGTATTACACTTGAAACATCCCTCCTCTGTGTGTGTGTGTGTGTGTGTGTGTGTCTGTATTGATGCAGCACTGCAGAACAATCTATACTAATGATTTCCCATAGACACCTCAAGTTGATCTGGGAACTGGGGAGGATGGGAGGCAGAGAAGTCAAAAGAGACGAATGAAGAGATGGAATGAATGAAAGACAGATAGAAGAGGAAATCAGAAAAAGGCAGCACCAAGATGGAGAAAAAGATGCAGAGTATGGATGGATAAATAGTGATGAGTTAAAATGATGTCAATAAAGGCGTTGATGAAATGATGATGCTAATATAACTTTGTTGAGAATCTGGCACCACTATGCTGTAAGGTATCCTTCAAAAAGATTTTTTAAAGTAACACTTAAATAATTTAAATACAACTAATGACTTTATTTATGGATTATAAATACATAAGTAATATGATAATTTTGATTACACTTTATTGATTAGTTATGTATACACAGTGTTGGAAGTAATGCACTACAAAATAACTTAGAATTACACTAACATGGTACTGATACCTAATTACTTTTTTAACAGGTAAATTATACAAATTGGCTCATTACTTGTTATTTTCTTGTAATAAAATAATGGACAGCTGCAAAAGAATTTAGACAAAGTCTAATCCTGTTTTTTTAGGGGGTTTCTTTTATGATCTTGGACCTGATGCTGGCGCTAGACGCTTCAGGAAATGTGATCTTGCTCTTCATCACAGCGGTTCTAATCTTTGTAATATAAACTGAAGAAACCTGGTTACATCAAATATAACGGTTCATTCACAGCTTAAGTAAAAATCAACAAAGATGCACATCCTTCATTATGTGGGTGTTATCCTTTCGAATCTTACTCTCTAACCAAGACAATGTGAGTGTAGTTTGCAGGTAGAAACTATAGTTGTTGCTGCCCTCTGGTGGTCGGGAGTAATAATATCTTCTGTCCTTTGTGAAAATGGGTGCAGTGACAGACACAATGTGACAATTGTCTTGTAGCACACTAAGCCACAGTAAAATAACAAAATAATTAATTTTTACATCACTGTTGTAACAAATTGTGACAGATTATGACAAATCCTTGTTGCTGCTGAGTCAATAACAAAATGCAAATGAGTTCCTCACTTTCAAATAAACCATTAGAAGAAAATCTTCAACTGTACATGTTAATGAATAGTTAATACATGGATCCCAGTGCCCTGCATCTAAAAAAAAAAAAAAAGTTAAATAAATTGCTTATTAAGTATTTATAAAGTCATTAGCTACAGCACATTAATACATATTGGAGATTGGCACCAAACATCCATCTGGTTATGTTTGTGAGGCTTTACTTTGATCTGTGGCCCTTTGCTGTAGCTTCTGCAGGTTTAATACAAATACATGAAACAATATTAAAGGGCGTATTCAGTGATTTCTGAAACCTGAAATCACTGAATAGCCTGTGTGTGTTTTGCACACTGACATCAATGATTTATTTATCCTACATTATTAATGAATTATTGAAATGTAAATGTTGCTTTCATTAATATGAGTCAAGTAGCAGTGAATGTGTCTACATACACTGTTAAAGGTTTGCATGTGTGTATATGTATGTATGATAGTGCCTGGGAGTGTGTGTGTGTGTGTGTGTGTTTAGAAAACCTTGAACCTGCAATGAGGAATTTCCTCCATTCATTTCACATTGTTCAGACTAACAAGGAGTCAAAGACAACAGAGCATGACAGAAACACTCCACACCCTTCAGAGCGTCTCTGAGGAACCATAAGCACTTCCAGGTCAAAAGTCCAGCAGGATGATCTCACGGGCAATGAGTGTAGCTGACACACTCACACAGAGTTGTGTTTCCATTACTTCAGAAGACATTACACTGACTTACATTCATTTCTTACCAAAACTATCCAAAGCCACTATTGGCCTAACCCAAACCTTAAAGCAAGTTTTCACCCTAAAGTTCCCACAATATGACTAATACATACTGTATACAACATACACATACACGCACATTTCAGAAAACTCAATGTCAACAGATACATAAAACATATTATGTCTCAAAACCACAACATCTCTCTCCAGTGAAATTAGAGTGTTGCCTTTGTTTCAAGGCTGCCTGTATTCCCTGAAGATGTATATTGCTATTTTTTTCCATTATCCAATGAAGCAGCAGCACCATCTATTAATGCTGCTGGTAAAGGCTCACAGTAGCCCAGTTGTCCTCTGAAGTCTGTCTTAACGTCAATGATAATGATAATATAAAAGTAGCCAGGGAGTGTAAGAATAAATTAAATCCATCCATCTTTGTTTATCATCCCAGCTTGTCCCATGTCTGAGAAAGGGGAAACCACTACTAGTAAGGCAGCGATAAGAAAACAGAGCAGAGGAGACAATGTCAGGTCAAGAAAAGAGGAAATTTTTTTTATTTTTTTTAATGATTTCATTTTCACCTTGTGAGGTGACTGGTGCTCCTCTCCTTAAAATGATCCAACACAGGCAGCAAAAGTCTGACTTGCACAGAAACACTCGCCCTAAACCAACAAATATACACTGTAGTGCGCAGGACGCCAAAGTGGCCAAGGGTAGGAAAAATAAAGATGTCACAAAGACAGCTAAAAGTTGAAGAAGTGTTGCTTCTTAAAGCTACATTAATGCAACTTTGGCCACTAGGGGACAGACCAACATCAAAACAAGACTGCAGATGCACAGCTGACATCTTCATATCTTTATTTATATGTTTCTTTATGCTAATGTGTTACTTCACATCAAACAGCATTAAAATTCATTAGTTTCTTTAGGTTTCTAGTCCTCTGGCTCTGTTTCTGTCTGCATCACAATCTGCAGAAGAATACAATATTGGGCTTTTTAAGATTACCATATATTTAAGTATGTTCATTAGCTCTTTGTCAACTCTTTCTCCTTCTCTGCTGTCTGACATGGCATGTAATGAACAGTACCTGCTACCCGTGGGGATTATTAGAGTGGCAAGACTTTTCATACAGATAATTTACAGGTCCTAACCCAAACTGTCCTGAAACAGGACAAGTTGTAAGCATGTACAGCTGCACCGTGGAGTGATAATTCCACAATTCAAGTGAGATTTCAACATAATATCCACTGCGAAACTCACCTTTAAGGTGGACAGACAAAACACAGAGGAAAACCACTGCTTTTATGATTACCTACATTAAAGTGTCTGTATGTGTGTTTGTGTGGGTGTGTGAGACGGCAAGGTGTGATAAAGAAGGTTTAAGGTGCATTAAAGGAGACTACTATGACAAAGGTTGTGACCTACACTCAGGCTCATTGTGAGGCTGTAGAAAGAAAGAGTGTTTACACATAAGTCTGTGCACTCACAGTCACATGACCTTGTGTGTGTGTGTGTGTGTGTGTGTGTGTGTGTGTGTGTGTGTGTGTGTACATATGCTATCAAGAGGAAGTGATTATAACTTGGTCAGAGGGAAACCTCCACTTCAGCTGCCATTGTTCAGCCCTTCCTGGTTATTACAGAGGAAGACATGACTCCATCACAGTCTGCCTTACTTTCTCTCTCACCTTCTTTCTTCACTTTCATTTATTCTATCTTTTTTCTTTTTACATTTTCTCCATTTCTCAACGTCAATCCATTTCTGCAGTGATGCTGCTGAAATAAAACACCTGGACACAGACCTGCATGTATAAAAAGTAATTTACTTTGTTTCACGTAGTTTGTCTAATATAAAAATACAGAAACATTGTAATTCACAGGTCCCTTTAAATTTACTTTGATTTCACATTACCTTAGATTTAGTCACACTTACCTCAACGCAGTGTGCTCGATTAAGTTGTGTTATGCTGCCATCTAATGTTTAAAAAGCGTCATGGTTGGTTGCTATTTGCAGTTTATTATCACAAAAGTATTCATACGCTGAAATTTCAAATTTCGGACTGAAAATAAAAGAATAGAAGAGTGTTTCGGGAGTTTTTAGAGGTTATTGCTCTTTCGTATGATTGAACCGTTGAAACGTGCGCGTGATGCACGTGAATAAATCAATCAGGGTGTTACATCAATTACAGCAAATTAGATTCAGCTGCGGCGGCTGTCACTCTTATAACCTCCCTGCAGGGGTTCTGATTAGGTTTTCACTGTCGTGACTTCAACAGAGAGCACGTAGCCACCGTGCGTAAAAGTCCACCATGCCAACTAAGAACGTTACAGAGGAGCGAATCTCCAAGTTTAAAAACAAGGGGAAAGATCCAGCAGTAAGTTGTTTTATTTTCCAGGTTACATGTACAGTATTAATACTTTTATCATTCATCGCAGATCATCGCATTTTGGCCTCTTGCAGAAACTGCGAGAGAAAAGAATCACGGAGTGTGTGGAGCTGCGTAAAGCGCACAAGAATGAAAACTTCCTGAAGAGAAGAAATATCACGCTGTCGTCTCTCCCCGATGAAGATGCGCTCTCTCCTGACTACATCGCCAATGATATGGTGGGTTCACGGAGACCCTCAACAATTTCATTCAAACTAGCGCAGCCTCTAACGGCCTGTCTGTCATTTATTTAGGTGACCCATTTATCCATTGAGAGTATAATTAAAGACGTGAACAGCGACAGCAAGGAGTCTCAAACCCGAGGTTGTCAGGCAGCCAGGTGAGCCATCAAGGATGATTACTCAACAGGGCATGCATGGAGGAAATGAAATGGGGCTGCACGGTGGTGATGCGCATTTTTAGATGAAACGTTACAAATCCTGGTTGTGATTCAAATGCAGCCATTAACACGTGACACCACGGTCTCCGCTGAAAGCGTACCGTAGAGGGCACTGTCATATTTCAGCCACCACGGAGGGATTTCAAGATTGGTTTTGAAGGGATGGATGGGATGTGGGGGGGGCTTATAAAATCATCTGGCATTTTCACAATTTTCTGACCCTGAAGGAAAAAGTTGTTGTGTATTTCCTCCTCACCTCTCAGGATGCTGCTTTCTCGGGAGCGTAACCCTCCTCTGAAGGAGATCATAGATGCAGGTCTGCTGTCCCGCTTTGTGTCCTTTCTCTCTATGGATGATGAGCCAACTCTGCAGTTTGAAGCATCTTGGGCTCTTACAAACATCGCTTCTGGAACGTCTTGGCATACCCAACAGGTGCAGGCACAGTATTGAACTCCTGTGAAGAACAAACATACCTAGCCCAATGTTTAACATGATTGGTGCACTTAACTTGATAAAAATAGACTTCACCAAAATGAGCTTTGGTCTTAAAGGTTTCAGGTTTTCTAGGTGGTTTGACAGTTCAACACGTTTCTGTCTCAGGTGGTGGAACATGGGGCTGTGCCAGCTTTCATTTCCTTACTGGCCTCACCGTTGTTGCACATCAGTGAACAGGCTGTCTGGGCTCTTGGAAACATCGCAGGTAAGATGAAGTTAACATTGTGCTTTTATTGCCACATGTCTGAATGTGGCTTTCAATGAGTACAAACCTTAGAATGTCTAGAGAAAATGTTTCCAAAATTGCCTAATTGCTCCCGTCATGGATAACCAATGCAGTCTTAAATTGAACTATGAAATAAAGAGAATCCTGCCTTTTAAAATGCTACTGTGCTGGTCTGTCTTCAATTGTTAAAGGCTAATGAAGGCAGTAGCGTTATTTTACTTTATCCCATTGCACTAATGTCACAAAATGTCACTACTTGACAGGTGATGGTTCAGCTTATCGGGACATCCTGATTGAGTGTAATGTTATCCCAGCCTTGCTGGCCAGAATCTCCCCAGACACACCAGTAAGTGGAAACTTTTACAAGGCAAGCTCCAACTACACACCCAAATGCTGTAGACTTCCCATTTCACTTAAAAATGGTATAAATTACTTAAAAAAATTAACATTTGATCACTTTAAATGCACAAGTTTACTCCTGATGTTTCAGAAACTGAACAATTTGGAAAAAGCCTGGAGTACTCAGCTCCCACAATGCTGCATCAGATTTCTAATAGCTCCCCCTGGAGGAACAATAAGCTCTACAACTTTTACTTTACTTAGTAATCAAACCCAGTCAACACACTGTCTAAAATCTGGAGTATGCCTCTAACTTTTCTTAAGTTGTGGGTTTAAGGTCTAAACTTTGCTGCAGCATTGTCCTGTTGGTCAAATGTCTTCATTGCTCCAGGTTGGCTACCTGCGTAACCTAACGTGGACATTGTCCAATCTATGTCGAAATAAGAACCCATGTCCACCCTTGTCTGCAGTCCAGCAGGTAAGAAAGTCACAGCTCAGCAATAAATGGCTTTACAGGTTTATCTGAACTGAACTCAACTGTTGTTGTTCAGGTGCTTCCCTCGCTGATCCAGCTGCTCCATCTCAGCGATAAGGACATCTTGTCTGACGCATGCTGGGCAATCTCCTACCTCTCAGATGGTGACAATGACCGTATTGATGTCGTAGTGAAAACTGGCATCGTCCCTCGGCTGGTGGAGCTCATGGGTCACGAGGAGCTTAGTGTTATGGTAGTGTGTTCTTGGAGTGTTCAAACACGATATGACCTTGACCTAAAGGGTCTGTCTTTGAGCTAATCAGAGTTACCCGTTTGATCCACAGACACCGGCTCTCCGCTCCATTGGGAACATAGTGAGTGGCTCAGACCTGCAGACGCAGATGGCAGTTGATGCAGGAGTTCTGAATATCCTTCCTCAGCTGATGAGGCACCCAAAGGCCAATGTGCAAAAGGAGGCGGCGTGGGCGCTGTCCAACATCGCTGCAGGACCCTGCAAACAAATCCAGCAGCTAATCACCTGTGGCCTGCTCCCCCCTCTGATAGAACAGCTCAGAAATGTGAGTAGATCATGAAGTAAGGGAGTGCTTGGCATTTGAAATAGTTTGGCCAGGACTTGATCTGTATGGGCCTCTACAAATGACTGCAGTCCCTGTAGGAAATGTGCATCTCAATTGTCAACTTTGCAGTAGCTTGGATGAAGTGCCAAATTTAGCTTTGGGATATAAGGACTACATGTGACATTTATTCATGCATGGGTAAATTATATTCAGGGTTGGGGTATGTTTCTTTCATACTGCAAAGAAAACACTGAGAATACACTTTTTCTATTTTAGCTCAAATCTGTTTTCAAAAATGTCTTAAATGTTAGTAATCAACTGGGGGAATTCAGTTAATTTTCACCTGACACACTTTCATACCAATGAGTGTGCATAGCTGGATAATTCTTTATATGCATGTTGCCTACATAGATATTCCAATGTTATGCAAAGCATGTTTTTATGTAATTAAAATGGAGAAGTTACCTTTAACATTTTACTGTTACATCTTGCATCAAATGTTGAATTTGAATGTTAAATTATTGAAATATGAATTTCAATACATAAATACATTGAAATCACCACTTTTAAAGATGTGTGGTTTTCACTGGACAGTAAAAAATCTTAAGTGAAACACACCTGAATAATCGTAAACTGTATCTTTTCTCAGGGTGACTTCAAGACTCAAAGGGAGGCAGTGTGGGCAGTGACAAACTTCACCAGTGGGGGCACTGTGGAGCAGGTGGTCCACCTTGTGCAGAGTGGGGCCCTGGAGGCGATCATCAACCTGCTGCAGGTCAAAGACACTAAAGTCATTCTGGTCATACTGGAAGCTATCAATAATATCTTCATGGTAAGAGAAGGCAGATGGTCTAGTTCAGTTGCACCCAGAACCCGTAATGTGCAGATAAGTGTTACTGCTTGCAACTTTTCAGGCTGCAGAGAAGCTCGGTGAGACGGAGAAACTCAGCCTGCTGATTGAAGAGCTAGGAGGACTGGACCGCATTGAGATGCTGCAAAACCATGACAACGATATGGTGTACCAGGCTGCGCATAACCTCATAGAGAGGTACTTTGGTGACGTAAGTAGCTAGAGTCAAATGATTTGCCTTATTGCACATTTTAAAGTTGATTTTAAGGAATTTTCTTAATGCCTTGTAACTATTAATGTAAAATTCACTGAATAAGCATATACACTTTTATGTCTAAGTTGTATTTGTGGTTTACTTTTTTTTTTTTTTTAGGGTGAGATCGAGGGAGTCAAAGTCGACTCTACAGAGGATGAATTTGTGTTTAAGAGCTCAAATGTTCAGAGAACCTTTGAATTTTAAACTGACTAAACTATGTTAGTGTTTTTGATAAAGTAAATAAATTGTCATAGTATTCAATAGGTGTGTATTTCTTGCATCTTAAACTGAAGTGTAAATTGAGAGGGGTGGTGTGGCACAGCAAATGACAGTCAAAGCTTTTAAATATTCTATGGTCTATGAATACTTGATCAGTAGGAAAGGCTTTACAGGAATTTAACATATAATGCATGTCAAACTGGTTCAAAGCTGTGGGGTGTTTTTTTTTGTTTTTTGCGTGAACAGATTTGCTGGCTCATGGAGTTAAAACCGGATGCTGAGCAAGCGGTTAAAGATTTCAAAGGAAAGGATTTTTCACTGAACTTTTACCAGTGTGGTGGGTTTTTCACTGAAATAAGTTTCGCTTTTGACTTAAGCATGCAAAAGGAATAACATTGCTCACAACTGCATGACAAACTTATTTGGCTTCAATGCCCTAAAAAAAAAAAAAAAAAAAAAAAAAAAGTGATTCAAAAGCCAAGTTGTGGCCTGCTGTGACAATACATCACCTGCTTCTGGCTGGCTGATTATGTTCACATCTGTAACAAGGTAATTTAATGTCTGGGTTTATTTGGTCTTATTGTTGCTTCTGGGATACCAAATCTCTAAGTTTTCCCCTAAATTATTAAAACCACTCAATTTCTAAAAGCACCAAGTCACATAACTAAAGCCTAAGCTTCAATATTCAGTTTAGGTCTCAAAGGAAAATACAGCGACATCTCATTACTGAACGTGTCCTTGTTACAAGAAAAATGTAAGCGTTTTCATGATGACCATTTGTGCAGAAGTATTTCTGAAGTTTTTCCCCACAAAAACCTAGGAAAACCACAGCAAATCTGCATGTGTGCAAAAAAAAATCTGGGGAAGTACTTAGTGACTACATGAGTGGAAAGTGACAGGAAGGTGGTTTGTACACACCCACACCAGTTGTGATATAAGCAGTGACTGGCACCTCAGTGACTCTGACAATCACAGGACCTGCAGATCTGTCACCTGGTAAGATCAAACAGATTATCAGTATATGATTCACAGTATAATGATCAAGACTGAAATTCAAACTGATTTCTTTTCAGGTGACTTCAATTATGTATAAGGGTAGTTGGTTTATTGCACTCTGCTGGCTCTGTACATGGACAAGAAATATAAATGCAATGACGGTAAGACAAACATGCAACAATGTTACAGTATCTATTTGCTAAAGAGTAAAGTAAGGTATTTGAACAGATGTGTCTAAGCAGTTTCAAAAACATTAAGTCTTGAACTTAATCACCTTGAAATCCTGCAATGGTTGCCTGAACAGTAACTTTTGAGAAGCTCTGATGTTGTGATTAAATCTCAACAGGAGGCCACAGTGGACTCACAACAGTCCAGGACCATCAAGATCCCTCTGAGCTTGTCTCTTGACTCTGTTGATGACATGTATTACAGCTGCTCCGAGAAGATGCTGATCAAAGTGAAACGTCACTACCTCCCGAGGAGCACCAGGGAGGGTTTGCACTCCACCTATACAAAACGTTGTGCACTCAAAGCCATGAAGAACAAGGACATGTATGACCCGCTGTCCTGGAATCACTTCAGGGCCCTATGTGCCTACACAGCAGGGTCATATGACAACTTAAACCGTGCAGTCCGCAAGGGGAGGTCTTACTACCAGACCTCGTTTGAATTCCATGCCCTCCACTTCCTGCTGTCTGATGCCATCCGGCTCCTGAAACTCAACCAAAGAGGCTGCTACACCACCTACCGGAGAAGCAAGCTGCTGTTCGTTGGGGAACCTGGAGAAACCATGCGCTTTGGCTCATTTGCCTCCAGCTCCTTGAACAAGGACTTGCGTCATTTTGGACGGAGGACCTGCTTTGAGATTCACACCTGTTTCGGTGCCTACCTCAAGTCCTATTCAGATTTTGACTCAGATGAGGATGAAGTACTGATTCCTCCATATGAGATGTTCAAGATTATGTCTGTCAACACATCAGGAGAAAATGATCTACACTGTGATGTTTTCTACAAGCTGGAGACCGCTGGAGTTTACAGTAGTCTCAACTGTCAGGCTGTGGACCTTGTGTAAAAAAAGTCTCAATAAATCTGTACTTAGTGTTAATGCCATTTTTATGCGTCAGTCTATTAAATACATGACATTGAGACTGAAAGGTCATTCTTAGACTTTGAGGTCTGTTAAGCGGCTGCACTTTAGGGAGACTGATCTGACAATTGCTTTAAAAGACGGACCGCTGTATTGTACGTACTATGCAGATGGTTTGCTTTCATCTCTCGAGGTTCTTATTTTTCAAGTTGTGAATATTTTTTTTACGGCAAGAAGCAATGTTTCTAAGCTTGTTGATTGCCCTATTTTATATTTCTTTAAAAGTAAACTAATAGAAACAAATAAAAACATTTATCAAAACGCTTGAAAAAAAATCTAGTTTGCAATTTGAAAAAGCTGAATAGGTCCGACATCAACTCCTGAACATCTTAAATACACAAGCTACCTCCACAGGTAGGATTATAAACAAGATACATGAGGTGATTTAACAGAAAATCTGCAGCTAGAATAATAAGACAGAAATGTACCTGGCCAGGATGATTTTAAGAAAGCTTATAATTTAGTTTATTTACAATAAATTGCTATGCAGACGATGCCCTGCTGGTGTGCGTGACTTCAGGTTTTGACATCCACTGTGATTTTTAATAGAAAGTATGACAGCACCCACAGCCAATCATCTTGATAAATATTTAAATTTCTAACTAAGACAAACGTACAAAACATGACACTACATAAAACCTTTAATAGAACTTTAACATTATATAAAAATTCATTTTACAAAGATGTAAACACATTTTCACACAATTTCGATCTCATTCTAGTCTTTTAAAGGAACAAGCTAAATAAACCCTGAGCAAACCAACAGCAGCGGTCCACCATCATCGACACGTGAACATCTGGACAATGACGGCTTGTCTCTTTACAGCTGAAACAATGGTATCAAACACTAAATCACACAAACAGTCTTAAATCATCTGCCTGAACTGTTTCCAGGGAATTTTAGATTTAGATAAACTAATACTATCAAGCTGAATAAGGCAAGAAAGGTGATGAGTGGTGAATGATAACATTTAGACTTGACATTAAATATGACTGAAATCTGGATTCAGCCAGACATTTGTCCTAAAACATGAAATCCTACAAATCGCTGCCACATTTTTGACAAAGAATCTTATTCCTAATGGTAGTATCTGTTCCAGTCTCTGATTCCCTATTTTATGCAAGAGAAATCTTTTTAAAGTTTCAGTATCCTGAGCAAATACTGAGAGGAAATCTCCACCTACCAAGAAACAGGAACTAAAGCAATATGCAGTTGTTAAAAATACATGGTAAAGGAGAGTTAAGTTGAGGTCAACCACTGTTTAAAATAGAAATTAAAAGTGATGCAAGTCTGTGTGTCACACAGGAGAGTGACTTGGCCTCTTTGGAGTGTTTTATTAATGAACTGTCATCTGTAACAGTCAGTTTGTTTGTGTGTGTGTGTGTGTGTGTGTGTGTGTGTGTGTGTGTGTGTGTGTGTGTGTGTGTGTCTACATCTTCTCGTAGGTGAGTTCATGTCCACAGGTGGTACAGGTTTTCTTGTAAAGGTCCTCTTCTGGATCCACCACCTCCTCTGGTCCGTACTGATGTTGGTGAACACTGGTGTCTTTGGTCCACATGCTGCTCCTCACTGCCCTTCGCAGCTCTAACACACGCACACCATCACACACAAACAGACGACACATTGACACAGTCAGACTGGATCGAGATGACACATCCACATGTTGATGTTTGGCTGTTTTTGGCTCAGACGGGGAAACCAACCTTTGACCTTTTTGTTGAAGCGTTTTTGTTTCTGCACCTCTCTGTTCTCTTCCCTGGTTTCCCTGGCTTCCTCCAGAGCCTCCTCCGAACCCCACACCTCCATACATCTCTTCTCCACCTGAGAGACCAAACACACACAAACTTGTAAATAGGTATTTAGTACAGGTAGACTTTATACCTTACAGATCAAAACGCCTTTGGCCAAAATTAATATTTGTGGCTTCAGTTCTTCAACTGTTTTGTTTTGTCAAATCAAAAGTTATTCAGCTCAGAGTGATATAAGCAAGTGAAAAGCTCACATGGTCAGCATTTTGAAAACAATACTCAGGGTTAAATGTTAATGTACGTGTAACATGTAGGAAAGGTATGATGATTTCAGGTTTTTCCATAGTCTGATATAAGATAAACTGCACTTATGTAAACAGTTGTAATGTACTTTATTACATTTAGGATCCTAATTAAATGAAACAATGTATTCTTAAGACTTTGATCATGACACATTTTTGAGTATTAAAGCAGCATTAACAAATCATAAATTTTAGCCTGTATGGGAAAATGGATTGTGAATTTTTATTTCCCCAGAATAACTGCACCATAAATCCACACACGCATGCTCACAGGCCCCGTCTTCCAGTCAGTACCTGCAGTTTTAGATAGAGCTTCATGTCACCCCAGCGTGGGTTATGAGGGTTTTTCTTCAGTATGAACCTGAGCGGAGGTTCTCTCTTGTCCAGGTCACAGTCTTTCAGCAGGTAATGCTGCTTGGCCTCTGTTCTGGAGATCAGCTTATGCTTCTCCTCATTGTCTCTGAGGGGAAAAGAAGCTTCTACCGTTAATCCATCTGATTGATTTTCAGACACGTGACACTAAACAGAGGATGTTTTGATATAAGGAGATACCGATTCAAAGATTTGAGACAGACAAATGACCAGAACTTGTATGATTCACTTGATGTACATCAAGCACGGCTTTCTGTGTACCATGATTTCATGAACTTAATAGGAATTAAATGTATGTTATCATGTAAAAACTGGTTCCAGTGGAAAGTAGAGAAAGTCTACACACACATTGTGAATTTGCTCGCCTATGAAAAGGAAAGACATGAATAACATCAATGTAAATGCCAGCCTAGTTCTTGACCTAGATCTATGACCTAGATCTTTAATGTGATCTTAAAACAAACAAAAATCTGAAGTGACTGATGAGGAACACCTGTGGGCTCCAGCTGTGTTCAAAGTTATCCAATAAAAAGCATTAACCTGCCATCAGTGAAAGTCTGCAACTTTTTTGCAAAGAAGAGTGTGAAAAAAATCCAAAGTCTAGTGCACAAAGTTAATAAAGATTTATTCACAAAGACTTCCTGCTGTAATAAATGCAAAAGCTGCTTGTGGGTGATTCAGATGGGGTGTTTGATTTGGGTTTTTTTTAAAAAATATATATATTTCGATGAAACAGTGAGGTTTTAACACTTTGTCTCAAAAAATATCACAGTATGCCAAGAATTTCTTAGGTAAACTGCAGTCAAACCAAAGTGACAATAATTTTAAACTGTCTTTATTCTCTCTTAATTTTGGCCATTAACAATACCATTACCTGTCAGTGCTTAAACAAATGATGGTGCTGGTGGTGAGATATAAAAACACACAGGAACAAAATATAATTAAAAGACATTGATTAAATAAAAATATAAGCAAATGATGAACAAATAAAATCGGACTATATAATAATTGATAAATGAATTCAAAATAAAACAATCAAAAACTGATTTTGTGTGTGTGTTAATGTGTACCTGCACTTATCACAGACACTCAGGTCAAAGCTGTTGCTGAGGTATGAGTCCATGAAGGGCTTTTGACAGTCATCACACAGCAGATAGTCTGGTTCAATCACCGGAGCTGGAAACAAAACAGCACGCAAACTCTCAATAAACACACACTCAAATAAGCAATGCACGTTCACACACGCATGCATGCACATGCACATGCACACACACACCTGGCTGATGCACAATCTTCCTGGTCATATGCTCTTCCTCTCTGTCCTCCTCCTCCTCGATGAAGAAGCCAGCCCCGGAGTCGATGGTCTTGGACACTTTGGCCGAGGTTGCGCCCTCCACAGCGGACAAAGGGCGGCTCGCAAGTCTGGCTTGACGGAGCATCAACGCCCGCTGCCGGTTCCGCTCGATTTTAGCCCGCATCGCTGCAGAAAGCTCGTGCTTGGAGCTCTGTCCTGGACCGGGACCGGGACCATCCAGTCCGACTGCCTGTGACGGCTCCATACTGCTCTGTCAAACACTAATCACGATCATCGGCTTCTGTTTCTTTCATTAAAACAGAGCGCAGCGTAAGGCTGTTGTTATAAAACCATGACGGCTAAGTGCTTCCGGCCTTCTCTTCTTCTACTTAACTTTTTAGGTAGTTTAAGGTGGAATAGCGCCACCTCCTGCTTGAATGACCAGGAACTTAATCTGCCTCATCAGTGCTACATTAAGTTATCAAAAAAGACCCGCGTGACACCCTCGTTATCGTTTTCATATTATAATTTTGAATCCTAAATTTAGATTTCTTTTTTGTAAATTGTGTTCCCTTTTTAACCATTGTTTTTGTCAAATTGAGGTATAGTCTCACATTGTTAAGTTTCTATATATGTTATAAACATTCACATTTGATACATGCATGGAAATAGTTTTTCTGGCTGTAATGGTTCAAATATTGTACGAGGAAATGTATTTATCTCTAGATAGGGGATAACATCCAGTCTCATTCATTGTAAAAATGTTTTTTTTATAGTTAGACTGAGGTTGATATGACAGATTGAATGGTGTCTGACCCAGCCACATTAAGTATCTGAAAACTCCTCAGAAGATCTGATAAACTTTTCTATAATGAGGACGAAGCTGTGCCTCACCAGTGTGACGAAGTGGATCCAATACTTGTTAGAGCAGCTAAGTGACAAGACAGTTCGTTTGAACCCAAATGCAAGACTCGAGACAGACCGGTGAATTCAAGCGGCAATTTATTAAAGTTAAGCAAAGTAACAACACAAAAATCACTAAGAGGCAGGGATGAAAACGAGACAAAAACTCTGAAAACTTAAACTCAAAATCTCTCTGACGAGGAGAAATCCGAGCAAAAAATAAAATAAAAAAATCACTCTAACGAGGAAAAAAATACTAAATAACTCAAAATCACTTCTATGAAGGAGGAAGTCACAAAGAAACAAAGTAGCAAAACAAATCTTACATAAACTGAGCATAGACAGGCATGACGAGGCAGAGTACTGGGACAGAATGTAGGCGCTGGTTCTCGGTACAAACAGACACGACGAACTGGCACAGGACAGGGGGAGACGCGGACTTATATACACGCGAGGAAGAGGGGAACAGGTGCACACAATCAGGGCCCGGAAGACAGTCAGACTGGCGGGAAACACAAGAGGAAGGGCAAGCCACCTGAAACGAGAGGGAAGTTAGTTCTTTCAAAATAAAACGGGAAGTCACGAGACAAGACAGACACAAAACAGACCGCCTTATTGATCCTTGACGCTAAGTAAATATGCTGAGTGGAGCTGCTCCTTTTACTCGCAATCCTTAAAAACAGCTCTTGCATGATGTTGTATCCCTGAGTGCTTGTCTTTTATACAGTCTGTGGTATTGGCCCAGCCCATGCAGATGTTGGTCATCCAGCTGGTCAAGGGTTTATTTTAAGTTGGCATCTATGCTGTCTGAACCCACAAGACTGAAAACCCGATTGTTTTTACTTAACTACAAGCTAGAATCTTAATGGTTTCTTTTTTTCTTCTTAGCTTTAGCAGTGAACCCACTCACGTTTTCAGTCCTTCTTATATCCGTGATTGTTGTGATCAGTTGTCAGGAGACAGAAGCAGACAGGTGAGTATGTCCTTTTGTTGGTTGTCCTCAGGTGTCCAGTGAATCCCTGTTGCATCACGCTGATCATGGCAGCAAGCCACGCATGCTGCTGTAAGAGGCTTGTGTCAAAGTAAAGCAGATCACATACTGGTAGATGACACTGCAGATCTGATTGGTGCAGTGAGGCAGTTTGAGTGAAGTGAAATTACTTTTTAAACATGTTTGATACATTTAAAATATTGTTTGGCCATAGTAATTACATAATAATTAGTAGAAATAATAACATAGTAATTAATTAGAATTCCACTATCAAGTTGGTGGAGGCTGCTTTATTTACCTTATAAACAAATTCTGATTTTAAACCCTTTTTTAATATTTATAAAACCACTTGATGGGTTTTGACACCAATATGTTTTAACTATGCCTTAACAATTATTGTAATAACTGACAAACTGGTCTGTAATTAGCACATATATTACATGAGTCCTGGATCACCAAGTAACAGTTTCTTCCAGGAGCCTCTGATCAACTACAAACAGCAACTGGGAAAATTTGAGTTTTCATTTATTTAATCAGATAGCAGTTTATACAGAGTTGAGTGATATATGTTGGGGTTTGGGTTGTTTTTTTTTTACAGTATAATACACAATTCAAGTAGTACATGAACATGATTCCATACTTGCATAACATACAGGGGAAATACAAAAGCATTTAACCACTTAGTGTAATGGTTTTTAAACTGGTCGAGGATGTATTATTTTAGATGTATTTCTAAATGCACCCATTCATTCATATGTTTCTCACATTCACATGATCCATCAAAGTAAGAAAGTTTAAGAAGTGAGACTGCATAGAGAGGCTATACATCTGGAGTCTGAGAGTAAAACGTGTTGAGGTTGAGGGAGGAGGGCTATGATCACATACACGTGCTTATATACAGTTTACAAATCTTTTATACACATAAACACACAATAAAACACACATTGTCAACATTGCGAGATAATGAATAATTTGGTTCAGTTTTAGGGACATTTTTTCTGATTTTCCTTTGCAAAAGTTGCAATTCCTGAAATGATGAAGACTAAGAAAAGTATGGGTTAACACGGTGACAAAAAGTATGATTTGTAACCCATTGGGAGTGCTGAACTGATTTGTCCATGTCAATCTAAACAGGAAGATTGATTTCTATAAAGAAAAATGTCAAAAGTGAAACAGAAAGAAAAAAGAAAGACAACTGCAGATTTATACCTGAGTGTTTTCTGGAAAGATACAGCAGATAAAAATCATGAAAACATTTAATGTCTTTTGCATTTAGTAATTTTTGTGTTGTTATGAGTTTTTCATGTAACATCACCATAAGAAATAAAAAGCAAAGGAGGATTTTATAGGTAGATGTTTACAGTATATTTCTTGAGTGTCTCTCCAACACTGATGTAGCATGTGAAACATAACAGGGAGAATAAAATATAAGATATCGCTGACATTCATCTCTATTTCATGCATCAGCGGCAACACAAGAAAACGCAATGACTGATGAATGATAATGTGCTCTGTGGATGACTACAGTCATGCAGTTCATTCTGCATCAGGTGCAGACAACACCGATGGGATGTTTGGTTGGACAGCCAAGCCCAAAAAGGATCAATATTTTGCCTTTCTCACATTAATAAGTATGTTTATTTCCGGCTGTTTTAAGGGCCGTTCAACTTTGCTCATAAAAAGAAATATGAAAACACCTTTAAAAAACACCTAAAGGATAAAATCAAAGTGAGAAAATGCAAAAACTGTAACAGAAACAGATCTTTTAGATTAGAGAGTTCTTTATTATTTAATTGTTTAATCTTCTTGCATTGCATTTTTCCTGTTTGCATTAGATTTGTAGAAGGAAACATACACTTTTTTCTATTTCTGAAAATTTGAATGGAAACATACATATTGTTAAACTTCTACAACAGCAGAACTCTGCTGTGGTAAAATTAGATGTTTTTTGGGGATTAGAGAAGGACAAAATCACCAAAATATACCAGGTGAATCTCTTTAACAGTCCACATTTTTTTAAATAAAATTATGGACTCTTCACCCCTGGTGTCGCATACTGAACATGAAAGTATGTGAATACAGCAACAGTGGTGTATTAGGCCTGTTTTGTCTGATGTGAAAGGCCTACAGCAGTTGAGAAAAAAGAAAAAAATCCAACAAAAAATATTGCTATGATTTGCTTTCATTTATACAATATGTTATACAGTACATGAATTGTTTTACATGAAAACATTACCGAAGAAACCCGGGGATACCTGTGGATATTGAAGAATCTTTTTTATAAACATACAATTCAGAGAAAATACATTTGAGATTAATGAATAAATTACAATAGAGATGACTAATCTTTAGTCCACCACTTGTTGTCGGGACTGCAGCATCTACTGAGAAATGTGACACCAGCCTCTTTATTACATTTCCATGCACAAAAATGGTCCATTTCCAGTCAGGATAATGAAGTAATCTCTCTAAAGTGGTGCATGTAAAGGCAGACGGAACAGAAAAAGTCACGCTCTCATGCTTATTATATGAAAAAAACCCAAGTAAAATGACTTTTGATATGAAGATATAAGCAGTAGTATTGAGTATGACAACACCTTAGCCAATTTACTCCTTGTGCACTCTGTATGTTCAAACTCTATTGTAACTACTTAGCATTAATTTATCCTATAATAAATATTAATAATTGGGATATAAGGTATGAATTTCTGCCCAATTTGTCCAACAAATGTGATGTGTCATACCTCAAAACACAATCAAGTTCTTAACACTGAGTATTTCTCTTTCAATGACATTGCAAAGCCATACAAGTGGAGGGCTGAAATCACTTAGAACCTACAGGTGAATTAAGCAGCTATTATATGTATGTGTTGTCCCGGCCCTTTCCTTATTTCGTTTCCGTGAAGTACGGGATCTCATTCCAGAGCTTCGCTGCCCATTGAAACAAGTCCCTTTGAGCTCCCGGTTCAGTTTATGTGATTTCATTTTAGCGGAGGTACTTATTATACTGCTGCACAGTCCTTTAGTTGAGTAAAAACAACAGCAACAACAACAATCTCTGGTGATCTTCGCTTGAAATTTTCATCCAGTTCATACGACTCATTCATCAGTTGCTTAAAGTAGGATTCAATCAACGGTGGCTATTGAACGTAGTCACGTGGTACAAAGAGAGAGAGAGAACCCCTCCAACGTACAGCTTCCTGTGTCACTGCTGGACGGGCTCTGTTGTGCTGGTTTGAATTGTGCAGCATTGATTTAAGTTACTGCCACTTCCAAACTGGCATCCACAACCTGTGTGCGTGTGTTTTCTTTCATTTATACTGACTGTGTGAATCTATGGAGTGTGTGTGTGTGTGTGTGTGTGTGTAGTTGTCTAGTGTGTGCACATGTGCAACAGATCTGAGACAGTTTGTGTCTGTGTGAGCATGCTTTTTCACTCCTATATTTTAAATCATAGTGCATGCGAGCACATTTACGTTTAGCTTCTGCTTCCTGACAGTCAGTGGGAGTAGCTGTCTTTCAGATGGTGACAGGGCAGATGATGATTTTGTCCTCCAGCATGACGCTGATGATGAGAAAGACAAAGTAGAGCAGGAACATGAGAAAGCCCAGGAACTTGCTCATTCTCCACTTGCAAGCTGCAATGGATATGATGACGAAGAGCAGCATGAGGAAGAGGAGGACGATGGCGCAGAACAGACCGTTGCTGCTCACCTCCACAGGCTTGAAGTCATTTATGATGTTGTAGATGAGCCATGGGAAGGGCAGACTGGAGGGAGATGAAGAGGGGTAGGAAGCACAACAAAGAAGCGTTACTATCACTGTGAGTTTGATCATGAGAGATGAACATGAGCAGTCCTCATGAGTCCTCATCCAAATGTTATTTACTGCACTCACCCCACGGTGATATCAAAGATGTTGGAGCCCACAGAGCTGGACACGGCCATGTCACCAAGACCTTTTCGTGCAACAATCACACTGGTGATCAAGTCAGGGATTGAAGTGCCAGCTGCTAATATGGTCAGACCCATGATCTCCTCTGTGACCCAGAAAGTTTCACCAACCTCAAAGGAAGAATGAGTCGATTAACGTTGCAGCTCCCCCATTTAAAAACATTTCTGTTTGTGGGTTTTTCTCAAAAAAAAGGTATGATTATGGAAATGTTTTGAAATTTGATTTCTTTGGTAGCACCATTTAACAAAGCAAATATACAAACAAAAAGCAAATAGGCTCAAACAGTAAAAGTAGATTTAATGTTATAAATCACATAATAGCTGACAGTCTGATGTTAACTGTACTCCTACATGTTGGTTACCTGAAAAGTATTTTTTATTGCATTTAAAAGCAAGAAAAACTAATTAAATATTATTAGTATTACTTATTATGATGTATTGCTTTGAGTTTTTATATTTACCTCAACAGTAACATTTCATTCTAGTCTAACTGAAAGATAAATGCACACCGTTATTAACAGGGATCATCTTGGATGACCATCACAAGCTCTGATTTATAATCTACCATCGGTTTCCGCAACAGTTTTGCATACAAGTTGTCTGCACCACCTAAAAAAGCAGGTGCACCTCCTCTGTGACCTTACACACCTGACCCACCCTGCAACAGGCCTGCCTTTGCAGGGTGGGTCAGGTAATGCTCAAAAATAGAGCATTACAGGTTGATCTGGCTGTGGCTCAAGGCAGATTAGCTGGGATTAGCTGCTTTGGTCACACATCCAACACCCTAACTGCTGCACTCTCATAAGAAACACCTCAGAAATAGAACAGAAAATAGCAAATAGTGTGTGTGCATGTTTGTATGAGTGTTTGTGTGTATGTTTGTGTGAGTGTTTGTGTGTGTGCGTGCATGTCAAGTACCTGGTGAGCCCACCACACCATCAGGTAGGAGAAGAATGCAATCCAAGAAATGGCGCCAAGGAAAGTGACGGGGAAAAACTTTGCTGAGGACTAAAAAAACAAATACACAACAAAAGCACAATTTAGTTCATCATCCAGTCAGAGTCTAACAACCATTGAATCCATCAGTCAGCCTCTGATCAAGGCCCAGCACAGAGCCTGATATAACCTGTTGTATAGTTCAACTGAAATACTTAATCTAAGCTGTTCAGAGTTGTGTCATTATTAATGGTTGTATGTACAGTAGAAAAACAAAACCTCTATTTTAATTTAAATTCAGTTAACAAAATATATAATAGTCTAAGCTTAAACCTGCATTGTGTTATAACTCAATGTTTGAACACAAAATATATGTGCCCTGTATATTTTAACTTTGGTGTTTAATGCATATAAAAATGCATTTAACTGTGTGTGGAGTGTGTGTGTTTGCGTGGTCACCTCTCTCCTGACATCAGGCAGTGTGAGCCACAATGGCAGGACGATGGGGAGAATGACAAGGTAGGTGATTTGTTTCCTGCATGTATCAGGCCAGGCCAGGCTCAGAGGCTGGTCTTCATCCTCCTCTTCCTCTCCGCCCTGAGGGGGAGTTCAAATCAAAATGAAGACATTTTCTATGGGAGTCATGGGAGTCTAGTTAAACCAACTAAGTGAAGTCAGTTGTATAAAAACAGCCCTTTTTAACATGTGAACTTGGAGGAAAGATGGATACCTCGTCTCCTCCCGCAACACCGTTCATGGGTGGTGTGACTTCTACGGCGACATTTGTACTGTTGGGGATGTTTTTATCAGCTTGAGGAAAGAAAAAAAAGAGAAGGGGAGAGTTAAAACTGAGGTTAATGGACTTGTTCATAAGGACAGTATTAATTTGAAATGAAAAGTGGTGCTCTAGTGACTGAAACTTAGTACAATTTGCTTTTCTTGGATGTTGTGTCTGGGAGAGGGCTCCTATGTTGAGAAACAAAATATGCTTGTTAATTTTTTTGAACTCGTCCAAACAAGTGCATCACAGAAATATATGGAGGTCCTTTTGTGCCCCTTCACTGATCACTGATCGACCAAATAACTGGCAAATCTGTCATATTGAAAGACAATAGATACATGAATAAGCAACTTGTTGATAATAAATGAATTAATACACGATAGAGGTTTAACTTTGCAGAGAGTTACTTTAGCTTTCTTTAATACAAAAGTCTACTCATGTAGTCTTGGAGAATAAAACAAGTTTAAAGCTGAAAGCAAAGGCAGTTCAGTGATAATGGGAAATAATTTATCATTGTGCATACATTTTAAAATAATAAAAAAATCAAAAACACAGCCGTCTTATTGTGAGAAGTCTTCTTATTCTTTCAGTCTTATTCTCCAATATGTCCATCATCCATTCATTCATCTTTCATAAACAAACCTGTTGCTAGCCTTTTGTCTAGCCTTTTGTCTAGCAACAGTCGCAGTTCTTGACTGATTAATGATGTGATAATAGATTTGTCATTTGATTTGCATCAGTTTGTTTGAGTGGCACAAATGGACTCTCACTGTTTCACACACCAGTGTAACTCACCTACTCCGTTGGCATTGGCAGCCTCATCTTTACACTTCTGCTTGGCCATTTTGTGAAGGATTGATGCCTTCTCTTTGAAGCGTCCTAAAACAAAGGAAGCTCAGTCAGACCAGCGACAATGTGTGATTAACGAATGTGCCAGGGGGCTAATATATGCTGGGACTGCTTGTGAAAGGCACAACTATAGGAGAGAGGTGAGGAAATGTAAAGAATGGATGGTTTGATTAATTAAATATTTTTACTTTTACCTGTAAAAATCCAACTTGACCAAAATATTTAAGGTAATCTACTAAAGTTGTTTCTTAAACAATTAACAATGACAAAAAACACATGGTCTAATTCTATACGGAGGCATGTAGGCATGTGTATATAGTATAATTCATGTCAAGTGCATTTTCTGTGTTTCATAGATTGTTTTTGTAACATTATGTCTTGTTTTAGAGATCTTGTTGCATTCGGTTGCATGTGTTTGTTTTGTTTTTCATTTGCCCATACCTTCATCACTGAGGGGGTCCAGGGTGTGGATCATGAGCTGGAAGATGCTGTTTCTCATCAGTGAGTTATGTAGAGAGGCACAGCTGCCTTCCCTCTGCAGCCTGGGTTTGGCCTACAAAAATACCAACACAAACACCAAAATGTTGTTGATAACAGCAAATGTGTTACACATTGGGCATTACTTATCATTTATTTAGTTTTACTCCCTCATTAAAACTCCTAAAACATTGCCAAATAAGTTGGGCTGAGGAAAACAAACACCGTCATGAGTCTAAATTGAAATATCTAAATGTCAAAAATTATTTAGAGGTCAGAGTTCCATTGATATCTCTACTGTAGCGCACATATCTCTGTACATGTAGAAAGTCAGGTTTTACAAATCCACAAACAAACTCACCGTCAGCTTGTTCTCATCATCACTAGGTGCAGTCACCTTTAGGGGGAAGCAGAGAAAGAATACATTTGTAAAACTATATAAATACACATTACAGGTATGCTTACACACACAGATACATGTGTCACAGCAACACAAATGCATGCAGTGCATGCAATCCAATACATTTGGCTTGCAGTGAATGCTACATTATTTCATAATATTCAATGTTTCTGTGTTGTGTTGTTGGATTGGATTGCATCACTACAGTTGCAGGTGGGGAGGGGATAAGTAAGAAAAGTAAGTAAAGTGGTTGTTAGTGTTACAATACTTGTCAATCAATGGTGAGTTATAGAGTAAAGGGAAGTAGGAAAAACAGCACAAGCCTCATATAATCCATGATAAGATTATGTAGATGAACAGCCTCAGTCTTCACAGCTATTTGTCTTTATTTGTACAACACACACTGTAACACACTTAGCATTATTTCTGCCAGTGTGTGTGTATGTGTGTGTGTTTGTGTGTGTTCCTTCATCTTACAGCGGGAGTGAACCAGTGCCAGAGGTTTGGGGTCTTGTACCAACAGAAGGACTACAGGGGAGGACTCATGCTAATCTCAACCTCAGGCATTTCTTCAGAGGACATATACAGCACAGCAGTGTCACCACATATAAAGAAACATACATGCACACACACGCATACACAGTACTCCAGCTGGTGGTTTGAGGTGGTTCATGCCATCAGTCGGGAGGGTTTGGTGTAGGAATTAGGGATTTGGAAACAACAGATGGGAATATAAAGTTTGGCGAGTAGATATTACATTGTGTATCACTGTACTGTACTGTACTTAGCTAGTAACTGGCCGATGTAAGCAGAGGTGGCTTATGTCACAATGCCAGTGATCACAGTATAAAGATCTATAACCAGAAAAATTCTCACAGTGCTCTAAAGAAAACAGAGAACTAAAGCAAGAAAACTTTTATGAAATGTTTCAATGGCAGCTCCATGAAAGCTGCTTAAAATTAAAGCAAAGAAGAAGAAGCTGTTGATCTCGAACTGAAAGTTCTTACAATTTAAGAACTGTTTTCTGATTTGGTTAGAAAGTAAACCTGATGGTTATATGTCAGTTCAGAAAAGCTTAGGAGTTATGACACAATATCATTTTTATCTATATTTAAGGATTCAAAAAGAGACTTGACTTTATAATTTTGATAACAAAAAAAGAAGTAAAGAAACTGACAGATGTCAGAATAATTGGAAAACTGATGCCAGGAGTAAACTGATCAGCCAAAGCTACAAATGCTGATGCCCTGTACTTTGTATTTCATTGATAAAAAATAAAGATGGATGCTATATATTGTGCATTTTCTTCAAGGTATAATTAAAATTGAAACATGAAATGTAGCATAAATTCTGGCCATTGTGAGGAGGTAAATTCTTTGTTTTGTGTCTCATTTTTATTACATAGGGCTTAACCTTATCACTGACTATCTGACACTACACAGCCTTGGTAACTTTTCATTTTTTCCACTTTCTAATTTACATTATGGAGGATAAACATCCTGCAAAGACAGCATCAGACAATCAGCAACACCAGGCAGAAAGGTGGAGGGTTTTGTTGTTGACACGTTTTCATGATGGAGTTTGAGCAGATAATCCCTTTAGCTTGCATCTGACAAGACACCTGCTGCTGTTATGGTGGCTAGAGCAAAGCTGAAGGTGCTCCTTTCAGTTTCTCCTGTAGAACAGTCACATGTTTGTCCAAACCAGATTTGTTTGATGTTTGATTTAGACTTTCAGTTGCATGAAGATCCTCTTACTGTAGTTTAGATGCTGCTCATTAAGATTCACCTAGTTAGTCTCAACAAAATTAGGTAAAACACAGGAGATCCTGACAGAAATGAGTTCTTATCACTTAGATGGAGGTATTTTTCTGTTACTGTATTTAATATAATACTTTTTACAGTAATTAGTTAAACATAAGTTAATATATTAAAGTCAAAGTCAACAAGTAAAGGAAAATGAAAAAGCTATAAACACCTGTCAGGAGTGTCCATGTGAATGCTGAGCAGTGTGCCCTCTGATCAGCTTGGCATTAGTTCATATTTGGTTAGTCCTCACATGGCTCCTGATGAGAGCTGATGAAAGGTGGATCTGCAGAGACTGAAACTGGATTTTGATGATTGTCCTTCTTGAAAAAACCCACTTTAGCTCATTTTCCCTTTTTACAACCCCTTAAAAACCTATAAAAGTATGGTTAAGATATAAACGCCAGCACTTTCAATTCTTTAAATATTGGCTGTTTGGACATTTAATTTGACTACATTTATTGACCTTTATTGCACAGTATTATAAGATCACTGTGTGAGAATGAAAGAAGATTGGTTTTAGTGGAGAGGAAGAAAAAGAAGAAAAAACCTTTACTAAATGACGTTTATCACTTTGACTGCTGTTACAGGTCAGTGGTCTCATCCTCGGTCCAGACGTGACCCTAAAGATTTACACTAAACTTCATCCCCATTATCATTATCACTGTCATTGCTGAGGCACAATCAGATCGCCTTCGCTCTCTCCCTCTCACTCCACTGTCCACCTGACTGGCCGAGCTGTGGGACTTAGCCAGGATTAATCTGCAGAGATCACCACTTTTAGACCGGTGATTTTCAAGCCTGCGTGTGAAGTCGTGCAGCAACCTTCACAGGTCACAGGGGCTGTCGAATATGCCCCTTTTACCCTCATATGTCAGCAAATACAAACTATGATTCATGCCATTAGCTATTTATTATTTACAGCTGCAGAACTGCTCTTTTAAATCCCACTGCAGTGACTCCTTAACAAGTGCAGAGCTGCAGTGGAACTAAAGAAAACAGCTGCAAGTATAAAATCAATCAGATGAGCTTTGTGCTGATCCCAGAGCAGATTTTATGGAGAAAAATGTCACTCAAATAAAAGAAGATTTTTAAATTTCAGGCATTGCATGGTTAATACAGATGATGTGTGTCTGCATTCTGCATCTCTTGTACAGCAGCGAACCTATAACTAGTAACATTTAACAGGTAGTAAGTACTGACAAATATATTTTCAGTTTAATAGTTTAATAGTGTAAGGTCGTCGATGTTCAACACCGCTGCACATTGATCTGAGTTTGATATTAATTATTGTGAGGAGAATTTAATTATTTCATTAGAGCACCGCAGAGGCAGTGTGACACTGTGCTGGGCTGTGTGTTTGCTGTCGTCACTGCAGGTAAGCAGTTGATAAGGGGATCAGAGAGGATTGTCGTCTTTAGTGCCATCAGCAAGCAAACCAGCAGATCGTCTCCTTTTCCTTTTTATATATAGACACTGGAGGTAATTTATGAGCTGTGCAAAACCCCCTGAAACATGCACCAAACTATGCACAAAATAAAAACCGCACCATTTTCTGAGCATGACTGCAGACCAAGAAAGGAGAGTTTCAGTCTTTTCTCTCAGTGATCTGCTGATTCCTGCTCCCCCAGGGAGCATCTGACTATTATTAGTGGCTCTAATTGGATTGGAGGGCATTAACCCCAGGGATTATTTAGCAGCTACCGACACATGAGGGCAAGGCAGTTGGACATCAAGTGCTGGACAAACAGAGAAAGAGAAAAGCTGTTCTTGAGGTTGAGGTGAGACAGCCTGAAGAACAGCTGATTCCCAGAAGGGCACAAATGTCAAACAAACTGATAGAAACAGGGAGTTGACAAGTGTCTAGTAATACTGCGTATGAAATGAACATCATAGATGGAAAAGTGACATACACTTTAAATAGTAGACAAGCTTAATTAAACTGCAATAAAATGGAAACTGAAATACAAAATGTTGAATGCAGTTATGATCTGCCTCTAAATAACAGAAGAAACTGAAAAGTACTAAATAAGCTAATATCTGTTTCTTTTCTATAAATGTATACAAAGAGATTGCTATGCTGAAGAAATAGCCCAACACTCCAGAAAACCTCTCACTAAAGGCAATTGGTATCTAAGGGGAGGAGCTTCAAAGCAGATGCAATCATATTGGAGGTGATCATGAGCTCATGTTACAATGTGACATCTACTGGCCTGAATCACCACCACAAGAATAGTTGCCTGTTTCAAAGAAGTGTTTCCAACCACTTTGCATAATTGTTTTTACTATGTACATTTTTGAGCCCAAAATCAAAATTCCCAGGCAAATAACAAAGAGAAAAGCTACATAATCTGTAGTGATTTCCCAAAAACAAAAGCCAAATCATGTGGAGCAGTGCGCTGTATACATCCCTGAAGAACTGGTGATGAGTGGTGTCGGTCTAGGCTACGGGCAAGCTGCTCTAAGATCAGCCTACAGTAGTTTTAGTGTTTGTCACCTGAGCACCGTATGTGATTACAACATCAGAGAGCAACAGATCTGACTCCAACTGCACACACAGACAGAACAAAAGATGGAGAGACAAACGTGAAAAAAACATAGCTTCTTTGTGTGTGTGTGTGTGTGTGTGTGTGTGTGCCTGTGTGTGTGTTCAAACTGATTCATTTTGTCCCCTCCCTGTCTTGAATTTTGCATTTATGTAGCATTTCTCTCTATATGTTATTTATGAGCACCACAGCAAACAGCACAACACTCCAAGCTAATCTTTCCCATCATCTTCTCCAAGTGAACATCAAGTGATTGGTTTAGTGGTTGTGAAGTGATTGGCACTGTGAGTCTGCTGTCATTGGGTCAACATCCTGTGCCTGTGAGTCACACTATGCAAGAGAACAAATACTAACTTAGCACTAGATAAAGTGTTTCAAATCTCAAAATACTTTTTAAAAAATGTCTGACATGGTGACCAGATATATGCAGGCTCATGGGCTCTGTACACAATCCATGTTAAGATGGAATAACCACAGATGCTTCAAATGATGAGCTGAAGTAGAGGACAAACAACACTCAAAGCTACAGCCTTCCTCCAGAGGCAAGAGACCACTTGTTCCAATGTCATGACAAAGACAAGGGGAGCTGAAGGAGGGACCTGACAAGGTTGAAGAGAGGATACAAGGATTTCAGGACTAATTTGGTGCTTTTTGGTGTTTTTATCAGTCACATAACTATCTTAACTGATAAACAAATATCTCAATATATCCAGCTGGGCTTATTCAGAAAGAACTTTTAACTTATATTTGCATGGACTTTAATATTTGCAATTTCACTTTTTTATCATCCAGTTTTTTATCATTATCATCAACTGGCAGTTACCATATATGAAACTAAAAGGTCCTTCCATTGTCACAACAAGAAATTTCTAAATTGTACAAATAATATAAGAGTTATTATTTTGTTTATTTTTTGTGCTATTCTTAAACTTTCTTCTGTATATATTCTCGTGTACCTTCTTCTAACACAAAATGTCTTGAATTCAGTTGAAGTAGGGATGTTTAAGAGACCAGCTCTGTTACATCAGTCCTATTCTGAGAAGCTTCACTGGACTCTGGTCTAGTGTTGGTTACTAAAAGTAGAGACCGCAGACAAGGCCTGTTCCTAGACTTAGTCAGCACCAAGAGGCTGCAGTGTGGATCAGCGTCTGTCAATGTCCGAGCTGCACAGGTGGCAGGTTAAGACAAATCTTTATATCCTTCAGAAGGGAATTCAGGAGGGTTTGGCTGCCTGACAGAGGGCTGTCTGTTCAGCACTCTGTTATGTGCTTCCTATGTAACAACCACTCAGATTCCCAGAACAGGAGTGCTACTATTTTGGGGTCAATAGCCACAACATGTTTACTCAGTGATCCTATTCATTGTGAAATACAAATGCTGTTATAACTATAGTCATCAAAGATTTGCTCAGATTTCAGCAAACAGACACTAGACAAAAAGCTGTTGGAGGGAAACGTCCCCATCCACATCAGAAACTAGTGTAAAAAAAAACACAAATGTTCACTGTTTAATCCTTTGTTCTAGTTGTTTTTAAGAGATCTTCATCTCATTTGTCCTGTTTTCCTAAAATCCAAACCTTCTTGATGATTGTTTCTGATGGGGATGCTCCTTCAGTGAGCAGAGGGGTCAATCAGTGGATGAGAAAACAGGGGTAAATGTATGAGCAGATGGATTAATGTAAGGATCACCTGCTGGGATCCAGTATGGGTGACATGAAAGATGGGTTGGGTATCAAAAGAACTGGAATATGGGTTGATAGATTAAGGGGTAGTTTAATGAAGTGACTGAAGGGTGGCTGGGCTTATGAACCAATGTATGGATGGATGGATGGATGGATGGCTCACCTTTGGTGCAGTCTCCAGTTCGTCCACTTGGTTGCTGCCCAGCATGCTTTTGATGAGAAGTTCCACTTTGGCATTGAACTTCATGAATGTCACATAGCAGGTGTAGCACATCAGCAGGCCAATACTTTCCCCCACCGTGATTTGATTATCCAGAAAGAAATAGATGAGCATGAGCAAGCCAATGATATAGAATGAGACGTCTCTGAACAGAGGCCACCAGGTGAGGTTTAACACCTCTTTTGAAAACAGGGCGCACATCCCGATCACAAACAGGATGTTGAAGACAGCAGACCCCACAATGGTACCAATACCCACGTTACTGTGAGAGACGAAGACTCCTATGACAGAAGTGAAGAGCTCTGGGGCTGAGCCACCGGCAGCCATGAAGGTGGCTCCTGCTACATCATCAGAGATCTCCAGCTTCTCTGTGATGACAGTAAGCGCAGGAACAAAGAATTCATCGCAAACAATGGCTAAGGCTACAAACATGTACAACATGCCAAACATATGGAGCACCACATAGCCCTGGCGTCTTTCCTCCACGGTGAAGTAGTCTGTTGGGTAGTCCCCGTGATTCATCTCTATTTCAGATGATTTCATGGCCACCGGTGTGTCCTCCGGCGCCGCAGAGAGGTTGTGGTGCTGCAGAAGAGTTCTTTGGGGCACTGCAGCTTCTGCTGAGCCCTCAGCAGCCGATTCCAGCTCTTTGGCCACTGTCGTAGCCAGTGGCAAGGCACTCCATGAGCAGACTGTGCAGACCACTACCAGGCTGATGATGAAGCCCAGAATTCTTCCAGGTCGCAGCTTTCTTTTGATGCCCTGGTAGTAGTGTTGACTGGTGCAGCTGCTGTGAGGGTCCAGAAGAGGTTCAGAGCTGGAGGAAGGCATCATTCCTTGACTCCTTATGGGTAGCATGAAATCCATTGTGTTTGGCGCAGGTTGTCAGGCAGAGTGGAAGTGTCTGGGATCCCCTCCAGATCTGGATTGGTGGTGCTGGTGGCTAGGAGGGCAGGGGTTTCACAGGCCACAACGGTTTACCGATTTGTTTGCATGCTGCTCCCCGGTCTAAACACAATGGAAACCCTGCAGTCTGATCCCAGGATCCAGCCCATTCAAAGGCTTCCTCATATTACTCACTGCAAGATAAAAAAAGAAGTGATGGTTGAACATATATCTTGATGAATATGTTGTCTTTTCTCTAACTAACTCTTACAGGCCTGGTTAACTGTGGTGGAATGTAACTATAAGCACATTTACTCAAGTAAATTTGTTGTACTATAATGAGGTACCATTTTAAGACACTTGCACAATATCTGAGGACAACATTTCATAAGAAGTATTGTCCTTATGACAGCACATAATCTAACAACTAGAGTTACTAGTTACTTTGCAGATAAAAGTTTGGGACTGTGCTTATGTGAGCATCCAGGTCAATATTTGAGTCTGCTTTAGAGCAGAGGAAATTCATGACTTTGACTTTAACCCATTGATGTCCAAAGACAGTGAGTTTTATAATTTCCTTTAAAGCACTTATAGCAATGCCTGAACTTGTTCATGGTATAAAGATACAGTACCAGTTTTTCTTACCATCCTTTGTTCTTTAGTGTCATTGGATTCAGAACAAGTTAAATGTCAAAAATGTAAACTTTGAATATATATATATATATATATATATATATATATATATATATATATATATATATATATATAAAGGTGCTGTGTCCTTTTCTATATTGAGCATAAGCATTAGTATGTGGATATATATATATATATATATATATATATATATATATATATATATATATTATTTAAGCATGTCACATGGATGTCTTATTTTTGCAAATTTGTTTTTCTGCATTCTTAAAAGAAAATTGTCAAAGAAAAATCTAAACTTTTATTTAAAAAAATAAAAACAAATGTCTTGACATTTTCCACAGCAAATTTTGCATTTCCATCTCCAACACAAAAATATCTGTAGGGCTTTTCTTAAACTTAATCAGCAGTCATCAATAAGTTCAGTGAACATTAACGCACAACTCATTGGTTTATGTAAATATCCAGAAATATATAACATATTTATAATCTGAATAAATTGGAGCTTTTGAAATCCTTTAATTTTTTGCAGCTGTGATTTGAGCATGTACTCAATTGTGAATAACAGTTAATAGACAAAGTATTAATAGCAGCAATTCTGTTAACGTGCTGTGGCCTTCTTGACATTGTGCTTAGAACCTGCACTGAGATCTCTCCTTTAAGTGAAGCTTGGTCATTAGCGAAAGCTCATTAGGAAGCTATTTAATCCCTGAGAAGATATACTTAGATTAGCCTCATGCCCTGCACAGTGATGCCGCTGCACAAAGTCAGAAATAAGACACCAACGAAATGATTTCTGAATTTGAGAGACAAATAAGAACTGATGAATGTTATTTAGCACTGCAACAACTACACTGGGTCAAATAGCAGGGATAAAACTTCATCTCAAAAGTCTTAAACAATGTCCAGTCTTCTATGATCTGCTGTTAAACAGCAATTTATTATTTTAAAACATTTATGCAACAATTTTAAGACCAACTGTGAACTGTGAAAGTTGCATTAAAGAATCAAGCTAGACTTCATTGGGAAATTGGAGCAGAGACAAACTACAGCTACACACACAAAACACTCAATTATATGTTTTTTTTCCTCATACCACACTTGGAAATCTCCCGTGCAGCAGGAAGGACTCCAGCAGGTAGTCAGGCTCTGAGTCTCTGAGTGAATATTCCACCAAAATGAATCCCAAAAGAGAGAGGTCCCAATGGCTGAAGGTCCCGGCAGTAAATCCTCAGTGAGATTTTCCTCCCTCAGACGAAGTGGAGCTCCAAGACACCAGGTCAGAAGCAGAGGACCAAGTGCTCCTCCCTCCTTCTCAATGTTCCTGCCCCCTTTGACACTGCCTCCCCTCTTCAGTATACCTCCCCTTCTACCTGTCCCCACCTCTCTCTCTCTGCACGTCCAAGAACAAGGATCAGTGCTGTCTATCACTGTCCGTCTTCCTTCCTCTCTCCACCTCTCCCACTATTTCATTTCTTCCCATCCCCACACCCAAGCAAGTGGGTCTTACACAAGGAGCTTATAGCTTGATGGGACTGAAGCCTATTGTGCCATCAGATCATAGTGCTGTTCTTAAAGCCTCTGAAAACTATCCCAATTACTCTGTGACGTAACACACTGCAGCAGCTTCATAACTTTTAGAGTCTGATGTTTTTTGCATGCTTTAGCTAACATTTATAGATACTTTTGCACTGAACACTGAAGTGTTCTTAATATTCATTCCTATTGTTGCAATTACTGAGTGTTTTATTTATTGATTGACTGATTTTTCCAAATTGCAGCACAAATTTAGTTATCAGTCCATGTTTAAGTCATAAATAGCCCGTTGCTGGAAGTGAGGACACCGCGCCTTCTGTCGTTCATTTCCCACATGTATGTAATTGGCTTTGGGTGCAACACCTGCTCTTAAGAGACAATCCTGCATCCTTCATTTGTAACACAGCAATAAATGTGTGTGTGTGTGTGTGTGTGTGTGTGTGTGTGTGTGTGTGTGTGTGTGTGTGTGGAGCATGTGCAGACTTCAAGTCAGGCCAGGATTTACACATGAGAACTGTAAGCTTAAGTAGCCATCTGAAGGTGAGTTCAAATGTGACCTATTCTATTACGTAGCTTGTGCCTAACACAGCCCCACCTCTACAGGTTCAGTCTATGCGTGTGTGTGTGTGTGTGTGTGTGTGTGTGAGAGAGAGAGAGATAGAGTACGAGACAGAAGATTAGACATGTGCAGTTTTATAAAAGTCAAAATTAGTGAAATATAAATGATCTCATCCCACTGGCAGATAAGAAACAAAAAACTTTTTAAAGAGGTCTGAATTCAGCAAATAAACTGAATAAACTTTGAACAAAATAAATATCAGAACAAATGAAACATGGATATTTATGAGACTAATATAAGAAAACACTCAACCCTGCTGGGATTAAATCCAACCAGACCTACCTATCGTTGCTCACCTCCTACTGTTCTCATCCAATTAAACAGGAGCATACTTAATGGAGTGGGCTGCTAACTTTCTCTTTGCAAGAAAAGTGTTGCTCTCAGTGGCTTACAGAAAGTTAGTTTCAGCTGCTCAAGACCACTTAAAAGATTCATTGCCTTCTGGGAACAGCAGCATGCTTTTTCAAAACTTCTGCACAAAGGATGATGACATTTCATTGTTACTGGGTGTTTTTCTGGCTACATGTCCATGTGGCCTCAGGACTCTCTGAGGACACCTTATATGCAGGAAAACATGAAAAAAACACAAACTGTGCCAAAATGCCAAAACGAATAAAGGTGCTGTGTCCTTTCTGTATTGAGCATACGTTGTATATTTACACCCTGTAAAACTACAGGGCCAATGTCATGGCCTGAGGTGACATTAGGTTTGGTGCAGAGGTGTTTGACCTCAGTCAGGACTCTGTATTCGGGCCATAGCTGCTAAATTAAGGGCTATGTAAAGACCTGAAAAGGCTAAACTTGTTACATAAGCAACCAAGCTATCCTGACTCTCCTTCTAGGTAAGCTGAGGTACATCGCCTGCAGAACTTGAAATAAAAATAAGTCTCCTGGCATGCAAGGGAAGCTTCACCAGACCTTTGTCCACTATTTCAGGTTGAGTTTTTTAATGGTCTGCGCTTCAAAAACACAACAGATCAGGTTGGTGTCAACTCTGAGGTAGTCGGAGTTACTGTAGATGTTGCCCAACTACAACTAAGTAGTAAAATGATCCTGACAATGGCCAAGAGTCATGAAAAGCTTGCTTTGCAGAATTCCTTAAATAACTATAATTATCTTTAAACCAAGGTGAGAAGTGGCCCACTTGCTGCATTGCTTTTGTTATTAGGGCCGGCATTGAAAAGTGAGAGGGACAGATTCATGTTCGTTTGTGAAGCTGGGATCAGCAGCAGCTTATTGGATAAAGCTTGTGCCTTAAATAGCTGCTCTGTATATGAGAGACCCTCTACCTGTGAGCCGGGGTGGCCCAGGTAATCTGTGAGATCTTCTGTACAATGAGCCAGCCTGTATGATTTGAGTCGAAGGGAGCTGGCACTTCGCTTAGCCCTACCTACCTTAGTAACTATTGCCATACCTTCCAGTCTACACTGATAATGGTGGCAGAATTACCACTCAAACGCTGGATGATCTATGAAGACGACATGAAAAGATAAAAACAACATGCTCTTATGTTGCAGTGGAGAGCTATTTAGACTCACTACTGATTCATGCTTTATTGCGCATATTTAATATAGCATTTTAGTTTTACAGAAAAGAAGATTCTGAGAAAGTGAACTAACTGATAGCCAAACATAACCCACGAGTAATATCTTCCGCTGGTTAACACATTTTGGCAAGTATGGTGTACAGTCACATTAAACTTCACCAAATCCAATAAAGGGCAGGATGGAGCAGCTCACATTACCCTAAACTCTGAGACAGTAGCATCCAGGACCGGCTTCACACACAGTGGATGTGAACAGGGATTTTTAAGGTAACCTGTGACCTAATGAAAAAATATAGTTAATGATGCTAACTCTAAACTAAACAGAGGAGCCAATAAATCCAATATTCAATCTTTTCTGCATATTTCAGGATTTTGAAAGGCAAACAAATAAAAACAAACCCCAAAGAAAAGCACCACCATTCAAACTCTTTAAATGCCAAGAACAGCTCTTACAACAGCCCTTGCAAATCGTGTCAGCGTGTGGAGATATTCAGAGACCTGACAATGACGGGCCTGCAGGCCAGATTACAGCTTTAACAAACAGTTAATTATAACGCGTGTTTTCTTTCTCTTAAATGTATCTCTAATGATTTAAAGTATTGCGTACTTCACAGAAGAAAACTAAGAAGTAGATGTTGAGCTAACAGACAAAGGCCTTTCATTTCAAACTGGCCATACGGATTCTGATAACGCTGCAGTAGTTTACCTAAGTCTTCTTGGGTTCCTTGAACAAGCCGACACCGCTATTTTATGACTATTTGAAAAATATCTTATTGGAGTTATAAAAATATAACCTGACTATAACAAAACCTGGCTTTGATATTATAAGACATTAATTAATAAACATATGGTTATTTTAATGTTTCAGTACTTGTTGATACTGATGTTATATGTAAATTTGGCACCATCACCGACAAGTTTCACTTAAAGGCTTGTTATTTTTATTGACACTGAAGTGAAACTGGGTAGATGACCCCCCCCCCCCGAATGAAACAAGACATGTAACACCGCAGCTGATGTAGAGACACTGCTGAGTTTTGAAGCTGAAGTTCACAGCGGAAGAATCCCACCTGTTTCCTGCTATAAACAGCCGTTGACACACTTTATATTGTAGCATGCAGGAGCAAGTGATTCTCCCCAGGTTTCTGTCAGTAGCTGGTAGTTAATCCTAATGTTTGTCCAGCTCACAGCTCTCACTGGTTTACTGAGACATTTGCTGAACAGTTCTATTATTTATTATACTTATTTTATTTAACTTTATTCAATTTTATGTCTATTTTTACTTTATTTCATTTCTCCATTTTCTGAAGTTTTTTATACATGCAAGTGTTTGCACAATTTTACAATTTTACACTGCTGCTGGACACCTAAATTTCCCTCGGGATTAATAAAGTATCTATCTATCTATCTATCTATCTATCTTAATCTGTGATGAGCAGGATGATTTCAGCAGCTAAGGCGGCCGGTGGGAGGACAACCCACACGGCTCATTAGTCCTTCTTACCTTCACCTTTCACCGAGCACCTCTGCTTTCATGAAACAAGAGGCATAAGACCTGTTTCAGACAGACTTTTTATAATCTGAGGGAAATCCTCTGATCTTTAGATCCAGAGAGATTACTCACAAACCAGTGGTCACTGCAGCAGACAAGCTTTCTTTTCTTTTTTTTAAATAGACATTAATTCAAATAGTAAATATTAAGAAGCTGGTGCAAGGAGGGGTTGTATTGTTTCACAGAAACTGGAGTGTATGAGTTTGTTGCCTACTGAAACAGTTACGGGTGGGTTGAAAATTTCTTCCTGCTAGACGCAAACAGAGAAACAGCTCCATCTAGTGTTTCAAGTTCAAAATTAGCTCTATTTACAGCCCAAAATTGACAGTAATCAATCATTCAATAACAAATTAAAATGTAAATTTGTTGGCATGGAGTTTTGTGATTTTTGTGAAAAACTGCAACTTCAAATGTTTAAACTACATTTCCTTTGGCATGCTTATTAACTATGTTTTTAAACTGCAGTGGTTAACTGTTTGCAGGCTCTAATGGTGATCTTCTCCTTAAAGTTTAATTTGGGCTCAGTTTAAAACTGTGTTGTATCTGTATGCACTTGGTGGTCTGTGTGCGAGACAGTCTCACCATGATCTCTGCAACATTACCACCTGCAACAACAACCGCGTTCCTTCATCTGCAGATGGTGTTTATGCCAAACCAGCTGGAAGCTCGCTCCACTCCAGAGCATCACAAGTTTTGTCTCTTTATTGGAGTCCCTGTGGTGTGAAATAACTAAATATTTTAAAAGCCTGGGAATCATATTTAATTTTTCAAATACAAAACTGAAGATTTTTAAACTCACCATCCATGATCATGAAAGCTTAACTAAGGCTGTAATGAGACATGTGACCTTTTGAGCCAATACCACCCTTAGGAGTCACATGAGAAGAGGCTGTAGCTTGCAGCAGTAACATCATGGGGTTTACGTGGTCAAATGGTAAATGGACTGTACTTATAGAGTGATTTTCTATTAGTCTGCATTCACTCACTCACACTCATTTGCATACTGATGGCAGCTGCTCATCACTGGTTGTAGTTTCATTTCAATTTGATTAAAAAGATATCAGCTGTTAGTTTCAGAGTTTTTTTCATAAACTCTGTAACGCGGGGCTCATCTCCACCTTGAACAGTCACAAGTCTTCAATTCTTCAACAGAGAGTAAAATATCCTGTTTGCATCCAAGTATATGTTTAAGAATATTGTTGATGTAAATGGCAACATTATTTCCTGTGTATATAACTTTGTGTTATCAAAGATCATGAACTTAATAGTTCCAGATCTGAAACAGTATCTAAAAGTATACAATATAGTATCTATATATCTATATACTGCCTAAAGTTTACAACAACACTACCTTAAAGAAAATGTGAAGTAAGTAAGTATACTGCTATGATGATATTCTACTACTATGTGTGTAATACTCCAGCCAAACACCAAAGTATTGCTGTAAAAAGGTGGAAAGATCAAAGATGATGGGCAACATTTTATTTGGAGACTTCATCTTTTCAGAACATCTTTGATTTCAGCAGATTTACACATGGTAATATTTATAAATGGGCATTCCTTCATCCTGAAAGCACAAATAGAGGACACTGGTGGTGCCAGAACAGAGACAGAGGGAGTCTGGTTTATGAAAAACATAAAGTCAATTGTGAAAGTGGGTATTAGGCTGGTTCCAAAATGCATTCAGACAGATGATGTTCGCATATTAGTTCAAGTTTTATGCATCTAGTCTTATTTTGCTGCTCTCAAATCCTGCCTGATACCACAGACTTAAATTACTAGAGGCCTTCTGACACCAGGTGACAACCTTGACAGTTTAATGTTGCAAGAGGTGTTCACTGACTGTTTGGCAAGTATAGCAGACTCTGTGCCTGTTCATTTCATCTTTAGAGTGCAGGCTAAAACTAAGGTGCAAGGTATGTAACAGTATCAACTCACTTCTGTGTCTCCTCAGAGAGCACTGCACTTGCACTGACCACAGAGCTGAAACTATGGTGACAGCCTGTTTGCCAAAGGGTTAGTAAATAACATTTAAGGCAGCTTATAGAAAATTAAAGATGCTTTGGCAAAGAAGAACTAAAGGGGCATATTCATACTACCAGACAAATTCACTGTCCAATTATGCAACAAGTTACTGATCGTCCATGACTACGATGTCAGAAACCTCAGAAGCACCATCATCAAAACGGCCTCGACACTCCAGCCTGTGTCACGTTTAGATTCCTCCAAATTATCCCCGGAGGAATCATCGAATCTCCTCTGAAATGAAATGACTTTTTATTCCCTCTTCAAAACCTCTCTGACGTCCTCAGCACTTGGCCCTCTTGCCATAGTTGTCCACCACCTCAGGTGTGACGCTCTCGTCCTCCTCCACATCCTCCGTCACCACCTTACCAACCAGCTGGAAGATGTCCTCGGCCACGACGCCCATGGGCTCAGCCACCTTCACAGTCAACATGTCCAGAGTCAGGACAGTTCCTTTGGGGATCTTGACCTTGGCTACCACTGATTTACCGAGCTGAAAGAAAAAGACACAAAGTATTATTGTTCTCTGCCTTTCCAAAGCAGTGGTTGACTCGCATCTTTGTGCATCATCTTGTGGAGTATCTCACCTTATCATGGCATGGCTTCTCACAAGGCAGCATCTGCTTGATGCCGCTCCCCAGCGCCCTCTCCACCAGCCGGATGGAGCGAACCAGCTCAGCCAGCTCGGAGGGTTCCAGCGAGGCCGCGTGGTCGCTTCCTTTCCACGTCTTGTCCAAGGTTATGTGACGCTCAATGACTTTTGCCCCCAGAGACACGGCCGCAATTGAAATATTGATCCCAGACTCGTGGCCAGAATACCCAATGGGAATATCTGGAAATTCTTTCTGGTATTCCTGAGGTTGACGAACGGGCGAGACAAGTGCTACTATTAAGGAACAGTTTCACATCTAGTATATATAAATACAGACTTCATTGGGAAATAGACAGCATAAAGGCTGGCTCTACCAAATGGTAACAAAATCTACCAACCAGCAACTCTGAAAATGGTGAACTGTTATTTTACATGAGAAATAGTGAGGGACTGCCATAAAATCATTGTTAGACGTCTCTGGCCTTTAAAAGACAATATTAAAATTTAACTATGCGTGCATTTTTATAATGAGGTTACTGAAATTGAGGTAAAGTTAAAATTAGCTTGTTCTTATAGTGACTTGAAACAGGGCAACAGTGAGCCTGGCTCAGTCCACAGGTATCAAAATCTTTCTACCAGCAGCTCAACACGTTATATCTCGTTTGTTTAATCTATACAAGAACTGAATATTTACATGCTGGTTGGCAGCATATTTCTATCAACATACGAATATTAGAGATTTTAATATGCATCTGCTAAGAGCTCTTGATTTTGCTTTAATGGATCACCTGTAAACTCAGTGTGGTTGGAAAACCTTTACAAGTCTATGCACCATTCTACCAACCTTAATACACAGGACTCAAGACTCTTTTCTGTTTTCTCACCGTTATCACCCTGAGGTTGACATCTTCAGCCTCCAGGGGGTAGGCGCTGGTGCACTGAAGGATGGTGAAATTTGGGTTGTGCTCCTTCACCGTTTTGTAGACCCGACGCATTGTCTCCATGGACTGCATCCCACTGGACACCACCATGGGCCGTCCTGACAGACAAGAGGGCAACAGGCTGATAAGCATCCTGTCCGTCATGGGAAGAGTGCGAAACTCAAACACAACTCCTCAATCTGGATGAGTGCCTGTGGTTCATAATGACCAGACAGAGCAGACTGAATGCAATTCTTGTGCCTCACTTACATTATGTCAAACACGGTCAAACTGATGCTCAAGTTTTTGGCTCAGTACAGACCAAGTTTGGATATTTCCATGAGTATTCCAGCTTACTGGGATAAAAAATATCTCATTATAATTGGAGACTTGTGTGTGAAAGTGCAGACATGGCTGTGATACTTTACTTTATTTGATTTTTTTTTTCCCTACTGAGGACAAAGATATGTGTATTTCTTCTTTTTCCTCCGTAGTGTGTTTGGCCCACTGTGTTTTTGATGTTGTGTACAAATACTGTAAACACCTATATTTTTGACTGGTATTATATATATTTATTATTTCACCCACTAATTGTCTGTCTGCTGTATACATTTATTGTCTGCTGTATATATTTTTCTTCACTGATATATTTTTTTATATTTGTTGTGTGCACTGTCCCTCTGGCTTTTCCTGCTGCTGTGGCACTGAAATTTCCCCGTTGTGGGACTAATAAAGGATATCTAAATCTAAAATCTACAGAGACTACATCTTCTACAATACACTGATGACATTTTAATGAACCAAACCATAAACTATCAAAAGACATCTAATGGTTCTGTCCGGTATGTTAACATCCTCCCAGGTCTGGTGGTTCACTCTCACCTTTCTTGGCAGTTTTCTCTAGATAGGGGAAGTTGTTGGTGTCTCCAGAGCCCACTTTGAAGAAAGGCACATTGAGCTCATGGAGGAACTCCACAGCCATCTAAAGACAGAAGAAATTACAGTTAAACTTGAACCTGATTCAAATGCCATAAAAACTTCATCAGAGGTCTCGTTCTTACCTCGTCCATGCCCGAGGCAGTGAAGAAGATCCCCACCTCTTCTGCATATTTCTGCAATTCCCTGTACTGCTCATGGCTGAACTCTAGATGGCGCTTGTGCTCACCATAAGTTTTCCCCCAGGAGTGCTTTGAAGTGTACGGGCGCTCCAGGGCCCGCTTGTTAAATTTGTATTCTAGTTCACTCTTCTGGAATTTGGCACAGTCAGCACCACAGTCCTGTGAAGGTGGATACAAGTGAGGGTGGAAAACTCTGACAACATACTGAATAGTTATGATTTATTTTAGGATTCTTACAGTGTCAAAAAAAAAAAAACACTCACGTACCACAGGAATATTCATGGCGAGGATTATTTAGAGTGTACAGTGTTCAATGACTCCTGTTCAGTGATTTCTCTGTATTTTATTTGAATACATTTCAGCGTATAAACAAGTTTGTTTTACAACAAGGGAGCTAAACGTGCAAAAGAGTAATTTTATTTTCTCTAGGGAAGCATTGCAATAACATATTTGGGAAATAAAGTTCACCAAAATAACTTTGTAATGAATTATATATTGAGGTCAATTAGACCAGTTCCCTCAGCTCATTAAAACTCAGCCTAGTTAAACACAAATAACTTATTTTTCAAACATAACTGATATAAAAATACATGGTTCCTTCCATGAAATCATTACATACCTGTAAAACAAAGTGCCACGGACAGTATAACGGAAGATTCATGAAGATACAGAGTTGTAAAAGTGGATTATGTTGATCTAAGGTCATAGTTTGTGACCTTTTGATGCAAAATACTACATGCAGAAACTAGATTACCTCATAGAAAGACTCTGCTAATAGAAAACCAGGCAGTCGTTACTTGGAGTAGATCTTGGAGCTTGTGATATAACCAGTTGCATTTATCCCATTGTACTAAAATGAGAACAGATGAAATGATAACCATCTCTTGTCAAGTGCATCATACTGTGGCTTAGTATGATCAATGAGGTGGAAATCTGAAATATTAGCTGATTTAGCATGTGGAAAAAAGATGATTATTCTTGATTTGGGAACATTTCTTTTGCCACGTTACGATTAGGAATAGTATATCATTTAAGAAAAGTGAATAATAGAGATGCTTATATGTGTTTCTATGTATCTATGGAATATTTTAACTGAATGTATGCCAGGAGTGAATTGACAGGCCAGTCTCCATTGACAAATCTGAAAATTTAACATTGTACAACATAGCTGCACATATTGCATACAAGTTGCCCATAAATTAGCACATTACAATACTAACAATTATTACAGGCATTACGGTTGATTAACACACTCTGGCTCAGTCAGTATTTCATTCAAAGTGATGATTCAGACAAGAGCGGCGTGGCACCAAAATATTAAACTGTCACATTTCCCCATTGCCTCTGTTTGCACCCGTGAGTGTTTGCTCGAAGACAAAAACGACACACACAAACAAACTTATCCACGGCAAGGAAAGAATAAAAAACTCATGCACGTCAAGTTTATTACCTTTGCCATTTTGATCATTTTCTTGGCAATTTCAATGTCTCCCTGGTGATTTTGTCCAATCTCAGCAATGATGAAGCATGGATGGTTGCCTCCGATCATTCTGCCGGGACATAGCTCAAACTTTAAAGGCATTTTGTTGTTCACAAAGAAGGAAAACAGAAACAACCAGCGGAAGAAATGATTTTGCAGATAAGTGGACGGAGAGACGGCGACGAGCTGTGCCTTCAAATACCGACCGGAACAGTTAACGTGCTGTACATCCAGGATGTGCAAATACTTCCGCTTTTGTAGTTCAACGTAAAAGCCGGACTTCCTTTAAAAATAAAAGCATGAACGTATGCGTTTCCTCGAAATCATCATCAAAACAAAACCAGGCAAAAAACTGTTGAACTGTAAAAAGATGCCAAAGAGTTTGTTCTCCAGGCAGATCTACACAAGTCACACTCATTTGATGAGTAACGTTTCACAGCGGCTCTTGAAAGCAGTCCAGCATCCACAAACATATTTGTCATTGCTAATTGTGAACTGTCAAATGAGAAAATAGGACTAGAATGCAGAGCTTTTCCATACCCATTTTTTATTTGCATTAATATTGCCACACGTACCCCCTTCTACATAAAAAGTTGTAGATGTAATCCCAACACCATCATTATCATTCCAGACAAATACAGTGTATTTGTATAGGTATTGCATGCAATTGCAGAGCAGCCTATAGAAACACACATGTAACCACACCTCACAACTGTACTGGGATTAACTGCTGGGAAAATGAGGCAGGGACAGATTGTTCCAAACCGCAATGATGTTCATACCACACCTGAGAAATATTGTCATTGATTCAGGACATTTACAGCAGCTGGTCATGTGGCAAATACAAAGTAAACAATGCAGGGACACTAGCATAGTTGACATCACCAACTAATAATTGCATGCATCTGTATTTTTAAGTACAGATGTATTGTGAATAATAAATGTTGTTGTCAAATTGTAACAGAAAAGATGGTGTTGCAGAAATAGGTGTTTAACATGCTTTGACCTCAGATGCAGAATACACATGTGGATTAAGATCCCGCATTTGACTGTTGAAACATCTTTGAATGGAGCTGCAGGATACCACACCCTGTTGTTACAGCCCATTGTAAGATGTCACACCAACACACCCTCTTTGAAATAATATCATGTGGAGTAGTTTTAAGACTTACTCAGACCTGTTCATCCTCAATATGTATTTGCTTTTCTCTACCTGCACTTCTGTTCCTCTGTATCAAACCTTTTGTCTTTTTGCTTCACTGAAACACGCAGATATAATCCTCTATTCCACTCTATTATCCTTGTTCACTTTCTTTACTGTATTTCTTTCTGTTCCTACACAGCGACACTATCTGTCCATCTTCTACCTGGCTTCCTCCACCTCTTTCTCTCTCATTGTCCTTCCTTTTCTCTCTCTCTGTCTGCCTCTCTCTCCCAACCTTTGTGGAGGATCCTTTATTCTATCATGTCTGCCAAGATGCTGTCATCCTCCTCCAAGTCCAGTTTGATCTTCTTGCCCACCAGCTGCTTCATATTCTCTGGGGGGATGCCCTTGGGTTCACCAACCTTCACTGCAAACATGTCCAAGCTCAGCACTGTGCCTTTGGGAATGGCCCCCTTGGCCACCACTGACTTGCCCAACTGGTGCAAAAAATGAAAATAATGAAACAAAACAAAACAAAACAAAAAACTGTCAGATGTCCCAAAACTAATAGAATGACAAAGACAACAATACTGAACAGTTCCTGTAGTGCAGGTTTATATTGTACCAATGTTTTTTTTATCATATTATTATTTATTGTCAAACTGACTATGGCAACATAACATTTGCTATTATTAAAGCATGCTATCAACTATAGGGGCAATGACAAATTGGTTGAATGCAAAGTTAGTAGGGTATTTCTGAATGCATCATTATGATACACACTGCACACTGTAGTTCCTATGCACGCACGTGCACTGAGAAATGTGTTTATGTGTTCAGAAAGTGATCTAATACTCTGTTGTTTCAAGGTGAAATGGACAGCTTCTCTAGTTAGATCAAATAAAACAGATATGATGCTGTTAGTGATTGTATTGATGCTTAAACCAACACTATTCTGAAATTTAAACAGCATAAACCCTCTGCTAAGCAGCTCCAACATTATGACAAGAAACCTTTAAATCAATACAAAGTCACATAAAGTCTCAAAGTAAATACTTATGTGGATTGCACAGCACAATACTTAACATAAGGGGCAATCATTTTGGGTTCATGCAGATTGCAAGCGAATAGATGCTTGTTTCCTACTCAGCTGAAAAAAAAACTTCTAAATGATTGTCTTTTAATTGCAAATTATTTTTAATGGATTTTCATTTTAGATTGAACTTCTTTTTGATTTATTTCTTTTCCTCTGTAAAATACTTTGAATTGCCCTATGTCTGAATGATGCTACATAAATAAACTTACCTTGCCTAAACTTATTCAGCATTGTCATCACTACATGCTAATTCCTGTGACACAGGAACAATGATCCAATTCTTCATCTAAGTGTAATTGAGTCAAACCAACCTTATCATGGCAGTTTCTCTCGCAGGGCAACATCTTCTTGACAGGTGATCCCATGGCAATCTCCACCAGTCGGATGGCTCGGACTAGCTCTGCCAGCTCTGAGGGCTCCAGGGATGCTTCATGGTCATTTCCTTTCCATGTCTTGTCCAGGGTCACATGACGTTCAATCACCTTTGCTCCCATCGCCACAGCGGCCACAGTAATGTAGAGTCCCTGCTCATGTCCGGAATATCCAATGGGAATATCTGGAAATTCCTTCTGGTATTCCTTCAAAGAGAAGAAAGAAGCAGTAAAATTTGTCTGCAGTGTTCATAGTGGGGGTTGCAGTGTATATTTAATGCCTGATATCTATGATTTTCATGTATGTCCGCAAGCTTACAAACAATATCACTTTTTGTGAGCGAAGCTAATTTAAAGTCAAATTAATTACATTTTTATTGTGGAGATGTTAGCCTGGAAGTTTAGAAGGGATAAAAAAATGATAAAACCAGTGATCAGTTTTCACTCCTAAAACAATCCACATATATAAAACACACCCAAATGCTGAACAACCCTGCCAGTTTAAAGCTTTGTATCTAAGAATAACACACACTTACACACAACACTGTGTTTCCGTTCCGTTACAGAGGGCATTGGGTTTTTTTTTTCTTATATTAATTTCCTGGAGACTTACTCTAACCTCAAGTCTTCATCCTGAAATGTAATGGTTTACATTTATAGGAACACATGGGGCATTTTGTCGGTGGAAGTCAGGTGAGTCCCCACACTTGGACTAGATTTATGTCCCTACAACATGAATAAAAGGCTGCACAACAATAAAATGAGATTACTGCTGATTATTTTACTGCACATCCAACAATGAAGAGTTGTTGCTTGTGATTTTTGAGAGAGTGGAGACACTTGTTCTATTTGACTGATCATACCGTGATCACACTGAGGTGGACGTCTTTAGGATCCAGTGGGTAGGCGCTGGTGCACTGCAGGATAGTGAAATTGGGATTGTGCTTCTTCACCGTTTTGTAGACCCGGCGCATCGTCTCTAAGGACTGCATCCCACTGGACACCACCATGGGCCGTCCTGGCACAGAGACAAAGACATAGGGTGGTATGACTTTTGTCAGAGGATACTACCCTGGATAAACGTTTCAAGAGGTACCACTTTATGTCTTTATGTTTAAGTGTTGCATTAATAAGCTCATTCATGACAGAATGCATTATCTTTTATTCATTAGATATAATTTGCATCCAAATACTGTTGATAGGGTAGTGCAGCTGATTGGTTTGATTGAGGGTGCAGGTTTTTGGTCACACATCGTCCCCCCACTCTTTTGCATGCTAACTTATTATGATTTTATCTAGATATTTTCTGTTTTGCTCAGCTCAACCCATTTGTTTGATTTTGTGACCTAAATCTATATTAAGGTACCAAATAGGGCACACTGCTGGGAAGAGTAAAGGCCAGAGTATGTTGTCAAAAATTCAGAGTCCTTCCCACAGCCGCCTGGATTTAACTCCAGCCCGGGCTCTTTGCTGCAATATCAAAGGCTCCTCCCTCTCCCCTGCCTTTCCTGTCTCTCTCAACTATCACTATCAAATAAATTGGAAACACCAAAAATAATCTTTAAAACACAAACCTAACCAGAGGAAGAAGCAGAAGCATTTATTTCATTTTTGGGAAGAGTTGTGGACAGATTCAGTTTATGCTTCAGTTTATTTAAAACGTGTAATTTCCAGCAGGTGAAGAATTTTGGACATGAATACATCCATTTAAGATTTTGTGGATTAACCCATACTACGATCTGCAGCTGTCTCTGCAGCCAGAAGCTACAACTATAGCTCCGCCCATATCAAGTCACTGACGTCTTTACAGAGATACATGTTTTAACCAACGCCTTATTCTTGGAGCTTTGACCACACCCAGCGGCATCGTTTCTAGGTGTGGTCAAATATAAAGTTTGTTGCACCAAAGTTTTCTCCAAATATCAAACTAACTTCATTGAAAGGGGGAAGACAGACATACACACGCACTACATTTACCTTCAAGTTTAGACTTGAAAGTGGTGACATTTCCCAGGACAACAAAGCCCTCACAAACTTCTTTATATTTTTTTTACAACCTGCGAAGCAGGTTCAGGTAAAAGTCACCTGAGGTCACCTGCTGCACTGCCACATACCTTTTTTAGCTGTTGCCTCCAGGTAGGGGAAGTTGTTTGTATCACATGAGGCGACTTTGAAAAAAGGCACATTTAGTTCATGAAGAAACTCCACAGCCATCTACAGAAATAACAATAATTGACAGTACAGTATTGGTGCATGTGTAAGAAAAGTAAAAAATATTAAACAGTAACTCTTGCTTTTTCTTGCCAACTTCAGTATATTTTCTATTGTTTTTTAAAGGGCTACAGTAATACCATGAACAGCCAGTATGGTGTCGTGTACCACACTAATCTTGATGATTAGAGTGCTGAAATTTAAACTGGCATTTCCTGACCGGCCAGTTGCCTGGGTTATGGATCAAAATATATCGTGTGATTTTCTTTTACCTCGTCCATGCCAGACGCAGTGAAGAAGATCCCCACCTCTCCTGCGTATTTCTGCAATTCCCTGTACTGCTCATGGCTGAACTCCAAGTGACGCTTGTGGTCGCCATAAGTTTTCCCCCAGGAATGCTTTGAGTTGTACGGGCGCTCCAAGGCCTTCTTGCTGAATTTGTACTCTAATTCACTTTTTTGGAATTTAGCACAGTCAGCACCACAGTCCTGTGAGGAGAGGAGGGGAGAGGAGAGGAGAGAAGAGACTGGCTTAATTTTGGCAGTAAAAATATATCCTTAACAGTTCTTCATAGGCACAGTTTTGCCTCCTTACTTTACCTTTGCCATCTTGATCATTTTCTTTGCAATCTCAATGTCCCCTTGGTGATTCTGTCCAATTTCAGCAATGATGAAGCACGGGTGGGAGTCTCCAATCATTCTACCGGGACAGAGTTCAAACTGCCGAGGCATCCTGGTGATGTATGATGTTTAACTGATGGGTGATTTGGAAAACAGGAGATGGGAGTCTCGCACTTTGGCAGGTGAGAGAGAGACACGACAAGTGAAGTGAACTCACTTCAGGTAAGCAAATAAGGAACAATGTCAGAGCGAAGCAATGCCTTTTATAGCAACCAAATGATCCCGCCTCCACATCCACAAGATTTCCATGAATTGCAGATACATCAAATGGAAATTTTGTGAACATGCACCTGCACTCACACGTGCGTGCACACCCACACCCACATAGCAGAAAAGGCATTCAACATGGATATTAAAGAGATGATCATGCACTATACTGAGAAGAATCAATTGAACTACTTTGATGTATGATGTCTTTATAGTTGAGATGTTGCTCAGACATTATTCAAGTAAACTTCTTGAATAAAACACTCCATTAAGAGAACTTGTTGTTGGCATTTTCATAGATATATTTTTGTTACAGTAAGTTGATGGATAAACCGACTTAAAATTACACAATGTTTTAAAAAGCACACTTTTCTGTTATTTTGGTAACATGAATATTGTCAAATAAGATCTGTTGTTTATAACAGGACAAAGGGAGGCATCCATTTTGATTGATTAAAAAATTCTTTGTTTTTGTAGGTGTTCATAATTTGTCACAATTAAGCAATTAAGTACTTTAAACCAAAGCACATGAAATGCTTACTTAAATGCTTATGTGAGGGCAAACTGTGAGCAGCCCCACCCCACCTTTATTAAATTGACAATGACCTATCCCATTGGTTTGTGGTTTGTGGTTAAACTGAATTGCATGAGTCACAAGAAAGGGCAGAGTGACAAAAATGCCTGGAGAAGATGCTTGAAAAATAAATAAAACATGTTTTCACCAAAACGACGGTTGCATGGGGTGATCTGCATTTTATAAATAAATCGCCCCACACATTATAAAGTGTCATGTAAAAAGACATTCATTCTCAAACCCAAACAACTTAATTTTATATTGCTGAAGATCCCAACATATTATGGGAAATGTTTATAAATGTAATTATCTAGAATGTATATGTTTGATGTAGAATATACAAAATAATGGTGCAGACTACAGGCGTGATAGTGTCAAAAAGCATGGAGAAATATATTGCCTAACTTTAACTACTTTGATTTTAATTAAAAATTAAATATATAATAATATATATAAGAGTATAATGTCCCGTTCAATGATGCCCAAGTGGAAGCAATTTTTTTTCAAAGGTGGTGGCACCACTACAGTGGAGCACCTGTAAGTGTTCAGTGTTTTGCGCAGAGATATTTCAGCAGGACTAATGTCTACCACTATCACTCCAACTATGTGGACTAATTTTACATGTATTCAAATTTATATTTGAATAAATGAATGAGTGGGAACAGTCAGAAATATTGTGATGTTACATCCTCAGATGCTCTCATGGCAATCAGCACACTGTTTAATTTCCATTTAGACTTGACAACGGCCTGCAGACTTTGGGGGATTTGCCCAGGTTCTTTCACAGGAACATCCCAGTTTAAAAATGTGACTGGACTTGTACAACTAGATTTTAAATGAGATGCCGCATGTTATGACAGATCACTACAATACAATGCATGCCGTCCTGCAATGGAAAACTACAGTAATTTGTCTGTTACACACTCTCAGGTTGGGCTCAGGCATGTATGAGGACAATAAAGAAGACTGTTTGTAGTTGGGGACCAACATACAGAAAGTCATGATGCATTTTTGGGGAAACAGATCCTAATCCAAATCCTAATCCTGGTTAAGATTAAAACTGTTGCATTATATGACTCAGATTTCAATTATAACAACTACAGCTCTAATAAAAACACACAGGGAACTATTTACAGTTTAAACATTAAGAGCCACACGGAGGCTAACTTATATCTTGGGCAGCAAGATGGGATGCACAAATCAAATATCAAAAAGTCACAGAGGATCATAAAATTAAGATGAGAATATAAAGCATTAAGGCCTGCTAGCTGTGGGGCAGCAGGTTATCATAACTCTTCTCAAGACAGAATAACAAAACTTTATAGATAGTATTATAGATGTCAAATTATTGTGTGAAGGTGTAAAAATACATGCGTTGCAATGCATTGTTACACCAGGTTTATTATCATCAGTCGCTGTTTGGCAACATTTCAACATTTCTGAGAAATGGGAGTGTCCATGCATATTGTTGCAATCCATTGTGTGCAACAACATTCAGCTGGAGCAATGTTGTGTATGTTAATGAAGGACAATGGCCTTAAAGCATGCCGCAATTTGGATTTTCTGTAAAGTTCACGGTACGTAGTATTGTCTTAATTGATATATTTGGCCTGTGCAGAGATAGTTAATTTAGGCTGTTAACTCAACGCTGACATCTTGTAGTATTAGAGTGTTATGGTTAACCTGTTTGTGAGTCAGTTGCCCATTTAGACATGAGCCAAGCAGACATGCAAGAACATAAGCATTCTTTGTGCTGTTGTTTCTTCCCACTCAATAAATATTAAATCAGAACGTAACTAATCTTTTAACTCTGCGTTAGTGCTTTGAGTTAGTAGCTGTTCGTGCCATTGTTTTATACTGGCTGGTTGGTAACTTTGTCTTATCTGCTGTTTTGTTGTGGGATAGTGTACGGTAACTTTATGAGCAATAAAAAAGGACAATTTGTAAAATTCAAGACTACAAAGAGAAAAATGCTAAAACAATTTAAAGGTTTGAGGAGAACTGCAAAGTCAGGTGATCATTGCTGTGGGTTTGTTATAAGTGTTTACTATTTTGACTTACTAAGTGAAGTTCAATTCAACCATATGTATGAATTACAAACACTCATTATACTCTTTCCAGCACTGAACAGTTTGGTTATTAAATGTTGCAGCTGGCAAGATAATCCCAATATTAGAGGTGATGTTAGATAAAATAGAGCAAAAGAGGAAAAAAATATTACTCAGATGTGTCAGGTGGCCACATCACAGGTAGTATTGTCAGAGCAATGTGTTGTTGACGAAGTGACCCAAAATAGAAATTGCTGTTTCACAGTATCACATCGTTATTCATTAGTGATACCAAAAGCAATGAAAACAGCAGGTATTTGTGTTTATGGTAGAATTCAATACTTTGCAGATAAACAAATGCACCAAATTCAGTAAAATGTTTTCATACCACAGCATACAATGAAACTGTTAATCACAGCAACCCGTCTGTTGGCATAAATCAACTTACTTTTAAGGTTAAACTAACATTTTATATATTATACTTTGACTGCAGCCACAATCTTTAATAATAAATGTACCAAAAAGATCCAGTTGAAAAATGACAAAAGACAATGTCGATTCACTTTTTACTGATATTGAAATCAAATGGACAATGAACACGCATGGTCAAGCAACAGCTGGCTAATATCTAGTTCTCTTTAAAACCACGGCTATCTAATTTCAGTGACATAAACGTTTTATATACTGTATATATATTGCCTTCTGTATATGTACATAGGTACACACATAGAGTACATACACACACACACACACAGCTGAGGTTTAAACGCACACACAAACGGGTCACATTTATTGTAATGACTGGACTTTGTTCAGTTCCTGACCGGAGTGGGGAGAGGCTTTTCAAAAGGAAATGCATAGATTGGAAAATTTAACACAATTTGCCACAAGCAGGCTCTACACGCACAGTTCAAAGTACACACACTGAATTTGGAGTTTTGTCTCAGAGTTTGGTCCTTAAAAAAAACATAAAGAAAAATTATGAGGGTACATTTTTTCTTAAGGATGGGGAAACATGAAGGGTTATGTTCGAGGGCAAAAGGCAAATAAAACAATTAAACATCAATCAACCCTCGTAGGTCTGAGAAGGATTCATAGGATTGACAGGTAAAGAGTTAGAGTACAGCATCATGGGAATGATCTTGTTTGGGGAGGGCCATATGTTGCAGGTTGTAGTGTAGCTGTAGGCCCAAACAATCAACCCTTCCCTTTTAGTGTCCCAACTCACCACCGTTACACAAGTGTTAACACAATACCACAGACCATGAGACCATGTGTTGATCTAATCAGCTTTGATCTCAATATGTTGAGCAGCAGGTCTTGACTGGTCTGGGGAAGAGGTACACACAGGTGAAAACCTTTTAGGGGACATAAAATGGTGAGCTGGTGTTTCAAGGTTAATCTCTACAGCCCTGCCAGGAGGACATAGATGAAGGTAAGAACACTTTCTATATCCTTCCACAGGGCTGTGCATGGCAAACAGATATGGATACACGGGGTCTAGAAATCCCCTTGTCTTCAGAATACAGATGGTGGGACATCGGTAGCTGGGTTGGTTGGTGTGTGTGGTGACAGATGGTGATATGGAATGATGCCCTGAACAGCTGTGGCTGTCTAGCGGACCAGTGGGGACTGCTTCAGTGAAATGAGGACAGAGCGCATGCGGGACACGTCTTTGGCCTGCTTGCTGGACTTGGGGTTGAAGTCACAAAGCCTGGCCACCCGCTCCCACTCCGTGCCAGGGTTGTTCTCATCCAGATCTGAAATCATGGCCTCCTCAGCCGCCCTATATGCAACAGGGAAGAGGAGAAGGAAAGGACATGGAATAGAAAACAATCAGTGGAGGGAGAGGTAAGATACCTGAAAGTACACGTACAGCCCTGAGGAAGTGCCCTCCTGATCACCAAAACACTTGAGTTCAGGTGTAAAAGTCAGTCAAGCCTCTTGGGCTCCACAGTGTCAACTCTGGAACGACTGATTCATTCATCAGATAAATGATAGAATTTAATTAAATCCACAAAAATTTGAGGATTATCTATGGAGCAATATTTTTCTTCCTTTTTTTGCCTCCTGAGACTTTGTTGGTTCAGCAGAGTCTACCTCAGGGCAGGACAGTCCAATCACCACACAGAAATGGACATCCATCTGTCTTTACATCCACAAAGAAGGAAAACCTACAACTGTTTCATTACCTGTGGCATGCCCCCAAACACTGTTGCATATTAGAGTACAGTCACCAATATTTTGAACTCTCTACAACAGTAGAAGAAGGTACATTTAAAACACTGATGGGAAAAAACAAACTGAAGCAAAACAAAGTAACTGTAAGGTCTCTTAAGCATTTTTGGTTGGTTAAAAATGCAGTTCTGTACAGAACTGGGGGAGGGAAGGTTGCCCGCACCCTTACACTTCAACTTGCCCTGTTGTTGCATCTCTACAATGTTCTCTTTACTCAGCAAGACCCAAGTATAGGAATGATAAGTTCATCTATATACTTGTCCTTGATTGAAAAGGAACAATATCGGCAAGTTTTACTTTTTTTTTTTTTTTTTTTAACCAAATCCAAAAGAGCTGGAAGCACTGCTGGGCCTTAGCCATGCATTGTGCTGCGGCTGAAAAGCAGGCTACTTAGAGGTGTGGCAAAATAATGAGTTTACTTTGATTTCATGTGTCGTAATTGTGGAACAAATCAATTAATGTCTTCCCACTGAAAGTTGTGATGTTTGTAAACCATCTGTCAAACCAAAAAAGAATGGACATTAACACTAAAGGGCACTACACTTGAAGTTAAAACATAAAATTAACTAAAAGAAGAAAAGACAAAACTGAAAAACTGAAAATGGATCAGTGCCACTATCACAAGACATTTTGGAGATGCAAGCCACAGATTTTGGCTAAACAAATATAAACTCTCATCACAGCCCACCCACAAACTTTGTAGTAATTCCACTGCCATTGGGTGCTTTTCTAGTTACAAGGATTATTTTTCTAAATTCCCCACCCAATCTGCAAGCACAAACTCAGCTACTGACTACAACACAGTACACAAAGCAAAATGGGGATGAGAAGCCAATGAACATTCACTGTCACAACCAACTACAAATACACAAAAGGGACTAAAAATGACCACAACATCACAGGGGGAACATTTTTACAAACCTCTATCTAGGCAGTGGATTTAACTGCTGGGCTAGTAAACTGTGTACCTGTGCAACGCATAATTATCTAACACACACATACACACACAGAACTGCATCTATCCCCTGTCAAAAATATGAAGTATTTGGAGGTTCTGGGGTTTTGTATTTTTACTTAACTGGTCTAGGCGGTAGCAAGGATGGTTAATGTGTGTGCTTTAAGGTGCATAGGAAAAGAAAACAGGGAGAAACAGTTTCACAAGTCAGAATTTAGAAGAGAGAGAGAGGGGAGGGGAGGAAATGAAAGACAACAAAAATGAGCTAAATGCAGATGTTGGAAGCAGGCATGCAAAAAGCAACATTTTTCTTTTTTTTTTTTTCCTTCAAAAGAGTTCGACAAAATGATTTGTGTGCAGCCTTTGGTTTGGTGTGTGAAAAACACATTTTTCTTTATGTTCTGCTTTGTGCCTCAGATCCACACTATGTTTTCATCACGGCCTGGGGTCTCATTTATAAAACAGATTATTTTCTAATAGGTTCAGCTGAAATACAAGCACATCATCTCAGTGAAATTCTGATCTATAAAACCCTAAAAGTCTTAAGACATTTACACAGTGTATCACACTACATCTGTAAACAGCGTGGCCTGCTCTCGCTTTTGCAATTCTTTACAAACATTGTTTCGAGATTGTGAAGAAGTGTGTTTATTCTCAGAACATTTCCCGGCGTTTGTGTGGAAAGTGCTATTCACATTATTTAAGCACATTTGTTCTCACTGAAAACATATAAATGAGGCCCCTGGAGTCCCCCTGTCACAGACTCATGCCGGGTAGATAAAGAAGTGGTGGAAGGAAATGGTGTCACTGTGTCATTTTACACCTACATGGCTGCAAAGCCATCTGATTCACAGTACTGGGTTAATCCCACGTATATGCTAACAAGACGCTGCATATGCTGCATTGAGATGTGCACATTTAAATAAAAGGAGAGTATTAAATAATAAAAAGCATTAAAAGCACATTAATACAATAAAAACAACACCGATTTTCAAATGAAACACCTAAATAACCAATCTTAGCTAAAAGCTAATCATATTTCCTGAGAATGGTTGAATATTTTCTCTATTTATCAATTAACAACCAGATAAGGTAATCCAAGCTGATGAATAAAAAAAACAAACATGTGCACACCACATTGCAATCTAGTGGGCATTCCCAAGTAATTTGACTGCAAAACCAAAGGCTGTACACCTCAGGTTACTGGATAGCTAGCTGGGCAATTAGCATGTCATCCTGTAGGACAGCAGTAGCTACAGAGCAGCTAACATTCTAATAAAGCATGAACACAGTTGGGTTTGAAGCAGTTGTGTGACCATGTTACATGACCAGTGGTGTTGATAAAATCTTTGTCGTGAGATCATGAGATTAGCAATAAGAATGAGGGGGGACCCAGTGAGGGCTGGACTTGGTATATCACAAGTCAGGACATCTGCAGCTTTGAGGTTATTAGGTTTTTAAATGAGTAATTTCAATACAAATAAGATATTTTTGTTCATACTATTCAACCTTTTAACAATCTATAGATGAGTTTAAAAAGAATTAGAGCATTTAACTTCACACACTGTCTTTAAAACTACAATACAGTGTAGCTTTCTTTAACATTTAGTGTGGTTAGTTTGGCATCATGGTATTGTGCAAAGAGCCCTAGTCTTTACATCAGTAAGTGGCTACAGGGGCTGGTATGATGAGATGTTAGGAGTACTAAGGACTTATGGCTTGAAGAGATTCATTGGAAGAAAGCGCCACCAAAAACAATGTCAGCCCTGCGCGTTCTGCAGAGGGCTCTTAGCTTATTTTACAACCAATACTCAAGATCAAGGTTTAGGTGATAGTGATGCAAACACCCAAGTCCAATTATACGCGCACACACACACAATTGCTTCAAACAAATCTAAGCATCTTACTCCGCAATATTCTGAAGGTTAATATGTTGGAAAATCACATTCATTAACGTGTTATATAGAAAAACACTTTCTGTCAGAAGTCATACAATTAACGTAAGCAAGTGTTAATCGTCGAAAACTTGTGGAATGAATTTGCAAGATGTTTTGCTGAAATGACTTGAAGGGAAACAATATGGAAGTGAATAATGGAGGAGAAATGAACACAGGCACAGTTATGAGAGAATTCAATTAATTTCCATGGACGTGACTGTGGAGTTTGTTGGTGTGTGCGTGTGTGTGTAGTGGCATGCAGTCATTCTCTTTTCTGATATCCTGACAGGCATCCACTCATTAATGACACATGCAGATATATGGGATAGAAATAATTACTGCAGATTCTAGATGGAAATAAAAAAAAGAGCCAAAATAAAACTACAAGCTAGATGACAAGTGTGTGAACTACAAATCCAATTAGTTCAACAGGATAAACTAAAAATGGAACTAAATCAGCAACATAATTAAAGGTATCTAATACCCTAACTACTGAGATGAATATGATGTCAATGCTTGGATGCTGGGAGTTGATGACCATGGCAAAAACAAAAGTAAAGGAAGATGAAGAGGGAGGATGTTAGTTGGAGCAACATACACATAACCAATGAGCTCAGAGAAGGGCTGCTTGTAGAAGTCTTCATCCAGCACCCTGGACAAACATCCGCCCAAACGACAGAGCAGCAAGAAGGCAGGAGAGAAGAGAGACAATGATAAAAAGGAGAAGAGGATGGAAACACAGGCATTATAGGTTACACACAATTATACGCTAAGGCATTTAATTAAAAGTCCTTAATTTTTGGAGGGACTTCTAAATGCAGTATCAGGGGGCTGTTGAAGGTTCTGGGATGCTCTCATTATGTCACCCCCTGACACATTTAATTATATGGCTCTGGTGATCAGCTCTTCACATTTGAAGCAATAACCTAAGTGTGAGAGTAACATCAATACACTAATATATTCAAACTTTTCCATGGGATTTTTCTGACTGCTGGTCATGCAAACATACAATTTCAATAGTAATTTGATCGTTGATGAGACATGGCATGAGGGCGTGTCTTTTCTACAGGTTTTAAAATGTACACAAAGTGATTAATTGATTAGTTTGGAAAAGAAGAAATAGATTAATATTGAAAATAACTGTAAGTTAGAGCCCCAAGTTTTTCCATATCTATAAATCTCTATTTTATTTGTTCATCTGCATCAGACAATGACCATCCACAGCAGGCGCAGAATCAGGGTATTATGGTATAGCGTGCTTATTAGAAATCCTGAGAGTATGATCTTCAATACTGTCAAAAATACACAAGCAACTCATTCAGTTAAACTGACAGGGAAACTTTAGAACCTCGGTCACCAGTAGCTCAGCCTTTTCATTTACCATCATGTCAGTTTTCTACATTAGTACTTTCATATTCCCTATTTCTGCTGAAGTGTTAGTAAAGGAATGAAAAGATAGATACTGCCCAAGCCTAATCCACAACAAAAGGATATGTACCTGGAACACCGGGTTGCCTGGTGAGTAGGGAGTCACGGCTGCATGTAGTGTATAATTAATAGGGTAGCAGGGCTACATTACAATGTGGGAGAAACTGAGACACAAACTTTGCAAATTCAACTCAATTGGAATGATGAGTTACCTGGTGGCTGGTGGAGGAATATGTCAGCGATGCTACGTATCAAACATCCTTAAATAACTGTACATGTCTAACAACTACATTAGAAAACAACACATTTGTCTTTTGGAGTATTACTATAAACTAGTTAAGATCAACAAAATGACTTGGAAAATGCTCCTTAAATGTGTCACAAAGTATTACATTATGAGAAAATAGGTTTGTAGATAATTATACAAACACTTTCATAAAGACATTTGATTATTTTTTGGTTGAAAAAAGTTAGTTTATGTAATTAAGTTTTTGTGCAACAATTTTCTTAGATATTTCTCTCAAGCCATGATACTACATTAATAATAGCAGGAAAAGCAAACCCCACAGTACAGTGAAAGAGTCCTGCGGATTGTCTCGCACATTCTGAAGTCAGTGGGCTGTGCGCTGCTAATGCAATGAGCCATCCAACTATCAGGCGAGCTCACTACTTCAGCTCAATGCAGCACACAGATGTTATTTATCCACCTCAACTTAAAGACCAGGTGGAGTAAATCTAAGATATTAATATAAACACTGAACAAAAAAGACCAACTCCAGTGTATTGTAAGATACACTTTTAGAGGTCTGAAGATGCTTAAACTGGGTGCTGTGTCCTAGGAAGCATACGTCTGACAAGACACATCGCAGCATGGTGATGCATGCCTCATTGCAAAATATACTATGATACTATATGAATATGATTATGATATGAATATTATTTCTTTCTTGGCTCATCTACTGTAGCATCTCAGGCTGCCTCCTAAAGAAAAAAGGAGTTATTTGATATTATTGTCCACAAGTTTGCCTCAACTGCTCACGAAAGGGTACAATTGATTGAAACAGTGCCTTCAGCACACAGCCAAGGCTAAGATGGACCCATTTCTCACTGAGCAAACACTTAGTAGCTTGTCATATGATTTCTTGTGGTTGAATCCAAGACTGCTGTGATTATTGCAAAATTGTTAACATTGTTTTTTAAAATATCTAAACTTTTTCCAAGATTGTGAAGTGTTGTGAATCCTCCATTTTATAATGTTGCCAAGATGTCCTGTTCCTAACCCTCCATGAAGCCAGTACCTGTTATTGGTTTTGGTTTTCTCCAGCTGCTCATTCTGCCTGGCATGCCACTCTTCCAGCTCCACCTTGGCTTTCTCCTTCCACTCTGACTCTTGCTTACGAGAGTTATCATCTGAGGTGAGGTGAACAAGGAAAGGAGAGGTAGAGAAGAGAGGAGTCAAACAGGTAAGTGAAGCGCAAGGGACAACGATAGGAATGACCTGGACACATTGGAATTAGGAAAGGAAGAGTTAATGATAACTGTATTTTGTTTGACAGTGAATGTTAATGTGTGTTATTTCACATTTTACTCAGAGGCCCAAATCCTATAAAAAATAAAGCTTGCTAAGTTTGAATCTCAAGTCCTTGGTACTGTGGGAAATGTAAAAAACTAAGACAGCAGTGGTCTATTCTAATCACTTATCAAAACACAATCTGAAATGTGCTTACCTAGCAACTCCAGTCTTTCTCTTTGCTCCTCTCTCCACTTGCGCAGGCTTTCAGGTTCGGCCTGCAGACGGTCTGCATTGGAGATCGCTGCATAGGCGTCTGATGGTCCGTTGCTTTCCTGGGAAACAAGAAAGGTGAAGATAAGCAGAAATTGTCACTTGATGGAAAACAATTTTTAAAGATATGGTGAAGAAACATTCAGCTCCTCATCTTGGATTTTTGTTGTTCTAACTACCATCTGAAAGGCTTTATTAAACCACTCTGGCCCACTCTGAGTGTCTTTATCATTCTAGGTTTTCTCACTGCCAGAAAGAAGTCCTGACAGTGCAAAAGGCAGCAATGTTGCAATGACAGCACAGGAAAAGGAAGTTGGAGCGGATTTAACAGCCAGATATTCAAACCTCTGTGGTTAGTACTGAAAATCCACTGATTAGGTGCTATAAGAATCGGTTCTTACAATAAAGATGAAACACTAGAGCAATCTTTATAATCTCATTGTACAGACTTGCAATTTTGGTTAATTCTGACTTTGGTTTTGTATTTTTATTCTTCTGGTCATCATTCCAATCAATAATGTTGCTGACATCTGAGAAGATGACAGCATCGCTTTAAGTAAGATTGGCAAAAAAACACAAGCAGTCCGATCATCACACACATGAGTGTTACACAGACATTTGAGAGGGAAAATAACAGGAAATTGTTTGTTACATACACTGTCCTATGTAAACACTGGGGGTGTAACAGGGTGCAAAATCACAGTTGGTAAGCTCCTGCGCATGGAAGTACAGAGAAAAACATTTCTAAAGAATTTTGACACTGTTCGTTTGGGTCAAAGTCACATACCAAACTGAACTTCCCCCAGGAGATGGTTCTAGTCAGATACATGTACCGTTACACCACTTGCAAACACACATCATCTATCACCAGACATTCCTGGTTCAGCTTTGATGGTTCTTGATGAGGATGATCATGATGCTGTGAGAGCACACCGTTTTCTCTGTGCAATGAGGGTTTACTTCTAAGGGCTAATGTTCAGTTTTAAACTCAGTTCAGTTTAATTGTTGGCTTGTTTATATTCTGCATTATCACCTGACTGATCAATCACAATAGTATGCCTCTGGGCCTCAGTTCTTTTTATCAGTGGCAGCATGTTTTGCACTACGCAAACCAAAGACATCAACTGTGCGTGTTTACACTGCTGGAATTTTGCAACAAGGAGTCATGGCAGAGAAGAAGAAATTATCTAAAGTCGGCTTCATTCAATGAGGGAAGATGTCAGAGCTATGAGGAATGTCTGTAAAATGATCATTTCAGTTAATGGTGGAAATACCAGCAATATGCTGAAACATGAAACACAAGCTTAAATTCAACCAATGTGATGTATTTGACACCCCCCGGAATGAGTGCCTCTTCTTCCCTGCCATGCATAAC